>JASBWV010000008.1:0-600000 GCA_030039215.1 Naganishia onofrii
GCTAGCGGCAGATGAAGCATGGACAGTGATATAGCATTGCTCTTTTGGTATATACTACAGGAGCCGTCTACAAGGACTCTGTAGATCATGAAACCCTCCTTGGCGCAGAACCACCCCTGTTGTCGATGTGGAGGGGGTGGGGAAGCTTGTGGAGGCATCATTCGTTCCATGCATCATGGTGTGCACGTATGCCATCCCGTTTGTTGTGACTGTAAAGACCGTCAGTGGTAGCATTGCAGCAGGTGTCGAGTACGCTTTCATTCGCCATATCTCTTGTTCCAATCGACAAGGCGCCTTGAGGGTCCAATGAGAGTTGTGTTTGCAGATTACGTAGGCCGACTGTAGGTGGTGGGAATCAAAGAAAGAACCCCTTACGCCTTTACCCTCCTTTACCCTTGCCCTCCCAGAGTCCAGAGTCCAGCGGCAAGGGGCATGACATAATTGATTGTTGTAAAAGTCACGGGCGCATCGTCCTGTCAAAATCCCAAAATAGGCCGTAAGCACGGCCCGCATCTCTCATCTTGGATCTGGGGAATCTGGGGACAGAGAAGAGGCAGTGACGATGCAGCCCGGCTCATGTTCATTTCCTTTCTATCGCTCGACATTCCATCCACCAGTCCCAGCCCTAACCCGGTACATGTATTGTTAGCTCAACGAGTACGTCCTGTATTCTTCGTTATATCGGTAGACCCCGTCTGACCGTCTGACGATCTTTACCGACTGCTCTTCGTCAGCTGAAAACCCTCGAAGATTACCTGGTCATCGGATTTCACAGAAACGTTTCCCGCAAGATCGCCAGCGACATTGACCTACTCGTACAATATATATCGCTAATAAAATGAGTCCTGCAACCGATGCGGCCAGGATACCGTTTCCGTCTGCTACCTCGTCCACGCCGAACGGCTTAGGATCTCGACAGCAATCTCAGACGGGACTGACGGCCCCCACATCCAATTCAGCCACATTACCGAGAAGGAGCACCAACCTGTCACGTCCCTCTCCATTATCACGATTGCATAGCTCTCCAGTACCGAATACGCAAGAGACACCACGATCGGAAATTCGACCATCGAGTTTCAAGGCACCGCCCAGTCCGTGCTATGTGCATAGTCACCTCGAGAAATATGGTCATCTCCCTCCCGAACAGCCGTATTTCCCTTGGAGTTCAACGGGGCCGAACACGGCAGTGGGAAGCGGTCATATTCAGGACGGCCAGAGGAAAGCGGAAGATGGACAACCGCAGATTAGGACACAAAAGGTTGACCCTTTTGGCGGATCTGCGGACAAAGCCAACTCGACAACGCAAGGTGGTCTGCAAAAGATGAAAGATCCCTGTGAAACGGGAGAGATATCACCTGGCCTTTCGGCCGTCTCGACATTCAGTTCAAACGATCCCGATGGACCCAGCGCGAGGCACCGACTTCAGGTCTCGGCTCCAGCATGGGAGGACTTGGACGATGCGGAAGACGGAGGCAGTATTACACGACAATTGGCGGAAACTGCTACCGGAGTTCGAGAAATGAGCAAACAACTTGGACGAACCAAAGTCAAGAGCAATATCCAGCATGTGCTTATCGTTACCAAGGCAAGGGATAACGGGCTGATCAAGTTGACGAGAGAAGTAGCGGTGTACTTGATGAACAAGAAGACTGGTTCCAATGGCCGTTCAAACGGGAACGGTAGAGGCATGGTTGTCTATGTGGATGCCCAACTGCGAACATCAAAGAGGTTCAACGCCGCGGGACTCGAAAGGGAACGTCCAGAGTTCTTCAAACCGTTACCGCGACGCCGTGCATCCTCTTCCGCGTCTGTGCATACGTTGTCTACTTCAATGTCGGATGTCAGCTTGTTAAGTAGAGCTAACAGCTCTAGTGGAGCCAAGAGGAGGTCCGATGTAGGGAGGGATGCGGAGAACGAGCAAGGGCAGCTACGATATTGGACGGCGGATATGTGTTCGAATACTCCGAATCTCTTCGACTTCGTTGTGACGGTACGTATGGGTTCCGCGTTTACCAACCTCGACCTGGGAGACTCTAACTGTGTTCTTTCGAAAAACAGCTCGGCGGCGATGGTACCGTTCTCTTCACATCTTGGCTGTTCCAGCGAATCGTCCCACCCGTCTTACCATTCGCTCTTGGATCTCTCGGATTCCTGACCAATTTCGACTATGCCAATTTCCGAAAGACGATAGACAATGTCGTAGATGATGGAATCCGCGTCAACCTACGTATGCGATTCACGTGCGTTGTCTATCGCGCGATTGCACCAGAAGAAGACAAGCGTAAAGGTCCGAGTCGAAAGGCCATTAAATCTACGGGTGGAGACATTTTGATCAGTCGGGTGGGAAGAGACGGGTGGGAATCGGTAGAGAGCTCGAATGCGGGTGCTCCACCGTGTAAGCAGAAAAAGGACAAGGAGATCATGTGTTATTCCACCCGTCCAGTAGAGACTTTCGAGGTTCTGAACGACTTGGTGGTTGATCGTGGGCCAAGTCCATATGTCAGCTTGCTTGAACTGTTTGGTAAGTCACATCGGGGTTTCCATCTATCAGAGTAGAAGCTGATTTCTTGGGTGATAGGTGATGATCATCATCTGACGACTGTCCAGGCGGACGGCCTTTGTATCGCCACTCCGACTGGGTCGACCGCTTACTCACTCTCAGCTGGTGGCTCGCTTGTGCATCCCGGCATTCCAGCAATTCTGATTTCACCCATTTGTCCGCATACATTGTCGTTCCGACCAATGCTGTTGCCTGACTCTATGGAGGTACGGGTCTGTGTTCCCTACAACTCGAGGAGTACAGCGTGGGCCAGTTTCGACGGCCGAGGGCGTATCGAGCTGAAACGTAAGTATCGGCTGTTAACCCAATCCTGCTAAAGCTGGGATGGAGACTGAATCAATCTTGCTTTATCCGAACGCAGAGGGCGACTACATCAAAATCACCGCCTCCAAATATCCTTTCCCTACAGTATGCGCAGAAGAACGATCCGTCGACTGGTTCCATTCCATTTCTCGTACGCTACGCTGGAATGAACGAGAAAAGCAAAAATCGTTCGTGGTGGTCGAAGAGGACCGTCCAAAAGAGGCCAAGGAAAAGAGTTCGAAAAGGGTTGAGAATCACGGCAATGCCAAGGCTATAGAGAGTGTTCGAGACGATAAGGCGAGAATTAAAGTGAGCAAGCAAGAAGCTCAGGATGGTCAGGATTCGTTGGCAGAGAAGACACAGGAAGAATCCACGAGACAGACAAAGCTTCGAGGAGAAAAGGTGGAACCACTGGAAACAAGCTCGGAGGAAGAGGAGAATGAAGAGGAGGAGGAAGAAGGATTCGATATTGACGAGTAAGTCTTGGTGCCGGTCTAAGCTATCCAGCTCTAGCTAACTTCTTGTTGCATTGACAGCATATCGACTCCCACCCAAGAATCAACATCGCCGAAAGAGTCGAAAGATGAACCCATCGCACGACCCAAATACTCTTCAAAGCGACCTTCTCAGCTGCTCGGTCTGGATGGGATGAAGTCTGGAGTCGACACACCGGACCGTTTCATCTTCCCGCACAAGCAGACAACGAGCACCGCTCTCAGTCCCAATGCATTTGCCACCGCCCTGGACAAGGGGTTGACAAGGCTATCGGAGCTGGATAGGAAGGCTATCAAGCAAGATGGAACCGCTCGTCCACTTGACAAGGGTCAACCAGAACCGCTGCACGATCACGAAGTCGGTCAGAGAGATCATATAGGTGAACCTGGCTCGCTTCTACATACCGCCGGCCATAGTATTCCTTCTGGTCGAGCAGCACTACTTCCTGGACGACTTCGAGGGGACGAAGATGCATCGGATCCCAAGACACCAAAGACGAGTAGCGCTTCGGGTTCTAAACCGATTGGACATAGCCCTCCCGCCACAGCCAGGTATGAGCATGATAGGGAAGCTAGTGAACCCAGTCGACGCAGGACAAAGGTCCTTGCGTTCTACGGACAGGTAGGTTTTCCTCTCGCGCTCAATCTCCTTGAAAACAGCCGCTTATGTTCTTCTGCTGTATTCTGCAGGATGAATCCGATTCATCGGGGGATGAGGACGCATATAACTCTGATCATCATGACGGACGAGAAGGCTGAGGTGACTGTGGTGTCAACGGAATGGGAATCATGTATATGGATGTGTCTCGATAATCTGAACGCAGTATCTGATGTCAGACTGAATCATTGCAAACTCTATGGACATTGTCAGGAAATCTCGTTTCTGACAAACGCAGTGTTCGGTGCGGCAGTATTCCTTTCGCACCGCGACAGCCGCTTCAGTATGGCCGTTAGTAATGAAAATCTTCTGTAAACGAGAATGACTCTCTCGATAAGAATTATCCGCAGGAATGACAACAAGGTAAACAGGGAGCGGTGAAGAAGTTGATGGTGGTAGTGTTGAGAGAATATTAATGACCATCTGTAAATAGGCTTAGAGCGCTTGGCGCGCTTGGGCAGAGTCAGCGGAAGCAAAATACCGCAAGTGATATGAGACACGGGATAGCGTTTCATTCCCGGGATTGAAAAATGTTTGCGATATCACTGGCCGGTCGTAAAGATTCGTGGAATCGTCGCATCGTTCAAGGTTTCGCTAACCGCCAAGTAGCATTCTCACTATATTCCGAGGGACTCAATCTCTTCAACTTGCAGTATATTAGGACCGGTTGCCGGCAAGAGCACCTCATCGCCTTCGTAATCGCTTCCCAGATGGGGCTAACATCGAATTCCGTCGCTTCTTCGTGGAATTCTCAGTAAACAACGAGCCGTACCATCTTGCGGAGGAGTACGACTTATTCGTACGTCTTTATACCTCGGAAAGAGGTCCAACAATCCAGGGAACATCTTCTGCTTCACTCACAATCGACGTCACATCACAGTCAAACAACCCTCTATAACATGTCCTTAAACATGACAGGGCCTGTGCGGCCGAGGGGTCTGATATATGAAAAGGAATATACAGCAAAACCAAACTCCATCTCAGTCTACCGGACCTCAGATTTCAACATGTACATTCGACCGCCTAATCCGGAAAACCATGGCGAACCTCGTGACGATTTTATCATTAGCGGGGTAGTCATCGTTCATCTTACGAAACCAAGGAAAGTCAAGGCGTTAAAGGTAAACTTCATCGCGGAGGCAACGTTAGCGTATCCAGGTAAGCTGCATTTGACAGAAATTTTGTGAGCAACCTGATGTTGATTGAAGACAATAACGCTATATAGACCGGCCATGGGAGTCTGACACTATTTTCGAGAGAAACCTGACGATCGATGATGGAAAGAATGGAGCTGAGGGCGTGTACATGGAAGCTGGTCCGCAACGGTATGTCATGCTTAGCAATTTGTCAATGACAATGCAGTTTATATATCGTCTGCGACCGCAGATACGAGTTCTCTTTCATCCTACCCGCTACTCTTGCCGGATTCGATCGTACACCATTCGGGCACATCAGTCACCGAGTCGACGTCATGCTTGAAGGCGTTCCTCAACGCTCCAACTCCCGGTTCGGAGGATTCTTTGGTGGTGGAAACTCACGGTCGCCATCCCGAACCCGGTCTCCCTCCCCTGTCGCATCAGGGTACAACTCTGTGTCCATGTCACGCAAGTCGTCACAGGACCCATATCATGGCTTTACAAACTCATCCTTACCGCCTTCGCGCCGTGAGACTTCTTCCGGTGCATCGACACCAGCCTACCCACCATCTATCATGTCCCCTCCTATATCAGAGGAGCCGAGTCCCGTGTCTAGCACGTTTACGCAGGTGCAAGAGGTCGAAAAGTTGCGCAACGTCAAGTGGTTGACGGGAAACATGACAGCAAGCAAGGAGATGTGGATCGTGCCCCTACCATCCGAGGATAGAGAGGCCATTCACCTTGATTACCAAACAAGGAGCGTTGTCAACGGACTGGGCATCGTACCGTGGTCGTTGCAAACGGATGCTATCACGGTCGGCGGATACATCCTCCTTCGAATGAGCCTCACGGATCCACATCCTTTAGCAACTGTATGGGCCGTTCGACTATATATCAACCAGAAAATCGCGTTGAAATCGCCACGCAGACCGGATGAACCGGAAACGCTGTTCCCCGCAGCACATCTGCTTATCTTTGATCGAGGCAGGTTGCCAAATCCGAAAGACGTCAAGGATCGACATCCGCACGAGCCATTGTGGGATGGAGAAATGGTACCGCACGGCCTACACACCAGCGAAACAGTTTTGAATGTCAACGAAGTCATTCGTATGCCAGACGAGAACAGATTGAGGCCGTCGACATGTCCTGGGTGAGTAGTCTTCCTGGTTTCGACTCGTATCGAGACAATGCTAACATTGTATGAACTTCCAGTACGATAACACCGATAAAAGTCAGCCATGAATTCAGTCTACAAATATACTTTTCCATCTGGGGCGAGGATGCAGCTGGAAACCCTTTGCCCAAGCCTGGACCGGGACAACTACGGAAAGCTATCCTTACTCAGGGTGTCTTGATCACTTCTGTAAGAACAGCTTTTTACTCGCCTATCCTGGTCTCCATCTGACAGCCTCTCCATTCTAGTGCGCCTGTACAAAGAAGAATCTTGCTCTACCTACATACGAAGATTCACAGATCCACGAAACCTTTGCGCCAACACACGAAATCGAGGCTGACAAGTGCGCATGTGGTGATCCGCTTTCAGAGCTCGCTGATCGAGAACTTGCGCGAGAGAGAAACGAGACGGAAGACCCGGTGGGAGCACTGCGGCGGGCTGAAAGCGATTTTGATCGTGGGAGGAGGCGGAAAGCGGAATATTCGCCTGATGAGCGAGCGAGATTGGATTACATGGGTTGAGGTCCCATGATGGATATGTACATATAAAAGTTGTCATAATACCTAGTCCTTACTTCTGTTCAATACAACTATGATTGAATACCTGTTCCAATGTATGCTTGAAGATATGCTCGCCCAATCCGGACACCTAAACTGTTCGATATCAATCCTTTCTACTTGTACTCAATGATCGGAAGAACTCGTTGTACGCATTTTCGATATCGAAAAGCATCTATAGACAGCACAATTAGTTATGCACGCAAGATCATAGCGAACTGATCATTAGACTTGCCTGTCGTGACTGTTCCTCTGAAATCTCATCGGAAGCCTTCATACCATTGAGTTCGATCAACCTAGATCAGTCCATGGAGTTAGCCGGTCCTGTTTGTAGTCTGAACACTACGGTACCGAGCTCACCAATGTAATATTTTCCCTCTGCCTTCCCACTCCTGGCTGCCCTTGAACCGTGAATACGAGGTCATGAGTTCAGTCAGGAATGGATGTAACTGATCTTTTGCTTTGAGGTTTAGTTTGAGCGCGTCCATAAAAGTGATAAATGACTGCAGTAGAATAACGATAGGCCGCCGAATCAACACGAGCGTCTTGTCAAGATACGTAAATGGTTCGTGCGACATTCAACTTACCTGTGTAGTCTCCGCGACCCATTTCCCAAGTTCTTCGCCGCCTTCTCCTGCTTCTGCACTATGCTCGACTGTCGCCGGGACTCCGACTATCAAGCGATGCAAAGCTGCTGGATAATCCATGCGGTACCGCTGCATGAATCCCTCTAATCCCTTCATGCTGTTTACTGTTTTGTATGGCGGATTGTCAAGATCATCGTGTAAGAGCTTGATGAGTGATTTGTATTGGGCCAGGAGCTTGATACATGCTGGTGCATATCTGAGAACGTGATAGATTTCTACATATGAGTACAGTAGGTTCTCCCTCGGCGGAAATCATCGCCTCGCAAGCTTACTCTTTACTAGATACCGAATCTCGCACATATGCCCTCTCCAAGTACTCCAGACTGACGATCAACCCATACAGGGTAGCGAAATTCTCTTGTCTCTCCCGTTCCGAATTGTTGGACCATAGACGGACCTCTTCATCCAGGTTGAGCGGTGGCCGCGAGGAGGTCGTCGATGTTTCAGGCATTCTGCTCGCAAGTCTGGTTCACGGGTCTAGCATCTGGATAACGAGTGTTCGTAGTGACAGATTAGGAACATGGGTCGAGTGTTCTCTGTCGTCCGGAACTAGCCATGGGGAATATGTTTGGATGTATAGATGCAACAAGAGAACAAGAGTGTCGAAGCGGATCTCGCGTCATCCTCGATCAGATTAGATCTCAAACACGGCGGCCGGTCCAACTCAAAAGGGGGAGCACCCGTCGAAAGCTCGTACCCGTCCGTAATGTGAGCTGTAATGTGTTGGGTAACTTCTTGGGGAGAGTCTTGTAATAGTTCGCATCTAGATCAAAAGAGCCGGAAAGCTTAGGGGCCCGCAAGTCACTGGAAAGTGACGCTGTCGTACTTGCAGGTGCGATGGTAACCCAACTGTCATCCACAAGATATGTGGGCGGGGAATCAGTAGCCCTTGAACTTGCGAGTTCAAGGTGCGCGAAACTTCTTGCTCCGCGAATGGCATTAGACTTGGTTTCTTTTTGGTGCTCATTTCGGTTTTGCATTCAGGCAAGCTCTTGGAATACTCTGTCATGGGCGTACTTCCACATTGCATGATGCTCAAACAACCATTTCACCACAGTATAAAAAACACGCATCAGCTTTTCCCCCCTCGGAGACCTCCCGAAATCCTGGAGAGCTAGGTTGTAGTCTAATGACCTCAAGTCGGTATCAAGTCATGAGAATACCGTCGTACACTAGAACCGCTAGAGGCCTCACCAGTACTGTTCTAACCGCCACTGAACACTTTGTAATCCGTCAGTTCCTGGCTCATTTTAAACCGACATGAGTGATGTCGGCATGCTCAAATCAGGCAGAATAATCAGTCTGACTGCGAGTAGTCGGCAGTGGATCCATGTTCCCATGTTCCACATCTCGACAAGATGATCCTAAAGGCGGATGTCAAGAAGATAGGTTGCTCCTTGATGTACTGCCACTGAAATACGCCTCATGCAACGCCTGGTGTATTGCACATTACGTCGCTCTGAATCAACCTTTCGTTCGTGATTCCAGCTTCGCACTCTTCAGGCCGCTCAGTTCCATCATGTGCCTCTAAGCGTCCATCTCTCCACCTTCTCTTCTCAAGTAACTTGGTGTGGAGCTAGCCGTCAAGGATCCTCATAAACTCGTCATTGTAGGTACAACGCGCAGACAATGTTTAAAGGGCATCGACGGTAACATTGCCCTTTTCGGAAGTGTAGATACCGTCCAAGAACTTTCGGATCTGCAAACATGAAAGAACAGAAGTGTCAGCAGGCGGGCAGGGCGTGTAGACCTCTTTCATGAAGGCGGTGACGTACATCCTTGTCCTTGACTCGGCACTTGTCGGTGATGGATGCGGCGGATTGCGAAACGTTTTCGATGTCGTTACCCTCGATAACGAGCTCATCCTTGGCACCTTCCTTGATGGTAACACCAGCCAACATGGGGCACTTTCGGACGACCTTCTCACCCACTGCAAGATTTCACATACACACCCTTTATCAGCTTGCCACTCAAGGCAATCCAACGCCAGACCGGCCTACTCACAGAAGTTTCGGATCTCAACGGCCTGTCCGTCACCAGCGATAACAGGGTTGATGGGGAAATGGGCGTATACAAGCTTCATCTTGTACTGGAAACCCTTGGTGACACCGGTGATCATGTTGGCGACCATGGACTTGACGGTTCGCAAACAAGCAACGTGCTTTCGGTTACCGTGCCAAACGGTGAATCGAGCCTCGAGACCCTTGGCGGTCTTGACCTATATTTCGAGCAGAGAAAGCATGAGCAATCAGAAACCTGGTTTCGCTTTTTCACAGTGCCGAAACGTTTGACGGGTCGACAAGCTATACAGGTGGTATGGCGTATGATTGGCGAGGTCGAGTGGGTAGTGATATTGCCAGACTATCGATATCCGCTGTTTTGTCCGAATCCTCCTCGAACCTTTCCTTCCTCTGGCTATTCGTAACCCTTATTCAATCCGGCCGCGCTTCCTTCAACATGCTCCTGCCGTGTTTCCCTCTCCAGATCCACCCGTTGATGCTGATATCGTTACTGATTCCATATGCTAGCTGGTCGACCCTGTCCTACCCCGTCCCCTCTTCTGAATTCCTCCAAAACTCACAGTCTGGATGTCCATCTGGATGTGCCTGACAGCCTTGGTCAAAGTTCCTCGGGGACCGGTAACGGTGACGACCCGGGACTTGATCTTGATCTCGACACCCTCCGGGATGGCCAAGGTTTCGTTGGAAGTGATGTCCTTCATCTTGACGGTCTGGAGGTTTCTGACTTGAGGTGGATGTCGGAAGGTCGAGCGGTCGTCTCAAAAAAGAGGTCAACAAGGCGTCACGAAGGGGGGTGGTTTTGCTGGTGTGACCTTTCCGATCAACGTCCTCGCTGGGCTGATCCCACCGGCACCACCACCTCCCTCGGAAACGACTTTCCTGCCACAGCCGACGGTGATACCGAGAGTCTCAGTGTATGGGCTCAGGAAGTACGGGACGCACCAGCAGCGCTTGTCTTGCGCCTGTGCACCAGCCGCGCTAGCCCGAAAAGCGGAAAACATCAATCGAATCTTGATGCGCTCACACTTTTTGCTCTTTTACTCACGTTTTCCGCTCATGTGTGCGAACGGAGGCAGGCTTCATATCCTCGGCTTGATGAGTCCTCCTGCTGGCCCTCTATAAGCTGCTCAAACCCGTGAACTTGTCAAGACCGCAGATGTCTAGTAAAAGCATCGACGAGGGAGCAGGGTAACGTCTGTGTCTACTTTCCTAGCAGACGGAATTGCATCTGAAACTACGGATACCAGGAAAGGAGTGATTATTTCCACTATCGTACTTTTGGGTTCACGACACTTTGAAATGACAAGCTGGACGAGCGTGTCTCGCCGCATCAGGTTTCCTGGTACAACAGCGAGTGAGGAAGCTACCAAGAAACCCTCCCTAACTCCTCACCTTTGCAGCGCGACACGGAGCATCGATGATGACGCTACTGAGACAGCTGTTGTACTGTACAGATAGCTAAGGATTATAGATTCTCTCAAACATGCATCACTCGTTTCCTAATCGGCGGAAATCGCACCCTACGGCTCGTCATAAACAGCTGCATAGACAAACTGCAACTCTGCTCCTACAGCACGTACAAGAGCGTGCCTACCCCTCTGACGCATGCCATTGCCCCGTTACATTGTTCACATCTGCGCTCTACTCGGCTTTGTACTCACGAAGCTCTCAAGCCGTATGAACATCGCTACCTATACCCTGCATCCACCTCGCTGAAGGCTCACTCCATTCTGACCGCCTGATAAGGATAAATTGCTTGTGCTTGTGAACCGCAAATAGCTCCTGTTACATTTCGGGAGAAGCTTCGGCGATCGTTCGGAAACGGGAAGAACCCAATAAACGCGCGGTTCGATGGAACGCGAAGGGGAAGAGTAGGGAAGAGTGCAAGCGTGACTACCTCTCGACCGATGACCGTTGTTGTTATCAATTGTGAATTCGTGGAGCGCAAGTGCTGAAAAGGAAACACGGTATTCATGCTTGATGCAGCTCTTGACTGTGTATAGGGAACATCGTAGACTGGAGCTACAGCAGGTGACCTTTGCATCTCTCACGGCGAGATAATACCTTGGACGTCTCTGCAGTTTGTTTCGATAACATCCTGCAACGGGCGTCGCCACTTTTCGGTCGCGATTCAAACACCTCGTCTCCGCCTGAAGGTCACCATTTGATCTTTCAGCAGAACAGTCTCAAGCTTTCGCTGGATACATACAAGATATCGATACTCGCCGAATAATATCAACATACGGGCAGGACACGCCACAACAGAACATCGGATCGCGACGTGACCATAGATGATAGATAATCGACAATAGACAATAGATAACGCAACATATAGACGACTTTTTCCGTACGCAACATAGACGATATCCATCAACCCCAAAATCCACCGACTGGTCCGGAGTCCTTGGAAAGGATTCAAAGGTCGCACCGCACTAGGGGAAGCTGATCAGCACACAAAGAGAAAGCCGAAGGGATTTCCGAAAGGAGTAAATAATAGGACAAGAAGTGACACAGCATACCCGCTAAAAATTCTTGGCGAGCCGTTGAGTGCGTTCTTTGTTGTTTTCATCCCCTACTCTTTGATATTCAATTCTTTATCTCCATATCATTCGACACAGGCCATTCCCATCTTGACCAAATCGTAGCTCTCCTGTCTCCCGCTTCACCTTATACACACCTCACACATAACCCTCTGTCTTCAACTCGTAAAGCTACAAAAGACGGAATACCATGTACGGTCAAACACTCGTGAAAACGCTCGCCGCGTTCACAGCTACAACAACGCCGATCCTCGCGTCCAACCTCGTATGGTACACTGAACCGGGTTCGAACAAGCCTGCTTTCACGGATGGCGGTAAAGTTCGAGGCGTCAATTTGGGAAACTGGTTCATCTTGGTTCGTAGACATTTCGACTCATCAGTCGCACGACGAGGCGAAACATCACATTGACATAGCGTTATCGGTTGGCGTTCGCGTAGGAAAACTGGATGGAACCCTCCTTGTTTGGCACGTCAGGTCTTCCAGGTACGGATAATGATACCCAAGTAATGGATGAGTGGTCGTTCTGTTCTATTCTTGGCAAGACTCGGTGTGCAGAGGTGAGTGCGATATCGGAACATCAAAGGGATTCCATTCTGATTCTTCCTAAATGACTGTATTTCCAGGTGCTGGAGGAACACTGGGCTACTTGGATCACCGAGGTAAATCTGTTTACAGAATTGATTGTCACTCAAAATGCTGACAGGCAACGTTATGCAGGACGACTTCAAGCGCATGGCAGACTACGGCTTGAACACCGTTCGAATTCCCATTCCGTACTGGGTGTACAATGTTACAGAGGACGAGCCTTACATTACGCAGAAGCAAATTCCGTATATACAACAAGCGCTCAATTGGAGTTCATTGTATGGAATGGATGTGATGATGGACCTGCACGCTCTGCCAGGTAAGTTGCTGAGAACCGTTTTCCGCGTCGTTGCGACAACCCCAATCTCACCTTTCGTTTTCAGGCTCGCAATCTAGCTACCAAGTTCATACTGGACATTACACCCAGGAATCGTTCCACACCGATAGCGCCAACATTGATCGAGCTCTGGATGCTCTGGGAAAGTTTGTGGACGAATTTACAAAGGATAAATATGAAGGTGTCGTCAAAGCGCAAGTACTGCATTACTGGTCGCAAACTGCTTGTCACATATTTACCACTTGCCGTTTGCGTACAGTTGGGAACTCGTAAATGAACCGTGGATTGAAGCGTATCAAGCGGACAACATCCCTTGGGACTTTCTCGCAGACTTCATGGATCGAGCGTATACCACTGTACGAGAACACGAGAACGTCATTGCTGGCAATACCGTTAGCATGGTCGTTGTCCATGACGCCTTCCAGGCTTTGGACAACTGGAAATACTGGTTCACCGAGTCAAAGGGTGCTCAATGGGTAAATTACGGTATAGACACGCATCTCTATCATGCGTGGTCGCCAAATGCCAACCTCGACAATTACGGACATGTAGTTGCCGCGTGCGGTACGGCGAATATGCTGGCAGCTGCTCAGGAATGGATTCCGACTGTAAGTTGAAGTTTTCTTCAAGTTGATACACTCGCTTAAACGGTGGACCTTTCCAGTTTGTCGGTGAACAGGCGCTCGGCGTCGGTACCTTCTGCGTCAATTACAAGGAATGCTTCAATCTGACTTCGCAAGATTTGATGGCCAACGTCAGCGCTGGAAGCTCAGATGCGGACTACAATAATTTCTATCGAGCATTGTGGGAATCTCAATACCACGCATATAACCATGGAGCAGGATTCATCTTCTGGAACTGGTTCGTGTGGCATCGATTGTTTCAGTCTCGCAGCTGGCACTGACAATATCTTCTACTCTTCACCCACATCAGGAAGGCGATATCTCCCGTTTGGTCGTATGAGCAATCGGTTACACAACGGTGGATTCCTATGGATCTGAACGACACATTGTATGTACAAGCGAAGTAGTAATGTACGCGACGCTCTTGTCGATGCTGACTGTCCATTTTCACAGATGGGTTTACGACTCTTCGCAGGAGTTTTGTCTGCAAAACTACAACTGGAGCAATGTTCCTAGTTATCCAACGACCGCTGTTGCGCCTATCCCTTCAGGGACGTCCCTCCCTACCGGAAAAGCGCTTGCCGTCAACGCCACCTCTTCCGCAGCTTCTACGACAATCGCTGTATCAACGGGACCAGGGATCGCCATTCCAACGGGAATGACCACTGTATCCCTTTCCGGCGTAAACTCGACAAGTAGTATGGGATCGTCTCATGCCGGGACTAGTGCTACGTCCAGCGTGTCTGCCACAGCCTCGTCTACCAGTACGTCAGGTGCAGGTGCAGTGGCACGAGTGAGCAGCCATGCCTTGGCCATGGTGGTTTGCCTAGGGCTCTTTTCGGTTTTGCAATGAAACTAGGGATTGCCTGCCACGCGCGGCAATACATACAGTATATAGACGGTGCTTATAGAGGATAAGGCCCCCAGGTGGCCGTGCATATAGATACAGATAGATAGGTAACGATAAATACAACCATGATGCAAGGCGCTTACAAATGTTTAATGCTTGCTAAAAGAGCTGACAACGAATATGCAAAAGATAAGTCTTTCCTTAATAGTCCTAATCCCTGAATCCTACTAGGCAACAATGCCAAACGAGCGCGCCTGCCTTGGCGGCGATGACAGCTTCATACCCTCGAGGCTTGTGCTGATCTGCTGCGCCGACCGAAGTTCATCGGTTGGCAGTCGACGTCCTGAAGTCATTCGAAGACCGCCTGGACCTGAAGGCATAGGCAGATGCTGTGTGTGATGCATGCTGTTTCGACCAACTTCGTTTGGTGTAGTCGACCTGTCGCTCGAGTTTGCATCGTCGTCGTCGCTTGAATCCTCCTCTTCCCCATTATCGTCCTCATCATCGTCATCATCGTCACCCTTCATTTCCGGTAACGCAACTTCATCCCAATTCCTGTACAGCTTATCGACGTATACCTTGGACCTCGGCAAGTCGTATGGATCAAACGGGAAAAACTGATCGAGATCGGTTTCCACGAGCGTTTTGCGTCCTATCAGAGGGAACTCGCTCATATGCGGAATCCCACTGCCGGTCTCCTTGCGCCCGCCATTGCTGTTGCCTGTTGCAGAGCCATTTCCTAATCGAACGTGCGGTCGTGAACTGGCGCTATTTTCGAGTGCGTTCCTGTTGGCGGACATGATCGAGTAGCAAAACATGAATTTCGTCAAGTCGGCGACTTTGGCAAACATGTCAACTACGCCGGGGAAACATGCCTGCAAGGGATCAAGCGTTAGCAACTAGCTTGGGAACAGGCAGCAAGCAAAGTATATTCTCACCATCAACGGATTCAACTGCGAATGAATAGCCTTTTGCAGGATCTTTAAATCGGGTATCCATTCAGGTTCGTCACTGCTCCGTCCTGCCGCTGCGCTGTGCCCATCTGTCTCATCCTCCTCATCCACATCATCCATCTCCATATCATCTGCAAAACTCGGTCCAGCATCCGCTCCCCCTTGCGCTGCTGCCAACGCGCTCGCACCGCCAAGTAACCGACCAGTACTAGAGTGCCGTCGACTGGATTCCGATCTCAACGCTTTCCAGCGGAAACAGAAGATCATCATGAGCGCCTGGCAAACGGTATAAAACACTGCCAGACCATTCGAGGAAACGACCGCCTGCGGATCGACCCTGACTTCCTCCAGTATCCCATCGATATACGCCGTCAAGTACCCAACAACCGTTCGTGTTTGCTGATCGTCGATATATTTTGCGCGACTGACGAAACTAGCGATATAGCTCGCGGCGGCGATACGGGATACGGCTGCTGGTGTCTGTTCGAACAGCGCGCGCGAGACGATGAGGCCGAGGAAAAGATCGGTGTATGCCGGCGACAGGGAGCAGCACCAAAAGACGATGAATTGGGCGCGACGACAATGAAGCGTTGGTAAGATCAGTCGGTCAAATAGCGATAGTAACGTTTGAAAGTGATGTAGTCTTGATTCCGGGCTGGTGAATGATCGATGGATGGGCGGAAGCGATGGTAATGACGGGGAAAGCGTTGATGTCGCAAACGTCACCGTCGGCTGCTGTTGCGGCTTGCTAGGAGACTCTGGGCGACTTGGAACGGGGGAGGCATATGCCGCTAGTTGTTTCCTGCGTGCATTCTTCTCTGAGCCGCCGACAAACACACGCTCCAAATGTCGCAGGAAATGCAGACTCAAGGCGTCCACTTTTGCACGCAGCATCTGCAAACGCTTGTACCGCGCCTCGTCGAGTTCTTTTTCCGACTCGTGCTGAGAATCGCCATCTACTGACCCTTCCTCAGATTCAATATCCTCGATATCAAGGTCTTCTTCCTCTGCGGCGTTCATGGCAGCGTCTAGCTCATCGTCTCCCAAGTCGAGGGATTCACTGACGAGTTTGGAAAGAGGATCATCGTTGAATGTCGACGCTTGGAACGATTTCGCGAGTTCATCGTCTTCGTCCATGTCCTCGAGCTCGATTTGGATTTCCACCTGTAGGTCCGCAAGTAATAATTCGACGATCAACACACGCCATTCTGTTTGATACAGAGAAAAGGAGGGGGGACTTGCATCAATCCGAATCATCCGATCAATCACGACCTCCCAAACCGTCACCGC
This sequence comes from Naganishia onofrii, assembly GCA_030039215.1. Classification (NCBI taxonomy): domain Eukaryota; kingdom Fungi; phylum Basidiomycota; class Tremellomycetes; order Filobasidiales; family Filobasidiaceae; genus Naganishia; species Naganishia onofrii. The sequence goes on from JASBWV010000008.1 coordinate 16,730, forward strand.
GACCTCGGGACAAACTTCTACGAGATCCAAAACATTCCTGACATACACGCTCATCGCTACCTCGCTCTCCCTCTTGTGCGGGAAATTCTTGACAAGCACAGGCGCAAGGATGGTCGGCAGTGTTGGGATGAGGGAAAGGAGGTGTGTGAGGAGTAGTTGATGCCTGATGTGGTAGAGCGCGCGGGAGATTGTGGGTGTGTCTGTCGAGATTGGCAGGCGTTGTTCTACCAATCGATACACGTGTCCTCATCATCAGCACATGACGGCACAAAAGACGCAGGAGACGAGGGACTCACGCCACCGTAGCCCCTTGACACCCATCACCACGACCTCGCTCACCCATTCCGCTCTCGAACTACACAAAACACCACACCAGGCAGTGTAAGCCCTGACAAACCTCTCATCCGGTGAGATTGCCCATGGGATCGCCAACAACGTGCGCACCAAGGCCGAGTGATACGTTGGTGTGAGGAGGGATATCGATGACGTGATTGCTTGTAGAATCGGGAGAAGGGTAGCAAAGTCTGGCTGTGCGGCTTGGGTTGAGGGTGAGGAGGACGAGGAGAAATGTGCAAGGAGCTCTTGGTACGGAGCGTCTTCTCCCTTTTGTAATGGTACAATTAGCGGTGTGTAAACAGCCCAATAGGATACCTTTGCGAACAAATGACATACCTGTGTGGCCTTTTCCAATGCATTCCTCACAAACTGTCGCATGATCGTCCGCTTGTAACTCCCGTTCACAAACGCCGCCGGATCCTCCCTTACACCCGTCAACGACGTCTCCAGCGGCACCAAAGACACCGGCGTCTCCATGCCTGATTCATTACTACCCTCTCGCGTGATCCTCAACGTATCAGCAGCAGCGGCACGCAATCTCGTCGCATCGCTCGTACTCTTTGTTCTCCGTGGCGGAACAGACGGCGGTGTGCCAAAAGAGGCGCTTTCCAGTTCCCCTCGTGTGCGTTTTCGTCCGACGAGCGAGGTCGTCCGGAGGGTTGGGATGGGTACGGGCTGCGGGGGAGCCATTTTTACTTGACTTGCCTGCCGTTCGTCGTGGTGTAGGTTGTTGAATACCGAGAAGGTCAAGTAGGAGGTGACGTGACGTGATTACGCAAACTCGCGCGAAAGCCTCGTTCTTTTTTCTGCTTCTTCTTCTTCTCTCCTCTTTTCTCCTGTGTGATAGTCCAAGGAAAGGGCTTCAACGTATCCTTAATTAACAGGTGCGACGTCCACGAAATATTGCCTCACCTTTCGAAATCCTGTGTCTTGTGACTGACCACTCGCAGGGTGTTTCGGCAACAAGCCTCATGCCAACTTTCTGGAGGCATGTCACGTGCACGCCTAAACCCGGAATATCCAGCTCTGGTCATTCAGGCGCTATATAACATACTCTCGGTACCCTATCTATATCGAAACAGAGTAAATCGCAACGACAACCCTAGGCCCCTCAACTCCCACGTGCCACGAGTCAGGTCCAAAGTCAGCAAAGTCGCTAATATTCAGCAGCTGGGCTTTGATAGCAGGATTCTGTGGTGCACACAAATATGGCTTCTTTATTCTACTACAACGCTGTTTGTTTGTTTCTTTTTAAAGTTGCTACAGGCATCGATTTGCGATTCGTATCCTCCTCGGGTTGAAAGCCGCCGTGGCCAACAATTTAGAGGATAGACCCGATAAGCCTGTACTTTTCTCGACCAAAGGTGGGCTATATCATGACGGCAAAACATCCAACATCTGTAAGCGCGACTGTTCCGCAAGGACGAGCGACAGGCGACGACTTACAGGGAAAGCAGGAACATTGCCCAAGATTTCGTCAATCTGCTTCATCACCTTGGGTGTCAACTTGGGCAGGACATCCAGTGCCTTCAAGTTGTCGACGATCTGCTCGGGCTTGGACGCGCCAAGGATACAAGTAGAAACGTTCTCATTCTTGATCACCCACGCCAATGCTAAATGGGTCATGGAGCATCCCAATTCCTTCTCCGCCAACTCGGTCAGCTTTTGGACTTGGTGGATCTTGGCTTGTCCTTCGGGCGATTTGAGCTTGGCGACCGTTTCGGCAAAGAATTCCTTGTTGGTTGCGTATCGCGAGTCGGACGGGATGCCGTCGTTGTACTTTCCGGTGAGCATGCCAGAGTCGAGCGGGGACCAGGTGGTGGTACCCATCTTGTACTTTTTGAATACTATACGGGCCAGCAAGAGAGATCAGGACTTGTTAGGCGGAAAGTCGAAGAGGACGGGCTTACGAGGTTCATATTCAACTTCGAATCGCTCTCGGTGCATCATCGAGTACTGGAAACGGAAAAAAGATTCAACACCATTTCACCGTGACATCCTCCTAAAGGAACACAACTCACATGAGGCTGTTCACAAGTAGGTGGGATCAAGTTATGCTTGGCGGCGACTTCATGCGCTTCCTGCAACTGCTGAGCGGACCATTCCGAAGTACCCCAGTAAAAGGCTTTACCGGCGTTGATCAACCAGTCGAAACCACGGACAATTTCCTCCCTGTGAAGCGGTTGTGTAAGTATTGCAGTAGGTTAAAGGCGCGAACCGGCGCAACGTACATGGGAACAGTAGTATCCGGTCGATGCGCAAACACCACATCCACATAATCCATCCCCAACCTCGCAAGGGAATGGTTCAACCCTTCGATCAAGTGCTTCCTCGACAATCCACGCGAGTTGAAGTCTTTTCGACCGGTACCAAAGAAGATTTTGGTAGTAACGATCAAGTCGGACCGCTGCCATCCGCATTCTCGAATCACTCGACCCATCTCGACTTCAGAGTTTCCCTCGGCGTAACCTTCGGCGGAGTCGAACATGTTGATACCTGTCGATGCACCCGCTTAGTACGCAGTTCTCTCTCGTTTTCGCGCACAAGGGAAGACTAACCGTTATCGAACGCCAATTGCATGATTTCCTTGACGGTATCACCTTTCTGAGTACCGCCCAAGGTGAGCCATCCACCAAGAGAAAAGACGGGAACTCGCAGTCCGGAGGCTCCGAGGTTCCTGAAGATCATGTTCTTGGGGTCGCTATAAACAGGGGCCAGCATGGGTATACATACATCAGACCAAGCGACAATGTAAAGAGCAATGAGGAAAGAAGAACGTACAACATCTTTTCCTGTTGTAATCCGTGTTCTCGAGACATTGTGTTTTGTTGTAGCTGTTGTTGGTAGAAATAAAAGGATATGGGTCACAACACAAGCTGGGTAAAGGGTACAAAGTAAGAAGCAAGCTTATATACTTATTACTGTTACTTGTACACATAAAAGCCCCATTCACTACTGCATGCAATTCCAGCTTTACGGAAGCTCCAAACGGACCGTCATCATCAAATACCCTCGACGTCCCTTGATTGATTGGCTAGAAACCAAACAAACTACCTCCACATTCTGGGGTCGTCGCTCATGTCCGATCTACGATTCATCGCCGGATGTGTGGAGGTCGTTGCTAGTATCCTGGTTCGCAAGACCTACCACGGAGCTGTTCAACTTCCCCATACGAACGACGGAAGTTCCTCGGAGCAGTTTTCGGAGCGCGAAAATGGGATTCGGTGGCTTTTGACAGTGTGGTGTATTGTTGATCCGTTAGGCGGTAGTCCGCAGTCTTTACAGTCCTATTCTGAGAGAATAGGCGAAGAATTAAAGAATCATGTTCATGTGGCGGCACGGCTGGCTTTTTCAAAAGTGTCAGACCTGTGAAGCTGGCAACGTGGAAATCAGAAAGCTAGAAATCAAGAAGAGGAGAATACCGAACCGCCGAGGTTCCTCAGCGCTCTTTGCGCTCTTTGGTTTGCAAACTGCTAGACCTCAGGGAACCATCGGATTCCCGCGCGACTCAAATTCACCGTCATAACAGAGATACTATCATGGAGGACAAATGAAATTGATATGCAATGATGAAGACCTTGAAGACGGATGATTACCCCTGAGTACAAGGGCAACCCCATCATACATGGTGCTACAGTATATTAAAAACCTAGGGAGACAACTCAAACTAAAGCTCATCATACTCAAATCAACCTCTGCTGTGGTTGTTGAGCTTGGTTCTGCGCATGATGCTGCTGAGGCTGTTGTGACGTCTGACCGGGCGGACCAAACGGATTGTTGTTCAGAGGTAGCTGCTGCGTGTTGTGATGAGCTTGCATAGGCGAGGAAAAGAATGCCGAAGACGCCGATGATGATGATGTTGGCGGTGGGTCTACAGCCGAAGTTACGGGATTGAACCCACGGGTAAGCGTGGACTGTGCAGAGTTCGGAAGAGCGGTCATCTTGCTCTTGCCGAATGGAGAGCTGTTTGCACTGCTGCCGGTCGGCCAGTGAGGAGTATCGACTTGAGACGTAGTAGTCGATCCGCCCCAAATACCAGCTCCGGGAGCCATGGCAAAGGGTGACGGCCCCCAGGAAGTCGATGCGGAGAGGGAAGGAGGTGCCCAAGTGCCGCCCAAAGCAGCCGTGTTGGAAACACGACGAGGAGCAGGGATATCCTTGACTTCTTCTGCGCCAGCGGAAAGAGCAGCCGATCCTAATGCCGGTCCAGGAGCACCCAAAGCGGCGCCAGATTTTCGACCGCTGCTCTCCACTGTCGTCGACTCGTCAATAGTTTCAAATCCATTGACAATACGGGGTCGACCAATAGGTTCAATCGGACCAATCGGGTCGGGACGCGCAAAGTTGCTTCTAAAGTCTGGAGTGGTAGCCGTCAATTGCGGAGTCGTCTGATCCGAGCTCTGCGATCGCAATGGCAGTGTCTGGCCAATCAATGTGGCGGGCGAAAAGACGTCTTCTGCAGACTTGCCGCCCAGCTTCCCGGGATGACCGATACCAAGGGTACGCATGCCGCCCACAAGGTTTGATTCAAACGGACTAGGCGCTCCTTGTTCGGTGGCACTTCGAGTTTCAGGCGATAGGGCTTGAGACGCCATGGTCTGACCGCCAGCCGGGACAGCAGGCGTGAAGGAATTCACCGGGTTCATGCCAACTTGTTGACCAAATGGCATGTTGAAACCGGGCGCAGCCGCCGGACTGTTCATCGACATGTTATGCCTGGGCGCTCCAAACCCTGGAACTTGCTGAGGGAAAGGATTTTGTACACCCGGACTGGGCACTCCCTTGAGATGCATTGCATGAGGATTGAACACGTTTTGTCTCGCATTTCCGCCGTTGTGCGGCATATTGCCATTGACGTATAATGGCGGCATATTGTGCATGTGAGGCACAGGACCGGTTGGTGAGAACATGTGAGGCATCATGTGAGGCGGAGGAGCTTGTGATTGCTGCATTTGCTGTGATGGAGGCATTTGAAGATTCTGTGGGCCACTCTGTGAGACAGGAACGCCCTGTTGACCTTGCATGGCAAGTGGAGGAGCGTTCGATCGCATTGCATTGTTCGACGTAGAGGGGCGGATACTGGGAGCAGCGCCGGAAACGGTCGATTTGGAGGAAGATCCTTGGGAAGGGACTCCAGAGGTAATGGGCTGAGATATGCTGGTAGACGGGGTAGACGCACGCGCAGTGTTGGATTTCTGCCGGGTGGCGGTAGCACGAGGTGCCTTGGAAGCTTTGGCTTGCTGCAGCTGTGGCTGCTGTTGCTGTTGTTGCGAGGCAATGGCAGCGCTCTTCTTGGCGGCGGCCTGCTGCTGAGCGGCCAAACGAGCAGCAGCTTGAGCTTGAGCAGCAGCCTGAGCTTCCTTTTCGCGTGCTTCCCGTTCTTCCTTGTCCTTGCGAATCTTTTCCTTTCGCGCTTCTTCCTCTGCCACCTTTCTTGCCTTTTCCTCCTTGGCCTGCTTTTCTTTGGCCTGCTTCTCCAGTCGTTCCTTTTCCTCCTTTTCCTGTCAAAGGCGCACCCATGTCAGCGGTCATGCATGTGTACTGGATATCATCAGACCCACCTTGCGCTCCTTTTCCCGTGCCTCCCTCTCCACACGCGCGCGATCCTCCTTTTCCTTAAGCTTCTTTGCCCGCTCAGCTTCACGCTCCCGTTCTTCCGCTAGCCGCTTCTTCTTTTCCTCCTCCTTGCGCATAGCCTCCTCCATGCGTGCCTTCTTTTCGGCCTCTTTGCGGGCGCGCTCTTCCTCTCGTTTCTTGGAGGCTTCGCGTTCAGCCGCCTCTTTAGCAGCTTTGACAGCAGCGGCTTCAGCAGCTAGCTCGGCGTCACGTTGTCGCTTATCAGCTTCTTGGCGCTCCTTCTGGGCTCTGTAGCGAGGATGTAGGCTAAGTACAGGTGGCGATGCCGCCTAAGTCTGGGGACTTACTTCTTCTTGTCCTTTTTCTTCTGAGCTTCCTTTGCCTTTCGAGCTTGTGCTTCAGCCTCTTGCTTCTGCTCGTTCTCGAGCTCTCGAAGGAACGCTTCAGCTTGCTCGCGGTGGACCTTTTCTTTCCACGCCTGGTGAACACGTTGCTCGAATAGCCTGGCAGCGAAGATCTGGAACATGCGACGGCCCTCTTCCATACGTTGTTCGTCGGTCAAGATCTGTGAGGCAGAAAAGCGGTTAGCCCATGTTGACGATCGCGGTGCGGTAAGCACATACGTCGTCATCATCTTCGTCGTCCCTGTAAGCAAAGCATTAGCATCTGTTTCATTCTCACTCTACTCTCACGACACATAAACTCACTCGTCCTCGTCATCCTCGTCGTCGAGATCGTCTTCATCCTCATCCTCGTCCTCTTCGACATCTTGATTCCTCTGATTTCCGCCATCACGACCGTCCTCCATCATCTGGATTGCAGCTTCTTCGCGCATCATCCGGCGCTCTGCCAACTGCTCCATCATCTCGAGGAATCGAGTCGAGTCGTTCTTGAGAAGATCGTCGGCGACGGTGAGGACACCTCCTGGGCGGGAAAGATACGAGCGATGGTGAATTTGGGAGACACGTGATACAGGGAAAAGAAAAGATAAGGGTTTGAGCTCAGCGCGTGTCGTCTCAAGGTGATTGTTGAGCATCAGACAATCAACGATACGTACCTTTGATAGTTGTCAACCCATCTCCAAATGTGTAAAAGTCACTTTCTTCCCCTGGCGCACGTGTACCGTCCCCATTGACCATCGGCTTCTGCACTCCGCCCGGTGTGACACGATGCCTGCTGGCCATTTGAGGTGGATGTTTCCTCGGATCTCCTTGTCCAGAGTGAACATGTGGGTGGTGATGCTGATGAGCATGAGAGTGGTGGGAATGGTGGTGATGATGCCGAGAACCGTCGTCATACTCGTCTTCGCCGTCTTCGCCTTCTGTTGGCGGCTCGTCAATCTCGTCATCCACCAAATCCTCCTCTTCATCCTCGTCCTCATAGTCCTCCTCGTCGTCGAGTTCGTCATCGTCCTCGTCGTCTTCGTCATCTTCATCGTCTTCATCATCGTCGTCGTCGTATTCCTCATCATCGTCGCCTAGATCCACACCGCCTGGCCCTCCTCTCGTAGCCTGGACATGGTCTACGCGGCGCACGCGACGTGGTGCGAGCTCGTCGGGATGAATAACATGCCCTTCCCTGTCGAGCTCGACACTACCGAGAAACGGTCCACCAGGTATTTGAGCCTGCTGTTGCTGCTGCTGATGTTGATGTTGCTGTGTGTACGCTTCTTTCTGTTCCCTCTGTCGTTTCGCAAATCGCTCCAGACTCTCCTCGTATGCGCGATAGAGCCTCTCGACTTCTTCCTCGATCGCTCCGCGTTTACGACCACAAACCGCGCAAGCACAGGAATGCCGCGACTGTTCCTTGATCTTTTTCAGAACAACTTCCTTGTCGATCCGAAGCAAATCACCACGTTCGGCCGGTGTAAGGGAAAGCCAGAATCTCTTGATTTGATGACGTTCTTCCGCCGTACTTGTCTGCCAAACACGCGCAGGACTAGTACTCCCGGCGCCAGAGGCATTGGCGGAAGTTGAACCGTGTGCGACCGAAGACGAGGATGCACCTGGTTTTCCTTTTCCGCCTCCAACTCCACCTTGGCCCGACACAACACCACCTTGTGCAGGCTGTTTGCTCGATGCACCTCCAGGATGAACGTGTCCGTGATGCGATTGTTGTTGCTGGGGATGCGAAGGTGGCAGGGGTGGGGCTGGTGCGGACGTCACAGGAGCTTTGCCTGCCGATCGAGCAGATCTTACAGGTTGCTGTAGGGGTTGTTGCGCAGCTGATTGCGGTTGAGCATGATTGGATGTAGGCTGGGCAGCAGGGTGTGGCGGAAGGTAGGGCATCGGCTGCTTGCCTGCTGCTCGCGAACTTGCTACCGGCATCGGCTGCTGTGAATGCGGATGCGGGTGTTGATGCGGATGCGGATGTTGTTGAGGTTGCTGCGGCTGATGCTGATGCTGATGTTGATGTTGATGCGGGTGAGAATGCTGGTGCTGATGCTGATGTTGCTGGTGAGACGGCGGTGGCGGCGAAGGAGCGTGCTGAACCTGTCTCTGCGGGATTTGTTGCGACGGGTGTGCTAGCTGCTGACTAGCTTGAACTTGTAAAGGTGCGGACTGCGGCATTGGAGGATACGGTGATGGCGCTGAACGGGGAGCATTGGCTGACGGATAGCTCTGTGCTGGAGGCATGTCCTGATCCGGCATCATTCCACCCTTCTTGTTTTTCTTCTTCTTTTTCTTCTTCCCACTTGATCCATCCCCTGCGCCGCCGTTCCCTTCCGCCTGAGCCGCAGCAGCAGCAGCACTGATTGTCAATCCATCCATCGGGATCTGGCTCACCGAGTCTTCCGAGAGGTCGCTGGAAAAAAAGGCAACAGGTCAGTTTCCATTGTAACGGATATTACAGATGACAGGCGACAGTGTCTTGCAGATCTCCTATTCGCAACCTGCACTGCGAAAGGAACAGGATGGCCACCAATATCATCCACGTCCCCGATCGCGACGGGAAAGGAGCCATCGCGCGAGTTTCAGTCCAGCTCCCCTCTCCTTGTATTGACTCCGAAGAGAATCCGACGCGATGAAAAAGATCACTCGAGCCTCGCAGTCATCCGTCTCCTCTGCTTTGTTCATTCTCTACTTGCTCTTCCTCCCTTGGAGTGACGAACACCGCTCGTCGATCTCTCATTCATACACTGCATTCCCTTGCCAAACATATCAGACTCGGCAACAATCCACTCACTCATCGTCTCCTCTCACAAAGCCACCCGGCATCCTCCCCCTTCTAGCATTGCCCCAGCCATCTACTCCGTCCTGCCCCACCATATCGCCGTGATCATGCGGATGACCTGCTTGCCGATGATCAGGATGGGGATGGAAGCCGTACCCCTTTCCTACATCTTGTCCATCCGCGGTAGCGTAGAGCATCGCATCAGGCGGCATACTGGCGATATCATCCAGTGACATTTGCTGCGTTGGAACGTCTCCTTGTTGGCGTGTCGACGAAGCATGTGGCGGAGGCGGTGGTGGTGGAGGTTGCGATGGTGCGATTCCGACTGCATACCCTGGATTTGGGTAACTCACGCCAGAAACAGCGGCTGCAGCTGCCGCCGCGGCAGCCGCAGCACTCACTCCCGCTCCCATGCCCGTGTTTGCTGCACTGACAATCTGCTGAGCAAGCGCATACATTGCACGCTGTCCACCTGCCTTGCCTACGCCACCAGGCAACACTCCATCCCCCATGCTAACATTGCCGGCAAGCGGGAGCGCATTCCTGATGAAATTGCGTAGATGTACGGGCAGCGACGTCCAATACGCATCATCCTGCGCAAACCCTGGATCCTCCATCCGACGGTACAGCTCGTTGGCGGTGTTGAGCAGGTCCTGGTGGGTAAGTGTCAATGCCGGCACGGACGAGGACGACGGTGGTGGTGGTGGTGGTGATGGGTGTGATTGGGCGGTCTCTTCCGCGTGGTGTGCGGGTAGTGTGTCACCGTATGCGGTCGATGACATTTCGGTTGATATCGACGGCAGGAGAGCAGTCTAATGAATCGACAAAGTACAGACGATCAGAAATGAGTAGTAACTTGAACAGTAGTGTCCGAGTATGCATCACTTCGAAGCGCGTGGGTGAATGCTGGGCAATCGCTCTAGCGCATCCTAGATTCTCGCACGGTGGGAACAGCCTGGCAGCCTAGATCCAAAAGGACGGTCATGAATTGCTAGGTCACAAGGTCATGCATATAGATCGCTCAGTATAGGGGTTGTTTGCTATAAGCGATAGGACGAAAATGTTCTTATATGGACAAACTGGATGGCCGCCTTGTCATTGCAAGACGAATGTGCGGGAACTGCACGCAGTGCCGGATCTTGCGCTCGACCACTCTAAATAAAGTATCTATGCTCCTCAGTTTCTTCTTTCCCAGCTTCTTTCCCTCTGGATAGCGTCCCGTTCCTCATTTCCTGTGTATCTTGAGTTGCTCACCATTCAGCATTTACGCCACAGTAAATGCTTCACAAGAACCCCGCACATCAGTTCTAGACATGTAATTGCATCCCCCTAATCCCGGCTTGCAGTTTTACATTGTGTTGAGCTTCTTAGCTTTGGCTAGAATCAGATGTCGGGGCGAAGGATACGCTTAACCTGCAGCTGATCCGTAGTATGCGATCTCGGCCTGCTGGTTCTGCACAGCACATGTGCCCTTATGCTGTTGCAAACACTCCGTTTTCTTTTAGTCGCATCCGTGCGCGGGAGCCTGGTACAGATGAGCACGGAAAAGTCGAACCTATAGAAACGCGTACTTGCTTTCCCTTGAATTCATCACGAGCAGCTGCGGTAGCTTGAGAGCTAACTCAAATAAAGGGTTTGTCAAGGTTTACTTTCACGTTGCTCTTACAAGCGTTCATGGTGATCTGGGAGAATCAAGACGTCTCGTATTGTATGATAAGTTCGAAAAAAGCCTTTCAATTTTAACATGAACTCTACTCTATCTCAGAAAGTATAGATGTTTGAGGATACATTTCTCCAAAGATTCACTATAGATGGTTTGACCGATGATGAAGTCGGGCATGTCGTGAAACGACAAGGTCTGTGCATCACAGGGAACGATGTGGAATTGAAGCTAGTCCTGAGGTGACCGCCTTACAAGCAAAAACGATACCCATCATCCACTTCTCTGTCAATATTTATTGTATCAGGGTTCGTGGAAAAATTTCTCTGAGCATATCTTCGAAGCAACCCAGCATCGTGTAGCTCAGTCAATGCCGTAGGTCGGTGGAGTCTCCCGCTGCTCAGCGGCATATCACAAATACTGCGAAGCCAATCGACCCTCGGCAACTTTTTATCCTTTCACATCCTGAATTGACAACATTGCCTGGTGTACCAGAAAACCATCATATATATACCGTATGGTCCAGGGATGGTGAAGGCAAAAGCAGACAGTGGCGACATTGCGACTGAGAGTGGCATAGCGGTAGGCGCGGATGCAAACTCGAGAGCGGACAGAATGAAACGAATTCGAAAGCAGAAAGTTGGTGAATCGACCGATGTCCACCTCGTATGTTCGTCTGCACTTTCCCCTCTGCCGTAACGATGAACAGGACCCAAAGGGCTTGTGCCGCATGGACAAGGACACCTATCACAGCACAAAGAAAAGGTGCGGTAGGCATCAAGGATAATATTCTCTGGCGGAGCACCTCCACACCAACACCCACGGAATGCGATTCACAGATACTCCAGGACTTCTTACCGCCATTCACCGCGACAGCCGTCACCCACCTGGAGAAAGTCGGATGGAGAGTAAAAGGTAAAACAAGGATGGATGAGTTTGGAATGGGGAGTATGACGGTGAATACTAGGAATGGAGCTCGGGTCGTCAACCCATGGGGGCATGGGGAGCGGAGTGCGGGCGGCAGTTCAGGTGGGAGTGCTGTCGTCGTGGCAGCTGGAGAAGTAGAAGGGTGAGTCAGATTTGATAGGCAGATCGTTCTTTCATGATACAACGTCCGGAAAGAGGGCGGGATTGTATTGAGTTTGACGTGGAAGCGGAAAGGGAGCCTATTGACGAAGCCGGAAGCGATAGGACTGCTCGATGTCATTACTCGCTGGCCTTCGGTATTGAGAATAGTCGCTTGTGAATGACCTAAGGGAAACCGAAGTATCGCTTCTACTGAGCTTCGGGCTCGGCTCCATTGGGACTGTTCACACAACTTTAGGAAATAGCACTACATGGGGAAACCGGTTGCATTAGAGCAGGAGAGAACGATGGTTAAGCACTCCTCGACAATATTGCATGTGTTGAGAGTGCGGAGAGCACTAAGCACATCTTCTTCTTATCAGCGCGCTGGGAACAGACACAGGAGGCTCGATCCGTCTACCGGCTTCGTACTGCGGAGTCGTTGGTCTGAAACCAAGCTACGGGATGGTCAGCCGGTAAGTCTCGGTCTCATGCAAGAACTTTCAATCAAACTGATTCCTCCATTCTCGGAGCAGGCACGGGGTAGTCTCTTACGCAGATTCGCTGGACTGCGTTGGTGTGCTTGCAAACAGCGCCTCTGACACGCTGCGCATGTTTAGTATGTCCGTGCGAGTTACTTGCTTGGTCCGGCATTCTTGTGCTAATATCCATCTCAACCTACAGAGGCGGTTTCCTACCCCGACCCGAATGACGCGACCTGTGCTTCGGACGGAGCTAGGCAACGTGCACAAAACTTCGAGGCGCAGATCAGACGGAGAATACGAGGTCTCGAGCATTGCAGGTTGGATGGACTTCGTATAGGGCTTCCTATTGTGGGGTTCCCTTCTTTCAACCCACATGAAAATTCTCGCTAAAGTGTCCATCATACAATCAGGAAACACACCTACCACCGGACCAAACTCCGCTCCCACTCACGCCACTACTGAAGCATCTTCGTGCGCTAGGAGCAACCCTCGTTCCAATCTCAATACCCACGATACCCTTATGTCTCCCCGCGTACTACGTACTTGCATGCGCAGAGGCGAGCAGCACGCTCGCACGTTTCGGAGGTGGGTGGTATGGCTACGACGGGCACCAGCAAGCACGGGAAACCGTCAGGAGGGCTGGGTTTGGACGTGAGGTTCGAAAACGGATTATAGCGGGTACATGGGCGCTCACCGCTGGGTATGTTCGACAGAGATTCGAGTGACATTGCGGTATACTCACCACTCATTCCGAATAGCGCATTCAACAATTCATACTTGAAAGCATTGCAGCTTCGACATAACCTACGCGAAGACTATCAAGCTGTCTTTCGTTCACCCCACCCGCTTACATCTGACGCCGCGACTCTGATGGAGCGCGGCGTAGACGTGATCCTGCACCCTACCGCCATTCAGACAGCACCACTTCTTCCTCCCGTGGACAACACCCTTTCGCGACCACCATCAGCATTAAAGACAGGCACATCAGAATACGCACAAGACATTCTCACGGTCCCTGCCTCCCTCGCCGGCCTACCAGCCGTTTCCGTCCCCTACGGCGTCGGCAAAGCCGATGGCTGGCCCGTCGGAGTGAGTTTGACAGGTCAGTGGGGGATGGAGGCGCTCATGCTGGATATTGCACGGATTGGGGTGGAGAGTTATTATGAAGCAGGACAGGCGGCGCGTCGGCATATGCGCGAGGAAAGAGCGGGAGCCGAGTAGGTGGCGCACACAATCGTGCGTTAACGAAGTACGTTTTTTAGAGACGAGTGGTCGACCAATGATACCATGCGGATCATTCGCAAAGATTCGCGCCGCCACCGTGACACCCTCGCGGCGGAAAGGCACAAGCACATCAATGATCGATAACCTCCGTGTCGTTGTACCTTCAGCATAGGATAAGCACGCAATGGTGATGTACCCGACCGGGACGCGTAGCGGCGAAGGCATGCGCGGCTGGGCAGAACACAATCAAAAATAAAAACGACATCGAATCAAGTCTCCGAGTTCAGTCATTATTGAAGTGTATATATCGTAGTCGTAAGAAGATGAAAACGCAGAAGTGTGGTAACGATATGAACAAAGCACCACTCGCCATTTGAGTCTCATGCATAAGCGTAGAATCGCAGGACATCTCGAAAGCAGCGTGACGATAAGGTTGCCGCACATAACCAATGCTACCAATTCAATTCGTATTCATGTTGTTGATGCTATTCAATTTCTTGTTCATACAACGTGTTGATGATAACCGCATCCATAACGACAATCAAGCGGAACAAATGATTCTCGAGCAGACAGAAATCCGTTTAAAGGTTTCGGTTGGTGTTGTCACCGGTAACGGCGTCTCCGATCTTCTCTGTAAGGCGAAGGAAGCGTAAAGGTTCAGTGTGTGCTCGATGACGGGACGAAGAATAGAGCTGGACATACGGGTAGTGGACTTCTCCTGTTGGGGCTGAACGGCAGAAGCGACAGAGTCGAGCGCACCCTTGACGGAGTCGGAGGCCCTAAAATTGGTACATAGGTTAGTTATGATGACGGGGGTAAGGAACAGGGCGGGAAAACGCCTCACTGCTCGATGTAGCTCTTCTCTGAGTCGGGCTTAATGGCGGAGGAAGCCTCTGCGAACATGAGGGAAGGATGTTAGTAAATCGTTAGGGGATTGGTGTCGGATGCCAGATTAAAAGAAACCTACTGTCTCCGAGCGATTGTCGTCCCATGTCAGACATTGTGGATGTAGTGTGTAGTGGTGGTGGTTGGGGGTAGTGAGTAGTGGTAGCGGTGAGCTTGTTTGTGAGGAAGGAGAAGAGCCCAAGCTGTAATTGTTCAAGCGGGGATTCTGTTGTTTATATACGTCTCTGTGAGTTGAACGGCTGCTTGCTTCCGGCTATTGACACGACGTGGAAGGCCAGCTGACACTACGTCATAAGCACGCTAACTTGAATGAAGAAGTGAATGCCAAATTGGAGCAGATGGCGAGATAGCGGAAATAGCAGAGCGGGCAAGAATGTCACCTGTTTATGTTCTTGTGACGTCATATTCGGAGGCGGAGCTTTAATTTGACTACGCATGGTTAGTCAACTGCCATGACTGTATCACACAACAGGGCGGACGGGTTCATAGACTTTCTACTATGACCATTCTCTTCCGCTTCGAACTACTGCACAGCTCTGCACCTCGGACAAGTCGGCTGTCCGGCCGACATGTCGCTGTTGAGCAAGACACCAGCGGGCGCTTGTCAAGACACCAATTGAGAACAGTTGTCGTGCGTAGCGCTCACCCGTGAAGCTGGAAGGCGAGAACCCTGCGGCGGCTCAACAGTAGATGGAGTCGAAGACCTCTCGTTCGTTATCATACCCTTTTGGAGCTCCTTTTGGTCAGCTCCAGAGCCACGGAAAGGCTGCCAGCAGCTTGACACGTATGACAAGACGGTCGTGCGGCAGGTGGTACCCGCTATGCCAGCTGCTATGCGCTGCAACGCAAGTTGACTTCCGCACACGTCATACACACAACATCGTAAACAACCGGGCGACAAGCTGGTCGGCCATCTATCAATCATGCCACCCATACTTATGCCACTCATACACCCATAAAGAAGGATGCACAACGACATCTCGCCTTACAGCATGCAAAATCGTTGAGGCTATATGGCAACTGCCTACGATGACTTGGTTGCGAAACGCTTCTCGGATTCGATTGATCACTAACACCTCCTATCGACATGAAACAACTTCTTTTGTTTTGATGCGGTGATTCCTCTGGCTACAACCTGAAACGCCAAAGGTCCTTTCGGATTTTTCAGAGGAGGAGGTTGGGCATACCTAGCGGGATCACGGTTCGGTGTGGATGACAAGATGTATCTCCCGGTCCGTATGAAATAATGATTGATCTATCAGTCATCACTTCCGCCCTCGTTGCTGCACTACCTTGCGTGCTTACTAGGACCAACGGGCCCTAGCCTTCCCTCTAAGGACTGTTGATCTCACTGCTCTGTCGATACTCCTTTCTTTGTTTGGACGTTCCTGACCCGACAGTCCTTTACCTGGATTTCGCGTGGAAAGTGCAACAGACCGGTCGAGATCACTATTACTCGGTCCATATCAAGAGGTAGCTCCACGTTGGATTGGCAGTCAACATCATTGGATACTATAGAAAGACTCTTCGCCTTCGACATGTCTCATTCGCAGCCGCTGAACATTGATGGACTGGGCCTGGCTACAAGAGGGAACAGCACGTTCGACGGCCTTTTCCAGCGTTTACAGGCTACAGCCGCACAGAGAGTGATTGGTCTGGTCAAGCGAACAGACTCCAGGCCGAACTCTTTTCGTAAGTAGCCATTCTTACGCTTGTGATCATCCCTCAAGATGCCCGCCTTATCCTCGGATTGTCTGATCTCTACCGACTTTCGTTCGCTCAACTTGAATCTCTCAGAGACGTACACCATCATAGCGGCATGTATTTTCTTCTTTGCCATCTTTTTCCTTTGGCATATGCCTATACTGAGAGACCTCATCAGCGGCTTCAAGGTGCGTGGCGGAACTGGCCTTTACACATTTGTGGATGTGCGCTGTGTCTTGATCTGATCTCCGTACCCGTTGCTTCGATTCGATACAGCTGTTCACGGTTGCAACCCACGAATTTTTCCATATATTGGTGGGTATGATCGTAGGAGGTGAAGTGATAAGGTATGTGTATCCGAACTTCTACTGTTCAATGTATCGAGCAAGTCTAACGTGATCGATCTAATTCACATCATAGCATATGCATCGTACGTAGAGTAGAGCACCCGGCTACCTTCGTTCGGTGAGATGGCTCACTATGCGGTACAAAGGACCCAAACTTGGGTGGCGAGACGGTCATTGATCGACTACTTCGCCATTCACCGAGAATACCGAACAATCCGCACGAAGCAATGTACAGGACATTTATCCAGGTAAGCTAATTCTCGGGCGTGTCTATGAGCAAGCGAGTCAGTAATGGCTAATGAACCAACCTCATCGCGCCTATCTAGGCGTTTTGGTCGTATCGTGCGGTCGCGACATTGGCAGCAGGATACATCGGAAGCTCTATAGTTGGATTCTTGTTGATCGTGAGTCTCCGCATGGTTCAGGCGGATTTAGATGTACTCTCACGGAATGCTGAATGCTTTATATCGACAATGGCAGTTCTGCTCCTGTGAGTTTTCCCAACGAATTATGTGTAGCTTACCTTACCTAGTGAGCTAATCGTGGCGAGCAGTCGATATCGTGGCATCAAAGATCGCTTCTTTCGTGGTCGCAATCGGTTTGCTGGTGCCAGCGACTCGGGTGGACAGTTTCATGTAAGCATCTTCGACGATGCTTGTGATATTAAACCCAAAGAGCTCAACGAATGTCTCTTCGGTTAATATCAGCGCGTTCCTTAGCATTGCAGGCGCAGAAGGTATTCTCATCGGGCTATGGTTTGGAGATCATGGAAATGTAAGTATAATTCCTGAATGGCCGAGATCAGTACCGCTCAGTTAATATGACATTTCTTCCAGGCTTTACGATATTATAGTAAGCCCTTATCGCCTCACTGTACGATTGTTGCAGGAAATCTCATATATTAAACGCTGTGCTCTCCCCTCTCAATCCGCACCGATAACGCCATATTGCACTTATGATACAGTCCTGTTCGTCGGTAAGTCGGTAACAACAAGGCCCAGGTATGCGGGATGTGTGCTGACGTCGCTTCATGCTGCTGGAAAGGTATAATGCAACTTTTCTACGTTGTCTGGGACTATACGGACGAACGATTTTTCGATAAATTGAACGCTTCGGACTGTTCTCAATTTACCAGCCTGCTGGGATGGCCGCCAAGTGGTAAGTTACTTAGTCTATGTACCGGCACTGCGGAGAGACAGTGTACTAATCTTTCTCTCATGTCCGGGTCATAGTATGGGCTGGCGTGTGGACACTTTATTCAATGCTAGTGTTCGTTTCAGCAGTGTTTGCCGGCATTATCGTATGGAAGAAGACGACCGATGAGATGTATGAAAATGCGTAAGTTGCAGCTAATTGAGGTTTTTCTAACTCTCATTACTGACGCTGGAACGATTTTCGATTTTCGACAGGAGCCATTTCTTGCCAACACGTTGATTATATATGTTTGGAGAGAGGGAGAGTTACCAGTGTTACATCGCGCAAAGCCGAACACTACAGGCCTAGTGGCAATGGAACGGGAAGGCAAGGTGGCGCAACAGTGTCCATGTATACATCGTTCACAAATCTATTAGATACAATGGGTACATTCTATGGTTTCAAGTCTGTTTCATACAGTTAAAAGGCGCACTGCGCCACTATATATATATATATTCACTACAATCGCACAACCCTTCGAATTCGACCGCTGACTTCCCTCATCGCAGCTTTACTGTTGACTCCAAGCCGGAATTGTGTCTGATCTGGAGGCGGAGAGTCTTCAAAGAAAGACATACCCCGGGTAGGTGCTGGTCGAGTGATAGCCGGATGACCATGCTTGGGCTGTTCAGGGGATGGCGTCGAAGGCGTATGCGGGCAGATGGACTCGCTAGCTTCGCTCGTATGCCATGTCAGCTTCGAAGTAAGCAGACGACCGGGTACTTTAGGCGCTCCAGGTGGAACGGGTGCTGTTCGCGGGGCCATGAACGGCGTGTGCGGCAATGCTGATTGAACGGGAGGAACAGGTAACTTGGACGTTGTTCGCAGCGGTAGTTGAGCTGTAGGCAGACTAGGACGACCGGAAACAATCTGCTCGACAACAAACTTGTTCATCGCTGAGGGAGCACGTCCATTCAATGTCAAGGCGGGAGGTGGTTGCTTGCGTTTGAAGACCGGCTGTGAATGCGGATTGTAGTCGAAATCTGGCGTCGCTGCATATGGGTCACTTTGAAGGAAGGTCATCTTCGGCGTTTTGGGTGGATGGGAAAGCTGTCGATTCAGCCTATTTCGCTCTTTCACCCTGGTATTTGCTAGGCTGATGCCATTCGAAGTCTTCGACAACGACCCAACACTTCCGAACACGTCCTCCTCCTCTTCCTCCCATGAATGGTGTCCATCACCGACGATGGTGACGTTATCGTGGGTCGGGGCCAGCGGTGAAGAAATGACAGGCCCTCGATTGGAAGATAACCGGTCCATTGACGCTTTGCTTCGGATCTTGATAGGAGGTAACAGTATCGAAGCTTGTGCTTTGTCATCCGTCGTGTTGGTTCGTCGGCCGTCGTTCTCGGATCTCTGTTGGGAGAGGAGACCAGAAAAGTCTTCTCGTTGCGATTCATCTTTCCACACTTGTCCATCTTGGTCCATGGAAGCGCAAAGGTTTGGTTGATTGGCCGGAGCTCTCTTCGATGACTTCTGAGCGCGCGATCGATCTTGCTGCTTGGTTTGAGGCGAGAACCCGAAGAAGGTATCAATCTCTTGGAAGACGGCACTGCAGAATAAAAAGGTAAGCCGGGTTGAATCAATAATCGTAGCAGAATGCGCTCTACTTACGCAGGAAGAGGACGGTGATGCTCCTTGCTGGATTTCTTGTAAGGATTTCGGACAGGCTTGGTGGGCATATTATAAGCACCCAGCACCTGCAGTGCCTTTGACCCGGCCCTCGAGGGTGTCATGGGAGCATGATCTAGCTCGTTTTCATGTAGATCATTTGCATCGAAGGAGTACGAGCTTCTGTTGTTGCAGCGATCTGTCCTTGCTGAATCGCTGTCGGAAGGACTGCTCATAGAGTCGGGACTGAGGCCAACATCGTAAGTTCCTGCATCGTATCGCTCGAGACCGAAATGCAAATCCGTGGGGCTGATTGGTACCGGATTTGTTCCTGTGCGCCTGAGTGGAGTTTCGGTGGCGTCGGAATGTCGTGATTCAGTCGCGAGTGTGTGGTAACGTTGGATCGAAGGGCGCGAGGCATCTGAGGGTTGCGCTGGCTTTTCATAAGTCAAGCGACGGGGTTCAAAGGAACTCGTGGTCATGGCAAATGATGGTGCCACGATGTCTGTAAAGGAAGATCGACTGGTGATTGACGGTGAACGAGGCATGACGGAAACTCTCGGTGGTGGTGGCGGTGGTCTGCGGTGCTGAAGGACGACATTATCGGACACCGAGCGGGATACGAGTGGTGTGCCATAAGTAGCTACGAAGTGCTTGTCAGCATGAGGCGCAAAGGATGTATAGAGCTGGACTCACCATTGTGACTAGCATAAAACTGATCTTGTCGACGTTTGAGTTCCAAAGGCCTGACAGGCGCGAATCTGAAGTCCCGTTCGACATCGGACGGACCGTGTGCTTGGACATTCGGAAAGATCGACGAGGTATCGAAGAACGAGAGTTCTACCGAAGATGCGAAGGAGTAGTCGTTGTCGTCGTCCGGGATCAACAGGGGAACATCCTCCATGAACAGACGTTGTTGGTGTTGCGACATTGTAATGCCTTCGGATTGATGATGTTAGGGGATAGGGAAGAGGTACTAGGTGAGGTTGTGGAGTCGTTACAGTCTAGAAGCTGAGGTACGACGCTAAGGACAGCGCACACCCACGAGCGAAGGGGTGAACAAGGCAATCAACAGATATATATTACAACTTCGCAGGCCAAGGTTGGTGACGTAGCAGCTCACGGGTTCTACCTCAACAGATACAATAGAGCTCCAGCAGGAGCTGCTTCAGGTTCACATTGTTTAACTTGCACAGCTCGTCATCCAAAGGCCATAGATATTGTCCAATGGTGAAGAACAATAGCCAATGGCGGAGAACGATAAAAAGGCGAAGAGTAGAAGCGAGACATAGTTGTTCTTCTTGTTCATGCAGCTGTTCATGCTATTGTGCTGTCATTCCTTCTGAAACGCGGTATCGTCGTTTCATTGTTTCAGAACTTCTATTGTTCGCAATCTGCATCCGTCAACGGGCGCCGATCTGAGATCAAAATTCAACGGAAAACACGTGACTTTGCTAGAAATTCAACGGACAACATACACTCTTCATGCCATCTCTTTGTGACGATATTCAGGATAACACCTGCATCAAGTAGACCTATTCAACGTTTGTACTCGATCAGGAGTATCTTCATAATCTACTAGAACAACCAAAAATGACTTCTATGGCTCTTTGGTAAGTCCGACAGGCGTTTGGATCCCGCTGGGCGACAGGACTTAAGGGCAATCCTTTCTTTCCTCTTCACAGGCACCTCGAGCTCCTTCCGGGGCAAAAGTATCCCGTTATGGTTACTCGGGATTTCCGAATTACCAATGCCGCTTTGGGAGAGGAAATCGTTGACGAGAGCGGTCGATCGGTTGTCAAGATCACGCACCAGCCTGTCAACCCTCGAGACCTCGCCGACGACTCTGACTCTGACAGCGACTTTTCGGACGACGAGGACGAGGATGAGGAGGATGAGGAAGTCGACATGGAGAAGCTCATGGCTGCTGTCAACGGCAAGAAGGGAAAGAAGGCTTCTGCCGAGGAAGAGGAGGTGGATGACGATGAAGAGGATGACGAGGACTTTGAAGAAGACCCCGTCGCCACTGCTGTCGTCTGCTCGCTGCTCCCTGGAAGGATTGAGCAGACACAGTTGAACTTGATCTTTGTCTCTGAGGAGGTTGTCATGTTCGAGGTCACCGGCAAGAAGTAAGTGATATCAGTCTGTGTGGGCTATGTCGTTTGGCTTACCTTTCATGTTTACCCTTTTAGCCCCGTCCACCTCATGGGCAACTACATCCACCAGGAGACTGGTGACCACCACCACCACGGCGAGGACTACGAGGAGAGTAAGTAGCTTCCGGTCCGCTTGAGTGCTCTAAACCCAGAATCTCATCGTAGCGACTATCTAAACTACAGGCGACGATGAGGACTTCTCCTTCGAGGAGGACAGTGACGATGAAGACGTGAGCATGACCGAAGATGCCAGTCACCGATTCGAGGAAGTCAAGGAGGAGGCTAAGGCCAAGAAGGCCGACGCTACCAAGAAGCGAAAGGCTGAGACCCAGGAGACCGACTCGAAGCGGTCTACCGCTTCCGCCGCCGAGAAGAAGGCCCCTACTCCTGTCGCTGCCGAAAAGAAGGCTGAACAGCCCGCCAAGAAGCAGAAGACTGAAGTCGCCAAGCCTGCTGAGAAGAAGAAGGAGGCTGCTGAAAAGCCCGAGCAAAAGTCTAGCAAGAAGCAGACCCTGGCCAGCGGTTTGCAGATTGAGGACTTCAAGGTCGGAGACGGACCTGTTGCCAAGAAGGGAAAGCGAGTGGGTATGCGGTAAGTAGTACCTACGGGTCCATGCCATGAGTACGTCAATGCTGAACCCCCCCCCCCCTTTCTCAGATACATCGGCAAGTTGCTCAACGGTAAAGTCTTCGATTCCAACACTAGCGGTCAGCCATTCTACTTCCGTCTCGGTGCCGGTGAAGTCATCAAGGGTTGGGACCAGGGTATTGAGGGTATGGCCGTCGGTGGTGAGAGGAAGTTGACCGTGGGTTGTTTTTGCTCGAAAACGTTCGAAATAGTCGCGAATCTTATCAATTTGCTGTTTTTTTATTCAGATTCCAGCCAAGTTGGCATATGGATCGCAGAAACTACCAGGTCTGCCTCCCAATAGTGTTTTGACCTTTGACTGCAAGCTGGTCAACGTAAAATAGAGGTTGTATTGGTCTTTTCTATCGTTTGGCCGCGACTAATAGAATTCTCGCTGGTAAACTTTTCAGCATTGTTTTCTGTATTGTCATCGCGGTGTCACTAAACAAACATCAAAGCGAACACCTTTCAACTTCGTTGCCTTCTCCATCTTTGCGCCCCGAGGCTGATTAGACGTGCACCGATAGAACCACATGCGACCGAGTGACAGTACTCGTAAAATCCTCCTTGTCGATCATTTGCCGTCCTAGTTTCATCAGCACGCACATCAGCCATCTTCGCTCTCGTTTGGCACATTATAGATTCAGTTTGAAATGGAGCAGATGGCTTATGATCTGCTGGCTATTACATGAGGATTCTCCGGAGTGCCATCTTTACATGATTCCTTTTCCTAACGTTGTTCTCGACAATTCCTCTTCGAAGCCTGTAACAATTCACATAGATGCAGCTTGCAGTTGATCTTCCCCAGGCTCTACCAGGTTCAACTCATCCATCGCCCTCAACACTTCATCGCCCGACTTGTTCTCGTAAATGCAGGTTCCGGTTGCGTCTAAAAGCAAATATTTCAGAAGCCTGTCACTGTCACTCAGAGCATCGTCACATTCACTTACCAGTCCAAATTTCGGTCATTACAAACCTTGACCTGAATGAAGGCAGGATCGTTAGCTCCCGCTCATCGAAACAATATGATATGGAAAGAAACTTACCGGTTGTATTTTTTTCTCTCGTCTTCTCGGGACTCTCCACCTTTAATGCCGTTGCTTCACCACACTCGCTACCCTCGGCCTTGCTGCGAGACATCGCATCACGCGCTGCGAAGAAGGGGAAGAAAATTAGATCCAATTACACTGAACGGACAGAACAAAACGCGAGCGGCGGGCATTTGCAACCGTAGGTTGTCAACTTGTGATCAACTTCAGTTTGGCATGTATCAACTCGAGACCCGTAGACTTAGTAGGGAGAGAGCACGAAAGATCAAAAAGGAGTAGATGCGTACCTTGGTCTGCCTTTATCGCCTTCCGCAACTCTTGCTCTTGACGTCGAAGATCGTTGTACCCGATTTTGATGGCTTCATAGACGCAAAGGGATTCTGGGCTGTAGTGCATTCCAGGCGTCCTTACTATTGTCGTCCAGGTCTAAGCTTTTGGTTCGACCATACAAGAACTTGGCATGCTGAATTTCCGCCAAGGCGAAGATGTCATCTTCGGTGTTGTAGTAAGCTTCAGCTAGCAAGAGATGATAGCTGACGTCGTACTAGACTGGCAGCCCTGGCAGAGGTAAAACCCGTTTGTTGAGGTAGTTCTTGATTTCTCCGATGGCCTCTGTCGGATTCTCGGTTTCGTCGTGGCAGACCCCCTTGTCACAACGGAGCATCCGGTTCAGAACGTCTGTAACACTTCCGACGCAGGTTGTATGATCATTGTCCTCTTCAGTCAGCTGTGTAGGTGTAGATATGACTGTTGCCTTTGAAAAGAAACTGCAGAGCCGAAGTAATGGTCGAGTTGTGCTGAGATCTTCCTGGTGGGCTTCGATCCATGAGACGATTGTATTCACCTTTCACTGGCTCATTATGGGCTCTTCAGTTATCCAAAGCCTGACAGCTCGCTTCTTTCGTATGCTTTCCAGTAACGGTCAGGGAAGATAGTAAATTAGTCGAAGTCGTTTCAGTTGTCGTTTCGGAGTTCATCAAGGGCAGGAGGCGATCAAAAGGAGAAAGTCGCATCTGTTGGTCGTTGTCCGGGCTTCATATTAGGACAGTCTCATCCGTGAGCCCAGAAGCTGATCAAGAGGTTTTGCAAGTCATGAAATGGTAATGTGAAGACATTATTCTCCCCTTTCTGCTGTCGTCCTCCCTCTTCCACACTCCGTTTCCTTTCCCGTTTTCTGCCGTTTTCCCGATCTTTGTTTCGAGCGATTATTCATGGACTTCGGTCAGAGTAGATCGAGTCTGCTCAATCATTGTCCGTCTCTGGTATGGTCTGGCCAAAGTACCAACCAAGAGACGGATGATGGTATGTATGGGTCGTCAATCTCACCTCGAATAACGGAGCCAATATGAAGGGGTCTTGGAGTAAAGCCATGCGCATCGTCGCTTCGCTTTACGTCGGCTTCTCGAACAAACGCTTTCTGCTGCGAAGCAGCTCGGAAAGCCTGAGCCAACACTGGCGAAGACCCGAATCAAAATAATGAGATCCATGCGTATATTATGGTCGTATTGGTCGACGATATCCACCTTTTGTCGTGACGATGGACTTCGCCGCGTCTCCTTCATCTACAAGAAACCTATTCCCACCCTCCCTTCTTGCGATTTTCCTTTTTCGCGCTCTTCTTTATCTTTTCTGATTTGCGTCTGGCGGCCTCCCTTTTGATGAGTCCTTTAACTTTGCTCTTCTGTTCCTCCGAAGTGGGATTAACGATCATACTGCGCGCTGCCGAGTGGATGATTTCATGCAGTTTCTTAATGCTGTCTGTTCGATTTGAGGCCGCCATTCTTGTCAGAGAGCTAGTGACTAATAGAGAGGGTGGCGATGATGTATAATATGGCTAGAAGGTGAATGATTACTGAGATCATCAGCAAGGAATAACTCATGCTCCTTGAGAGCCTTTCCTCACGGTTTTAACTAGTTCGGCGAATATGAATCCTGGTAGCCACCCAGAGCTTTTGGCCTTGTCCAGCGGGAGCCTCAATGAAGCCTTCGTACTCAGCTTGTTAACATTCTGTAGAAGAGTACAACATAAATTATCACGGCGTTCAGAGCGACGTGCAAATGATGGTGAATGATATATGTACCTGTCCTCCAGGTCCAGATGACCGGCTCATCGTTATAATATACGCATCTTCGGGAATGGCATCGATCCCAGCATCCTTGAAAGCAGTGACCCATTCTGACGCTTTGATGTGCTCCTTTTCGTCCTGCAGTTGGTTTGGCGCTGGCGGTAGCGTTGCTACACCCCTGCCTGGGAAGCGACCGAGCGCGGTAAGTGGTGGCCATGGCTTGCTTGTCACTGACTGGCCAGAGGCGATTGCTCGCAAGACCCACATCCGTCGAAGCGCGGCGATTATCCACCTATATCGCACCTGAAATAATGGATTCTGGTCTGTGTGTCTGCTCTGACGAGGTTCAAACATAATGTAGAGCTATGCAGTTTGTATGAATACATGAAATACCTCTTCTGTTGAGTCCAAGCTGCTCTCGATCACAATTCCTTACGTAATGAATACCGAGCACAATAGTTGAAATCGTAAACAAATCTAATGGGACGGCGTCCTCGATGTAATCTTGAGCACTTCAATAGATTCTCGCTCAACATTTGCTGCAAATCCCCGTTAGCTCTACCTTTTGACCTAAGCCGGCGGCTCCGCCTATTCTTACTGTTCGCAACCAAAAATTTCCACTACATGAGCGCGAAGGCAGGCCCAGCACGGAAGGTGGGCAGAAGGCTTCGCGATAGATGGCATGACAATCGGCTGATCATAAACCGCTGTTGCCTTTTCATAGGTTGGAACGTCGAGCAAAGCCAATGCAACCGCGAAGAATGGCAAGAGCTCCGATATGATGGAAGAAGAGGATGATGATTTCGGAGGTATGTCATATCGTTCAGCGACAAAGCGAGGGTTCTAACCAGAGCTGCACCTTTGAACAGGTTACGGATCCGAGGAGCCATCAGCAGACACGCGGAAGAAAGCAAAGACAACCACGGCAAAGCAGGCTCCTGTTGCAAGCACTTCAGCGAAGAAGACAGATGCCAAGAAGCCATCAAAAGACGAAGCACCGGCTTTGGCAGAAGCGGTAGAGGAAGATGAACCACCGAGAAAGCGTACATCTAGCCGCATACAGGGCAAAGCAAGAACTACGGATACTCCACAGTCACTTTTGTCAACTATAAGCAATGCAAGGCTCCCAGCAAAGTCCGCGAAGGCGCCGTTGGAAAGCGCTGCTGTTACGAAGGGACACGACGAGGAGGAAGAAGAGGAAGCGCGCTCAAGAGTGAAGCAATTGGAACAGGCCCTGGAAGAGGTGCGTACTTTAGCTATGCCGAACTGATAAAGAGGATGTAGACTAAATTCGCAGTTATAGATTCAAGCTCGACTAGATAGGCGGACAAGCGAGAGGGACAGTTATGCCAAGCAGGTGAAAGAGCTCAAGGAGAAAAAGGGCTCAGATGCGGACAAGCTGTACGAAAAGTATAAAGCGACTGCCGACAGCCGCGCCACTGGTAAGTGTAAAACGCAGTTGTGATGCAGGTGTGATTTAGGTGATGACTGACTTGAACATTTCCTTCCGTGATACTAGCTCAAGACCAAGTCATCGATACTTTGCAGCAACTGAATGACAAATTGACTTCTCGGGTAGCAGGCCTAGAAAAGGACCTCAAGCTCGCGAAAACAGCGAAACCCATTGAAAAAGAAGTAAAGAAGCAACCCGAAGTTGACGGTGATATAGTGAAGAAGCTCAAAGCGAGGTTGGAAGCGGTTGAGGAGGAATCAAAGCAGAAGGACGTCAAGCGTGAGTAATGTCATTCCCGAAGTTGAAAGGCAGAAGGCTCAACGATCGGGAAGATCTACAGTCAAAGACTACGAGACAGAAGTCAGACTGGCAAGAGACGCCATAGCTTCCACCAACAAGAAGCTCGTGACGGCTCAGTCAGCATCTTCAATCAGTAGGGACGCGGAGGAGACCGCAAAAGACTCGGATATTATCAAGTGGTATGAGGATTTGACGAATCTTGTAGTCTTGAGCGTCAAGGTGATACCAGGCGACTGCGGAAGGGAGGTGACATTTGTTTGCGTCGAAACACTGGCAGACCACAGTAGGTATCGGATAACGCAAGTGATATCATGGTATGCTGTAAACATGCTCACTGTGTTTTCGGTTCTTGCGTGCAGGTCTAAGCTTCCGAGCAAGATGTTATACAACAGCGAAAGAGGATCCCTCGAAACCCGGCAGTTGGATATACACCAAACAGGTCGATTACACGCCGATAGGCTTGGAAGCTGAGAAAGACCAGACGTTCCTCTCAAGGCTGGATATGCTGAAAGATCCCTTCACGTTCACTCGAGACCAGGCTTACGCGTTTATGGCGAATCTGCAGGAGAAGATGAGTTTAGGAGAGGAGGCGGAAGAATGAATGTCGGATCGAGCTTGGCGGCGGGCCAAGTCTTCCTCTTCTTAGTCTCCTGCCCTTTGGACAGGCTTTTCGATTTTTTCTTTGCTCTGCATTTGGCTGCTCGAGAGTTTCTAGTGTGAATATCTTGTACGTAGACATTTATCCATATGGGCGTGCATGTACGTCGGCTCCCTTGATAAAATGAGCAAGAAGCGATGACGAGAGTATCTGACCATAGGCTCTGGACAAAGCTCTTTGAAACATAGAGATGATTGGCAGCCATCGCTGTGTTTGCTATTGCAGTCATGGATGGATAGTACCATCGATTTCGCTGACGCAGCTCATTATCGCCAGCGTCTGACGGAGTCTGCGTGGCGATCCTGTGCTGGACGTTCTTGTACAACCGTCAAGTTTGCTAGCAACCAATTTCAGGCATCTTCGTGCGTGTTTCCATCGATCTGACCAGAACATTTCTCTCTTCTATCAATCACCAGATCAGACCATTTCAGTCGCTGTTCAGCTGCCTCATGACCTCATCGTATGTCATGTTCTCGAAAATGCAATCTCCGGTTGGGTCTATATTATATCGATCAGCAGCTGATATTCATAGTTCACTGAATGAACGTACCTGACCACATTTCAGGGTCATCACAGATCTTTATCTGTCCCAGGGTAACGTGATCAGTATAATAGTATACCAGAATCGTTTGACTCGAAAGAACCTACAGCTTGGGCCTTGTCTTTCTCCTTTTGTTCCATCATGATTTGCTTCACAGGAACCCCTCTTGCTTCTCCACTACCACCACCACCTCCTTCAAGTCTCTCGAGGTTGTTGACCCTCGGTTCCATACCCTTCGCTGTAGAGGGGTACCAGTTTGGAAAGTGAGAATCAGGCAAAGCATAGAAAGCGGTGCTCTGTGCTTACCTTCGCTGGCCTTCATCAAATCGTTCAACTCGGTCATTATAGTTTCTAGATTACCCCAAGCCTCCGTATCGGTTCCTTCCCCTTTCGCGTCAGTGGCTGCGCGGTAGACCTTTTCAGCGAGTTTGATTTCCCTTGCAGCACAAACGTAGTTTTCCTTCTTGTCGTGCGCTTCGGCTAGCAAGACACGGAAGCTGACTTCGAACATGGGAGCGTTGTCAAAGGTTCGCTGGTTGAGACGATCGGTGATCTCTGCTATAGCTTGCGTTGAATTGTGTCGACAGAGGTCTCGGTAGTCCTCGAGCATGGCGTTAAACACGGCAGAGCGATTCATGTTGTAGGTACGCAGGTTCTGCTTTCCTCCGCTTTGCTTGATTGGCTCGGACATGCCAATTATGATTTTTCGGTCGAGTGGCAGGCTAGATGTACCCAGGACACAGTTGAGGTTCAAGTCTGAATGCTCTAAACTGCGATAGGATGCCTACTGACATATAATGGTAGATCACCCCCAGAAACCGACTCCTCTCCACCAAAGTCACCAAAGGTATGTGAGAAGCAGCACGGCAAATACTCGAGCGCAGCCGCCACCCGCTTCTGAGTTTCAGAGTTTCAGCTGCTAGAAAGGATTGAATTCCCGACTAAAATGGTAGGCAAGGCATCCTCGCTCGATAGAGTGTCTGTTAAATCAGTATGAGATAGCACGGACATACTCTCGCGAAGGGATATATAGAGTCATTACAATCCTCGTATTACAATTGCCTTGATATTCCAGATTATCTCCTCTCCTTCACGAAGAACTGCAAGGCGAGGAATGATGCTATGATGAAGATGCCGAACACGATGCATAACAGAGAGATATCCGGCCACCAGAATGCCTATTGATAGAGGAATATGTATCAGACAAACTTGCATCTTAAGCCAGCTCTTGATTGGGAAAGCACATACTTGAGCGTGAAAGCCGAATGATGAGAGAATGGTCGCTGACGGCACCTGAATATCCAATCCGAACTGATGCAGGTGACAACGGGTAAGCAGAGCACACCCTTCTGCAATTGCAAACAACCCACCTTGTGTTCGATGAGCTGCAGGTAACGAAGCTCGTTGACCAGCAAAGCTTCATATCCGGCGTGAAAGAAGGACGTAGTTTGCATCCACTTCAAGCCGTGAGGAACACGGTCGTAGTTCATCAAAAGACCGGCGAATAGGAGACTGGAGGAAGATGACCGATGCGTCAGTAGCGTACTATTGCAGCGATCGGTCCGGACGAGGACACTCACTTGTACAGCATAACCATACTGCCCAGCAAGTTGGCGACTCCAGTATCAGCCACCGCAACACTGAGGAACAGCACGATACTGGAAGCCGCGAGGTTGAAGAGCACGAGTGTAAGAATGAATTTCCAAAATGCTGCAACGTTGGGGTTTAAGCCCGCTAAGCCATAGACGATAGACCCCAGAATGAAGGGTGGGATCACTCGAAGAGGCAATATGTCGAAGAGAACTTTGGACGCAAAGTACGTAATAGGTGAGTAGTAACCGTTGGCTCTGTGTAACAGTCAATACAACGCCAAAGTGGTGAGCACAGAGTTCCCTTGACCTTGAGAGTCACGACTTACCTTTCCCGCATGAAAAGCATCCTCTCATTCGCAAATACTCCAAGCGAAGTCAAAGTGGAGAATCCGAAGAGGGATAGGATGAACAGGAACAACCCTAATCTGTTCTGGAAGCCAGGAATGTCGTTCGTGACCTTGTAGAAGAAGAAACCACAAACAACTGGCAGTATGACAGCAATCAGACCAAGGCTTTCCGACAGTCAACGGAATGACTTACACGCCACGACGATGGCCACAACATAATGCGAGGCCATCAACAGGGGATTTCTAAGCGAAGAAATATTGTTAGCAGATGTTGCTGGAGGAGATCTCTGCAGCAAGCGCACCTGTAGAGATTCTTGAAAGCCCGACCGGAAAGCAGCTTAAACTGTGTCCACCAGGAGGCCTTTTTGTAACCACCCAGCCTGGTTGCGTCGGTCGATATGGCACGAACGCCGTGTAAACCTTCCCCATTATGAATCCGATGTATCTCAGCCTCTGTGATTTTTGCTTGATCACTATCCCGGAAACCGTTGACGAGATCCTCCAGCCTTTCCGGCACTGGAGGGACGATCACGATCGATGTTTGTGATTTCGGTGTGACGGCGGCTGACAACTTCTCTTTCATCCGAGTCCAGATGCTTCCTTGCTCTCCACGCTCCTCTGCAGCGTCTTCGGCCTCCGTGGAGTCCCTCTCCACGTCAGAATTTGTCGAGGTGGATCCGTTTAGCCCTGTGGTCCGATGGGTCTTGTCACTCTTGTGGTCGCCAGATGCCTTGGTTGTAACATCGATCAAGTAGTCCGCGATATTGTATCCCGGTGGACAAGGATATCCGAGGGAGCTGAAATGGTCTGAGCACTGCTTGAAGTCGCCGGAGTACACCATTCGGCCTTTTGCGAGTAAAAGGAGTCTGTCGAACATGGATACAATGTTGCTTTGAGGCTGGTGAATAGTAAAGACTACAGTTCTGTTGTAGTCCCGAGCAAGCGTGACAAGTGATTCCACGACGTTGAAGGCGTTGTACGAATCCAGTCCTGCACAGAAAAATAAGAGGCTGATCAATACAAATGTGCGCTTGTTATGTAGCATACCAACTCACCAGATGTAGGCTCGTCTAGGAATAAGATAGATGGACTCGTGACCAATTCACACGCAATGGAGACTCGACGTTTTTCGCCACCAGAGATGGAGCGTTTACCAGATTCACCAATTCTCGAGTCCTTGATGCCCAAGATGCCCAACTCGTTCATAGTTTCCAGCGTCCTGAATTTCTTTGCCTCCAAGCTCATCTCACGAGGAAGCCTCAAGACAGCGGAATACAGAACCGTCTCATAGACGGTCAACGTCGGCATTAGCGTATCTTCTTGGTCGACAAAACCAATGACCCGTCGATAAAGGTTTTCGTCGTCGATTTCGCTGCCATTGATATGCAGACGGCCCGTCACTCTGCCTCGCTTATCCTTTCGCGCAAGAATATCCAAAAATGTCGATTTACCAGCACCCGAAGCACCGAGGATTGCCATTACTTGACCAGGCGCTACTGAACCAGTGATGTCAGTGAGGATGGCCATGTTGTTGATCGAGTATGACAGATTTTCGAAATGCAAAGTGGCAGGCACATGGTCGGTCATCAGTTTTGCCGCTTCGTCTGATGGTAAATGCACGCCACCGAATCCCGCGGGGTGCCGCTTCGTCCGGCCAAGGTACCAGAGCACTAGAGATCGCATCGTTTTAGCTGCGATGATGTGAAAATCGGCCTAGAGACACTCACGGAAGGAAGCAAGTAGGAAGACAATTGCTGCCAATCCGGCACTCAAGCCAACCCAGAGGTTATTGTTGGTCGGTTCCGGACGCTGTAGCGACCTGGGATCAGCCCATACTGAAGAACATGTTTCACAAATAAACTAACTCACCTGATAACCGGGCACTTGCGTATAGTGCAGACATTCCCCGGACTCGCAATCCAATGTAATACTCTTGTCGCCAAAGATATCGTTGATGAGTCCATTCATGGCGGGTTCCTCAAAGGAACATGCTCCGCCACTGTTACACTGGAAAGTGGCTGGGCCTTTGACCTCTTCCGAAAGGAAATCGTCGATATCTGGCAAAGAGGGAGTTCAGAGGGAGTTCAACGCCAAGCTCTCAGGTGAAACATCACCAAGATTATCGCAAAAACGAGAATTCATCACTCACTGACACTGCCGTTCTCGCCGCAAAGGAATCGACCAGGAACACAAGCGCATTCAATGACCTTGCACTCGTACCGCGTCCTGTTGTTCTCAAAGCTATTCGTTCCTTCCCAGCCACACCCTTCAAGCTTGCAGTAGAAGCTTTCAATCTCGTCTACCCAGAACTGGAAGGAGCAGGTACCCATATCCTCCTTCAAGCCCATCACGGATTCCTCACCGGATCGGGAAGAGGAAAGCGAAGAAAGCAGCGGATGCTGCCAATCATATGCACTTGTCGAATCGTTGGATGATGGTCCGTTGGCAGTGCAAGAAAAGGTAACTTGCGGTTTCTTGTTGTCGGGTATAGTGTCGATAATCTTCCTGTTGGTGACGTCACACATCTGGTAGTTTTGCTGAACTGCTAAGCCTCCCTTATAGCAGACCATGTTACCCGTATCGTCCTCATCTTCACCCTCGACTTCTTCTTTACCGAAGCTCACGGACTGAATATCCGGATACCGTGGCTTGAAAGCCTTGCAGACCTTGTCTTCTTGACAGACATTGCAGTTGATACCTGCCCATCCAGGTTCACACTCGCACCGATCTCCGTCCTGCCTCGGATACCGATCACTGCCAGCCGCGAGCGATCCACATAAGGGTGTCAAACAGTCTTGTCCGCCCCACCCATCTGGACACTTGCACTGTCCGTCTGAAGGACTGCATTCGCCGAACTGGGCGCATTTGAAGGCGGGAAGCATGCAGTTGAAACATGGCGGGCATTTCTCGTCGTCTCCTGGTCTGGTGAGGAAGTACTGTGGGTTGTTGTTTGATCGAGATGATCCTATTGTCGATCCCGTCGATCTCATATTGGGTGGCGATGCATGACCGCCATTTCGGGCGTCCTTTGCCAATGTGCCGTACAAGAGGGCGGCTGCGGAGGTCACGAAGAATGCATTGAGCTTCATCGCGAAAGCTCACTTCTTCGTGAGATGCGATACAGTCGAAGCTGAGCGATTGTAGATGTTTGACGTAAGTGACAGGGTAAGGTAACCCTCTAAGCCTACTCTTGCTTTATTTTGCATATCATCTGAAAGACATAGCGAGATAGAGGGGCGAAGCAGGGTGACTACTACAGGTGTGGAGCGATCGTGCGGGGCGAGGCGGATCACTCGCCAACTCTGGGACAGCTTCTGGGACGACACTCTTGCTCCAGTGTCCATCCACGAACTGGTTCACTTTGAATAAAGTCTTCTGGAATGTGATAGTGGTAAATGAACTAGTTGAGGCAGCAAGATGCTATGTGTATGCGTAAGCAAGGTAACGAGCAGAATCTCCTCTGAAATGCCTATCTTGGCTGAACAGCAACGGAACGCTTTGATGGGACTATTCAATCGATAAATGTCGGTGAGACAAAGTTGAACAGAATGCGATCGAAGGCGCAACCATGATGCTTGAGCTCGGTGGGTATCAAATAAATAACTGAAGGGGTTACATGTAAAGGCCAATGTAGCGATCTTCATCTCGACTTGACACATCTCAAACGGTCGTGTCGCCTCTGATCCAGGTTCCTCGGTATTGACTTATTTCCCAGCCAAAAATATGAAGTTTTTTCGACTCGTCTGCGGCAGAGGCGTCAGCGAGTTTCGGCGACCGTCCCTGAAAGCATTCAGTACCGAAATACCGTCTCATAAAGCACATCGTCTGACATCTGCCAGTCCCTACATTCGGTCAATCGGCGAGCCAACTACTGCCACACTTGCAGGCAAGGACGACGACTTTCTGTATTTTCCGGATTTCTTCGACGAGGCGGAACAAGAGATATTATTAAAACTTTCGCTCTGGAAGCTAGATCGAGTGGACTCGAGCAGGAGAAGACGGAGAGGAAGAAGCAATATAGCGGCGGAAGGAAGTGCCGCTACGCATGGTGGCAGGACAGGACTGCAAACGCTGTTTGAAGACACATCGGCATATGGGTTTGAAGATGTGAGTTCGTGATGCTCTCGGTAAGACACAAAGGATTGAAAGCCAAAAGCTCACCAAAGACGCCGCTGCGCCACGGTAACAGGGCCATTTTGACTCGGTGATAACAAAGTACAGGGAATCACTTTTGACCGCATTTCCAAACCCCTCAACGATCAATGCGCCATCTTATCCATCAGTCCTAAAACGTATCTACGACATGCTACCCCATTCTGCGGGAAGCGAACTCGCACGAGACCTATACTACGACAAGGTCCTACCTTCACGGACAACCAATACCAGCAACACGTCCGATCAACCTTTTGAACAACCTTTACAGACATCTACACATGCTCTGCACCTTGCCCCCGAGGGATATATTCTGCCTCATGTTGACAACGTTGATGCAAGCGGTACAATCATCATTGGCGTCTCACTTGGCGCAGAGAGGATCTTGCGGCTCGAAGAGGCTACTCAGGATGGCAGGAAAACAAATATCACTCATAGAGGCTGGGATATCCTTTTGAAGAGTGGGTCTCTGTATCTGCAGAAGTAAGTTGTTCACATGCATTTCCTTCGGTAGCGTGAACGGTTCGAATATTATCGCTCATCCACGTCGAATCGATCGTCACAGGGACAGTATTCGCTACAACCATGCCCATTCGATACTCCCGTATGGTCCCGATTCTCAGTGGAACGGATCACCTATAGCAGCAGGGCACAGAGTCAGCCTGATGATCAGAGTAAGCTGGCTACATCTTAAAAACGACTCTGCTTAATTCTTTCTGACGTCCCCGTGAAAATCCAGGATGCGAAAAAGGAGTAGAAAGTAAGCATTTGGTATTTGGAAATACGGTGGACCAGGTGTTGTCTGCCTGACAGCGCATGATTTAGCAGTTGCAGAAGGACATAATGCAAATAATCCCACGATAACTCCTAATTTTAGATACAATGCTTGATATGATGTTGGATACAATAATGCTTATAACGAATGGCGGAAGTCATGCTATTGAGGGATTCGCTTCGATAGCATTCTCTTCAAGCAGCTGGAACAGAAGCAGTTGGCGTGAGGCCGTCCCCATCCAGACTGTCCATAACACGGTCTGGTGGCTGAACGACCCGAAGGAGTTCCTGTAAATTATATGGTTTCGTTATGACCGCATTCATCCCAGACTCTAGTACCGCATTGATTTGCTGCAAGCGGCCAAAGCGAGCGGTCATTAACATAGGAACCAAGATACAGAATTTGCCTTTGTGCTTACCTCTGTCCGTGCGTTTCCCGTGCAACCGACAATCCAGTAACCCTTTATGTCTCCCCGATCCTTTTCTATCACTCTCAATCGACGTGTAGCTGCGAGACCATCCAGTACCGGCATGTTTACGTCCAAGCAGATACAGTCAAAAGGTGTTCCAGCTTTCTCGCAGGCGAAAATGACGTTCTGGAACAGTTCCGTATATTAGCTATGTGTTCTGCTCGGAAGTAGCATGATTCTCACCAGTGCTTCCTGGCCGTCTTCCGCCATGACCACTTTATGTTTGTTTTGTTTCAGCTGTCGAGCCAAAGTCTTCCGGTTGACGATATTGTCGTCGCAGACAAGAATATGAAGTGGAGGTACAATTACTGGCATCGCCATTGATGGCAATTTTGGCGGCACGCTGGATGGTCGGCTGAGCATGATATTGGTGTCGGGCTGCTTAACTGTTGCAGCTTGTATGAAGAACCGGAATGTCGCGCCCTCATTTTGACTGCTGATTGCTTCAATCCTACCGCCTTGCAATTCACATAATTGCTTGGCGATAAACAAACCCAAACCACTGCCGCCCATTTGACAGTGAACATCCGAATTTGCTTGACTGAAACGTCGGAATAGTTTCCCTAATTCCGTCTTCGTCATTCCGGGGCCGGTGTCGTGCTGCGTTTTACCCAAATCAGCAGTGTCAGCTTAACTCAGGCAGAGAAGCGTTGTTCAGACACTTACCACGGCAATATATAGATATATGGGCGTGTTGTTCTCCAATACTCTCGTGGGTAGCTGACTAGGTGGAACGATAGGACCGCTATCGTCCGGCTTCTCCAGCGAAATATCGATACAGACGCGGACTTCACGTTTCTGGCTCTTCACGATAAACTTCATTGCGTTTGATATCAAATTGACAGTTGTTTGGCTCAGACGGCTTGGGTCCGCTATTACAGGAAGATTCAGTGTAAGCTTCATTCTTGTGTCCTGGCATGTTTTCAGCTCTTACCTTTGAGATATCGCTTGTTACCGAGCGCCTGTAAACTTTCTCCCATTTCGACTGTCATGCGTACGCCTTTTGCCCTACAGTCTGCCTGGAACATGCGATGTATAGATCTACTCAAGAACACTAGGGTTTAGCTGGAACGCTGATGAAAGAGGTACATGAACCACATTACCTCATGCTCGCGGTCAGATCAAAAGGTACCGGTGTAACGGCAAGCTGATTTGCCTGTATTTGGGCAAGGCCTATATGAGGGATCCCCAAGGAAGTCGGATACAGAAATCAACTTCTCTTGAAGAAGGAATTGGCACTGACCTAGAACATCGTTGGCCACACGCTCCATTTGATTTGCTGAGTCTATTATAGCATCACAAGCCTCCAGATCCTCTTGAATGTCGATCCCATGGGCAGAGTCCGTCCCATTTGCTGAATCCGAGCCACGAGCTTCCAGCAACGACGCCTTGACCAAAAGTGCGGATTGTAGTATAGGGTTGATTGAGTTCCGTAATTCGTGTCTGTCCATTTTAGGCAAGAGGCAGATTACGGGGAACGAGATCGGCGAAGAGAGTGAGGCGCAATTGAGCCTGGATGTCCCGTTCTTATTCCACTCTCTTGCATTTGTACTACTTACGAAGTAACATCGATAAGCAGCGCCTGCTGCTCCTTCTGAAACACTGCGGCCTTTCTTCTTTCCTCTGCTTCTTCCGCCAAGC
This sequence comes from Naganishia onofrii, assembly GCA_030039215.1. Lineage (NCBI taxonomy): Eukaryota > Fungi > Basidiomycota > Tremellomycetes > Filobasidiales > Filobasidiaceae > Naganishia > Naganishia onofrii. The sequence continues at coordinate 53,840 of JASBWV010000008.1, forward strand.
GCGTTTGCTCCCGAATCCTTTCTTCGTTCAGGCGTTCAACAGTTTCATGATGCTGAACTTCAAGAGTAACGTCCATGAGTGCGCTGACAAAGGTGAGGTTGTCCTTGTTGTCTCCGGCCACAGAGGGAACTGTCTGTGCTTGCAAAACTCGACCGTTCTTCAGGCTGCAGAGATGGCGTATTGGCATATGGTAGTTAGTAGGTATACGTATTGCCGAGAAAGATGAAGTGGTCGCACCGATGTCGCGAAGACAATGGTTCTCTAGTATTCAGGGTACTAAGAGGACACCCGAGGGTTCAGTCAGTCATTGCGGCCACCGGTATATCAGCTCTGCAACGCACTGATTCCACTTGGCATTCAGCACCGCGAGATCTTCTGGCTCAACGGCAGACGGCCATTCGTTGACCTCATGCGGCTGCAGATCGTGGAGGAGGCACTATAGTAGAAGTGTCGAATATTAGAATGTCACCTAACCGCTCGGCTGAATAGAAGCTTCAGTCAGACGTACGAATGCTTGATTCGCTGTCATAGCAATAAGGCAAATGAGATGTTAACGTAATGCTACTTGTTCTTTTATTGTCCCCAAGCTTACCCCATATGAGCTCACCATCTGGCTTGGCGCAGGTCAAAGCTATCGATGATATTTCGGCCATCTGCGCGAATTCCTTGGTACGCTGTTCCAGAATTCTGCTTTGCTGTTGCCATTCTGCGAGCTCCTTTGCTCGTAAGCTTGCCTGCTCTGCAATCCTTCGAGCCGTTGCCTCCTTTTCCTTCAACGCTTCCATTTGCGCAAGTTCCAGGGTTTTTCTTTGGGTACAGTCGTCAATGGTTGCTGCGACTGCTGTCACTGTGCCCTCAGCATTCAGCAATACCTGGGCTGTGAAGGTTGACCAGGTATCATGTTTCCACCTAATATCTCCGGTCCGTTTCACTTTATCCTGCATAAGACCCTGTAGTACCTCCATCAACGTGGGCATACTATCCGGATGTATCCCCTCGATCCATGTGTTGAGGTCCTGCCCATGTTCCACCCGGGTGATGTCGTACCAGCGTTCATTGACCCAATACAGACGTAGCTCGGGAGTCGCAAGTACCATACCGATTGGCGAATTGACTGCAAGATTTACTAAATCTTCCGGATTGACAGGGGCGACCGAAGTATCGGGCCATACCGTAGGTTCATCGGAGATCTCCTCGTCGTGTAAGATGGGTGCTGTATTCGTATGATCGGATATCGGAAACTGACCGTGATTTGGCAAAGTTTCCTCCCAGCCTGAGTACTCATGGGGAGTCAAGCTCGAGGGCATCGGCGTGAGGACGGTCTTACTCGCGATCGACCCTTCTGCTGGCAAGGTAAACTTGGTAGTCTCTGAAGCCGCGCGGATAGGCATTGGTATACCACCTTTTATCTCGATCTTCCTGTTGCCACTCGAACGTGACGATTTCAAGGACAATTGAGTCATTTTCGACGAGGCGGATGATGTGCTGGTGTTTGTTGCCAAGGAGGGTCGCCGGATATCGTCAGGTGCAAAATCGACACCTGCTTCGTCATGGCTGTTGGTAATCATACTTTGCGAATCAGCGGGACCTGTGTTGACGGAATTTTCTTCATGTAGCACTAATACCCAATCCCGGTATGTCGATTCGCGCGCTGCAAACCGCACGAGAGATTCTGGTTGCGTAGCCATAATGCTGACACGCCAGGTGACGCGTTGCACTTCAGCTGCAATGAGACCATGCTGGAAGGGATTCGCATCGGCCCCACTTTCGCCGTAGGGATGTTGAACAGTAATTCTTTCTGTAGCGGTGCTTGCGCTGTCTGGGCCGTAGATAAAGCTCTTGCGACGCCCCGAACGCTCGGTCGCCAAATCGGAAAGCGATTTCCAGCACTTGTCAACTGCACCAATAAGCTCGTCTCGATCGTCTGCATTCCAAAGTTCCCAAGCCCTAGGTCCCATATAGGTATCATCTGGCTGCTTGCTGTCAAAGTAGAAGCCGCCATCGTCGTGACCCTTGATTATATTGGTGAAAGGTGCATTTGAAGTTGCCGAACTTGACTTCCAAGCGGACGAGACAGCAACGATGACTGAGGATGCTGAGACCAGTCGAGTATATGCGACCAGCGAATCAAGATGACCGTACGTCATTTCATCAACAGTATCGAATGTGTCCGATATGTTGATACCTGGAAGCAGTCCGACCAGCTGTCCCGGCTAACTGTTGGCTTTGCTGAAGGGCGATCCTAAAGGAAATGTTTAGCACACTCGGTCGCAATGCATGGCGGCGACAAGATTGACGGTGGTGGACTAGTGGGACTTGACGGAGAGCTCGGGGTCACAGCCACGAGGAAGATGGAAGGATCTCAATGAATAGTTTCGCCAATACGAGTCGTTACTGATGGTAATGAGGCAAACACCTCCTGCAAACCTCTGACCAACCAGAGCTTTCTTGCTTTGTCGGTACTTTCGGCGCTGAGAAGCTTCTCTTCATGTGAGACACTGCTTGATCGCTGTTTTGGCGCCCGAGTAAGCTCCCGAATATAAATCGTCGGGCGTAGAGTTCGCGATGACGTTCGTTGGAAGCGGAGGCAGCAAAGCTGGCAGCACGTCGCACGTCGGGCAACTACTCCGGCGATCGTTTTTCAGAAAGGACACGATTGCGCGCGCCCGTCACCAGCTCCGTCACCTACTGGCCTGGCTACTGACTTTTATTACTCGTACATAGATAGCTACATAGCTTACATAGGTCAAATAATAGAGCCTACTTAGCTGGCCACTTCCTATTCAGGTATTGGCTTCTTATAGCAGCAAACAGAATACCCATAGCTACATAGAGCTACATTTAGCCGAGTGCCTCCTAGTACCAGCAGCCGTACAGCACTCAGGATAACTGGGACCGGAGAATTGACCCGAGTTCGAAATTGTTCCTCGTAAAACAGTGTAGCAATTTGTTCAATCCCGGAGCGAACGCAGCACACGGTTCGCCGAGCTCCTCTTCATATCTGCCAATCTGCCCGCTCCTACACCTTCTCCGAGCTGGTTTCAAACACGGATCAGGTGTCGAGGCAGGATGTCACTGAAAATACACAAAAGAGTTACTGATACCTTTTTGGCAAAGGAGACGACGGGATGCAGATATCGAGCCATGGAGCCACTTAAGAGGTCAGAGAAGGGGTTTACCAGCGGAAACACTAAGATCAGCTTATCCCACACACGCTCATTACGGCGAATAGAACCTTCGAAGCGTCAATCACCCGCAGAGAATATTGCCAGAGTGAACATTCATCTCATTCAAGATCTTGGCAAGTCCGCGTCTCCTTATCAAATACAGCGAAAAATATATGGCTTTTTCCACAGATCTCTGTCCAAGAGCCCAAAAGAAACAAACGTCCTATTCAACCCGCAAGCAGGCTGAGACACTTTACCAGGTGGTTGGCTGGGGGTTCTCAGCGGACCAGTCACCAGTGGCAGCGTCAGCAGACCAGTCGAGAGCTATTTCAAGGGAAATGTGATACAATTAGACACTGAGCGAATTTACCGGATGAATGTGAAACTTACTCTGAGCAGTGGGCTCAGCGGCGAAGCCAGCAGGGGCATCGGTGTTCGTGGCATCCCACTCCGGTGCGGCGGCAGCGGCTTCAGCGGGAACATCGGCAGCGGCGGCGGCAGCGGCCTTGTCGGCGGCTTCACGTTCAATCTCCTCCGGGTCTCGGTAGAAGAACAAATCGGGAAGAACGTCCCATGCATCGGCTCCTCGGCCAATGGATCCCCTCAGTCGGAGGACTTCTCGGCAGAGCAAGTACCAGATGAGACCGATGGAGTGTCGGGACTTGTTGTTGCAGGGGATGGCAACATCAACGAACTTCAGGGAAGCATCGGTGTCACACAAAGCGATAACGCTACGGGGAAAGCACTCGGATTAGATATTTGGCGTCTTCTGCAATCTTCATGGAATCACTTACGGAATGTTAACGTAGGCGGCCTCTCGGATGGCCTGGTGGTCAACTCGGGGGTCGGTGACGATGATGAGTCGGGGTTCCTTGAACGATCGAGTGATGTAGTTGGTGAAGTTACCGGGGGTGCTGTTTGAAACGCAACATTTCGGCCTTAGTTTCTGCACTCCGCAAACAACCGGCTCCTAACGAAGTCACACGTACAATCGACCAGCAATGGCGTTGGCACCGGTGAAACCAGCGTACTTCAAGACAGCTCGGTGACCGTAAGGTCGGGCAGAGATGACACAGACATCGGCGGGGTTCTCGACGGAGGCGAGGATTCGGGCGGCCAAAACGATCTTCTCGTAGGTCTTGCCGACGTTGATGACGTTGACACCTGGAAGAGCAGATCAGAGGTCAATTCTGCGCTTTGCAAATCGGGAGCTTGTGCAGCGTGGAGACCGCAGGCTTCAGGATTGTTGCATCTTCTGCTCTAGACGATCCCGCGGTATCTTTTCCATGTCGACGTTTCCGACCGATCTCTGCCTTTCCATTCCGCTCTGCCATCGCTCAAATCTCGCTCGTATTCCTTCGCTCGTTCCTTTCTCCTCTTCTCACATCCTATATCCTTCCTTCGGTCTATCCGTCCGTATGTTGTCCATGTTCCGCTGAGATCCTTTCCCGCTGTCCCTGCGTCTCCACGAATGTACCCGTCAAAACTCACCATCAGCCCTTCGCTTCCAGACGTAGTTCTCCATAGACTTGTCGCAGTTCTTGGTACCGATGTGGCATTGCGCAGCCAACATGAGCTGGATGTCTTCGGGCTGAGCAGCCAAAACCGAGGGAAGCTTAGCAGAGTCCGCCATATTGAGATATGCTTTGCTGAGGAAAGTGTCTGGGTTTCCTGAAACTTTTGCTGGGTGGGAGAATCCCTTTTGATGGCTGCCTGCTTGATGAGGGTTAAAGTTTCCTACCGCGACCAAGGCAGGGGTCGTTGCAACTACCGTTGCCGCCGTCACAGCCAGACTTGATGACGGCTCTCCCGGCTGTTCGGACTTCCTGGCCGTTCCCGCCGTTCCCAGCCTAGCCGCTGGCCCAGCGCCCAGTCGCCAGTAACCTTGCTCACGGCGAAGGCTTGGCCACAGGTAGAAGCGCGGAGGTAAGCGCGAAAGCTGGCGGGTTATTCAAACTTTGGATCAAATCTCGACATCGTTCAAACATTTTGCCCTTCTTGCACGCCAGTTACCTCGGCTTTCTCGCGCGCCATACACGTAGTAGCTGAATGAATCTCGCTCAGCTGTTTCTGGCTTTGCGGCGCTGTTCTTACTCTTACAGCTACTGTGATTCACAAGGCCAGAGCATCCTTCCGTTAATTTGTGCTCCGATATGAAGACAAAAGCAACAGACGGTCTCTCGTCGTATCGAGCTTTCGTGCCTTTTATGCTTACTCGTCTATCTTCACTGCCTTCTCTGTCGGCAAAGCGTACATGAATGAATATCGGCAGCACATACGTCGCAACCGGTCATGATGAGCTAGTGACTGGACCGAGAACAAAGTGTTTGTCTATCCTGACTGTCGTACGATTACCTGCTTGCCATAAAAAAACGACAACCAATACGAGTAAAAAAAAGGTATGCCCTCTGGAACCATACTCAAAGTATGTAAGGATTTGCGCAGGCTCCGGGGTATAGACATGCGGTTCGATCTAACATTACATACGTGGGATCCGTAGCGCCTTGCACCTGCATAAGCTGTGGGCGTGGGGCAGCTATCCAAAACAACTGGGAGTGATGCTATTGAAAGCCACCAGGCATATGTGGTCATAGGGTCGTCTCATGACATCTCCCCTTGAGAGTGTCGCGGACAGGCATTTCGCTCTCCTCGAACGTCTGGAGATCACAAGCGGAATCAGTTTAATTCTCATGGGTTCAATCACGAGAGAATCTGCTATCTATAACGACTCTAAGAAAGAGAGTTGCAGGTTGGCGGAACTGTTGGCTGTTGGAGGAATTGTTGGCAGGTAATGTCTTGGAGGTGATCGACATTGCCACGTGAGATCGCCATGAGTAATATAACTTCTAAGTATCAAGGTCAATGAGCTGGTCAATGCAGTCCGCAATCCACAATGAAATCATGCATGCAATTTATTAGTCTACAACCTCGCCGCTTTCGTGTCCGTTTCAACAGTCTTACAATCGACCATAACGACTTGTGCTCCCATTTAAAGCGACATCTACGATCCAACTTGACCTGAGCTGATTGTGGAAGGCCGTTCGATTGAACCTGATAGATATATCCGGAAATGCCGTCCGTAGCTACTCCTAGATCGGTGAAACGCTTTGTCAGGTAGGTCGGGCGTTGAATGGAGGATGGTACACCATCGCTGACACACAGTATGCACTGCTAGAGTATGTACCTTGGACCGCCTATCTAGCCATACCCGATTCTCCTTGTCCTTGCGCACGATATCATCACCGAAACGCTATCACAAGCTATTACTGTTCCGTCTTTCGCCTGTTCCAAAACATGAAACGTCAGAAACTCTCTCAAAAACATTAGAGAGTCGATCTCAACTACACGATGGAGAAGCCAACGATACCGATGACCAAGAGACATTGTTGAACGGAGTTGAGCTGTACTGTATGGAAGCTACCTGTCCGCATCTGTCCGCACCGCTATCCCACGCCGAGTTTGCAGATTCAGAGGAGCAAGAGCAAACGCAGGATGAGCGATCTGCAGGATGTGATGAAGGTTCAGGAGAGACCGAGGAAGGACAATGGGACCTCGAGCCAGAGATGCGAGATATGGAGGACGTCGTTGGCCAACCAGGTCGAACGATCGTCTGTCCATGGCATCTCTACGATTTCGATTTGAGAGATGGTTCAAGTTCGACCGGCATGTCCGTCTGTGTTTACAGCGTGGAAGTCAGAAAGCGAAAGAGCGCCTCTGCGCCGGGTAGCAAGAATGAAGTATCGCAATGGGATGTCTACATCGAAGAACCGGAAATAGAAGGTGACTGTGACGGACAGGATGGGCAGGCTTGGAATAGATGGGAAATCGTTGAGGTACGAGGAGTCAGCGAGGAATTTGCCGATCCACCAGTAGCCCCGAAGATAGACCCGTCCACGAGTAGCCATACAGAAGGCTTATTATCATCGATTACCTCAACCCTGCGTCAGACGTTGACCGTCAATGACGACGCGGACTCCACACCTCCGGCAGCGTTATCAACAAAATCTCTGCTGTCTTCAGCACTGCTCATCCTCGAAACCTCATCGGCATCCGAGAAAATACGCAGAACGCAACAGACACTGGACGCTCTCCGTAGTGGCAAGTTCAAGAGTCTGAAACCCAGCCGAAAGGATGTTGAAGCGGCAAAGGCATTGTTTCGGCCCTTGGAACCAGAGGAGGAGCAAGAGCGTATATTACGTGGAGAAGATGTCAAACAAGGCAGAACAGTTGAAGGGTTTGTGCCGCCCAGAACGGATAACGTCAAGACCGTTAATGTTTGGAGTGTCAAGAATCGCGGGAAAGGAGGGAATGAAAAGAATCGAGTTCTCATGTTACGTTAGTGCAGGGTCATCATTGAGAGATAAACGTACCAACTAAGCGGATTGCCTTTATCAGATGCCCTCGCAAACATAGAACAATGGGCTATTGATTTAGCGTAAGTCCATTCGACATGGAGCTCAGAACATGCCCTTATATCTTCACGGGTAGATGGGATATCATGGCTCGTTTCGCTGACTTCGAGATCAATGGAGAACGTTTACCAGCGGAGTTTTTCCTCGATTGGGCAAAGGTGAGTGTGCAGTCGAGTCGTGAAGTCTGTAGAGCAGATGATCTCATGACTAAGTTCCCTTTGTGAATACGATCAGGTAGCAGAGGATGAAGCCAAGCATTTCAGCCTGTTGAACAAGCGCCTCGGGGTATGTTTGATCGATCCAGCAGCGTTCTTTAATTGAACAAGCTATACTCACTCAGTCGATGCCCAAGTAGGAACTGGGATCTTACTTCGGTGCTCATTCAGGTAAATAAGGCGTCACTATCTCTTGGTAGTTTTTTCCCCAATGCTCATGTTCCCCTTCCCTCACAGTGCACGCTGGACTATGGGACTCTGCTTTGGAAACATCTCATTCTTTGCTTTCCCGACTAGCGATCATTCACTTGGTAGCGGAAGCCAGAGGGCTGGACGTCAACCCATTAACGATTGAAAAGTTTAGGAGGAACAAAGATCTCGAGAGTGTCAAGGTACTGGAGATAATTCACTCGGATGAAATCACTCGTGTGTATCACTGTTGCTTGTAGTCCCTCGCGGCTTTGACTGACCTTGACAGGCTAATAGATGTAACTACGGGCCATCGATGGTTTACCTGGGTGTGAGTGGAGTCGAATTGTCTTGCAAAGCAAAAGTAGCTGACCATGTCTGCCTGCGCAGTTGCGAAAAAATGGGCTTAGACCCCATAGAGCAGTTCCGTGAAGAAGTCCGGTCGAATTTCCGTGGTGTGGGTAATCTCGCTGTACCTTGCCTGCTGCTCGCCCTCTTGCGCTTTGCTGATATCCCTTTTTCATCACAACCCAGAAAATTAAGGGACCATTCAATATTGCAGATCGTTTGACGGCGGGTATGGATTCGCAATGGTATACCGACCTGGAGGGATTGGCGGCATCACGCTGGCACGCGTCGGACGACAAGTCAGGAAACGCTGATACAGCCGGCATTGAGCAATCTAGGAAGAAGGCTGCCCAACAAGCCGACGAAGGAGATTTACGGATTCATCCTAGATTGACTTGATTCATGACGACACCTGATATGTAAGGATACCAAATATGCGCCTGACGGGTGATCCAATTGGTGATCCGTCCTGAGTTGTCAGTTGACAAACGACAGTCTATTGGCTTCGCGCTGACTGCTTCTCTCCTGCTAAATACACACATCTCATTTGTTTAACACACCGCCCTATATTCGACTCAGGTTGATGTAGAGTACATCCGCTGTGAACAGAAGGACTACCTGTTATGTTGTGTGGCACTGCGAGAGAGCCTTTCGTTCTCGAAGTTATCATAACCTTGACAGCTGCCTTGACCGCCTGCGGCAGCTTTGCATGACATGACGTATTGGTATTTTTACTGTACTTTTGGGCTGCGTATCACGATCTGGGCCCACCTCTGTGTCATTGTGTCACTGTGAGATCGACCGCGTGCCTTTTCAAGCTTTCCCAAGCGCGTTTGAGCCTAAAATAATAATGTCCGCAGGCTGTTTGTAGTACTGAGCTATGTACTGACTGAAGCTGGTAACTACCATCCCGGCCAAATTTCCAACGAAACCGTCAGGCTGTGTTTGCTTGCTTGTGCCTCAACATATAATGGTCTTCTCTTCCTAGTCTCTCAGCAGGTGAAGTTGTCAAGTGTGTCGACTCCAGTGCGATCCTATCATACCGCCGTACCTGAGAAATACTCTGGATTGTCGTGGATTCGTGTCGTACGAGCCTCTCAGACGCCAAGAAAGACCCGTCAGACGGCAAAAACATTCAGTCGGCAGGACAGGATATCAAGGGTTGGTGTTTAGGTCAAGGAGGCTTGAGTGAAGCTGAGGCAGCTGGAGATCGTGACCGGACCTAGCGGAACGAAGATATAAATCGCCTGAGCGACTATGCTGTATGTTCACCTTCCTGCAAAAGACTGCCTTGTCTCATACGAATGAATGCTGACCACAACTACTGCTTCCTACCAGGTATCTCACAGCAGACAAGTTCCCGGTCTGTGAGTGCTGAGATCTTTGATCCCCCAACTTGCATGTTCTTGCCGGGGGGCACGGTGTCGTGTGTTCTGTACTGACTCGCTGCCATTTTGCAGTCGTGCCGTTTGGTGTCATCGGTTTCTACGTGCGTACCAGCGTATCTCTCCAGCAGCCCTTAAGCTCCAGGCTGACGTGTACTTGACTCCTTAGCGGTACTTCTGGTATATGATCAGGCTTCTCGCCAGAGCGACGTATAGACCGATCCCGCTTCCCGAATACCCTACATATCACGCCCACGAAGATGTCACCATTATTGTACCCACTATTGACGCTGGAGAGGAATTTAGAGGTGAGTGCCTCTGCTCAGTGAGAAACACGCTTGCTGATCGAGATTCACACAATCTCAGAGGCCGCATTCTCTTGGTTACAGGGCAACCCAAAGGAAATCATCATCGTCACCGAAGAGAGAATGAAGGGACCACTGGAGGAGCTGGCTCGATCGGTGGACCCGTCGAAAATTCGCGTCTTGACGGTACCATTCGCCAACAAGCGACTTCAGATGGCACATGGCATCCGGAATACGTCAACCGATATCATCGTTTTCGCAGACGATGATGCTATTTGGCCACCAACACTGCTCCCTTACGTCCTCGCATGTTTCGAAGACCAAAAAATCGGTGGAGTGGGCACGTCGCAACGAGTTCAACCGTGTGGTGATAAAATGACGATGTGGGAGGTACTTGCAGCCATGCGGTTGACGATCAGAAACATCGAAATCGCATCGTCAGCCCATATCGATGGAGGAATTCCTTGTCTCTCCGGCCGAACAGCGGCTTATCGAACTATCATCCTGAAGGATCCCGAGTTCTTACACGGCTTCACTAATGACTTGTGGCTTGGGAACCCGAAATATCATCTCAACAGTGGAGACGACAAGTTTTTGACCCGATGGATGGTATCACATGGCTGGAATACATACGTGCAGGTTTGCAAAGAAGCGGAGCTCCTATCGACAATGAAGCCAAACTGGAGATTTCTGAAGCAAGTGCTGCGGTGGACCCGAAATACGTGGAGATCCGATTTCCGTAGTATCTTTATGGAACGACACATTTGGCATCGACACCCCTACGTCGCGTACACCATGATTGACAAATTCATCAATCCGCTGACCTTGCTCGTTGGCCCATGTTTGGTGATGTATCTTTTGGTTAAGAGTACAAGGAACGAAGCAGATGGTGGTTATCATTTGCCTGCCTGGTAAGTGGAGCTTGACACCCGCATACAGTCGAAGATGGTCTAACAGTATTTCGAATGTGACATAACGCAGGAATATTATTGTATCGGTAAGTCTGCTTGACAGAACCTTTCTCGCCGAGCCACACTGAGATGGTACAGTTGTCGTTTATAGTACGCCGTATGGTTGACAGCTACGCGTACCGCCAAACTGTTACCATATCTCTGGTACCACCCGAAACACGTAATATACGTGCCCTGCTGGATTTTGTTTGGGTATTATTTGTAAGTCTGACGCTGACAGAGGCTATATCGCTATGGCTGCCGTGATTTATTCTTCTTGTTACATTCCTCTCCGACAGCGCCGTAATGAAGATCTACGCCCTGTTCACTTTGCACAAGACTGGATGGGGAACTCGAGCTGGTATTGGAGATCGTATGTCCCGTTTTATCCTTTTTATTGGGGGATCGTGCTGATACAACCGTTTCCTTTCCTTATAACAGCTGCAACAGCTTTGGCGGCGGCTGAGAAAGAGCAGGCAAATCGACCTGTTTCCCCATATATGGACCAACCGGATACACCGGTCCTTCGACCTTATCAACGTCCAGCGACGGGCCTCACGCAACAGACTAGTTCGTTTGGTACCGACTATCCTGACGCTAGACAGGACATGGAGATGGCATATCACGCTAGAAAGATGGCATAAAAGGCCGTCCTCCTGTGCCTGCACGGGCGACTCTTCGTAATTTCCGGACTTCTATAGATTTCGCATCACTTAACGCACATCACCTTCAAATCGATTGGTGGACGAACCTGTAACGAGTGGCTATCGGCTATTTTATCAAGCAATATAATGACTGCATCCTGCTCGGACTCTTCCCTATTCTGTCGCTTGGTAGCAATGTGAACTCGCAAGCAGACAGAGGCACAGAGGTCAAATGGTGCGACATTTGCCTGTGCAGGACGCGAGCTTGCTTTTAGACCTTCCGAGGCTCTCGACCACGCGCACGCTTCATGGGTTGCATCTAAACAGCTATCTAAACAGAGAAATATGAGTCATCACCAGACGCGATCGAAATCTATCTTCGGCGTTGAGCGGCCTACTCGTCGTGTACAGGTACACACGTAGTAGCTGCTACCTTACAGGTCTCTGAAGCTATCTCGAACTACTACGTTCTTTTCACTCTTGCTAAACCTCGCATCGAGGGCTGCGTCAGCCCCCCAACATACCTCACTGATAACCACAATGGCACTCCGAGCACTGAGTCCGGAGCAGCGAGAGACTTTCTACCGGGACGGGTAAGCTCTTCAAAGCCGTCTTATCACAAAAACTATATACTCAGATCGCTCTTGCTCGGTATTGTTAGGTATCTCGTCCTTCCTGGGTTCTTTCAGGAGGATGCCGTCAATCAGATGCTCTCAAGAGCGAAAGAGCTGATTAACGAGGTAGATTTGGCAACACACCCGATGGTAAATAGCTGTATCTCTAAAGCAATGTCTTCTTCATTTCGCAACTGATCGTACATTCACTTTCATAGACGGCATTCACGACTGCCGAACAAGGTCGTCATGTCGGTTAGTCACAGCGCCTCTCGTTCGGAATGGTACAAATGGCCATCATATCACTTGAATAGGAAATAACCCTTCCATCGTCTACAGGAGACCAATACTTCCTGGACTCTGCATCCCGGATTAGCGCCTTCTTCGAGCCTTCAGCTTTAGACCCAGCCGACCCGCACAAGCTGGTCGTGCCAAAAGAGCAGAGCGTCAACAAGATTGGACATGCCTTATGTCAACTGGACCCGGTCTTCCGTGCTCAGACGCTTGAGAATCAGAGATTGAAAGATCTGGCCCGTGATTTGGGCGCTCACCAGGACCCTCTTGGTAAGTAAAAGGCTCAAAAAGAAACAAGCAGCATTCTGATATCTTCATACGATAGTGCTGCAGTCCATGATCATCTGCAAACAGCCTCGAATTGGAGGGAAGGGTCGGTCGCCCTGACGTTCATACAGCCATGAAATGTGCTAACGAAAGAACTTTTACAGTTCCCTGTCATAACGACTCAACGTTTCTTTATACCGATCCTCCGTCAGCTGTTGGATTCTGGATTGCGTTAGAACCATGTACCGCTGAGAACGGAGCTCTAGTAAGTAGAATTCTATCGGATGCGCGAGTAATCCTCGCCGATCAGCTGCAACGACCGAACCGTAGTCTTTCCTACCGGGATCGCACAAACGCGACACCATAACGCAACGCTTCGTGAAGATGCCGGGAGGAGGAACAGGTTTCATAGATTTGCCGGGCGAGCAGAAAGAAGTCGGTACGGACTGGGATAAAGAAGAGGGATGGAAACAGGAATGCTGTGGAGCAGGCGATCTGGTCCTCATACACGGTATGTGCTTCGAGCAGAGACCCACCAGGCTGCACTCAAACTCCTTAAAAACTTCACAGGCAGCGTACAGCACCAATCACCACACAATCTGTCGGGCAAGACCAGATTCATCTATACATTTCATATGATTGAAGGTCAGGACGGTTACACTTATGACGAACGGAATTGGTAAGGACAGACTTGGGGAATGATGCACTATACTTGCTTATTGCTCTCTCGACAGGCTTCAACCGAGTCCCGATCTGCCATTCCCACATTTACTGGAATAGATCACCGCTCGACCTGTTCTGCGCGCCAGTTGGCAGACAGTAGATCAAGACATCGTCCATACATGTGCAGACTATCATTCCTGCGAGGTGGATGCCCAAGACTTTCGTGACAAGCTCGTGACGAAGCAAATGCTTTCTTAGGGTCAAGGTCTTGCAGCACGGGTATTGACGGAGTGTTTTAGAGCATTCTTGCATTCATGAAGCGGGAAAACGATTGTATGTACAACGAGAGACTGTCGGGAGTTCTGTAGAAAGGATCTTTTCGCGATTGTCATTTTTTTCCGTGCGTCGGGGCCTCCCGCTTAGTAGCAGTACCTGAAGTGGATGTTCTCGTCTTCTGTCATACCGGCCATACCGTTGTCGGCGGCTTTGACAGGGTCAGCAGGTCCGTATTCAGCATCCCTCTTCTTGTTGGATCGCCACATCTAGTCATCAATAAAGATAGCCTTGATTAGCACGAGGGACGATTGTACAGGACGATATGTCACTCACGTAGTAACCGAGGAGACAGTGACAAACGAGCTTTCCGGTATATCCTCCCATCATGGCAGCAGCAGCCGACTTGTATCCAGGCGCTTCCGACTCGTATACGAAGGCAGGCCCAGCGGCGTTACCGGCACAGTAGGCGATGAAGATCATCGAACTAGTGACACTTCGCTTGCTGTCAAACAGGAAAGAACCAGGATAAGTTGTGTGTATCAATACCTAAGTACTGTAAGAATCGACTGACCTGTAAGATCCGATGTTACTGGAGACCATGACAAGACCCAGAGTAAAGCCGATGCTTTGAAGGTTTACCAACCAAAATCCAATGAGTCGTGGCCAAGTGTACTTTGCGGCGTGGGGAAGGAAAGCCATCAAACCTTTCGGCGCGAACAAAGCTGTAAGACTGCATTCCCGGTGTCGTACATCCACCTAAAGGCAAGACTTACTTGAGCCCAAAACACACAAGACGTTCCCTGCAGTTACACAGTAGATTCGCGAATTCTCGAATTTAGTCGCAACAATGCCGGCGATAAGTAGACCGATAATTTGCAGAGATCTCCCGGCGCAGTCGAGAAGAGCGGCATTGAACGTGGAGAAGCCCAAGCCCTTGATAATAGGACCACTAATAAAAATGTGTCTGTCAGTCAACGGAAAACGATCGCTACCTCCGAGCCTTGCAATGCTTACCTGAAGTTCGTAAGCACACCGTTGGGTACTGGTCATGAAGAAAATCCAGCGAATGAAGACGAGTCATTTCTCCGTCAGCCAACGGAAATCAATCGCAACCTCTGAAGCTTGCTGTGCTCACCTGAAGATCCGAACATTGCAAGGGTGAGCAACCACGCTTTGGGATCCCTAAATGCAGCAAAGCCTTGCTTTTTGTTGAACTTGGTGGTCTTGATACCGGTTCCGTTTGCGGCGACTCGCTTGACAGCAGCCCATTTCTCGTGCTCCTTGAGGAACTTTGCATTGGAGGGGCCGTCTTGTAGGAAGAACCAAAGGATGCCTCCCCATACAATAGTAAGAGCGCCAAGGATGTAGAAGATCAACTTCCATCGAGGCACAGGGTGCTGATATCGAGATGGCATTGATGAGCGCAAGATCAAGGAAGATTTGGGTCGGAGAATCTAACTTACATCGCTCATCTTCGAAATACCGGCAGCCATCAGAGAGCCAATCATGCCTCCCCAGCCAACGCTCGAATACCAAATGCACTGCCTGATAGGCGCTTCTGCACGTGTGTACCAGAATCCAGTCATCAAGGAAAGACCAGGGGTGACAGAGGCTTCAAAGACGCCCAGAATGAATCGAGAAACAAGGACGCCGGCGTAGTTCTTATTCGTAACCATGGTGATTACGGCGACACTGTTTCAGAAATGTTCATTAGTATACTGAACGGAGGGAAACAACAGTCACAACATACCCCCAAATCAAAGTCGAGACACCCAAAACCCGTCCAGCGGGAAACCGACCGATCATGTAGGCCCATGGTGCTTGTGCTATATGGCGAAGCGACATCTCTTCAGCACCCGATCGCTCATTTATGGCTGTGAGTAGACCTACCGCACAAGTACCCTACGTAGAAGATACTAGCAGCTACACTGAACTGGTTGCCCTTCAATCCCATTGCCTTTTCCATGCCAAAAACCCTGCGATGACACCAAAAGAATCAGTTATCGGATGAGGACTGATGGGATGATGTGTAGCAATCACTTCGCATAATTTAAAGCAGTCCTTTAGAGAATAGAGAGAGGGAAGAAGGGAGAAGAGATTAGAACCTTTCTTCCGAGTCTCTGAGCAGCGGTACCTACTTGTCGAGATACTGAATGGTTTGAGTGACCAGAAACATCGGCAGAATGAACCAATCAATCTTTCGCAGGACAGCCTTTGCTTGAGCAGGAGTCTGCAGTGGGTCGACATGAGTTATTAGGTTGCGCAGCAAATGGCGACAGAATAGGGCAACTTACGAGCTCCTCCATATGCTTGGATTTCTCATAGGCGGCGAGACCAACGTTTCCTGATTCATCTTCGTCGCCCTCCGTGATGGTCTCCGGCACCGCAAGAAGCTCGTGGTGCGCAACAGCACCCTTTTCCGTGAAGATTGACGCATCGGTCTTGCTCACTTCCGACTCTTGTCGGTATAAGGCGGGGGTCGTCATGTTGCCAGCGATGATACTGCTGTTGTCGAGAATGTGGTTGCGCTTGAAAGGAAGGTAGGGCTGTGGTTAGCATTAGGAGCTCAGGAATCCGATGAGGTGTTGATGCGCTCCGGTATATATACCTCTGAGGCCTCTGATTTGTAGGATAGGAGGAGATCAGGCATTGAGGGCTGCTACAGGAATTCATTGATTGCGGCTTCCCCATGGGAACCCCAAGTGGAACCCCGGACGTTTTCGCGACGGGTTTACTCATGCGCAAATGGGACCTAAGTCGATATTCTCGGCTGGTTACGGGATTATCACTCAAGCAAGACAACTAGCATACAACACCAGAATCTGCTTGCAAGGGAAAGGAAGGTGGCACCCTGCGTATGCCACCCGATGTTGTCCGAGATTCAAAATTCGAAAATGATTGTCGATGTCTACCAAGCTGTTGATCAGTTAATCAGTTACAGACTTACAGTGCGGCGAATTCTTCTCTCGTCAGCCATCAGGTTCCCTCCTCCAGCATCCCCTCTCGAGTAGCTTCTCCAGAGCTTTCTCCAGTTAGTCAATCGCCGAATGCGGGGGGATATGAGGTGCGCGAAGAACGGAATAACGAATGCTAGGAAGCTTACTGGGAGAACCTGAGGGAGCTGTTGAAGCTGCTGTTGAGGTACTAGAAGAGAGTACCATGAGCCCAGAGTAATGTATGGAGAGCTGTATGGAGTATGGAGAACGCCGGATGTATAAGCATCGTTGCACTAAAACTCTTGGCGTCTTTGGCTATTTTTGACGAGATAATTCGCCGTAGTGGCGCCTCGATGCCACTGCCGCTGGCTCTGCCGCTGTATGTCAATATCACTCTTGATATGCGACAAGCTCTCAGACGTTCGGCAATCAGTCGGTCATGATTTCAAGTGCGGTTCAACAGCTGGCCAGCTGGTTGAACGGCTGGTTCAACCATTTGGGGTAGCTCCTCTTCTGCGATTCTTTCATTCCAGCCACCAGCACATCCGCCCTCCTTCTCCTCATCGACCTACGGAAAGCACTCTATCAACCTCCTCACTCTTTTTCATACGGCACTGACAAATGCTGCAGGTTTGTAGCAAGTCTCAAAGTTTGCAAAGGCTCGGTGAAAATGGCGCAAGAAGCTTCCGTCGTAGAGACATACTGTATGTATTAATCGTAATGCGCAACGAACAGAAGCCCGGTAGCGAATAATGAGAGCAGTTTGATACCGGGGTCATTCCGTAACTAGGAACCTAGGTCCAGTAGCCAATAGCCAATAGCCAATAGCCAATAGCCAATAGCCAATAGCCAGTAGCCAGTAGCCAGTAGCCAGTAGCCAGTAGCCAGTAGCCAGTAGCCAGTAGCCAGTAGCCAGTAGCCAGTAGCCAGTAGCCAGTAGCCAGTAGCCAGTAGCCAGTAGCCAGTAGCCAGTAGCCAGTAGCCAGTAGCCAGTAGCCAGTAGCCAGTAGCCAGTAGCCAGTAGCCAGTAGCCAGTAGCCAGTAGCCAGTAGCCAGTAGCAAGTAGCAAGTAGCAAGTAGCAAGTAGCAAGTAGCAAGTAGCAAGTAGCAAGTAGCAAGTAGCAAGTAGCAAGTAGCTAAGGGCTCTGACAATTCAGCTGACAACTGGTCGGACTGAAAACTAGATCTCAACCGACTTCTGACATTCCCGCCTGCACTGCTGCCTACCCTTTCAAGGGCGGTCACCGTGATCTGACTGCAAGCCCGCGTTGATCTGATACTGGTAGTTCGGCTATCATCGCCATTCCATTATTCCACTTCCTTCTTCCTTGCATGAGCTTGAGAACTGGACGCAGCCTTTCACGATCGGCTCGATACCCTAATACTGTCTTCTTTTTTGTGACATCGCTGAGCTCAGTAACGCCGTACACCCCGCTCTCCCCCTCGCCATCCTAAGCTCCCTCTTGTGTCGCCTTTGGGTGAAGACCCAGCTGCGTGTAAGCTGATAAGAACGACTTTACCCGCGTATCGAACATCACCGATCTCAGGTTAACTCCTGATAGAGCCGGTTTTGCGGGATAGGGAACTTTCGCGCCGCAAAGACTTGGTACTGCCCTACGGGACCTTTCCCGAAGGATCAAGCACATGCTTTGCGGCGAATATATGTGTAGTCGGAGCTGCTGGCAGCATTTAGATGGTCCTAAGCCAAGACAATTGACAATTGCCAAAAAGCCGATACCTGCTGTTAGCGGCTAGGCAGTTACTACAGTATTCCCCTTCCAGTAGGCAAGCCAGTCGGTACCTTACTTAGTCGGTCGCGCTCGGAAGGTCGCTTGGGCCCGTGCATGAACAAGCTTGTTCATAAATAGATAAATCTTTGGGATAAGCAGCTCTTGGGGAAAGATGGTCGCGAAACTACGACAGACCAGGTCTTGCGACCAACTTTCAGCTCGACTTCCACAAGGGAAACAGAGCTGGAAACAGGCGGCAGAGCTGCTGTATGTAAAGGGTGTATGAGCAGTCATCGCTGTGATGGCGGCAATTTCGCTGGGTCTGAGAGCTATGAGGGCCATCTGCTCCTGAATGCATGAGTTGAACAAGCTGTAAGATATCAAGGACATTTTGTTAAGGTTGATGATGGCACAGCCCCGGGAGAGACCTGTCGACGAATTTGCCTCTTGCTGGAGGCGGAGTTCGAAAAGCAGCCCACGAAGGAGAGTTCCAAAAGCAACCTTATGAATGGATTTGCAGATCCATGACAACTCTCGAGATATCAGACACGCCGAGGGTCGTATGCGAAGCTGCACGTGAGCGCAAACGACAGAAAGACAGAAATTAAGAGTTGCATCTGACAATCCTCTGACGGGTGCGTTCCAGAACTCCAGGCCTAACATCCGCGTAACAGAGAGCGATCCAGATGTCCTATTGATTCGGTTCACAAACCATTTTCGTACACTCGTTAATCCCGATGTTTCCCACAATGCGACCCAGTGCGACCTGACCCGAGGCCCTCCTCGATTTTGCAACCATCACCGAGCACTGCCGTACACCAAAAAAGCTTCTCATTACAGATGGTCACGATGTCGATGCTGCCGGATGTTGTACATGTTCTTTGATGATGACAACTGAGCTGGTGAAGAAGGCCGCGAATTCAGTAATAGCTTGCGTCACACTGCCTTTGAGGTCCAGACGTAGAAGCCAACCCCCTCTACTGACGGTGACCTCTTCTATACTGTTAGCAGCTCCACCCTGATCCCTTGTGAGTCTATACAGGAAGGATTGCGGAATAGACCGGACGTGAAAAACGGTCACCCTTGCCCCGGACGAGAGGATCCCAAGCGCAAGCGAAAGAAAATGCAAAAGACGAGTGGAATCGCTAGGGCCTGGTATTGCGATGTCGTGACCAGTTTCACCCAACGTACGGTACCTGTCGCACCAGACCATCAAGGCAGGAGAGAATTGGTCGTTGATAACGCTCGGAAGGTACAGACTCTTGGCGCAAGGTTCGAGACGCTCGTGCAGGCACCCAGCACTTCACCCAGGAGGGAGTGTTTCGATGACGGGCGAAGCTGCTTTGCAGCTCTTCCCACATCTGTCCGTAGTGCACGAGTTGCTGTCGGCTCTTGTCGGGCCAATCAAGTTGGGCTGCATTGAATGTTCATTGTTAAATTGCCTATACGTACAACATCGAAACCAGTCGTGAGCGAAACAGTTATAGCAACGAGTGTCCGAATTATGCGTAACCAAGATATCGCAGTGGGGAATAAAGTAAGATCAAAAGCAGTACCCATTTGACCTTTTTAAGCCACTTCTGACGCTGGATCATTCGTCGCTCCTGTTCAACCGAACCCGAACGTGAGAACCTCAATCGGTATCCGATGAAGAACTTGAAGATCTTGTGTCCCCAGATAGGTTTCTTTCCGGCGCCGGGGTATCGGAGCGACATGACTGGTTCCAAGCTATGATAATCAAAGAGGAACGCCATTAGACATCCGCATCACCAACGTCAAGGCATGAAGTGTCACTCACCTGAACGGAACATCGATAGTGGAACGTCGATGAGTGAATTCATCATAGGCAGCCCGTCCGTGTCCGGCTCCCCCTATATCACCGAGACTTGTCAGCCCCACTCAAGATACCTACCATATCTGAGCGAATGCCACCTACATCCACTCTCTCCGACGCCACCGAAGGGGATACCTCGCTGCATGGTTTGGATGCTGCAATCGTTCCAACAAGCTCCACCGCTCAATGTACGGTCAAGCACTGCAAGGTGATCGAATAAAAGTGAGAACGTTTCTCGGTATACCGCAGTGGAATTCCCTCACCATATTCAAAAGTATCTCGCTTCTTGGAGTACACATAAAGCGCCAAAGGGTTAGGTTTGGCGTTGACGTAGGCGATGGCAGCATCCAGATTCTTCATGATAGCTCCATGTAAGTTGTCCACATCCTTGGCATGGTCATACGATTACTCACCTCTACCGGTATAATAGGAAGGATCGGCCCGAACAATTCCTCATTGACAAGCGGACTAGTTCCATCCGTAGAATTGAACTCGATTAGAGTCAACCCAATCCTCCTCCTCTCCGGATCCCTTTGGTTTCCGACGACCTCGCAGCCGCTGTCCTTGGCCGAATCGATCAAACGGACGATCCGGTCATACGCAGGAGCATGAATCATTTGACTCAGCGCTTCAGTCTTTTCCGGACCATAGGCGGTTCCAGGTGGATAGAACTCGTTCAAGGTGTTTCTAAATGCCGTCATGAGCTTCTCGACCAAGTGTTTCGGAACAAGGACATAGTCGGAGTTGGTGCACATCTGCCCGCTACCCATCGCTTTGATACTGCAATACCGCAAAAGGTGTGAGTTGGCGACAACGGATCCTCTGCTCGTGTATGGGGCTTACCTGAGCATTCTTCGCGCCGTCTTGTCAAGGTCTGCATCTTCAGCAATAATCGCTGGCGACTTGCCGCCCAGCTCAAGAGTACAGGATACGAGGTTTTTCGCAGCTGCAGTAGCGACGATCCGGCCAACAGCGGTGGAACCAACAAAGAAGATGTGTCCCCATCTCTTCTCGAGAAGGCTGGTAGAATGTCCAATGGCACCCAAGCAGACTCGATGGGCCTGCGGGTCGAGATATTTGGCAACAAGTTGCGCCAATAGCAAAGAGCAGGCCTTGGAATGCTCCGAAGGCTACCGTGTTGTTCGGGACAGGTAAGTGTATCGTAAAACTGCGTGAACATACATCATCGCACTTACCTTGATAACAAAAGGACATCCGGCGGCGATAGCTCCAGTCATGGGTCCTAGCACAAGGAACCAAGGATAGTTCCAAGGCGAGATGATCAAACCGACTCCCTTGGGTTGTTTCTTGATCCTTGGGTTGTTCAACTTGAACATGGCAGGCGTGTCCCGGACACCCGATTCATCCTTCATCCATTCGGCGAGTCGGTCCACGGCTAAATCAATCTCTCGGAGAGACGTCCAGATCTGTAGGCACATCCTGAGGTATGTCAACTTTGGTAAGAACAAGCCGTCAAACGTCCTCATTCACCTCTCCAAATTCCGTCTCTTCGCTGCGTCTTCCCAAATCTTCCTTGACGCTCTTGCAGATCTCTTGCATATTGTCTTGAATCATGTAACCCAGCTGCTTGAGATAATGCATTCGGTATTCGTAGGGCTGACATCGTCTGTCGAGATGAACGCGGGATACCGATGCATGAACCTGCATGGTTCGGAACACAAGATCAGTTCCTTATCCTCAGACAAGACGCAGAGTAGTCGACAGCTGTAGAACAGTTGGTCACATACCTCGTCCAGTTGGCTGACGGGAAAATCAGCGTATACTTGCGGAACTGTTGTCTTGTCCATCTTGAATCAAATTATGTTTTCCAGATGCACGTCGATACCGATATATTGTCGAGAACTTTTAGAGCAGTACCGTTTCCGTGGGACACTACTGAAACCTGTTGAAGTTGAAGGTTGTCGAAGGTTGTATGAGAGTATATATATTTCTACATGGCTCTAGGAAGGCGGCTATTCAGAATGCTCGGTTATTCGGGTTATCACAGCTGGTCACATCTACTCTCTTATTCCTACGAGCACTAGAAACTCGAATCCTGGATAGCCACCGACGAGCCTAGAGCCTAGCTTTACTTCTCCTCCACATTTCTCCACAAGCGGGGGATTTCCCAACTCTGATCTTCACATGGTGCCTCCGCTGCTCGACCTGGGATCTGCTGGCTTGCTGGCTTGTTGGCTTGAAAGAAGCGGAGACAGACATCCTGCATCCTGTTGAACGCCTTCATCTTTTGATCGAGCACCTCATCATACGTTCAAATCATCGGCAGCGTTGACTGACTGACAAGCAACATCGATATGTCTGAAGGTCCCGATAGAAATCAAAATCCATCGGATCGAGACAGTCATCCAACGCACGCAGATCGACCATCTCATAGCACCGTGAGACTTTCGCGAATTCGCTACCTTACAGAGGAGCTAGGACGAAGACACCAGCAGCAGCGACCGGAACCGCCCGCGTCGTCAACGGCTTCCAACAACCGCATCTCTAGAGAGTGGATTCTCTCATACGACGCAGGATCCCAGAACGTACTACCACCAATCGAAGACCTCATGTCGGGAGAAGAACCCAGCCGGTCTACAGGATACCGCCGTCCAGACGAGTCGAGTCTACGAGGCAACCGTGACATCCTTATCAGTGCAATCTTGCCACCCTTGCCCGATAACAGTGATGAAGCTATGGATATCGAAATGAACAACCAAAGGATGGACGAGACCAATGACGATAGTGGATCAAGTCGACGTCGAGGGGTAGACACGACGAGGCCGTTTGCCGTCAGACACTTGGAAAGCCTACTCGGTGACGGCGGAGGCAGCGACGATGCCGACTTCGAATTCGCAAGAGCTCGTTTCCCATCACAACTTCGGCAATCGGCTACGGCCATTTCCGAGAATCCTCGAACCGATGCTGGAAATGAGCGAGACGTGAATCCAAGTGAAAGGCGATGGCTCGATATGCTATACATGCGCATGCCTCCTGCATCGAGCACACTCTCTCCGCATCTTCAAGCCCTCATCAGCCGACGAGCCGCAGATGGTGAACGACTTGACGCACCAGGACGTGATGCACTCTGGAATTTGATGCTCGAAGAAGATGGAAGCGATGAAGGAGAAGACGACGAGTCGGAATGGGAACGAACCTCGTCACCTGCCGAAATCTCTCACAGAAGTGCCGCGAGGAATGCGGCAGAGCTTTTGTCGGAATTGACTGCAACAGCTGGAGGAGCTTCTCTCACTCCGGCACGGACCCAGCCTCTTCCATCGCTTGTGCCTTCCCGTCCAGCAACGAATGCACATCTCCGGGGGACACATGCACCACACGTCATAGGATCCAGTAATCGCATGACATCACACACTCGCACAACCGGTAGAGAGCAGGAATCAGCGGGCAGAGGAGAAAGCAGGTTTCCGTTGGAGGATAGCGCATCGGGTGCTAGTCTACGACGTCGGAAGAGCATGAAAAGGCGACGTATCGAGAGTGGAATGGATATTTCATATCCGTATCCCATTATGACTTCTGCAAACTCTGAACCGATACCGAACAGCAGTCTGCCCGAGTACATGCAGATGACCAATACACCGATACTTGCGATTCCGACCACGTTCAACCCGCTTGACAAGTGCGCTCGTCTGACAATATCGCCATCAACGTCGTCTGATATCGTTTATGGCCCGTTGGTCACAGTCAAGTTCGTCGGAACCGGAGCTCGAGGCGACGCCGATGCCGCTGCAGTCAGGACCGATCACCCAATTCCACCGACCTGCGGCATTTACTATTACGAAGCCTCCATCGTTTCAAAGGGAAAAGACGGATACATTTCTATCGGATTGAGCAACAGATTCACCAATCTGTCCCGACTCGTAGGTTGGGAACCTGGGAGTTATGCATGGCACATGGATGATGGGTTCGTCTTTGAAGGCAGAGGGGAAGGTACCTCGAAAGGATGGCCTACCAGTACCACGGGTGACGTCATTGGCTGCGGTGTCGATTTCACCGCTGGAAAGGCTTTCTTCACCAAGAACGGGCAAATGATCGGTCACGCATTCAAGAATATAGCACCAGCCGACAAACTTTACCCATCTATCGGTTTGCGTACTCCAGGGTAAGTAGATTGCCCCCAATTTATATTCAAGCATTCGCTAATGCATCAAACACCATCTTTGCGATACAGAGAAACGGTCCAATGCAATTTCACCGGTCCATTCAAATACGATATTGTTACTCATGTGCGTCAAGTGAAGCGTGATCTCTTGAACACTATCTTGAAGAAGGATTCGGTCAATATCAAGGCTGATGTCAGCACGAGCGAAGATGTCAAACTTGAACCAACGCCAACGCCGATCGCTGCATCTGCGAAATCCAGTATCAAAAATGCAACCAAGAAGGCGACAACATCCGCTGCACCGCCACAACAGGTTATACGTAACATCGATGGCGCTCTTGCACCTGCTGTGTTGTCATATTTGCAACACAGTGGGTACTTTGGGAGTGCGGCTGCCATGCGCAAGGACATGAGCTCTCGTAAACGACTCTTGGACACGGGAGTTGAGGACGCCAACAGCGCAAGACAGCAAAAAATAGCCAAGACTGAAAAATGGCACGAGACGCAAGAAGACTCTTGGCGTCAACTGCAGAATGTCAAGCGTGATTACTCAGAGAACAGGCTTTCCGACGTATGGGACACGTTGAGGGACGATGTGAAGCCGTCCATCGCCTATCCGCACTTTCTCGATTCCTACGATGGGCTATGGGCATGCCGGATTCGAACTCGGTATTTCTACAAGATCGTTTGTGGCAGCTTGGACCGCGCCAGCCACCACAGCAGGGAAACTGCCGACCAAACCACGGCGAAGCTGCCAGAATTAAATGAAGACCCTGAATTCAAGACATTTGTTTTAGGAGATGTCGACCTCGGCACCCTTCTCGAATTCGGGACGGTGGACGAATTCGATGCTTCATCCTTACTTCTGGCTCTGGGTCATCACATGCGGAACATACACGGGGATAGCTCTAATGCGTCCGTAAAGCAAGCGGTCGATGAAGCCTTGTCGTATATGCCGTATATCAGCGCCTCTGATCTTCCCGCAGGGATGCACGACCGCATTTCCAGAACAGCGTTAGCGGAAGAGGCGGAAGAGCTCGTCGGAGCCATCAGAGGTGAGCAAGCGCTTGTGACCTTCAATTATTCGGTGGGAAGTACCTTATTCATCAAGCTTTCCTTCAACAGAACATCAGGGCAAGCCCGTCAAAAGCGCGTTGGAGGAAGCCTTCACAAGTGAAGATCAGACCTTGAAAAATCTCGGAAATACGCATCATTTCGCTCCAGCAACCTTCGTAGGCGTTGAGGATATTGTGCGAGGTGTCGAGTAAACCCTTACACTACGGGAGGAATGGAATAGTTGTGCACGACACAGACCATTGCGCCAATATTTACTGTATCATCACATCGCTCCGAGCCCATGTAGCGAATAGCCTTTTATCACGGACAGACCGCTTGTGTTGGGCAACCTGTTACATCATTGTAACCGATAGAGTGCCACACAGTCGCTGGTCTTAGTCATAGAATGTGTACTGCCCAGATCCAGATCTGGCGTAGAATGGACAATGCCCGGAAAGCCTACAATGTCACGCATCTTCCTCATGGGACAATTTCCAGACCAAGACTACGCGCACTGCCTACAATCGATCTCGAAACTCGCTCTTCCCCTAAAACTTTGAGCTCTTCGTCGGCCATTTTGATCTTTGCGATCTCGTATATCTGCTTGACGGAAATCTTTCCAACAAAGCCAGTCCCTGCCGCCCCGCCTTTGCCAGCGGCGGCAGGAGCCGGTGGCGCACCAGTCCCTGCTGTAGATCCTGTCGATGAATTCTTGCTTTTTCGAATTGATAACGATGGTGGAGTCTGTGAACCCTTTTCTATGCCAGCGCAATGTCGTAGAAGATGTGAAACCGGTGGTGTACGAATGGTGAATGAAAACGTTCGATCGGGATTGATCGTGATTGTCGTCGGTGTTGGTGTTGTTGGTTTCAAGTGAGCCGTACGGGCGTTGCTACAGAGCAAGAGCGGCATAAGCAACTTAGCCGACAGGATGCGCATTGAATACATACAATTCTTTGCAGAAATCCATCGCCTTCACTCCTCGAGCACCCAATGCCGGACCCACCGGCGGCGATGGCGTTGCTTTGCCAGCAGGAACCAGAATTTTCTGATAATGGTAGTTTGGTCAAGTTGAGGGCTTTGTTCAACGCTTAAGAGTCGTGCTTACAACCGTCTGAGCTACAGCTTGAGCAGCCTTGGACATCTTGGAGAATTTCGTTCGAGGTGCAGGCTATGATTACCGTTGCAATATTGCTAGCAAATAAACGCCGTCTGAGGTCGAGTGGCTCGACGGAAGTTGATAATGGTAGACAGCACAGCGACAGACAAATTGACAGCTCCGTATCAGGTAACAGTCACAAGTAATAAGGATAGAGAGAGTAGCACGCTCAAGAAGTTGGTGTTTCAGCTCGATCGGTCTTTGCGCTTATCGCTCATCCTTAGGCGCCTCCTTCCCAACTCATGCATATATCTTGCGCTTGACGAGGATGAACCACCAGAGAGGCGATACATACCTCATACCTTCTGGTGGTGCAGTTCTAAATCAGACTATCTACCCTTTGTCCGGTCCAGCATGTTGAAAGCGTTCCGCCGTCACTCTATACCAAGTTCCTCGCTGGCTGCGTTGTTGAAAGGAATGCAATGAGCTTTGTGAATGGCAGGCAGGTGTCAGCGCTCAAAGGAATCATGTTTCGCCTTTAGGAGTTTACTGGGATATTTCTTTCTGCTCCTTTTGTCCTGTCCCCTAGGTGGCCTGAGTTTCACATACAGTTTAGGAGAAATCTACCTATTTATGGTACCACCTCTCTCA
Organism: Naganishia onofrii; assembly: GCA_030039215.1. Lineage (NCBI taxonomy): Eukaryota > Fungi > Basidiomycota > Tremellomycetes > Filobasidiales > Filobasidiaceae > Naganishia > Naganishia onofrii. Next base: position 80,995 of record JASBWV010000008.1, read on the forward strand.
TCAACGCCTCGAGTCTCATAGCGATTTCGGAAACAACCTCGTCGATAAACAACCTTCCTTCCTCTCGTATTAGAAATACCCCGACCAACTTTCGTTCACTGTCACAACTTGCTACAAGATGTCACTTTCAAAGTTTCGTCAAGCTTGGCAACGAGATTCGGAATGGGGACGCTCTGTCCCCGTAGTGCCCGATGATCATGTCGAGCCGCCTCGCAACACCTTGACCGCCCGGTTTGACGGTAATCACGGGAGTTGGATGGCCCCTTTGGGAATGGCCGCTCTCGTTCTGTGTGTATTGGCCACCGTGTCCACTCCTCTGTTTCCACCGATGACTGTTATCGAGATGGCCATCAAATCCGATTATCCAGGCGGTTCCGGGGCCACCCAGAACGTCCAGATCGGACTTTGGGGTCTTTGCTGGGATGGCGAAGACGGGTATGTGTTTCTCTCACTGAGGTGCATGCGATTTTCATTGAACGTCTCGTGATTGCTTTTTTCGCTGGTAGGAATTGTTCCAAGTTCCGCGGCGTTTTTTCAGGGTTCGGTGGAGCTACCGCTTCCCTTCCAGAGCGATTTTACCCCCTGTAAGCATCTTTCCCCTGACAAAGTCCGTTATCTGATGGGGTTTTCGGCACTTGTACTGACATAAGCCATGTCTGACACAAAGAGCATCTACCTTGACTTCAATCCCTCAGGCGTTTTTGAATGCTGTCGGCGTCTTTCCGATCTTTGGTAAGAGAAAAGCTCAGTCCAAACGAGAACTCACAATCGCCACTAAAGTGTTGATCACTTCCTCTGAATCTTGTAGCAAACGCTTATATCTACTTCGGCGCAGTCTATGCCGCCTGTTCATGCACTTTCTTCCAACAAAAGATGAGGCGGACTGTCAAGTGGCAATCCGCCGCAATCGCCTGCTACCACTGGGGTAGGTTCATCATGTACCACGATGCTCGTGAACCGTTGCTCAGGCCTGTTGAATTTCTACAGTAATCATTTGGTCGAGCATCTCGCTTGGTCTAATGTTTGGATTCTTCCAGAAAGTCAAGGAAAACCTCGCTTCCTCTGACGTGAAAGATTTCGTTGAGTGCAAACTCGGGTGCGTGAACAAATGACACGGATGCCAGAATCAAGTTTGTAACTGATAACCTTCGCTTCGTTTTCGTCGACTTACAGTATCTCGGTTTGGCTGATGCTATCCTCGCTGCTTCGTATGTCTATGCGCTTTCCTGATTACAAGAGAGGCTTTAAACTCGGGAAGAAACTACCGCGACTAACTTATACACATCTCGCTCCGATTTAGTAATGATCTGGAGCTCAATTACATGGCATACATGGCGCCTCAATCTCAAGCGAGGAATATGGCAACCAGCAGCATGGATGATGTACATAGACGACTCGGAAGGCAAGAGAGGGTATGTATCGCAATCTGTCCTTCCAGGCTGCATTGCTCATTTGAACTGATCAACCGTGTCCGGTGCAGCGACCAGGCCGTCGAGCTTTCTGTCCAAACCTCGAAAGACGTAGAGTAAGTCTGACAACCAAGCTACAAGTACCATTTGCTAACGTTGTCTGGCGTTTAGAGCACAAAATGAAAAGCTCAACGCCTTTTCGGACACCTTGTCTGACTGTAATGAGGACAGAACCCTGCCGACCTACACTCTCGCCCCGTCTTCTGGCGAGATAGCCATGTCTGGCAAAGCATGCGATAACACGGTCGCTCCGAGTACCTTGAGCACTGAACAACCACAAGTTACTCCCATGGTCACTCCCGGATTGAATGCCGCCACGTCAGAAGGGACTCTTCCGCCTCTTGCTGAGGAGTCGCATGCGAGTGCTGCTGACCCCACTGATGATGCTGCGGGCGTTCCATCTTCTCCGTCCAAGGCGTCCATCACACGAATCACCACCTGATGTGTACTTGCTGATAAGGCAACATACACGCCGTATCCCCTTCTTGTACCATGATACGAACCTTGTACCAATTCATCCTTCTTGATTAAATTCTGGTTTGCACGAAAACGATATCAGTAAATGAGACGTGCCGACAAGCGAAGTACATATCACGGCCTTCACGGTGCTTTTCTTAGCGGGAACAGACGCGTTGCTTTATTAGTAATAAACGGGCCCATAATAATATTGATGCGGGCCCGCGTTGAAAGGTTCGTGTTACGCTACGGGCAGGTGATTTGTAGGGCCTCCAATTGATTGATCGAATCTCCGACAACAAGGTGCAAACACAACTCATCATTGCTCAGACCGAGTCGTGCTTGCTGTCAGTTCTCGGATGTGGTACACCACAGCACACTAAGGGTCGAGATCCGTTGCTTTGTCGTCGACGACAACTGGTACCAACATCACGCGACAACTCGATACAACAGACGACTGTGTTGATTCACGTGAACAAATAGACGCAGCAAGACCACCGTAGAGTTACAAGCAATACTGCCGCGGCAGAGACCGGCAACACGACATTGGCCGTACCAACCACAAAAACAGGGATAGTATCGTAAGGAAAGTTTTGGTATTAAGGGTGACGCCAGATAGTCGGTTTCAAGTTTATGAAAGGAAAACAGATGGCGGAAACTGCAGTAACTCCAAACACGTCCGAGGACGGCCACCGTATCTTGCCAATCTTACCAGAAGATATCACCTCACCAGATGCATTCCGACCGCGCATTGGCGGAGACGGATGGTTGACCCCGAGTACGGTGCCCAACCGTGCAGACGTTCCAACACACCCATACAAAATGGAAGACTCCACCAACACCTTCGTCTCTAAAGGCCTGTCGAGTCCGAGCCTCTCAGCGTCGGAGAATGAGCCCCCACAAACAGTTCGTCCAAGCTCGACAGCAACGACAGCGACTATAACCTCTGGAGCCGCTTCAATGTCCGGAAAAAGTGTCGAATGTCCTGGCTGCAAAAAAGTGATTGATCAGAGCAGCGGAGGTGTCGTTGTGGCATTTGGGTAAGTCATCGATCTGTGGACTGGTCGAGCGAACGGTCCAATTGACAAACGTCTCGTTTCTAGCAAATCACTATGGCACGTCGACTGCTTCCGATGTGTCAAATGTCACAATCGAGTAACGGCGGATACCAATCTCCTCCTGCTGTCGGATGGAGACCCGGTGTGCGGCAACTGCTCGTATCAATGCTACGTGTGCAAACTTCCTATCACGGAGGAAGCTATTATGACAGGAGACGAGAGTTATCATGCCCATTGTTTCACATGTCGAGCTTGCTCCAACAAAATTGAAGAATTGGTGTTCGCAAAGACAAGCCAGGGCATATATTGCATGGTGAGTGTTCTGTTCCGTTCCGCTTGAAGGACGCTCGTTAAACCCTCCATCTTCTCGCAGGCCTGTCACAACGAACGCGTAGCAAGGAGTCGACGTCACGCGGAAGCCAAACAAAGAGCCAAGGCTAAGAAGGAAGAAAGAGAGAGGGAGAAGGCCAAGTCAACTTCTGGTCCGGCTGTTGCATCACCCGTGAAGCCAGTGCTACCATTACACTCGCCGTCGTCTACAGCAATCGAGGACGGAACGAGATCGGCATCCACTTTTGGGCCAAATTCACTCGCGTCACAAACCCTGAAATCCCCCGCTGCCGGCCCCACTAGGTCGTATTCGCCCTCCAGTCAATACCCAAGACTATCACCTGATGGATTATCCTCCGCTCAACATGAAATTCAACATCCTATAATTCACGAAAAACCTCTCTCATTGTCGCCTGTGCCAGATGCTTGTGAACGCTCAGCTGCGAGACTCGAAGGACGTCGTCGGAAAGAGGAACAGATAGACCTCGGCAGCTATTCCCCGACGCCTTCGCCATCACCAGGAAGTAGATCGGTGTTTGATGACGGCCGCCTGGACCGCTTGTCTCCGAGGCCAGGTAGCGACTCGGGATCGCCGTCGGCAGCGAAATTCAAGGATGATGCACTGAGACCACGGAGTCCAGTCTCTGTACAGGACCAGTCAATAAATCCGACCATCGGATTGGGCGTGGGTCCGGTCTCCGGCCTTGGTTTGCCAACTGGGAGGGGGGAGAGGCGGAGGTCGATTAATCCAGCGATGGTCTTCAATTATCAAGATAATCAAAACACTGCCGAGCTACCCCATTCACCTTCGTATCCCACTTTTATTAATCAGCACGTTGAAGCAGCAGCGGGCAGTCGAGGATCTCCTCTACCGCCGTCGCCTCTTCGGTCCTCTTTCAACGACGGAAATCACCGAACTCAGCACGGTCCCAGCACTCGCGGTGCTAGTCCGATGGCGAATGGCGTACTTAGCCCGATCCCTAATCGGCTGTACAGTTCTGGCAGCAACCGAGAAAATTCGAATTCCAGAAATGATCTGGCTGCCGTGGCTAGTCAGGATGACCTGAAATCGAATACACCGCCGAGATCAAGTTCATTGGCCGACTCATTGCATGCAGCGACTGCCTTTGGAAATGATAGGCGCCCATCTGCATCTACAGAGTCCACCCGCACGATTTCGCCAGGCATGCACCGCTTAGAAGCAACTCCAGGCGCATCGATGATTCCTACGCCCATACCGGGCTCCCCGTCTGACAGCAAGCGTGATGCTCCGCAAATCGATGCGCCAGAACTACCGTCTCTAAATTTCTCGCTTTCGGATCCGGACTTTGCAGTTATCTTGAATGAGCGAGAGGCTGAGAAACCGACTATCAAGGCAGACCAGTCTTTCACTCGACCATCACTGCAAAACAAGCTGTCAAAGGACGGCTCTGGGTCTGCGTCACGTTCACTTCCAAGTATCTCGAAAATACAGCCGCTCAACCTGCCTACGAAAGACGGCTCAGGTCGACCTTCGCCCACTTCGCCTGCATACCCATCACGCGGCGGAGGTAGCCCTAAAGTGCCCCAGATTGGCAAAGCAGCCAATCGGGTAAACAACGATATCCGCCAGACTCCATCATCTGAGATAAGCGATCCATTCTTTTCATCGGATTCTGGTCACAGAGAGGATAACGAGTCTCAAGAGTCAGCCGCATCTAATCTCGATCACGACAATTCATCTTCTCCGAGAGCTGAATCCGCCCTTCCGCAATTGCAAGTTTTGCTTGAAGCAACCCAACAGCAAGGCGGCACTGTTATGAAGATTGAGACCGCTTTGCTAGCAAAAGCGATTCAAGAGATCACGGACCTGAACGAGCGAGTCAGTATCTTCTCGCAAAAGTACACTGGGGCAAAGGTAGGTCTTGTCTTCTCGTTACATCTGTCGATCCTGTATGCTAAATTCAACCGTCTATGACCTCTCAGCGCACTAGCCAACACTACATGGAAGGTCTAGGCGTAGCGCATGAGGAATACGCAAAGGAGGTTGCTCTCAGACTCGAGGCGGAAGCCGAGATTGCACGTCTGCGAGCTGAGCGCCATGATCAACATGCACGACTATCGCTGATAGTCAACGAAGAGAGGCGGCAGGAAGATTTAAAGCGACGGTCAAACGACTTGGCTCTAAATCTGAGTGGATTAGAAAAAGATGTTTCTAAGCTCAAGGTGGAACGCGATATTGCACTGGCCGAGGTAGAGGAGTTGGTGAGCACTAAAGAGTAGGTCAAATTTCGGTCAAATTTAGTACACAAGGTGGGTAATGTTCATCCCTTCTTTACCTACAGCGACGTGACAGGACAATCGGCGGATTCAGCGGAGCAGCGCGCGACTCTCACTCGATCTATCACCTCGAAGCTGAACAATCTGAAAGACAAGTATCGGCGTGAGCTTGAGCCATTAGACGTGGAGAAACAGGTTCTCAAGCGAGAAATTGGCGACCTGAGAGATACAAGAAATCTTTACCTGGAGGAATCTGTAGCCTTGTCCGCGAAGAATGAGGAATTGGCAGATCTCAATACCCGACTATCGAAACAGACGGAAGCCATGCAGGATATGATCAACAGACATCACCGCCAACCGCATCTTCACAGTGCGCGACAACACATCAGCGGTTCGCCTTCGATGTCTTCCATTACGACCAGTGCCACTCTACATGAACTTCCCGAAGACATGCTTAGAGGCATCAAAGCAATGAAGATCGAGCCTCTAGAGACGGCACCAGCAGCACGTCGCTTCAAGAACAAATGGTATAAATCGTCGAAAGGGCCTGAAATACAGCATACCACATCGGCATCTATCAGCAAGCCACTGACTGGTAACATTGAACGAGTCAAGGCTCGCCCTTCACACGACCCTGGCTTGCGCGAGCATGTCTTCCAGCCTCACAGCATCCTTCGGTTCTGCAAGTGTGAGCATTGTGGCGACAAGATGTGGGGCTTACAGGAATATCGTTGTGCAGGTCAGTCTCTCTGTGAAAGCCGCACGACGTGAATTTACTCAAATTTACTTGCCTCTACTCAGTCTGCGGTATCTACTGTCACACGAAGTGTATCGAAAGGTTGGGTGTGGCTTGCAATGCTGCAAATTCGATTCGTGAAGAACCACTTGGGGATGCTCGTAAGTGCTTGCTTTCGCTTTTCAAACGTTAAATAATCTTACCAGATTCTCTGGTTCTCGAACGTGTAGCTCCCTCGATGTTCGGTCGGACTCTGAATGAACAAGTTGTTGCAGATGGCCAGTCTGTTCCTGTCATCGTAACGAAATGCATTGAGGCAGTTGAGGCGCAGGGTAGGTCTCGTTTCCGTGATTATACCTGGCCGATGCTAATTCACATTGCTTCGTAGCGATGGATCACGAAGGAGTTTATCGAAAGACTGGCGGCAGCAGTCTCTCCAAACAGATCACGCAATTGTTCGAACGAGGCCAGTACGACGCGTTCGACCTACAGGACTCTGACCGATTCAACGATATCAACTCGATCACATCGGTGTTGAAGAATTACTTCAGGCAGCTTCCGAATCCGCTCTTGACGTATGAGTTACATGAGTCTTTTGTGACTGCAGCCAGTAAGTAACGGGTTACACGCGTGCATTGATGAGCGGACGCTTACCACAGGCAGCATTACAGGTATCAAAGACGCAGAGGCTAAATCCGAAGCATTGACGGATTTAACTCAACGACTACCAAAAGAACATTATGATGTCCTCGGTTATCTGATGCTACACCTGCACAGGTATGTTTCGGTCCTTGGCTAGCCATTGTATTTGTCTGATCCTGTCATCCACAGAGTCAAGAACAATAGCGGAGAAAACTTGATGAACGCGCGCAATCTAGGCGTAGTATTCGGACGTAAGTTCGGCAAGGAGCACGGTCAACATCGGTCGTAATCTCACCCCTTTTCTTGCGTTGCAGCTACACTGATGCGTTCATCCGACCCAGCGAGGGAATTTGCAGACATGGCTGGGAAAGCATTGTCTATAGAATGGATGGTGGAGAATGCTCCAACTGTGTTTCAATGCCCGGAGAAACCGTGGTAATATACCAGCTGATATACCTCATAGTTGTAACTGATCCATATGCATGTACAATAGCAGCTACAGTACAATTGCTTTAGGCACATCCATTGCTTTTCAGTCAGGCTTCTTGGCATATGCCCGTCGTGCCGAAGGAAGAATAGCAGGTGCCAGTGCCTCATCGTACCCAGAACTTTGCCGAACATCTGCACTGATGCCGCTACGTACATGTGCTGTTGAAGCGGACAGCATTGGACAGTCAGCCTCGGCGCAGTGAGAAACAACATCGTCCACATACATCCCCCTCCCCCTATCGGCCACCACGGCCTTCCCAGTCCTGGCCTTTGTTCCGCATCAACTCCCAGTTTCTCAGGCGACTTTCATTCCACTCCTTCCCTAGCCTATTACGGTACTGCTCTTCTGTATGTAGTAGACTATCACTCCCGAATGTTGATGACTCTGCTAGAGATGACGGCAGATGCTCCTGTGAGGAACGAATTGGGTGAACAGTCAGCCATGCGGTGTCTTTGATGCCAGAGACCAATGGTACTTGAGAACCCACGTTATGGACAGGATGTGCAAACCCTGGATTATACGAATAGTCCTTCCCGTAACCAAGCTGCTTCATTAGAATCGTCGGGGCGTTCCTCATTTGCAAGGGTACGCCTGGCAAAGGTGTTTCATTGGCCAGTGCTACTGCCTGTTTGGAAACGATCAGTCGAAATTGTATCAGGCAGCACAAGTAAAACGGTAAACGAACCTTGTTGTACGCTTCGTAAGATCTAGTGGATTTCTTAGCTTCGCTCAGATATGCAACGCAATGCTATTTGGCAGGTCAATCGCTTTACCCGGAGAAGAAGTTTACAAATGAACCTACTGCCAGATTGATACGGCATTCCGGCATTCCGATTACCTGACAAGCTTGATAACACGCCATAGCCTGAGAGGACGAACAAGTCAACAAAGTTTGCGATCCGTTCCGTTCGCCGTTGAGCACGTACTAGAGGCAGTCCTTGAGGGTCCGCCAATCCCACGTCTTCACTTGCAACCACTATTAGACGTCTCGCAATATAGATGGGGTCTTCGCCACCTTCCAGCATCCTGGCCAACAATTTTCATATGAGTTGACGGTAACTCAAACTGTACAGGAATGAACCTACCTTGCGAGCCAGTATAAAGCAGCTGACCCATCACTTCCCCTGATGGATTTATGCATCGCGCTTATCAAATCATACCGCTCGGTCCCTGTCCGATCATAGCCCTTTCGCAACCCTTTCTTAATAGCGGTCATGAGCAGGCGATCTTCATCCGTCTCTTCGGAATTCTGTACGTCTGAGACTCGCGATCTGGCGGCCGTTGTCTCATCCCCTGCGTCTTTGACAGTCACGTTTTGTTTCTCTTCCGTCTCTCGTTTCTTGCAAACCGATAAGGCGAGTTCAAGACTGTTGAGAGCTTGACGAGCATCGCCATCCGAAACATCTGCTAGAAATGGTATAAGAGTTGAAGGAATGCGCGGTACCGGCGCAGGCAGGTTGAACAGGGCATTTCTAAGTATCTGTTCGAGCTCCGGAACGGAATGTTTCTCGAGGGTGAAGACGCTAGAACGGTTGGCATTACCGGTCAGATGACGCAAAGTGATTCTCTTGATGGCTAGAAGCTAAGCTTACCGACATCTACTGAGCAGTGCTCCATTGACTTCACACCAAATAGTTTCAGTAATCGTAAACAATTGCAAGGATATAGAAGCGTAGTTACCCTTGAAACTGGGGTTCTCAGTTGTCGCACCTATGAGAGTGACCCAACCATTCTCCACGAACGGCAGGAACAAATCTTGTTGAGGCTTTGTGAACCTGTGAATCTCGTCTATGAACAAGACTGTGCGTCTTTAGGATATCACGGCGAAAAATTGGCATCGTCACAATGATTCAATCTACTTGACAGCTCACCGTCCCGTAAGCCGAAGCTGGTTCTTGGCTTGGTCAAAAATCTTGCGTACATCAGCAGCGCCTGAGCTAGCAGTCACAGCCAGGTATCAGTGAAGATTGTCATGACTTGCAACCATCCTCCCGTGATGCCGCACCTGGTTGCACTCAGCTCCTTGAATTCTGCCTCAACCCTCCGCGCAATCAGTCTAGCCAACGTGGTTTTCCCCGAACCTGGAGGACCCCAGAAGATCATACTTCCTAGAGACGAGGTGATTTCATGACTGAATACCTGCTCTGGCTGTCCGATCCGTTCGGCTGAAATTCCTTCTTCGGTGATGTTGTCCAGCAAACTACCTAACAAGGAACCAGGTCCTACGATGCTGGTCTGTCCGACATAATGTGATAGCGAGGTAGGACGCATGCGCTCTGCTAAGCTGGACAAACGTGTATTGTATCAGAATCACACGAAGATATGTACTGAAGGGAGAGCTTCCCGGAGACAAGGCCTTACGGTTGTACTGCTTTCAAAGGATCAACCCTGACTACTTTGCTGACTGGAGAAGGTCCAGCAAATGACGCTGACTGCTTGTTGCTTTCCTGAAGGCCCGTCGATGTCGGCCTGGCGGACTCTTCGATTGAGTCTCTCTTTCGTTTGAGGGAAGTGCCAGCGCCGATCGACGTTGAGCAAGATGCAGCCATCTGCGTAAACATAGGGGCAACCTGCAAATCTGCCTTGTGACTAGCCAAAGGTTTGCGCTTCTGTATTTTCTGCCGTGATGATTCAGGACCGTCGACCCGTTTCACAGGACTATCCCCTATTTCTATGATTTCGATATCGGATGTCACATCCATCGAAGGCGTATCGGCCGTTGATGCTTGACCAAGGCGTTCGTTAGAGCTGGGCATAGGAGCTAATCAAACTGAACACTGTGCGAGTCCTTGCAAGCGATATCGTCGGGTTGACGCATAACCCAGATTTCTGGATGTCGGATGGCTAACGATGAAGGTAAAACGTAGCCCGGAACGTCGCCGCCCAGGACAGGCGACAATGTTTATCTGTTATGGCAAGCTAAAGGTTGGTGTAAACGGAGGAAACATGCCAGGTTTCGGAGAACCCCCTTCATCCGGGACATGAAACATGGGGGTTCTCCTGTGAGATTAGTCACCTGCTGAGGTCATCTAAGCCACCTTCATAGACCTTCATGAAGGATCCAAGAACGCCATCTCGCCGTCTGGTCTTCGTTTCCCCTATGGTCTGATTCTTTGGCTTCGACTTGCTGAAGCATGTTATTAGAAGATTTTTATGCATGCGATACATGTCTATAGAGTAGGTGGGTGAGATTGTTCCCCCAGGCAGTAATAAAGATACGTATGATACAACGGGTATATAATAGATGTATTAGCGGTGTCCGTAAGATATATCCTTTACATCGACAGATCAGTTAAAGGCCCGCAGAGCGAACGTCGTACTCGCCACCAACAACACGGCCATTATAGATGGTACAGCCAAAATTCCTGCAGTTCCCGATGTCTGTGCACTACCCTCACTGGTAGCGCCGGTTGCTGAACTGCCCATCTGGCCATTCCCTGTAGAAAGTGCTGCAGGATCGACGGTCGCACTTCCAACGTTGACATAGGTAGTAGCAAATGTCGCCGTAGCTTGTTCACTACTAACGGCCTCTTGCATGGCGCCAGTTGTCAAGAATACCAACGCCATCGAGGGCGCGTATACGGGAATAGAACAGGTCTTGGCTGTTGTGTCACACTGGATCGAAACCGTCTCCTGTTCTCGATATAACCGGCCGTCGGAAGTATACGCAGCTCCCATGGTTTGATTCGCCCAAGTGATGTTGTACTTCTCTGCTACAGAAGGTGCCCGCATGTACCTACAGAAAGGGTTGGCTTTATTTGAGCACAGGATTGATAGGCGATTCGCGCGATCCCAACTTACCGAACTGAAATGTTTCCGCTTGGTAGATCTGCTCCTCCTAGCGATATCGTCGCAGTATAATCGCTAGCCCCAGACGAGTCGCTGACATAGTTGAACAATGCGAGCCTTACAGGAGCCCCATTTTCATAGATGGCGTACATCGGAGCATATATGTTGTCATTCTGTGGACTCAAATCTACCACTTGCGAGTTGTTGGATGGACCCAGGGTCTCTGCTACTGCCAATGTGCTGTAGTAGATGGAGCCTGTCGTCCATTTCCAAGTGTCTGTCATATTGGATGGAGGAGGGGTGAATGGCTGGTAGATGGAGGAATGCCAGTCAGCGGGAAGACACGCGAAACTAGGCGGGAAAGCTAGTATGGACAAGAGAGAGGCGGCATACGTTGTAGAATACACTTTGCCCACCGACGTGTATCAGCGCCGCAGTAAAGTTGCGGTACGCCATCTGAAGAGCATAATCCGCCATCCTATCATACGGAAAAAGAACCTTGTATGAGAAACTGCTTTAGCAATAGCATGGAGATTTGCGTACCAGAGTGAAGCGGCGAAGCTATCGCTCAAACCTGCGAAACCGCCGCAACTGGCCGTGTTCGTCTCGAACATGATCATTTCCTTGCCAGCTGCTATGGCTGCACGAGTGCCGTTGAAGTACGGTACCGTCAGGTTCGTCGCTGATGTATGATTGAGCCATTCGCTGTATATATCCTGGGCATTAAGGTAATTGCCGTTGACTCCGCAATTGTCTTCTGGGTAACTGCATAAGGGCAAATAAGCTCCACGGCCAACCTGAGTCGCAAGAAATATTGACGTACTGCTGAACAGCGACATAAGCCAAATTGTCCTTCTCCTGATCAAGCCATCCAGTAGCAAAGACATCATCCAGCTCAAATCCAACTTTGTCACAACAGACCGAGGGGCCAATGAGGAATTGTTTATTCTCGAGAGTGGCGTCGTTTAAGATTTCCGTTCTGACCTCGGCGTACTCTGTTGTGAAGTTGTCCACTGTCCATCCTGCAGCACGCTTGTTGTGGTCGGTGTAACTGTAGATGATACTATAAGTATGAAAGCTGCACCTGTCTTGGTGGAGTTTGCAGGACTTACAGATCAGGCTCATTACTGAGTTGCAAGCCAAGAAGGTGGTAACCCAGCATCTGTTGGGCGGTCTGGGCTACCAGAGGCACGTTTGTACTCATTGTTTCCACCGCAGATTGATTGAAAGAGAGACCAAAGAACCAATGGGCGTCTACTGTGCTCGATATGTTCGACATCATGTAAAAAATATCCGGAGAATAATTAATCGTGGGTGTGACAGTCTGTAGGCACTAGAAGTGAGCGGTCGTCGCCATCGAGCCCAAGTCACAATATGTTACTTACACCGTCCACCTTGACTTTCTGAATGATGGCATTTCCTGCGAAACCGTCCGTATACAGTGTCGAGGCTTCCTGCGAGTTTCCGCCTACACGGACCAACGGTCCCATTCCAGCACGATTCCGGATATTTGCCAAGTAGTTCAAAAAGGGAACTTTCAAGTTGACCGGGTTTTTTCCCACTGAGTGACCAGCTCGATTTGAGCAAAGAGATTTCAGGAGATTTTAAGAAGAGAATAACACCTACTGATCTGGTCTGCTACTGACAACTCTACGCTGAATCCCAGAAAATTGCCTCTCTGCTTAACACCAAGCTCATAGCCTTGACTTGTTAGGCCATCCTCGGTTGACGGCACGGACCAGGCGATCTGTGTAACTGCCGGTGATGGAGGCGTCGGCGGTGTTAGCACCGTGTTGTCGAAATTTGGCTAGATCGAGAAAAGACATGATCAGAGCTGATCAGCATCGCTTCGTTATTCTCTCTCAAAGGACATACTAATCCGGTAACCTGAGTAGCATCGTATGCTGCGGTAGCTGTCGAGTCGGAATTGTATACCGTCACTGCCGCGGACACCTGCGAGCGCTCCAGGAGTGTGAGGCACGAGACGGCAAAAAGAGCGGTATTCAACATGATAGTCGAGTCTCGAAGTGAAAAGGCAGGAGTAGGGCAAGTGTTCGTGAATACCAGCTAGGCGTCAAGCTGTGAAGTTACTGTTTCGCAAAGGGATGATAGAATTGTTGATTGTCGCCCTTGGCCTCGCTCTGCATCAATTGTGGGATCGAAGAAGAATGAACACCTAGGTTACCAGAGCAACGGCGTGCGGCGGGATCGTGCTCGCAGGGGAATCCGCAATTCGACTATTGATGAGGTATATTCACTTAGCTGTCCGAGCGTATGTCATGTCATGAGCCATGGAAAGCTGAATGCTGCATGCAGTATGGACGTAATGAAAACGGCAAGACGCGTAAACAAAAGTTACAAAACGTAATGTCGATCGAATCACAGCCTGCGGTTCGTAACCAGAGGCAAAAAATGTAAGGGCGTTTTCATAATGCTGTACAGTAAAACACTGCGAGATCTATCATAGGAATGCTGCGCAAAGGAGGCGGCAGCTGACAGCGCTATATTTAAACCGGGCGGCATCCCTATTATTGCCTGTCATTATTCTTGATCATTCATGTTGACGAAACGCAATACAGCTTGACTGCGGCACATCTTCTGCAAACGGTTCTGAGAATAAGGGAAACCTGGTCAGCCAGTGACGGCTGAATATCACATGCGACTTTTTCGTGTATTCGCTCTGACTAGTACAACTGTGAGAAACGGGGTGCGAAGGAAGCGGAGATCTACAGATGGTGGCGGCGGATATGAACAAGGTGCCAAGCGAGTACCTTGTCATGGAGGAACGAAGTATGATTCACTGGCGATGTCGAGGCCCGTCTGAATGTCTTGATGGCAAGTCAGGTTACAGGCTGATCAAGCTCCCGCTTCCTGCGCGATTTTACTTTCCGTATCCTTGTCGAGCAAACCTGCCTTTGTCGAGGTTGCAAAGCTTCCTTGGATAGGGTTCGAAGACGCAGTCGAGGTCGGCTTAACGTTGGAATCGATTCGATCCTGTAAAACTGATATTTCGGAGACTGGTACACTGCTGTGCACTTCGACTAGTTCGAGCATAACTTGGGCGGGTGAATCTTGATTTCCAACTCGAGTTTGCTCATCCTCTTCACGTTCGTCGTTTTCTCTGTTGGCTGTGGTGATCACACGAGCAACAACAAGCGTTTCACCACGTGCGTCGAAGGGCCCTTTGTGTGACGAGGTTCCGCCAGCGGATAATCCAAGTCCAAGGAAAACACGGAGACGAGTCTCCTCGATCCAGTCTAGAATACCTCCAGAAATGTTTGACAGACCGGCCTTGTTGATGCAGACGTACAACCGGCTAGCCAGGAACAGCCCAACGAGCGAGGACGTAGCGAGGAATGACATGAAGGCAGTAAATGCCAAGATTGGCGTGAGGATAAAGCCTGTCAACAGATAGGTGATCATTCAGTATTCACAATACCATTCCCGAAAGCTTTGTGAATTAAAGCTCACCAGCGACCAACAGGATTCCCGCGGTGACTGCGAAGAAAACAGAGAATAGTGTTCCTAGAAGTACAGACAGAAAAAACGTGATGACTCCACTACAGGTCGAACGAAACAAGATGAGTTCTTAGCTCCAAGGGAGGCTATTGAGTTCAGGACACTAACATTGCGATGAGCACAGGTATAGCGCTGAAAATCGTAAAGAACGATAGGAATGTCTATGACGGTCATGCTTTCATTATATTTCAGGGCTTTTCGAACGGAGTGGCAGTTTGGACGTACGAAAATGACAGGATTGCTCGAGGCGAAGCTGCCGATAGCGTTGGCTAGAGGCGTGACATATTGATGCTCGACCCTTGAAAGGCCGACCCGCGGAGATTTAGTTAAGCCAAACAGTTTACCGTTTTCCGATACGATCCAACATACCTGTCGGCAACACCTTTCACCCTTTTGACACTATCGTCAAGCATCACTTTCAACCCATCTTTAATTTCTTGCACGGTTTCCGTAACGTCACTGGGCAGGATTGGCTCTTGTGCTTCCTCTCTGTGAGATCGGCGGTGACCGTGGTGGTGGTGCTTTGTTTTGACAGGAGCCATTTTGAAGATGATAAGGATGGGGAGGTCGAGCTGGGACAGCTATATCTTGCTTGTCCTTGCAGAGTGAAAGAGAGAGGCAGGAGCTAGCGTCTGCTTGATCAATGGGTGTGACTTGTGAGTGTATCTAGAGTACTCAGTCGGTATTCAATCCAATTCCAATGACTGATTTGATAGACACAAGGTGGCAGTTGCAGTAGTGGCCTGGTAGCCCCCTACTGATTACGTCATTTGAGTTGTTTTCCAGGAGAACCCCCTCTTGCCCCTTGCCCGTGTGAAGGGGAGTTATTCAACACCTCTTCATCTCGTGTTGGCGGCTAGGGGATAGGCTTTGAATAAGAGGCTATCAGTGCCTTCCCGGAGTTAGGATTGGCAGGGGGTATGTTTTCCGGAGTGTGAGTGGGTTACGGAGGTCGTAGGGAGAATTGGATGAGGTTGTTGCCTGTGAAAAAGTGACTAACCACCAAACCGACGGCACGAAAAGTGATCGAGCCGCGAAATATCTTCCCAAACCCGAAACCCAACAAGCGGTGGTAGTGTTGTCTTCTCGGTCTTCAACCTTCAGTATCCAATTAGCTCTTTGCTGGTCTATCTTCTGGCTTTACCCCCACATCTAAACAACGTATTCATACAATATACCCTTAATATCAACCAGGATGCCAGGAAAACAGCTCGTTGTCTTCGACTTTGACTGGTCTTTCGTCGACCAGGACACCGACCGGTGGGTCTTTGAAGTGCTGTCAACAAAGCTTCGACGAAAGTTGCAAACAATCAAAAGTGGCGGAAGTCAATGCACACCGGATGTAGTGTAAGCACACACTCGAAGAGATGTTCCAAACAAACGGAATTGAATATTCACCTTCTGTAGCGCGGAGTGCATGGTTGATCTCGCCAAAGAGGGTAAGACCCAGGAGGAAGTCCTCGACGCTCTCCGAATCTTGCCGTTGGTACGTCTCATACTCCTTGTATAAATCCCCTTCATGATAGCTCATATGCCGACGTAAAACTACTAGCATCCCGCTATGAAGCGCGCAGTGACATCGCTTCAGTCTAGGTCTCCCGACACTACCTTCGTCTGCATCTCGAACTCGAACGAGATCTACATTGACACCATCCTTAAGGTGTGTTCGCCATCCTGACATCTGGTCCAATATCGCTGACTCGTTGTTTTCATCTTAAGGAACACGGTTTGACATCGCTTTTCCACACTATTATCACCAATCCCGCTCACTGGTCCGAGGAGGACCGAAACTGCTTACAAGTAGGCAGGCGTATCCCGGCGGACTCACCGAACCAACATACGTGTCAAGTCGGTTGCTTGGTAAACATGTGCAAGGGTGATGAACTGGAAAGCTGGCTGGAAAAGAATGGCAAGAAAATGGATGATTTCGAGAAGATCGTCTACATCGGTGACGGTGGCAATGACTTTTGCCCTCTTCTGAGGATGCGAGTGTACGTCAATGACTAGCCCGTGGAGCGTAAATTTGAACTGATCAGGGAGCACGATTCTTGCAGCCAAGACCTCTGTCTCGTTAGGAAGGGATTCGAACTGGATTTGAGAATAAAAGAGGAAGGCAAATCTGCTGGCTTGAAGGCTGGTGTCATGTACTGGACAGGTGCTTGGGAAGTTGACGAGTAAGCATTCCAACGCCCTCTGAGTCCTCCTTTGAACAGTTAATCATGCTCGTCTCGCATTGCGCAGAATCTTCTCCGAATTATAAATGTCCAGGTGGTTCCCAGCAAGGTTGCGCCTGGGGCGATGTTATAGGAGACGCATGCAGCGGATGTACAACTACGTTCTATGTATGGTTTTGGCCTTGACGAAGGGTCATGTTGAGGGCTTCACCGCCTTTTTATCCAAGCGTTGCAATGCTTGATCATACTTAGCTCGCGCCTTGAGAGCCTGCTTTCTTTTGGGCTTTGCCCCTGGTAGACTGGTGAACGGCCTGAATTTGTTATGAGCGTAGATCGGATCTGGGTCTTCCGGGTCATACTTTTCTATCAACTTTTTCAGCGGGTTCGAATTAATTCTGTGTTTCTGTATATAATGTCCGTCCAGGTGGAGTACCGGCTGATAAGTGGTCAGGCAGATTAGTTTGATTGTAGAATTTTTTTGGCCGTAAATTTCTACTTACGATATCGTTCTTGTATAACTCCGCTATTTGCTTTGCCGTTTCCTCGGGTACGTCCTTAGGTGGTTCTCGGATGTTGAAAGTCTCAAGCTCGAACGCATGCGTAAAGCGGACCACCTCGAGGTCCTGCTTCATAATCTACGGCACCGAGAATTTACGGCCATTGAGTTATTCTGCAGTCATACGACGCGCTGTGTGCCACTCACCTCACAAAGGCTACATTCAGGCCCTCCCGTATACAGAGTCAACTTAGGTAACCTTTTGGCCACCGGACCTGCGGGAGATGCATTGAGTGTGCGTATACTGGTAGAGAATGATCTCGAGTATAGCATGTTTCGTAGCATCGCCATTTTTGCAGATTATCTCCCAGGTGTTGTCGCACGTCGAGGTAACAAGGGAGTAAAATCAAGTCCTCCTTCCCGGATACGGTGAATTATGTGTTGCTAGAATATTCAGAGAGGACTTCAGAATCTGCAGTGATGGTATTCAAACTTTTAGATTCAACGAAGCTGTCGTCAAAATTCACGTGAAAGTGTGAAATCGATCGGTGTCAACAGCGGTACCAGCCAGGTCAGGTTCTGAGCAGCTGTTCTGGCTGGTTGTCGAGCTGGCCAAACATCTTGCAGGACATAGTCTCTCGTATCGTCAGGATTCCGTTAGGACTCGGCACCTAACAGTATTGGAAAGACACTCGTGCAAGGCTGCGTAGTCCTGTCACAGCAGATACGGCAGCGCATTTCAAACAGTGGTGCGAGACTTTCTTCGCGTCTTTCCTTGGTAACGCCTGGTTAGTCCACTTCATGAAGCCATGTTTGGCGTGAAAGCTTCATCTCACCAACTTCCGACCGCTAATCATCATCTTATTTGCGGCGCAGAAACATACTGCAAACGGAACAAAGTAAATCGATGACAACCTCCGTCCACCGTGTTCATGATGTCCAATTATCGACCACCTGGTCCAGCTAATGCGGCATCACGCTCGAGAGATTCGCGTATACCAGAAGGTAGTTATCAGGACCGAGGGCAGTATTCAGCAGACCGACGAAGATGGAATACGGATGCAGGCGACTCTAATAGGGACCAAAGGCGTGACGATTACAGGTATCCAGCAAGCCGAAGCACCAACGATGCTACGAGTTCGTCACATGCCCCAATATCTCACCGGACAAAATACAATAATAATTCCATTCCAACGACAGAAAGAGTGCCACGCTACGGTGCCAACTCTCTGGATCAACATAATACCAATAAAACCGAAATTGCTGTAAATGACGGATACCAACGCAGACCGCTACAACACGGAATTGATAATGAAAGGGCTGGCGCCTCTAGGAGGACCGGGACTCAGGGCAGTATCGTGCAGCATGGGAAAAGAGATGCAACAGAACCTCAAGATACGAGGTACGTGAGATTTCCGTCTTACATCGAAGGCAAGGGCATATCAAGCTGACGATCCGCGAATCATAAAAATTCCTGAAATGTCCCGCTTCTGGACTCGAAGTGAGAATCCGCCAAGTTTGCAAAGGGACAGCATGGGCGACCGCATAGCAGAGGAGACCTTGGGAGAAGGATCCAGGAGCCGCACCCAACCGAATGACGCAAGCATGCATGGTGGTGGATCTCCACCGCGTAAAAGGGTACGACGTTCACCGTCGTACGAGCCGTATCAACGTTCGGAGGCAACCGCACGCCGTCCTTCAGACAATATTGGTTCTGCGAGCACGCACAAAATGCCTCCTCGAGATCCGGCTTACGATCGCGACAAACGTCATATGCTTGAGAACAGTCGTCCAAGTGTCCGTGACAATCGATCCGGTTTTGCGAGTCGTTACAGCAATGATGGACAGAGTCGAGACAATGCGAATAACGGTAGATTTAACAAATGGGATCACGGAAGCAGCCGGGATCACAAGGATTTACGACCTGATTCGACAAAAAGTTATATCGGAGGCTTCCCTCGGAAATCGCTTGCTGACCAGAGCGATGTCTTCAGTCGATCAGGATCAGGGAACGGCTTCAAAAGGCAAGCAAACCCCGCATCAACGCAGAAGCGACTTCCTACATCGCCAGCCGCATCCAAGAAGAATCGAAGAGACTCGCGTTCCCGATCACCCGAAAGGCCTCGAGAAAGGTTACATACGTCGCAGCGCACCTCTGGTGAGCCGTCACGGTCTAGTCGCAGACAGGAAGAGCGGGATCCTTTAATTACCGCGTCCAGTCGACCTCAGAGAGGTCGTACGAGGTCGGTGTCGTCCTCGGACAGTGGGAGCTCTCGGTCGCGTTCGAGGTATCGGAGACGGTATTCGAGATCTTCGAGCTCGACTCCTCCTCGCTCGAGTAGACGCCGTCGCCGGTCATCATCATCCAGTTCCAGACGAAGCGGAAGAACGAAGCGGAGGTATAATCGATCGTCGACTCGCTCAGACTCCAGTCGCAGCCCGCCCCGAGGCCAAGACCTCCCTGCTGACAAAGGAAGTCGCGCGTCTCATCCGGCCGCACTTTCCGGCAAGGTGCCGACTTCGCCCAGTGTCCGTTCGACCGCCAGCAGGAATCCCGGAGCGCTGTCGCAATCTAGACCAGCGCCTGTTAAGATTGCCTTGCCATCGGCAGAGTCCAAGCAGGTGCCTTTGGGTCCTGCATCGTCACGGATTCGACCCAAACCGATCTCAATCTCGCCAAATGTCGCCAATCGTAATCCACCTTTGCATCAGCAGCCGTTTCCTGCTCGTTCAGTGCCTTCAGGCCCACGAGCGATGTCATCTCCGCATAGGGGCACTCCTGGTACACCGAACGATAGCGATTTGGCCGCTCTTGAAAATCTTCAGTCATCGCTCCGACTGCAACATGAGATATATGACGGAATGCGGAATGCAGCCTCAGGAGAAGTGCGACAGGTGCTCCTCGATCTTATCCAGAGCGACCCCGAATTCAATAGTGACGACGAAGCATTCTGGAGAAGAAATTTGAAAAAGCAGCCTTCTGAGGACCAGCTCACAAACTTACGCGTACTGCAAGGCCAACATATGATAATTTCGGGTCTCGAGCGACAAGAGAAGGAACTACAGACACGTCTTTCGAACGCTGCTTCCGCCGCTACCCAAGGCGAAAAATATCAGACGGGTTCCATTTCCCGTCAGCAGGAAAGAGCTCACGAGTTGTCCTCGAAATCCGAAACCCGCATGCATCCTCTTCGAAATGATACAAAGGCAACAATCGAAGATCCTCAGCGTCCACATCACCAGACCCGCCGCGAGCACGACATAGCACGGCGCCAGCCTGAAGACGAACGCACGTCAGTCGAGCTGCAAACGAAGGCGATAGCAGGAAACCAAACGCAAGAACAGTCATCATCTGGTCGATCGGAGAAGAAGAAGTCAGAAGAGAAGAGGCGGCCTGCCGAGAAGAAGAAGCCTGTACCGTATGAAAAGATCGCCCAGGTCGGTGAAGGAACATACGGGAAAGTGTACAAGGCTCGAAATGGCGATGGTACCGGCCTTGTGGCGCTCAAGAGAATCAGGATGGAAGGCGAGAAGGACGGCTTCCCTGTTACGGCGATGCGCGAAATCAAACTGCTCCAGAGCCTGGATCAAGGAAACATCGTCAAATTATACGAGATGATGATTTCTCATGGTGAGCGTCTGCATTTCTCGTTGCAACCGAACGGCTGGTGTTGACTCTTCCTTCGATAGGCTCTGTGCACATGGTCATGGAGTATATGGATCATGATCTTTCGGGTATACTTTCGCAACCGCAAATAACGTTGTCGGTCGCCAACCTGAAATCATTTTGCCAACAAATGCTTCGAGGCCTCGCATACCTGCATCGGAAAGCAATATTGCATAGAGATATGAAGGGATCTAATATCCTAATCAACAGTCGAGGGGAACTGAAACTCGCGGATTTCGGCCTCGCTCGCCATTTCACAAAACGGAAGCGTAACGACTACACGAACCGTGTCGTTACATTATGGTACAGAAGTCCCGAGCTCCTGCTCGGTGAAACCATGTACGATGTGTGCATTGATAATTGGAGTGCAGGGTAAGCAAGTTTGTGCTTGGCGAGCGCGTATATGTGAAGCTAATCTTTCTTCTATAGATGTATCATGTTGGAACTTTTCGTTCGCAAACCCGTTTTCCAGGGAAATGATGAAATACACCAACTCGAGGTGATATATGAGATCATGGGCACCCCCACTGAAGAGGAATGGCCAGGACTAGCGAACATGCCTTGGTACGAATTGGTCAAACCAAAGGAGGTGCTCCCTTCTCGTTTCGAGGAGTACTTTGCCAAGTGAGTGTCTGAAGTATGAGAGAAGAAACGCCATTGTGCTCTTTCAACTAACTTCTTTGGTATTTTAGGCGATTGAATACTGCTGGGACGGAATTGGCAAAAGGCTTACTACACTACGATCCAGCTAAGCGGTTAACAGCCGATCAGGCCTTGGAATCAACCTTCTTTAGTACCGAGGAGCCTGCACCAGAAATACCTTCTCAGTACGTATTACTCTATCAGTGAATCTCCCAACTTTGATTGATGCTTACGCTTTCTGAACAAATAGCATTGCTAGTATAGTCGGAGAGTGGCACGAGATGGAAGCCAAGCATGAACGAGCACGGCGGAAGCAGCGCCAGACCTAAGCGTCGATAATGGACGTAAAGAATACCTGTTTCGTACAGGTCACTTCGCTTGTCATACAGGATAGATGAATAGCGGAAATATTGCATAAGGACTCACTGTCAATCGTCGGTCAGGGTCATCATCATTCCCTTTCTTCCACACTGGGCCACTCGCCCTTCACTGGGAGATTGTGTGTTGTCGCCCGCTCACTTTCAGATGACTTGGACGAGCAATAACACAGCACTTTTCATTCTACTCGTTTCTGTTTCCCATACCGACCACCAGTTGGCTGATGAGCTGTACTACATGTCCTTGAACAGCTCCTTGAACACGATACAGACAGCCATCTCGTTTGTCGCTCGCGGACCCTTCTCAGCTCCCTTCTCCCGGGTATCAGCCGGCGTCTTGTTTTCCGGAACAACGCCCGAATACGCGAATTGTCATAGCGGCCGTGGGGAGCGATCGAAACACCGAAGGTAATCAACGCCCAGTGAATGTTGCGGGCCAGGCTGAGGGGTCTTACTGGACATGAGCCAAGCAGCAAGCAAGCAAGTGGTCACTGGTCACTGGCGGAAGCTTACTGCTAGAAGAAAGGAAGACCCGGTAGGATCAAATCTACTTAAACAATATATCCTTTAACATTGACGCTTCACGAGTAACCTACCCAACCTGAAAGAACGCCAATACAGCTCCATCCAACATCCGACATGACTATCGCTTTGAACTCGACCTCGCACCAGGACACTGTCCACGTTCCATACACAAAGCCTACGCCGGCGAATGCTTCTTCTTATCAAGCAACACATCCGGAATTGCTCAAGGTCGTTCTGCGACAGGGCCAAGGTGCTGACGGGGAAGATTCGTACTCAAGCTTTTTGGTTGCGGAAAAGGTCAGTGCTCTGGAGACCGTGCCTTTACATTACCTTGCGCTAATCATATGAGTTCGGCACCTACAGGACCTGCCAGCAGACACTGTGATTACTCATCTTACGAATCTGACTTCGGGTACCAAGGCGTACTCGAGCGTGCAGCACGGCAATGGTGAACACGACCACTTTGAGCTGAACAGCGATCTATTGTTCGGTGAGTGTCAAGCAGGCTGCCTTGCACCCTCCCTTTGTCCAATGCTCATGCATTTCCTCGGACGTAGTCAACCACTCTTGTTCGCCCAACGTCGCCTTTGACCTGTCCAAGTCACGGTCTGCTCAGGATGTCGAACAGGGAAGGTACCCTGCAGAGTGGAACCTTCGCACACTATCAAGGCCGGTAGCCAAGGGAGAGGTCTTGACCTTCTTCTACCCTTCTACGGAATGGGACATGGGTGCGCCGTTTGACTGTAACTGTGGAGAATCAGTACGTTGTGGCTCTCTGGTTGGGTTTCAACGTGCGTTTTGGCTTACGTATCCTCTATTCCAGAACTGTCTCGGAACGATTCGGGGAGCCAAGCACCTTTCCCTGGCTCAACTAAAACAGCAAGAGTTCATCAACCCTCACATCATGCAACGAAAAGTCGAGGAATCATCATAGAAAGCAGTAGGTATGGCTGGTGAGGACGTCCAGGGAATGGGCATCGAAGGAAGGCGTTGCTAAGCGAACACGCAAACGTGGTCCAGCAGATTATCAGAACAAGCGGCATTAGGTATTAGAGCATGGCCACCATTATAGCATTGTCTGTAAAAATTACGAGCAAGGATGCATACATTTCTTTTTGATTCAAGTTGCACTTGGCTATTGTCAGCGCTTTACCCGAAAAGTAAGACTCGTTCTCTTCCACTCCCCGCTTGATTTACTGGCGATTCTTCTCCTCTTGCTCCTCACAATCTCATGCTGCCATTTATACCGAGCATCTCCTCTCAATATAGCCAAACTCCTAGCGGGTAACCAGACGTCCACCTTTTTCCCCGTCCGTTTCGCCAGTCTGCTCTTGCCGCTTCTCACTGACCCGTCGTCTGGCGCTTCCAATTGGTGGAAACGCATAAAGTCGCCGTCATGCAATGTGAGCGAGCAGACTGGTTCGCCGAATGTAAAGTTTTCGATGTGGGCAGAGATGCCATGGTCGACTTTGTACTCGTTGACGATACAGTACTCTGGCAGGTTGTTGCGTTCGTAGATGCCTTGGTTCGAAAAGAGACGCATGAGATTGTCGAATTGCGGCGGTATTGGTGGCGCTTGTATCACCTCCGGTTTATCGCTCTCTCCGTCCTCGGGCTGTTGTTGCGTTCTAGGCTTCATCAAGCAGTATGTCCCGCCAAAGTGCATTGTACGCCGGGCAAGGTCAGTCCGCCAAGCCTGGTGGTCGAGGTATCCCAATAGCTCCTCTTCAGTATCATTTGTGATGAATTCTGGAATGACGGACAGGCCAGAAACCTGCGATGATAAATCATCCAAACTGGCGGTGATATGCCTTGCTTTCGATTGTGGTTGCCGTTTCGAGCTCGATGCGGCAATTTTGGTATCGCGCGCGGTAGACGTCGGCGACGAGAAAAACTTGAGGAGACTAGTTTGAGACATTATAGAGATAGAAGTGCTACCGTGAGTGGGACGAGGTATCAAAGTCTCTTCGACTAACAACTAATAACAAGCATGATATGAAGAAGGGAAAAGCAGGACTCGCCACCGTTCGATATTCGTCATAATGCGGAGACCCAGCCCAGAGTGGCGATTTTGGATCCGCGCCCGCCGATTGCGGAGTATCATCAGCTGTTGCTTGTTCAAGCCAAGTCAGCAGGAGCACACCGTCTGTCGATTCATTTGCAGCAGGACCCACTTGAAGAGTATGTTCTTGTCACAGTAACAGAACACGGTAACCTTTCATCTCTGAAACTCTTCGAACGCGACATATCACCAATTCCCCGCCAATATCATCCAGTGACCTGTTACTGCACCCGAAACAGGCTTAAATCATCCATAGACAGCTAAAACCGTAAGGAGCCAAGATCCATCTCGGCAGAGCTGAAAGCGATTCGCAGGCCGATGCTGGTTGATAACACGTAGTATCCTCGAGTCGCAGATTTAGGAGGATCCGCGCATCAATATGGTCAGGTGAGTAATGTTATATTTGCACCAACTCTGTAGCTTGAACAGACGGAAGAGGACGGCACCGCTGAATCCTCCTTCTCTCCACGATAGGACTCCCGAACGACGACTACGTGGTCATGCATCTTTCGCTCTACCCCACACGGAGTCCTTCTCAGCCGCTTCAAATGTCGCCAACTCATCGCCAATTATACCGCAAGATGTGGCTGACAGAAGGATACAAGGCTCCGAGTTAGCCGACTTGGATCTCGAACCCAGTTTCGTCGTTCCTGCTTCCGTTACTGTCATTCATCCTCAACTCCGGGACCTCATATCTTGTCCCAAGGAGAGAGGTGTTATATATCATGTCAAAGGTCCAAGCATTGTTGAGCTGACTGTCGACGTCAACGATCATCCAGATGAAAGCGGGGACGAAGAGCGACAAGATGAGGGAAAGAGAGCAGGAAGTAGGCCTTCGAGAAATAAAGAAACTTGGTGTCCTTCGGTAAGCTTTCGAGCTTGCTTAAAGACTGAACCTCGTGTCTCTTTTGACGATTTCGAGGAAGGCCGACTTACCTTGGTTTACGCTTGACTGGTCTACAGTATCGTTCCCGACAGATCTCGGCTTTGGCATTTATACCAAACTGTCTGACTGCCTCGTAAGCTCTATGTCTCGTTGACCATAACATATTGAAGCGAATCCAACCGGTCACGTCGTCTTCTCAGCGCAAACATCTTAGCTTGCGGTGGTCAGCAAGGAGAACTGCATTTGACAAGTCTCCCTGCCCCCAACATGGGTCGTAACGAAACTGGTAATGCCACGACCCGTACACCAATCAATCCGTGGAGAAGCAGACAGCTACCTGCTCTTGGATCCCGAGACAGGAGCGGCGCTGCGTGGTCCATGACCGTCACTCTTCCTCACGCTTCCATCAACAATTCGTTTGTTCTGTTACCGCCATACCCTGGCGAGACTCCTCTACCAACTCGGCCGAGTTCACCCGTAGAGGATCTCAGAGGAGGCAGCATATATCAGGGACGCAATCCATCTTCCAATACCAGCCCACCCGTAGCAACATTTCCCAATTCCTTACCGAGAGGCAACCGACTCGAACGTCATATCGTCCGCGAGCCAACTTCAACCGAAGACGATTCGCGAACGCGGTCTTTTGATAGCACAGAGACTGGCAGCTCCCGACGTTCCAGTGAAGGCCACGCAGCTGGAGGTGATGATGGCATGAGTTTCATGAATAATATGGCCAGGGCTGTACCGGTGCACAGCCCAGAATTGATTGGACATAGAGGATCTTGGAGTACTCGCTCTAGGGGTAGTCGCGGAGGCAGGGGTCGAAGCTCTTCTTTCGATTCAAATCGCCCATATGCCAGCCCTGTCTCGTCTCATGGCGTGCCTCCTCAATTGCGCGGTCTCGCGCAGGGCGATGTGGAGCCCGATGTTTACGTTTATGACAGCGGGATTACGACATTTGGTCCGCGGACATCAGTAGGAGCCAATCAACCCTATTCTCGGAATCCACCTCCACAATGGTACTCGCACTTGTTGGACAACAGCCAGTTCCCTCAGCGCCCATTACCACCGCCTTCTAGCTTCCTGCCTCAATCCAGCATTACAGGGGAACCTAGGCTGTTGGTTTCTAACAACGATCATTTCGTGAAACTATTCGCGCTCAGGTCCGCTTTAACTAGCAACACAGGACAGACCCAACCCGCGCGGGCCAACGAGCCCAAGTTTGCCTCGAAACGGCTGACAAACATTGGTGGTGTCAAAATCAACACTGCTGCAAATCATTGTGAGTATAGACCGCCAGGGACATAATATTCATGGTCGGTTTACCTGTCTGTCTATCTTCAGCTTCTTTATCCCCTGACGGCCGTACGCTAATATGCGTCGGCGATAATCATGAAGTCTATCTCTACGAAGTTATCAGTGGAGGCAGCGACTTCCGACTGATCAGGACGTATCGAGCCAGCGACGATGCTGGATTTTCGACCAGTTGGAGCAAAGACGGAAAGAAGTTTGCCGTTGCTAGTCAAGATGGTGTTGTCACTGTCTGGGATCATCGGTATGCACTCAACCTTGCAATACCTTCCTTTGTCCTTTGATGTCTCACGCGTCTGATCTTATCCCTGGACCAGCTCGTCTGATCCGCTAGCCAAGTTACATACTCGCACACGCCATGACATTGGACGCTTTGACTACGAGGATACCTACTATTGGCGCTCTGCTGCAGCCGATGGAAGTAGACGAGATCCTGCTAGAGTAGTCAAATTCAGTCCACCGGGAAGTGATCGCGATTTGTTGGTGTTCTCAGAGGTGAGCGTGACAGGCAATCAAATCGTTGACACGTCTGTTCTAATCCGCCGTTCCTCTGTTTCTAGGAGGGAGAAGCGATACACGTAGTAGACGCTCGAACTTTTGACGTGCAAGCCCGTTTGGAACTTCCCATCATCAGCCGCGAGGAACGTCTGCGCAATGCCCATCACCCTTCATATTCCCCTACTCGACGTGTAGGACCTGATGGCGGACGAATCGGTATCGCCGGCATTGACTTTGATCCGACCGGCGATTTTCTGTACGCAGGGACAGAAGCCGTAATGGTGGAATACGATTTGAGGCGCCACAGTCGAAGGGGTGTTGGCAGCTGGGTTCTCGCCTAGGTCCCTTGGACCCCTACTATTTACATATGTCAAGATGGCATACGGTTGTATCCTTATGTTTGGCTTGCGTTGTATGTGGCTCTTGTATCATCCTAACGCGCCATGCAGTCCTTTACAACGGTCACTCTGCTATATAACATAATCTCATCTACCTTGCTACTGCTTCGCTCC
The DNA here is from genome assembly GCA_030039215.1 of Naganishia onofrii. Classification (NCBI taxonomy): domain Eukaryota; kingdom Fungi; phylum Basidiomycota; class Tremellomycetes; order Filobasidiales; family Filobasidiaceae; genus Naganishia; species Naganishia onofrii. Next base: position 108,893 of record JASBWV010000008.1, read on the forward strand.
GCCTACCTTTCGCCCCCTAACGTAGACGTGAGCGATATCTCGGTCGTCCGAGACGAAGAGGAAGCGCTCAAACGTCTCTTTCAGCTTCGTCCTTCGTTCATCCCGCGTCTGACCAATGGGTTTAGCTTCTCCGACATCCAAAAAGAAATTGGGAGAAGTGCCTGGCGTAACGTGGAGCGCGTCGAACTCCTTCCCTGGTAAGAAATTGCCCACGGTGTCGGCCATCTTGCAGAGAGCTGCGCCACCCATCGTGGCGAGGTAGAACAGTGTCGGGATCGATAATGGCTTGTCGGTGAATTGGCCAGCCTGACCGTTCACTTGCCCATGGGGCTTTTCGGGCTGAATGGCCAACATCTTGGACAGCATGGACGCATTTCGTAATTGCGGGAGGACTCCAAGCGCAAAGCCTCCTGAGCAATCGCTGCCCAATCCAACCTGTGCATGGAGCGGAAATATGAATACAATGTACCTTTGACTGGAAACAGGTCTGACTTACGTTGAGACCTTTATCTAACATAGCTCCTACCCTGGCACCTCCACTCATCAGGTTGAAGTTGCTTGTTGGACAATGGCTGATTCCAGCCCCTGTCCTCTTGATAACATCCATTTCCTGCTCCGTCAGCCAAACGCAATGCGCCAAGATCGTACCATTGCGAAGCATTCCGTATTTTTCGTACACTTCGGTGTACGACTTGCATTCCGGGAATGAGCGTAACGTTTCCTGTATTTCTGTCCTGTTTTCCGATAGATGTGTTTGAATGTGCACGTCAGGTTCGCTGTCCATGAGCTCTCCCAGGCCTTGCATAAGGTCTGACGTGCAGGACAAGGCGAATCGTGGTGTGATGACGGCCTGCACTAGTGGAGACGAATTCGCACTTTTCCATGGCAGTTTTGATGGTTGCAGATCCCGGATGTAGGATATCAGAGCTCGAGTGTCCTCTACTGAAGCCTCTGGAGAAGCTTCGCAATAATAATCGGGGCAGTTTCTGTTCATGTTGCATTTGCCAACGAGAGCTCGTTGACCTGTAGGAAGTATCGGTCACTAGGTGATCTTTGCTGTGACATATGCAAAGAAGGGCGCACCTCGTTCCAGAACTACATCCGCCAGAACCCTTGCGCTTGAAACATGTTGACTGGCGTAGTAAGAGCACGTTGTGGTCTACGGAGACAGCATTCGTTTCAGGCGGCATTTTTAATCTGCTGCACGATGAGACTCACACCGGCATTCAGGTTCCGCTTGACAACTTGGTCATATACCTTTTCAGCATATTCCAAGTCTGTAAATTTAGCCTCTCTTGGAAACGTTAAATACTGTAGCCAGTCTAAGAGTTCGTACTCCTGACCCAGGCCGAGATTGGGGTATTGTGGAGCATGCTACAGAGAACAAGACAATCTGCGATAAGTAAAGCAATTTGCGTTCCCATAGGAAATTCCTTACAGTATGCGTGTCAATCAGCCCAGGGCAGATAAAATCCCGCTCATCCAGTTGTACAAAGTCTGTGCCATGGGTAGTAGCTAGACCTTCTAGGTCCAGTCCATGCTTGGCTGTTACGTCTTGTAACTGAGATGTATGTACATCTGTTTCGATCCAAACTATACTGCCATCCGAAACGTAGACGAGAGTATCGACAAGGTATTCGAGTTGCGTCAGCGAGGTGGAATGCACGAATGAGCCGTAGTAGAGGGTATTCCTTGACATCGTAAAAAGCAGTCCAAGGCCTTAACCCGAAGACCTTGTGTCATTCCTCGAACTTTGAGCCTATATAGTCCGCGAACATGGATAGTCCCATAACACCTCCACTCCACCTCCGGTCGGACCGGCCTGATAACCGCGTCAAATCCGAAACTTCGCGTGCACGTCCCTTCGATCGTTGATATCGGAAGACTACTGCTATCTTAACCCAACTATCGAAGATATCGTTGCAGCCCTCAAAGCTATCAACAAGCCTATGAACTTGTCATGTCGTTGTTACTATAGACATTTCTCTACATCAAGCGGATCACATGCATCTTTCATTGTACCCCGACACCGATCGAGTTATTCCCTTGAAATCACTTCCGCCACAACCCGAGCACACCTCCGACTACGATAGACATAGGTGGACAACATGTATATGTCTTATCAGTAATTGTACAATAACGGCTTGCTCTCAAAGCATACCGTGCTCGCTACGAATAGGAGAAGGCAAACATGTCTATCAATTCATCGCTGTCGAGAACCTTACACATGGACTTTTCCCACATCACAAAGACTCCTTCTGTCGAGACTCCAGCAATCGCTTCTTCATCCCGCGCTTTTTGTTACGCTTACAAGAGGGCTTGTCGTTTGGAATCGCTCCCAAATTGATTCCCTCGTGGCCTTCGGAGTCTGTCGCGCCTGTTGTCGGAATTGGAATGGGTAGCTTGAGATTTGCACCGGGCAGACCGCTGGCCGGGGGATTGTTAGAAGATGCGGCCGGATGCTTAAAGAAGAGGAGGAAACCCGTAAACATTTGCGCGACCTGTAGTTTACAGGACGCAAGCACGGAACTTACGAGTGTAGAAGTAGGGCCATCCGAAGCAGAGGGAGTGCGCGTGGGCATGGGCGTTAATCCACTTCCCGCTGATTCATCGACTGTTTCTACGGGTGCGCTCTTGGAACCAGAGAACGCGTCTGGTTGCAACGAAGGCTGTGAGTAGTAAATGGGAATCAACATGCGGCCTACATAATAGGTGTTTGTACCGCCACTTACAAGTCCGGTTTTAGCTGGACCTTCCGAGTCTTTAGTTTCCCCCGTTTTACTTGGAACTGGCGGTGCTCCTGTTTTTGCTGGAGCTTTGGTGTCTTTTGAAGCGCCTGTTTTAGTTGCAGCCGGGTTGTGAGCGGGTCCACCGGGGTTGGAAGTCGGAGCGAAATCTCTGGTAGAAGATGCCTGTGAGTCACATGATCAGTATTTATGTGAGCGGACGCGGCTAGTAGACACTGGGTTGACTCGATAACTTTGGAGATGCTTACTGCTGGGCCTTTGGACCGAGTGTGTTCACCATCTAAAGGCTCTGCCTCGTTCTTCTTTGCCCTCTCACATACGTTAGTGACAGGCTCTTTATCTTTCTTGTTTTCAGAAGCCCATGAGAGCCATGTCCAAGTAGGCTGATTCGCCGGGGGGATCATCAATCAAGTCCTAGTGGTCGCGGCTTGAGAAATGACAATGCTTACAGGTACGCAGACTTGGGTAGCCAACCATTGGTCTGAGGAATGCCCAGCTTTTGTTACCGCGCTGCTTGGGGCGTCCGTCGGACAAAACGTGATGGTATAGTCCGCTTGCTGCTTCTGGTCACACGTTACAAGCGACTTGTGATCGCTACAGTTTTTGTATCAGTCTCTTGTTCACCTCCTTGAACAGCAAATGCAGTCAAACTCACTCGTATGCATACTGACACCACAAATGAAGACAAAGTCAGTTTTTCTATACCTACATGAGGTAGAGGGCGACATGCCGGTAGGTCTTACAGCATAGGCCTTCGGACATGCGTCCTTGAACAACCAGTAGTAATCGTTCATTTCCAGTGAGCAATACTCAGGTATTGCGAATGGACCTGCAAAACATTTACATGAGCGGATGAACCGTCATACGCCAGGCTAGGGCAGCTCACCTGTGCAGCAGTTACGATTCCCTGGAAAGTCGCCGGTGGCGTTCCTGTAGATCCCTTCAGCTTCAACGAAGTTAGAAGAAGACGGAAAGGTCAGGCCTGCATCTCGGGGAGATACCAAGGTCCCAATATTACTTACAAATGCCCGCTTTACAGGCAGTAACGCATCCACCATCTTTTTGAAGTTCTTTGGGACAAATAGCATTAATGTCGGTTGTGCAAGAAAGCTCCTGACAGCCCTTATTAGGTTTGATTTGCATTTGCAGGTTGAAGCCTGATAATCAGAAAGCACAAGTGTTTGGCAATATTCTAGAAACTTGTAACGGCGCGCTGCATGAGCTTACCATCTACTAGCGAGAGGTCGTAGTTGTCGGGCCCATCAGCATCTGGCTTTCGGAGGGTGAACTCGGCTATGGTTGCTAGTTGATTACCAGTAATGCAGTTTTCGTCCGTTCCCTCACAATTTCCCGTCGCACATTTAAATTGGCCATCCTTGTTTTTACAGTCCGTTCGACCCCACATTCTGCCGCTCCAGGTATCGGGCTTAGAGTATACCGGGTCATGAGTTAGTGTCTAGATACTTTCGCAGTGGAACGAGCGCTTACAACCAGAATGGTCCTCTCCCCGCCTTCCTTCAACATGAAGCCCATGACCTTTTCCGATCCCTCTGCGTCGATCAACTTCTTCGCGGAACTGTCCTGGAAGCCAGGCCATATTGTTTGCTTGCAGTTGTTCTTAAACGTGAATTTTCGATCCGCCCCCTTGACCAAAGCAAGAGAGGCGAGACCGGCAAGCAGTGCTGACACACGCATGTTGCTAATTCGAGAGTGTTATCAAAACGATTGTGGTGTCCTATTTGCGAGCGAGGTAACGATGATATGTCAGAATGGCCAGCAATCTGTATCGTACGGTATGTGCGTATGTGCCTGTCCTTCACGGGAAATCGAGCAGTGCTGCAAGAATGCGTATGCTTATATCATCGTGCGTTTGAGTAGCTTGATGGAGCAGCTGGTTATACTCTGAAACCGCCTTGAAACCCGGAAACCTCTAAAGGAAGACACGAATTCGCGGTTTGATTTAGCAACATCCTTTCTTCTGCCGCTCCGGGTTTGCCTAGTTTCGCGCCGCCAAGGACCACCGCACCGAGAAAGGGAACATCCCTTTGAGGTTGTCGTACGGAATGAGGATACCCATGATCGCGCAAGATTTACGAGGGTACATGCTTTGGCTTTTTTCCACTCGTTGCTGCCTTTTTGTTCTTCCACACGCCGCCATATCGGTACCAAGGGGTGTCCGGGGTGCCGTCTACCTTTCCTCCTGATGCATCCTTCCAACAATTTCCGGGACAAAGTAAGAACCACTTTTCGGATTCATCCTTTCGACAGCGGATCAAGACGTCGCTCGGTTTGCCGCACTGATCGCAGGCTTTGGTAGACGTGGAAGGGTCTAGCTTCGCCGCCTGCTTTGCTGTCAAAGGCTTCTTCTTGGCTGAATTTGCGCTTTCATCAGGCTGTTCATCGTGTTGCAGTTCGTGATGGATGGTTTCAATGGCGGTCGCTTCAGCGGGTATTGCTTCCAGGTCGCTGTTAGGCAACGTTGTGTTCGAAGGTGGAGACGACATAACTCGGTGCTGATGAGTGCTGATGGACCTCTGTAGAATCCTGTCTCCCACGGGTCTTTCATGATATCGACATGGAGATGGAATGTCATGGTGAACGGACAGCGAACGATCATGTCTCACTCTCCAACATCGAACTTTCTTAGGTAAGCGAACATGCGCTTCCGCACTCGGGCACCAATCCACGAGCGCTCGTCGTCGAGCTGTCGACTTCTCTACGACAACCTACCTCTTCAGCGAGATCAGGCTACTACTCTTTCGCACAAGTCTCTCCATCAGACAGAACAATCAGTCAAGCCGGTCAAGGATTCTGACGCTCGGAAAATACTGTTTCCGCAGCTTCCGCCACTGCCTTTGGGCTATCGCAGCCCAAACATCCCTCGTTTTTCGTATACCGCAACACAATGCCGGCCGCTACGTTGAGCGATCCCGATCAATGGATAAATCATGTACGAGCATTCACATTCCTGACCTGCCACCTATGCCTCCCGGACTAAAAGATATACTGTGGAATCCTAGCTACTACAATGTAAACATCTACCGGAACGCCAAATGAAGGTCCTGTGTCAACGCGTACTCAGTATCTTAATGGAGGAGTCCAACGTACAACCTGTTGAAAGTCCGGTCACGGTGTGCGGAGATATCCATGGACAGTTTTGGGATGTTCATGAGCTGTTACGGCAGGGAGGAATGGTACCTGGGACCAAATACATCTTTATGGGAGATTTTGTGGATAGGGGATACTACAGTCTGGAAACCTTTTCCTTGCTGATGGCGCTGAAAGCCAGGTATGTATCTTGAAAAGCATTCTATCAGCTCACTGACCGGAACTAACTTTCCCGAGTATCTAGGTATCCCGACCGTGTCACGCTGTTGCGAGGCAATCATGAAAGTCGGCAGATTACCCAGGTCTACGGCTTCTATGGTAATTGTCGTGTTGCTCTCCTCCGCGCGTTCTCATCGCCAATACCTTCCTCTCCAACCCGTCAGATGAATGTCAAAATAAATATGGAAACGCTTCGGTATGGAAAGCTTGTTGTCAGGTATTTGATCACCTGAATCTTGCAGCCGTGAGTGCGGATCGGTCTGAATCCTTCTGAAACGGACGAACGCGAAGCTGACTATGTGACCTATCAGATTATAGACGGGAGCGTGCTCTGCGTCCATGGAGGACTGTCGCCGGATATTCGGACGTTGGACCAAGTGAGAGTGATAGCGAGGGCGCAAGAGGTACCTCATGAGGGAGCATTCTGTGGTACGCACGATCATTCGAGCATCTGACGGCTTGACATTATGCTCATCTGCAATGGCATCGCTGCCTATCTAGATCTCATGTGGTCAGATCCGGACGACATTGACACCTGGTCTGTCAGTCCACGGGGCGCGGGTTGGCTGTTCGGTGCAAAAGTCACGCAGGAGGTAAGTGCTACCGGACTACAACAGATTACATATGGGGTGGCTAACCTGATCGTCACATCTAGTTCAATCATATCAACGGCCTCTCGCTGATAGCAAGAGCCCACCAACTTGTACAAGAAGGATACAAACACATGTTCGACAATCAACTAGTCACGGTATGGTCTGCACCAAATTACTGCTACCGGTGTGGCAATTCGGCAAGTATCATGCAGGTCAAGGAGGATGGAACAACCGATTTCAAGGTATACCTGGCGGCAGAGGAGAACGAACGGGACAGTAAGAATGAAGCAGCCAGAAGGGTGAGTTCCGCCTTTTAAAAGTATCGCGTTTCGACACAGAGAGCTGATATCATTCCTTGACAGGGTTTGCCTTCATACTTTGTATAACGGTCAGTCAAAATACGGTATCGACCACAGACAGGTTTCTGCCGCATGAGGTGTACGAGGGGAAGTTTTTCGACACAGTTGTATCCATAGCAATCTTGCATCTCTGCATCTTGAGGAGGACATTCATTCCCTTGTTGAATGTTTGTGGAGCGCATTTGGTGTGCTGGGTCAGGTTCCTCCAGGCCTGCTTGGCAGAATTTGGCATCGTGTAAGCAGGAACACGACAACGAACAACGATAGGGGAAGAATTCAATGGTACTTGTAGTTGCACCATTTACCAAGTACGCTAATAAGGAAAGACACCGAACTCGCGCTTCGATCGTGTTTCTGCGCTTTGACGAACCCAGTCATTACGTGTTTCAGGTAGCGTTCTTATCTCAGTCGCGGCTTCTGTAGCGCGGGGTCTCCACTGTACCGACTTATGATAAGGTGATAAGACTTTTTTGGAATGTCAATACAATGTCAATTTAGAGGGGCACCTTATCTTTCCAAATTCATTGGTCTGAAGGATGACACTATCGATTGTCTTCTGCACCTTCACGAAGCATCACAAGCTTCTTCAGCCGAATGTCCAAGATGTAACAAATGGCGGTGTCGAATTTCGCGAATCATCAGCCTTCCTTTTGCGTTATTACTGTCTTTGCGAGCCATTATTACAAGGAGTTGAGACTGGACTCTAGCTTACATCTATACCCCTTGCCACTATCCAAATTCGAATCCAAAGAATCTGCAACTACATTCGTGTCAACCACCATTGCCTACCTATCGTGAACAACAGAACGCTCTTCTTGGAGCAAGATGTCGACTAAAACGCCGTCGCCAACATTGACCGACTCGATCTCTTCAGCAATGTCTTCTATGACCCCTTCGCTTTCCTCCTTTTCCGGACGCTCATCGCTTGAAACTTCGCCGGACACTACGCCTCCTTCCAGTCCCGATCTCCAAAAGCTGTCCTTGGAGGACAACTCGAAAGCCTTACCTTTGCCAGACTCCTTGCCATCGGTACCGAGCCACACCATCGCTGAACAAGGGGACGATAAAGATATTGGCACACCCGATGCTTGGATTAAGCGAGATCCGCGAATGGTTCGATTGACGGGAAAGGTCAGTTCATCGCGGTGCACCTCCTTATGAAAGATATTGACGCCTGTGTTTGCCCTTTAGCATCCACTCAACTCCGAAGCGAAATTGGATGATCTGTTCACAGCTGTAAGCCTTTAAGGGTGATCCCTCTATAGACCTGGAATACTGAAATCCCCTTTGAGCTGCAGGGTTTTCTGACGCCTGCCGAGCTGTTTTATGTTCGAAACCATGGTGCTGTCCCTGAAGTTGACGAGGAGCAAGCCCGTAGTTGGAAAGTCAGCATTGAAGGGTAAGTCACGACGTGGCCAGCAATCGCATCCGCAAGTGAATAACTTTGGCACCTCGCTATAGACAAGTGGCGAATCCTCTGCAATTGTCGATACAAGACTTGAAGAATCGTTTCGAGGTTGTAACATTACCCGTGACTTTGGTCTGCGCCGGAAGTAGGTCGTTACAATTGCATTACTTCAATACTTGTTTTAACTAAAATTTCGAGATTCCTCTAGATCGTCGTAAAGAACAGAACGTCGTCCGAAAAGGTCTCGGTTTCAACTGGGGAGCCGCAGGCGTATCGACTGCTCTTTTCACTGGCGTTTACTTGGCTGACATCCTGGAGGCGGCCAAGCCTATCTTTGTTGACGGCAAGCGACCAGCTCATGTCGTTTTCGAGGGTGCAGACCAGCTCCCTAATGGTCCTTACGGAACAAGTCATCTCTTGTCCTGGGCTCGAAACAAGACGCGTGGGATGCTGATCGCATGGGCGATGAACGGACAGCCGCTTGCACCAGACCATGGATTTCCTTTGCGACTCGTTTCGCCAGGAAATATCGGCGGACGAATGGTAAAGTGGTTGACCAAGATCCAAGTATCGCACGAAGAAAGTCAGCACTATCTGCATTTCTGGGATAACAAGCTGCTACCAACCCAAGTTATGCCTGAAGAAGCTCGGGCTGAGAGGAAGTGGTGGTACGATCCCCGATACATCATCAACGAACTGAATACAAATTCAGCTATCGCCAAGCCCGACCACAACGAAATCGTCGACATTAAAACAACACCAGAGTATACGCTCAAGGGTTATGCTTATTCTGGTGGAGGTAGACGAGTCAATCGAGTGGAAATCTCGGTGGATGACGGTATCACATGGAAATTGGCGGAGATCTGTTACCCAGAGGATCTTTACCGAGCTGTAACGCACAACGACGACGTGTACGGTAAACTCGACCTCACAGACCGCGATACTTGCTTCTGTTGGTGTTTCTGGAGTTTCCCGATCGGTACTCAGCAACTGAAAGACAGCCCGGCGGTAATGGTTCGAGCCATGGACGAGGGTTTGAGCGGTCAACCGAGGGACATGTATTGGAACGCGACGTCCATGATGAACAACTGGTGGTTCAGAACTGCCATCCATATCGAGGATGGCGACAAGTTGCGTTTCGAACATCCTACGATGGCGGGCACTACGAATGGCGGCTGGATGGAGCGTCTCAAAGGGGAAGGCCAAAACATTTTGACACCGGTCTTTGGCGATGCCTCGAAAAAACTCGCTGAACAAGCACCTGCGGTCGTAAAGCCTGCAGAGGTCAAGATGACCAAGGAGGATGTCAAACGACTGATTACTATGGATGAGCTCAAGGCACATTCCGGCGCCGATGAGCCCTGGTTCGTTGTTGCTGGAGAGGTCTATGATGGTACCGGCTTCCTGAAGGATCATCCTGGAGGCGGTGACTCTATCACTCTGGTTGCGGGCGAAGACGCGACGGAAGATTTCATGGCGATCCACTCACCGCAAGGCAAATCCCAACTTGCGCAATTCCACATCGGTACCCTGGACCTGAAAGAGATACTGCACGAAAACAAGGAAGAAGCGACAATCGAACCCATCTTCCTTTCAAAAACCAAATGGAAGAAAGCGGTTCTGGAAACTATTCAGGTGGTTTCGCATGATTCCCGAGTATACCGTTTTGCTCTGCAAGCTGGCGATCAAGCTCTGGGACTGCCCACAGGACAGCATGTATTCTGTCGATTAAGGCGAAAGGTACCACAGGACCAGCACGGGAAAACGGAAGTCGTAGAAGGCGAACTGGTGCAGCGGGCCTATACCCCTGTCTCTCCGGCTGACGCAAAGGGATATATCGATCTACTAATCAAACTGTACTTGCCAAACGACAAGTACAGCGTCGGTGGCAAAATGACAAGGTGGGTTTGATGGCTTGTTGAGGATATGGTTCAGTCATGCTTACTATCGGACGCATCTTCTAGCGGGTTCAACGAGCTCGAAATCGGCGACTTCGTAGAGTTTAAAGGCCCCCTGGGTTCTTTCGTTTGGCGAGGGGAAGGCTCATGCGCTTGGCGAGGAGTCGAGCGCAAGGTCCGTAAACTCGGCATGCTGTGCGGAGGCTCCGGTATTACTCCCATCCTCCAGGTTCTGAAAGGAGTAATCGAGGACTCGGCAGACACCGAGACGGAAATGTGGTGTATTGACGCGAACAAATCGCTGGAAGATATCTGTAAGCCTTTCAAACACTGAAATCGCAGCATTTTGGCTCGTTCTGATTTTTCCACTACGCCAGTGTGCCGAGAGGAACTGGACGACCTTGTCAAGCGATCAAATGGCCGCTTCAGACTTCACCACACCCTAAGTGCCGTCCCCAACAATTGGGCGGGTTCCAAGGGCCGCATGACGCGTGAGATGTATGAGAAGCACTTGCCACCACCTTCCGACGATGGTCTGGTGCTGATCTGCGGCCCAGACGCAATGATTAATCAAACCGCGAAGCCTCTTCTTGTAAGTCTGCGGTCAAGTTTCGAAGCCAATAACATGGCGTGTGTGCTGATCCGCTTAATGCCATCCATCATAGACTGCACTCGGCTGGGATGTTGAGAAACAGCTGGTGGTCTTCTAGCCTTCGGGTGATATTGGTGTGAAGTTCGGTAATCAAAATGTTGCGCTTTCGGTGTGCTCTGTCTTTTCTTCGACTTTGACGACTTCTATTCTAGTTGTATCTGTATCCATAGATTCTTTCTGACCGATTGTAGTAGCGCTATATACGCAAACGAATGTTATGCTGTTGCTCGAAATGTGGCATCGGCTGGAGAGCGGCTTACTCTCGGCAATCCACCGATGTCGCCACAATCTTTACTAACGAGAGCCAACTGGAGGTTCGTATGTCTTAAAGTTTGGCGAGCGTTGGGATTCGGCTTGACATGGCTGGCGGGTGTCTTCTTGTGCAGGAATGGGCACCAAGTTACAGAAAGATTTGACAAACGGCAACAGAAATATCATGTGCGTCTCTATCTATGCAGATCATTATTTACAGGATGCCCGAGTCAAGTCGTAATATAGGTCGTCAAAGGTCGTTACAAAGCCAGGTCTTTAGTCGCCCGTCGGGATCACCAGATATAAGCAGCAGGGACCACGCCCTCTCGTCCGTCTTGCGTACGCACAAACCACCATTCCTCTCCCTCGGCTTCCTCCACCACATGGATGCGTTCCCCAGCCATCACCGTCACTTCGCGAGCGTCTTCCCCGGTGAACGAGTACTTGACAGTCGTCGGCCTGCCTAGTGGCTCTGGCTCATGTTTCGATAACGACGACGAAGAAGTTGTTGATGAAGATGAGGATGAACGTGTACGTATAGGTGGGGCAAGAACGATAGGAGCGACCACCTCCGTTTTAGGTGTTCGCGTGACAAAGCCTGCAGCGGCTGCAGCTTTCTCGCCAAAAATAGCTGCCTGAATAGCATCCAGTCTCCGTTGTCGGTCTTCCTCGGATTCTTCCCCTTGACCTCCATTGGCGGCAACCGCACGCGGTCGACTACTTTCTCTTGGTCTCCAACAAAACATGACGAGCAGGCCGACTAGAGTGATCAAGAATACGAGACCCGTCGAGATGGCGATGGCGATCAACACAATCAATCCAAGTGCGAGGTAGTCTACAGATTACCGTATTAGCTTCACTGACATGCATTACCTCCACCCCGAACCTCGACGGTACTTACGTTTCGTAGAAAAGGTAAACGATTCTTGTGAATAGAATAGACCGCTGCCCATGGCCGGTGATCCATCACTTTGCTTTCCAATCAACATTGGAACCCACGTCTGACCATCGAACAAGGCGGCCGTTGCGTTCACCGCTGCCGTTGATGCAACGCCGCCTTGATTTCTTTGTACAGGAATGCGTAAAAGACCCGTCGCGAGTAGTAGACGATCGGATTCCATGCTGCTATTGCTAGTAGAGGTGTGTGACTTGGAAAGGGGCACAAACATGAGCTGCGAGATCTTTGTGCCTGATTCCAGGCCCGAAGCTGCGAGGCAAACAAGTGTCTACGTAAGTATGCGTTATTATCGGTTGATGCAGATCAAAGCTACCTACTCTGCATGCTCCAGCTATGGCCATCCCAATGCATGAGGAAGGGCTGATCATCGCTACTTGACCTAGGCAAGTTGCACGCAGATTGTCAGCAGCTGGTCGCGGCATTCCCGTCACTCAGGTATACTCACCGTCCAGCGGCCCATACGCTACCAATGTTTCCATTGTCCATTGTCACGGTCCTGACTGGCCCTGGCAACGCATCAGCCGTACCAAGAGCAGTCCACGAAGTGTTGGTGAAAGAGTAAATGGCGACTGCCGCGGATATTCCGTCCGAGAGGACAAAGGATCCAGCTACTAGGAGAATCTCCGCATTCTACACGTGGTCCCACATAAATCAGCCCAGTCAGTATGTCTTGAGCTGTACCGTAGACGTTCTGGTACGTACCTGCCCTCCAACTTGCAATGATGAAATAATCCCACTCTTTAGTCCGTCTCCAAGCGTACTCCATCGATTCTCTTGAGGATCCCAGCTGCAGACAGCAACACATCCAAGCGATCCAGCAGTGGTGAACGCGCCTGCGACGATCAGCTGTTCATTGCTCGTTTTACCAGACGACGATCCACGGTTTCCGATGGCATAAACGGCACCTGAAGTTGTGTTGCCGTTGGCTGCACAAAATCACAAGAGGGTGAGTGAAAAGCGACAAGGACGACCCACGATATCTCAACGTACCTCCATTCCCGAGCGCCGGAACACTCTTCCAATCCCCCGCTTTGCCTTGCGCACTCATATCAACCCAACCAAACCCTTTATCACCCCCGACAAATAACCACCCCTGATTGGCATCGTTCACCACTCGCAACGCCCTGACCACGCCCACGACATCCTCCGGTGCGCGACTGGAGGGAGAAACAACGGGCACAACGGTCGTTTGTGCTGTATTCCATATCCCGAGGTTTCGGACGCCCGTGGCCGCGGTAAATTTTCCGCCGACGATCGTCCATGGGTCCGAGGAGGAGGACGAGGTGTTGGTATAGTATGCTACCGTCAAGATCGACGGAGCGGTATACGTCTCCATAAGCATGGCTGAAAGCGCTGTGTTCGACGTTTGAGCCGAAGAGGACGATTGTCGTTTCGTCAAAGCAGAGGCGGAAAAATGACGGTCAAACCATGGCGCAGAGGATCGAGTGCTAACATGGTGTGGCAAGATCTCAAGCGCGAATGCTTCGTCTCCCTCATCACCACTTGCTGAACCCCGTCGACCTAGTGTCGTTGTTGTGGTCGTGGTCGTCGTGGTTTCCTGCCCAGATTGGTTCGCTGCGAACCCAATTGCAGATCCAGTGACTTGCAGGCCCGCCTGTTGCCCATCCCCAGTAAGAAAGACCAAACCACTCGCGCCATACGTGCTCACTCCCCCAATCCGCCCAACCAGGGCACTTCCACTCTCCGCTGTAGCACGGGCACGCACAGATCCCCACACCTTACCACCACTACCAACAGACGACCACTCGTCTGCTACCAGATCGTACGCCGCTAGTCCACCAGTAACCACCTTGGTCCCATTACGGAAAAACACACCGCCGAATTCTCCCGTAACGTCCAACGTATGTCCATCGGCAGCAAGGGAAATCGTTGTCACGTGCCCATCGACCCCGCCAGACAAGGCCGTCCATTCACCGGACAACGTATCATACTTTGCCAAGTTGTTCAACACGATGCCTGCGTTTGCGCTCGAATTCTGCTGTTGCGGCTGCTGCAAAGCCGTAAACCGTCCGGCGACGAGCAAAAACCGGTCCCACCCAACCAAGGAATCCACCGGCCCATTCACACCGCCTCCAATCACGCCCGAAATCGATTTATTCTGCGTATCCAGGACGAGCAAATTCGAATAGTTTCCCAACGAGGTAAAGTTGCCTCCAACGAACAAGAGCGACTCGGTTCCTCCTGGCGAGGTGCCGGGAACGTTTGCAAATGCGTTGACAGACCAGCCCGACGTGGTACTTGTTGAGCCAAATGTGGTGTTCTGTGCACGGGATAGTGTGAAAGCGACGACATCGAGCGGTGTTTGATTCGCAGGGAGGAGTAAAGAGGTTCCATCTGTTGTTCCCGTCTTTCCGCTGCCTGATGAAGAGGTAGCGTTGGACCAAGCAAACGTCCCGTACCCCAACGTCCACGTCGAGTTCCCCATCACCATCGTTGATGTCGTTGTATTGACTGAATACTGAACGACCTGTCCATCCGCGACTTGTCCACTCGTGATCGTTGTCGGTTCTTGCGACGCCGGTAGGGAGCTAGCATTCCCACGCCGCGTACCATTCACCGCAACCGCATCGAACACGGCATCCACTTCACCCGCTACCAACGTCCATTGCGCAACTCCACTATCCGCGCCCGTCGTTGTTGTGGGTTCCGAAGCAAGCGCCAATCGAACCGTTACACCAAACTGCTCACTCGACTTTTCCAGATACCCAGCATACACGAGCGCCCTGGTATCCGAGGACGAGCGTTCATCCAGCGTGGTGACGATCGGTAACGCCCCCCTCCCTGAGAAGACCTCAACATCCACATTGCCCGTCCTCTCGGCACACGTCCCTGCCGCGGGAGGCAACCGCGCACATCCAGGCGTCGTCACGAATAGCTGGTAGAATCCGTTGGTGGCGATGAAAGGGTAATAAATGACGGATGGTCGTTCGGATGATGTGGTAGCGATCTGGGTGGTCAAGACACGACGGATAGTACCCGGGATAGAAGTATCGGATTCCACTACCTGCCATCCGTTTCCCGTCGTCTGCACCGTCGTTGTTGTTGTCGTTTGCTGTCCTCCTCCATTGGCGGTACAAACAGCGCTATTCTCATCCCCTACAGCACTACTGATCCCCGTCCCGCCGCTGAGCAACTGCATCAAGCTCAATCCCGCACCATCGCCCGTCCAACCATCAAGGTATATCTGGAACCCTGTGATTTCCAGCTCTGTGGGTGATCCATCCGCGGTGTCGTCGTTATCGGATGAGGAGGAGACAAACATGAAATCCTGCGCGGTGATGCTGTCGAGTAGGGAGAGCGGGCAAGAGGAAGTACATGTTGTGCTTAAAAGCGTTGAAGGGTCCGTGTACTGCAACGTCCGTACATTGTTATCCGGGATCGTCACAATTCTGCCATCACACGAGCACACCACACACCAAACCATCAAGAAATCAGCAAACCACGCAGACCACGGGAGCAAAGGTGGTAAAGACCTTTCCTGCGGAGGGTGCCAAAATTACATACCTGAAACTCGTCGTCCCCCTCTGCCCACCATCCAACGCATTCCCAAGCCTCACCCCACTAGCCCGAACAACCCTATACAGATTCACCGTCACTTTCCCCACACTCGCATCCCTCACCCACCAAGCGCCGCTTTCCAGCTGTTCCCTTGCTGCGCCTTGCGTGTTTGTGTTCGTCGTTGTTCCCGAACTGCTGGCGCAGAGGAGGGACGAGGTGTTTGTATGTCCCGCTGAGGAAGAGGTCGGTCCTGGTCCTGCATCGATGGCTGAGATTGGTGTGAGCAGCGGTATAGGCGTCAGGTAGGGAGAGTTTGCGTATCCTAGTGTTCCCAGCGGTGATGAGGGGATGGAGGAAGTCGTGCTGTTCAGGTACACCGTCGTTCCGTTGCCTCCTATCACCTGCGTGCTTCCGTTTGTCGATGTGGTGGTGGTGTTCATCCAAGAAGTGTTATTGCCCGCTACTAGCCGCGTCACAAATTCCCCGCCGAATAACCACTGCTCTGCTTGAGTTGGATCAGGCATAATCGTTTGCACAGGTCCAGAAAGACCTCCAAAGGCCGGCGGCTGCCATGCTCCTCCCTCTCCTGCTCCACCGTCCACATCCCATATCGCAACGCTCCCTTTATATCCTCCCTGTTGATTATCCACCGGTGCAAGGAAATCCCCTCCGGCCCATACTTTTCTGTTTTTCGAATCGCAGTGTATTGTCCGTACTGCTCCATCAAGACCTTTATCCAGCGGCGAGAGCGACGAGGAGGAAGCGACGGTGGTGATGGTGGAAGTGTATGCTGCGATATTGGCAAACGTTGTAGGTGCTGTATCATTACTTGCTTGTAAAGCCGTAAAGTTTCCACCGAGGTAATAGGTCCCTTGTGCTTCCCCTGTACTTGACGCGGCAGGCATAAAACACACCGTGGTAATGGAACCTCCTTGATCCGCTTGTACGACATCCTGGACTTGGCCTCCTTTACCAAAAATGACCAACGAATCACCGGTGCTTGAATACTGGAAAGAGGAGGACGAGGACGAGGAGTAAAGGTCGATGCCATCAAACGCGCCTACGAGGGAGACTTTACCCATTCGGGCAAAGTCGGCGGCGGGAAAGGAGGCCATCGGGAGAGATAGAGAGATAGATTGATGGTGGCGGTTATGGTGATTGATAAGCGGGGATAGGGGTCATGGTATGGTTTGATCAAGGGATGGCTCCTATCTCTTTTGTTGGTTGTTAGGGAAGGAAGGACAGGTTGTGTTGATCTATGGTTGATCTGAAACATTAGCAAAGAACACCTCGACGCGTCACGGCTCCGAGATAGTCAGGGGTAAATTCATTAGTCAGCATTTCCCTGCTGTGATCACCGGTTATCTGCTTCATCCGCCTACCACCACCACCAGCATACATACAAACCTTAATTCTTCTCCTCCCTGCCTCCTCCCTTCTGCTGCATCCCAATCCTACAACAATCAATCCACAATGTCCCCGCCAACTCCAAAAGTAACAGACGAAGAAGAAGACGTAGACGACCTGGACGACTTGGATGACCTGCTCGATGATTTCGCCGCAGCACGTCCATCTAAACCTGCACCTGCACCTGCGCATGTCCCTACCACACAACCAGCAGACACACAAGCGTCGTCATCATCGTTTGAAGACGAATTATCACGAAACATGGCAGCTTTGTTCGCCTCCCTTGGTTCCGCTCCGTCACCACCATCAGCTCCTGCTGCTGCCGCCGCCAAGGGAGACAAGCGAGATCCAGCAACCGACGATGGAGACGATGACAGGGAATCACAACAACTCCAACACCTATTCCAACAACTCTTGAAATCCGATCCTGCACTTGCTGCCGAGGGATTTCCTGCCGGGTTGATGGACGGAGGTGAAGGAGCTGATGGAGGGGACGGAGAATCACTAGAAGCATTGTTAGCGAGTCTTACTGGCTCTCTGACCAACAATCAACCAACACCGCCATTACAGGCCCAGGCTCTGGCGCAACAAAAGACGAGTAAAGCATCCTCGTCCTCAGTCTCGGGTACAGAAAACAACAAGACTCGGACGGCTTCATCTTCTAATGGTGAATCCTCCTCCTCTACCGCCGGAGCAGGTACCGGTGTCAAGTTATCGTTCGAGGAGACGATCAAGCAGACGATGAATAATATGAAAGCCTCGGAGCAGGAATCACGGAGTCGTAGTAGTAAACCGGACGTGAGTTTTCCCTCTCGGTTTCTCCTTTTTTTCTTTTCCACTTTCTGCGTTCGCGCGTTCCTGCATTCCTGCGTTCCTGCGTTGTCCGCCTCGTTTCCCGTCTCATCCGCTCATCCAATTCCATAAATACTTACTCGCTCACTCACCCGCCCACTCAAACGTCTACTCATCCACCACCCACCCACTCGGAACAGTCAAACGACCCCCTCGCAGCCCTCCTCGCGTCCCTAAACATCGATGCATCAGACCTCGACCTATCATCGCTCAACCTCCCGGGCCTCTCCAGCGGCGCCGGGTTAGGAGGGTTGGGAGATGGAGCAGGCGCAGGTGGAGGAGATTTTTCAGGGTTGTTGGATGGGATGATGAAGCAGCTGATGACGAGGGAGATATTGGAAGAGCCATTAGTCGAGTTGTCTGAAAAAGTAGGGCTTTTCTTCGTGTCCTTCTTCATTCTTCCCTCCAATCCGCACGTAATGACTAACACCTCTCCCCCTTGCGCGCGCTCGCCAACAGTACCCACCCTACCTCGTCGCCAACAAATCCACCCTCCCGGCCGCGCAATACGCAACGTACGCAGAACAATCAGCCATCGTCACGCGCATCGTCGAGATATTTAGGAAAGAAGGGTACAGCGATGATGATCCGGTTATGCGGAGTCAGGTGACGGGTTTGATGACCCAGGTACGTTTGGAAAGAAAGAAAAAGAGTGCTTGGCAACCGTTCTCTTGCCCCCCCGTGTGGCCTAGCCTGCCTTGGATTGGAAAGGACGGAAGAGACGAATAGTTGGCTGATACGTGCGTGTGTATGCGTTTGATAGATGCAAGATCTAGGATCACCGCCTGATGAAATCATGGGCGAAATGCCGGAAGGACTGGTACGTGGGCGATTCTACCCTTTGTTTTCCTTCACGCCGGCCTAGTGCGTCGTACTGACTCGGGCGTCGATGCTTTTCGTTGTTTTCGCGGGGTTTTCGTTTGTTCAGGACTTTGGAGGGGAAGGTTGTTCAATCATGTAGCCTGGCCGGTCATTTAGTCGCCTACCGGTACGCGCGGGCGCCATCCTACCAAAAACGTAGACTCGTGTACATTCCACGTTGTACAATGCGTATATGCTATATTTTTCCTGACCCGATAATGCAGTACAAGTATACCCGTCGCCCATTTTCACTATATATGCAGTGGGTGATGTACACCCTAGACTTTTTTCAAATTTGCTACAACCCCTTTGCTTTTTTCTATCGTACTCGGTAATTTTCAGTAATAGTGGATACATGTATTCGACGCACCCATGTGTGCGCGCTTTTTTCTTTCTCTGTGACCTGCCCCCTCACGGTGCATTCGCAGGTCCGTCCATCATACCCTAAGACCTCGATTTTCCAAGGCGCATAGCGGATTTCAGACCATCCCCCCATCGATGTTTGTGCGCGCCTGCGAGAGCCGGCGGTACTTGCTCGGCATCGCCACCACCGCTCGAGAGCCGTGCTTCAGCGGTATTGTTGGCCATGAGATGATTCGGAATGGTCATGTCCGTCCTCCTCGTCGTACCAGGGGACGAAGCCTCTTCTACTATTCCCTTGCTTCCCAGCAGTGTGGGCGCGTCCGGGCTATCCACCTTTTCGTCATACAGCGGCCCGCTTACACGGCGACGTGCCGGACCTGCGCTAACGCCAAATGCTGATGAGCCTAGGTTGGTCCATGTTTTCCCAAACTTTGAGCCATTCGACAGGGTGGCAGCGCCAACGGATGTGGGATCGATAGTGGAACGAGCGTTTCCCATGGCGGGGGATAGTACTGAAGCGGTCGTGTCGACTTTGCTGGCGGCCGAGCCGGGTTTCAATGTAAGTTTGCCCTGGAAATTTGCCAATGAAGCCGAAGGTTCATTACTTTTGCCCAGCTTGCGAGGCGTTGCGATCGGCGCGTCCGTGTGCGACATCATCATCGGCGCAGAAATTGCAGGCCTACTGATTTCCCGTTCCTCAATGACATGCTGCGTGCCCATGGAAGCTGCGCGCTGAGGACGCGCTTGTACCGATACACCAGGATTCTTCTTTCCAATACCCGCCATCAACCAGTGATCTTCAATCCTGACGGGAGGTCGATTAGGGTTCTTTGCACTCGATCCATAGAGCGGTGCTTGTCGTTTCAAAGCGAGACCTTTATCGCGGTATGCAGCTGCACGGGTTTCATATATTCGGTTGATGGAAGGTATCGCCGCAGAGGGCGCGTGTGTCGTAAACAGGGTGTCAAGGCCGGGCACGACTGGAGAGGAACGAAGTTAGCGGAATTCCTTTCAATCAGCGCTCAAACTTAAAACTTACGACGCAAGGCTTCTTGCCGAGCTTCAGCGTCCGTCTTGTGGGCCGCATGAGCAGCCTTGGATCCTACGTCACTCCCATCACGGCTATGACTGGCCGATACCGGCACACTGGATGCCTTTCTGACCTGGGATTTAGGACGACGACTGTTTTCAGTCTTGATGGTCGCGTTACTATCCGTCGAGTCCGTCTTCTTTAGTGACGGCCGTCGGACGTAGGAGCGGGAGACCACCGCAGAGGAAGATGCACTCGAAGGGGGTCTGTCGTGACCATCATTGCTGAGACTGTCTTGCATCGCCATGATATCTCCATATGCAGCCAACTGTTCAGCCAAAGTCAAGGAGGAGTCATCGGCCTCGGGGTGGGCTACTGCTTTAAGAATTTCCTGCTCGGTCCGTTTACGACGTTCCTCAGCTTCTCGTTTAGCCTTTTCGATTTCTTCTTCTTCCTTTTGCTCTTCGGTACGTCCTTTGATTGGAACTGTATAGAGCAACTCGGGCCCATCCGCTCGTCGTTTGCTAACCCGGCGAGCCACCCGTTCTCTCACAGATATGCCATCTTCCGACCTGGGATGTCCCGATGATCCAGAAGCAAAGTAAGAAGAGGATAGCGACGGTGGCGTGATATTCGACTCCATCGTCTCGAGTGAAAATGCGCCGTTCGATGCCATACTCGTCATTGTGGAAACGGTATTGTTTCGCGACCTTCCATACCGTCGCAGCGATGGTAATCGAATCACGGGCCTCTGCGTCGCGAATGTCCAGTCGGTCCCTTCAGGCTCCTGCAAAAGAGACATGCCTACGGTAGACGGAACAACCAGGCCAGGAACACCGGAGGAAGTCGCGGAAGTAAAACTTGCACCTCTACTGCGCCCTTTTGCAGAATTTCTGGCGGCAGCTCTGTCCCAAATGCTTTCTCCAATGCCGTCCTCTTTCTCCCGCCTGTCAAAGTCTGGCGATTCTTCATTTGCTGATGCGCTGGTAGAAGTTTTCGAGGCAAGAGTGGTATTCGATTCATTCGTTTTGATCTTTTGAGGCGATAGCGGACTTTGAAAGTAGGACGTTGGCATTGTTGCGGACCGTGGTTTCGGTCCACCTAGAGGGGAGGGAGTACTGGGTTCATGCCAAGGCGATAGCCTGGCAAACCCTCGGGGAGAAGTTGGCGAAGATAGTGTTTCCGCACGCGTCTTGAGGATGGATTTCGGCTCCTTTTTCTCGTCTAGATTCGCATCAACACTGCTCGTGCTCTTGGAGAGTTGTGTATTTATTCGAGACAATGGCTTCAGGGCCGCCGTACCGCTTTCAGAGCTCGCTGTTTGGCTGGACTGCGAGCCCCGCCTTTCGCGTGCAGTGTTGAAGGATTCCGTTTCCACACCCGAGTCTGACGGCGTCCCTTCACCAAACTCTGTCTTGCTATGTGGCGCAGACACGGATCTCGGCTGATCGTGAGATGCCGAACTGCCTCCGCCGATGGATGGAGGACGGGATACCAATGGGTTTTGGAAACTGACCTGCGAACCTGATCGCGGGCGACCGTACGGCGCAGGACGAATGCCATCTATGCTGAGTCTCTTGATTCTCTCGACTGATTCGTCCAGATCATCCGTTGGCAGGAGGGGTATTGTCGTACGTGGCGGCGAGGGTGATAATGATGGAGGCGATCCGTTGTGGCCTCGTCGAAAGATTTGTAACAAAGTGTGTTTTGACATCTGGCGGATGGACGGCGGCCCCGAAATTTGGCCATCCTCCGAATGGTGCGCTCTCGAGCGACCTCTGGCGTGTTGAACGTCGGTTTCCGAGTTGTGGGTTTTCCAGTGGAATGGATGCGCCGCTCTGCCGAAGAACCCGGGTATCGACGATTTCCGATCGTCGCCTGTCGCCAAATGCTGAGCGGCTAGGCTTGCCGAACTGTTAGAAGCAGTCTCGTCCATAGAATGTCGGGGCTCGAGGGCGTCTGCCTTGTCGGCCTTGGTAGGCGGGATCCGTAAAGATCCGCCTCTTCTCGCACCAAACATATGGTCTATACTTTTCCGGATGCGAAGCTTCTGTTGACGGTCTGCAAAAGATTCGGCTCGGCCTTTACCCTTCCAGGCTGGCTGTTTCTCCAAGACGGGTGAAACTTGATCTGCGTCTTCATCTTCATCGACAATGGCTTCGGATCTTGAGGATGAACTGTGCTCCATTCCATTTCGCGAAAGAGCCTTTTTCTCTTCCTCTTCCCGCTCACGAACCTTTTCCCTTTCTTCTTCCAACATGGCCTCCCATGTTCGAAAAGTCTCCATGACATCCTTATGCCCGCATTGCTCTGCCACCATGTCCGGCGTGTTACCGCACTTGTCTGGCCTTTGAACAGCACCGCATGCTAGAAGAATCCGAACGATCTTGTCATGGCCATTCGCTGCGGCAAAGTGTAACGGCGTGGAACCCGTCTGGCCAAGGATGGTTGATTGTTGCCTTGGATCAAAATATCGCCGTGGTAGCCGGGGTGCATTAACATCAGCGCCACGGTCAATCAGCATTCGAACGACTTGCTCGGACCCGCCAGAGCAGGCAGCATGTATCGGGAGAAGGCCGTGTAGGATCGAATTGACTGGCTGACCGTGGGTCAGCGCACTGTTCATCAAGTCCATGTCAGCGCATTTCTTCCGTATTTGCCGCCAAAGAGACTGACTAGTGTACGAGCCCGACGTTTCCAGTGACAGCTGCAGTATGAAGATCGAGATTTGGATCTAGCGAGACAAGACGATATTCAGCACATCGGTCAGGCAGGCTTCACGCTTTGGGACCAGCGGCTGGCTTACAATGGTAAACAACATCGTATTTTTCCTCTGCAGCTTTTTCCGCTTTCTTGGTGTTGTTCATGAGGTGCATCTCCAGCTCCGAGTGCAGGGGCACGGACCGTTGGATGATTGTGCTCAAGATTGCAGCAAAGTTTGTTTCCCAAGACTCGAAATCGTCAGCGGGAGGACAAGATCGCGCACGGCCGTACGCATTCGACGCCAACTTCCCCTGTTTCGAAAACGAAACCTTGCAAGTCAAGTCGTGGGCGGACGAGAAGAGGTTGCCCACTGCCGTTCTTGGTTGATATCGTTTTGGAGGGACCACGTTGTTGGGTCGGAGGCTGAATGAATGACGGGCGGTTCCTATCAATGCGGCAACTTGCTTGCTTCCGCGTTCGATGAGATCTCGGGCAGCAGGGCGTGCGAGGCTCCTTCTTTCAATGTGCGACTTTGAAACGGGAGCAAACCCCGAGGTAGTAGAAGACTAGGAGTGAGAGGTGAGAGATGATATGGGCAACACGTCTCTTTGGAGATGAACGGAGCAAGAGATTCATGACATGACTACTTAAGAAACACTTTGCCCCAAAATACCCTCCTGGAAGAGAAAGGTCATCCCGCCAACTGCCATATGACCTGTCATCCGTCATCCGTCATTTACTTTCATTTTATGGCTGTATCGCCGGGCACCGATCGAGGGAATCCGATCGGCAAAGAGCTCAGGCATTGGGAACTAACTATTGACAAGTGACAACCTCGCCCGAAATACTATAGGACAACCTCCGAACCCTCGTCCGCAGCTCTCGTCCGTACACGAAACATCTTAAAAGATGCACCGGCTCGAATGGGACCACAGAAGAACATGGCGAATGGCGGATTCCAACCATACCTTATGCCGTCATATATTTCAAAATATGGCGCGCGCATTCTTCACAGAGTTTCATTTTTCACCTCCTCCGCTGGTATTCATTACGAATCGCCATGCGACTGACCTTCCGCACTGAGCAAGGCCGAGCCGGTATTTATAGGCGAGCTTCCGGCACCCGGTTCATTCTTCACGGGTGGGTAGACAGGTGGGTAGCCGTCTACTATCTCGTCTACTGTACGCGAGCTCCTTTGAAAATGATCAAAGCTCACGAGAACCGTTCCCGAATGTTGCTCACTTCCACGATCAAGCAAGTAATAATCTTCCAGTCCTTCAAGGAGCTGTTCAAGCGTTATTTAGCAAGAAGAACGACGTGCGCAAGATTCTTGGGTGACCGAATATTCTTCAAAGTCTCGAACCATGGCACACTTGATGCCCGCATGCTCGAAACAGATGACTTCGCTTGCCCGAAGCGAAGCGCGGAAAGGGATGATAGCAAATGCAAAGTACAACGTGGTACAAATCAAAAGTGGTGGGTATGATCTATCAAGCATCAATGCTTGACAATGGTGACGAGGCAGCAACTTCCTCCTCGGGCGTCGGCTCCATCTCTACGTCTTCCTCCTCGCTGGCTTCTGGGTCTGCCGGTAAAACAACTTCTGCTAACGCTTGCTTGGCCTTTGCCATCAACTGGAATAAACGGCGTTATGTAAGACTGTGAAGGGAAGATGATGTGCAGGACTTTGCTCGACTTACCTGTTGTAATTCGTCCAATGTCGCATCTGCCAATATCGCCTTCTTCTTTAGCAAACTTGAATCGCTCCGCAGGGTTTCCAGTTTCGCCTGTAAAGTCGCAGCAAGCTCTTCACGTCTGTCAATCATGTTGTCGAATGCATCAGCTAGAATTGTTTGTTACCAGCAGAAAGCAGTTCAGTCGGCTTACGCTGCTATCTGCCCCAATTCCCATTCGTATCGTGCTTTTGCTAATGCTTGGCCGTAATAAGCATCTTCAGGACTAGCTGATTACCGAGTCGACACGATACACCCCGTTAATACCATACTGCTACCTCGATGCTGCCATACTCACGCAATGGCTCTGTGCGATTTTGACAATACGCTAGGAATTCTTCGGTATGTGGCAAATCTGACGATGAGAGCTTATTGTCGCTATGCAAATCAATGTTGACATATGAGCTCCGGGCCAAAGTTTTGGCCGCACATCGCTCGAACCAAGCTTACTCTACTCGTAGCCCCGCGACAGCTCCCTCCAAGCTGCTCTTTTCCAGCTGCAATCTTGAATACTCCAGGTTTGCCTTCTCCAGCCCAAACTTCACATCCGCCGTCCTTGCGCATTCCTCATTCAGCTCTGCTTGTGTCGCACGTAACGCCGCTCGGATAAACGTGGTCACATGCACCTCGGCCGGAATCGAGGGTGGTAGTGAGGACGAGTCTGGAAGGAGGGAAAGGACAAGGTCGGTGGATGACGCAGAGTATGGACCCGTGAGCGGTTTGTAGCTTGCTTCGGCGAGAGAGGTCGACATCTTCCAGGAGTGTGTAATGTCGTGATAAGTCGTTAAAGTGTAGCTGAAAGGATGGATGGAGACTGCAACATCACCGCAAGGTTTAGATGCATCCCATGGACCATCTCGAGGATTTGGAGGAAGCTCTATCCCTGGTGATTACATAAGCCAAGAAGCCGGAACCCCGGCTCCGGTTCCCTAAAGAAGCCTTGACCTTTCATGTGAATACCATCAACGCGGCGAGACGCGATCGATTTGAGTGGGTAGATGTTGAATGGTGTCTTCTTTATCGTTCAAGCTTGCCTGAACGTTGCGTGCGAGAGGAATATCCAGTTCCTATCGACGGTCATCTACGCGGGGCCTTCAACGCAGATCCATCACACGGATATCCGCACCGAACCGAGCGATGGGCAAACAATCGACGCTTGGAAAATTCTGGGGCAAGGCAGGAGCTGGCGATCAGGCCAAGGTCGACGAGGAGAACAAGACGGACGACAATGCAACAGCGGTGCGGGAGGCGAAGAGCAATGGAAGTACAAAGGCAGCTGAGCTCGAGAACAAAGTTGCCGTAGCTTCTGCCGTCGACCCGACACCGTCGTCCGAGACCAAGCGTAAGTACTCAAGACTCTACTTCAGCGGCTCTAGTGCTCACGACCATGCTTTACTGGAACAGCTACCTCCGAAACTAAATCCGTCACAACTAAAGCAGAAGGCTCCAAGAAGAAGCGTAGAGTGGTGGAATCAGAAGATGAAGGGGAGCCGGATGAACGGAATGATGACGTGGTGATGAAGCCAGCTCTCCAAGATCAGAAATCCGAGTCATCGCCCATATTGGATACAGCAGATACCGACGAGCCGCCGAAGAAGCGAGTCAAAACTCAAGAGCAAAATGATAAGGCCCAACCATCGGAAGGAGACATAGTGGAGAAGATCCGGGAAGAAGTCAAGGAAACAGCCAAAGCACAGATAGACCAAATCAAAGAAGCGCCTGAGATAATTACAGAACCTGCAACGAAGAAATCAGCTGCATCGGTTGCACCTGCACCGAAAAGCACTTCAAAGGCGACGCAGAAGGCGGATGGGAAAAGCTCGGCCGCAAAGAATCCATTCTCACTCGCCAAGGCCGGAACAGCAAGCAAAGCGTCGACATCAACCAATGCAAAAAAGTCGGCGACAGATCTCCCGAAGAAAGGCAAAAGCAAGGGTAAACCCGATCCGGATGATGACAACGAAGAGGACGAAGCGTCAAATGACAACAACTATAAGCCTGTTGATGACAAAGAGTCTGCGAGTAGCGACGACAACGACGGAGATCTAAAGGAGAAAGATGATGGCGAAGACGACGAGGAGGACGGGGATGCAGTAGACGACGAGGAGGAGGAAAAGAGTGCCAAAGTTGCCGCCTCAAAATTGTGAGATGACGTTTGGCTTTCAGTGGCAATTCTCCTGCTCACTCAATCGATGTTTGTTCCCTCTCTCAAGGGCCGCTACCCTAGCTCTTTCATCGAGCGCAAGTTTGGCTGGCAAGTCGGAATGGAAAAAAGGCGATCCGTAAGTGTGAGGTCAGGATATAGACTATAGCCTAGCTTACACTACGCCTTTAGAGTACCATATTCGGCTTTGACGGATTGTTTCGAGGAAATCGACAAGACCACGAAGCGAACCTTGATTTCATCCCTCTTGACCACTTTTCTTCTAAAGGTTGCGCTGAATCCCGGCAAAGATGGAGGCGACTTGTTACGTGTGGTATATCTATGTATCAATCGGGTATGTCGATCTGGCCTCTGCACATTGGAATATGAACAGTAGCGCTAACGCACGATTACCTTTAGCTCTGTCCCGATTACATGGGTATCGAACTGGGTATTGGTGAATCGCTTATCATCAAGGCTGTAGCGCAATGTACAGGGAGGAGTGTTCAGCAAATCAAGAGTGAACTCAGAACAGTCGGTGATCTTGGTCTAGTAGCACAGGTGAGCCTTCACTGGATCCCAGTGTAAATGGATCAATCTGACCTTCACTCACTTGGAAAGCAATCGAGAGGCAAACAAAAGACGCTTTTCAAGACGGCGCCATTGACAGTGCCATTTGTGTTCAAATGCTTGACGGATATTGCCAAGGCGACCGGTAATGCTGTACGCATTGTCCTTCCTTCCCTCTAGAGTGCTCTTGACTTCTGACAGATACTCTCATTACTTCTGCAGTCACAAGCGAAGAAAGTCGGAATCATTCAAAAACTGTTGACGCCCTGCACGGGTTCGGAAACAAAGTTTATCGTACGAAGTTTGGAAGGCAAGCTACGAATCGGCCTGGCAGAGAAGACACTGGTGACGGCTTTAGCACACGCCATCGTGTTGAAGGAAGTCGGTGAGTACTCCGCCTACTCGACCGTAAAGTTTTCAGCTAAGCCCTCTATCATCATACTAGGCTCGAAGAAGCTTCCAGAAGGGAAATTGGCTGAAAAACTAGCAAAGGGCGCAGAAGCTGTCAAAGCCGTCTACAGGTAAGATCTATGCACCTTGCAAGCGGAGCTCACGCTGATACACCTTTCATAGTGAATTGCCGAATTATGATTTGATTGTTCCAGCATTATTGAAAGGCGGTATTGGAGGACTAAAGGAAGCATGCAAGCTTACCCCAGGTACGCATTTAAACTTGTCGCACTCAGTCCAACCCCTCAATAACTTCTCTTTTCTAGGAGTTCCCTTGAAGCCGATGTTGGCGAAACCTACAAAGGCTATCGGAGAAGTGCTAGATAGATTCGAAGGCAAGGAATTTACTTGCGAATACAAGTATGACGGAGAACGAGCTCAGGTATGGTTTCTGCCTTCAGGTCAAGCGTGCGCGTCAGCTCATCATTGTGCTCTTTGGGTGACCGTGATGTTCAGATACATATGCTCGAGGACGGTCAAATCGTGGTATTCAGTCGTAATTCCGAGAACATGAGTGCCAAATATCCCGATCTAGTCGAGTCGATACCGAGGGTGAGTCATTGATTGGCAGACAAGACTTGTTGAGCTACAGCACAGCTGATGCGTTATTTCGATAGTGTGTATCCGAGAATGTCAAAACATTTGTCATTGACGCCGAAGCGGTCGCGTACGATATCAAGGAACAGAAACTATTGCCCTTCCAGCAATTGACCACGCGTAAGAGGAAAGACGTTCGAACGGAGGATATCACGGTCAGAGTGCACATTTTCGCTTTTGACTTGTTGTATTTGAATGGAGAGGTGAGTTTGGGAATGGCGTTTTCAGCAGATACGCTGGCTGATTCTCCGCTGTGTTACGTCTAGTCGCTTCTACACAAACAGCTCGTAGAACGTCGGCAGTTACTCCAGGAAAGCTTCCACCCTGTGCAGGGCGAGTTTGGCTTTGCAAAGAGCTCTGATGGATCCAGTAGCGAACAAATCGCCGAGTTCTTGGACGAAAGTATCAAAGACGGCTGCGAGGGTCTTATGGTGAAGAGATTGACATCTGATGACTCGACGTATGAACCGAGTCGACGCTCCATCAACTGGCTCAAGGTAGGTAGCAAAGACCGAATGACGGATCGCGCACGCGAGACTAACGCCGATCTGTCTCTTTAGTTGAAGAAGGACTATCTGGCTGGAGTCGGGGATTCCTGTGACCTGGTTGTTGTCGGAGGATATTACGGCAAGGGGAAAAGAACCAACACATATGGTGCTTTCCTGCTCGCATGTTACGACGCCGACGCCGAGCAATTCCAAACAGCATGCAAGATCGGAACGGGATTCTCGGACCAAATGTTGGTGGAACTCTACAATCTGCTTTCTCCATTGGAACTAGCATCAGGGAAACGAAGCGACGTTCAGGCAGACATGTCGAAACCACCTGATGTATGGTTTGAACCAAAAGTCGTTTTCGAGGTGCTGACGGCCGATCTGACGTTGAGTCCGATCTATATGGCGGCCCAGGGTTTGGTAAGACCGCATTCGGTGCACTATGTTAAACACGCCCTGACTTACGCCTTGATCTGCGCAGGTCGACGAGAGAGGTATTTCTTTGCGTTTCCCGAGATTCATCAAGATCAGAGACGACAAGGACGCCGACGACGCTACCACATCGGAACAGGTGAGTTCCAGCCTGCAAACATTACCCCTCGATCGGAAATTGACTTTTATGTGGTTGCGTTTCAGATTGCTGAATTCTACGAGGCACAAGCATTGGCATCTAAAGGCAATAGAGGCGGAGGCGGCAACGACGAATATTAGTCGGTGGGGTTTGCCCTTCAAGTGACGCGCGCATTGCTTCAGGCATAAGTTGTACACCATCATCCATTTTTGTAAACGGCGTAGACGGCTCGGACATGCCGTATTAGAGCATGTATCATAAAAGCATTCATTCATTAATCACGAAAATCTCGTTGGTGCATTGCACAACAACGTTGTACAACTGGAATTCACGACGGGAACTTTACCATAACTCTACTAGGCTATCAGATTACTCGATCACTAGGCGGCGCAAACTCGATGACAAGACCAATACACGAGCTCAAGCCGCAACCGGCACGGCCTGAGTCGCTGCCGCTGCCGCAGCAGCCTCAGCAGCTCTCGAAGTCACCTCGAACAACTTGGGCTTTGCTTGAACAGCGATATCGCCGTATCTTTCCGGTTGATCGAGCGTGATACAGTCTCGTGTGCCCAAGACCAACAGTTCAAAGAAGAATGACGAGGCGGCGCGTTTAGATGCCTGGTCAGCGCAAAGGGTGATCAGCCGTTGTCCCTCGAAAAACAACATGGAAAAAAGTGCAGGGGAGGGGGGGGAACCTACATTCTTGGCCTTTTCTCGGAAACTGATCGTCTTGCCCTCCTCCACTTGTCCATCCTCGGTACTAAACTCTCCACGCAAAAAGGTAGCAGCCTTGACCGTATTCTGACTATACCCATGCTGCCTCGCATCCGCCTGACTCGCCGCTTCCCCTTCGACTCCACTAAGAACAGCATACTGCGATGCGGCTTGACTCGAGCTTACTTGTGATTCAGTCAAGGGGGCGCCATGGACGCGGTGTCGTGGGTCAAAGGACCCGATCGGGCAGTCGTCCAGTGTGGTGAAAGGTGCTTGCGAACCAGCGCGATGAATGGATCGCGCTTCGGCTTCCGAGGCAAGTCGTTCCCTTGCTGTCCCCGCAACAGAAAGCGCAGGAGTCACGGATCGTCCCCGGATCGCCGCCACATTGCCCTCCATCTCCATCCCCTCCATCATCGGCAACTCATCAAACCCGCCAATCTCGCCGGAAACATCGAGCCCTGCCTCGGTCCCGAACGTGATGTCGCCCATGGGATGATCGTCGTCCTTGATCTCGGCAGGGAACCGTTCGCTTAATCCACGTTGCACACGACGACCAGCTTCGATCGCTTCATCATCATCATCATCATCCACGCCTTCCTCCCGCTGCCCGGCAGCCAACCTCGCCCGTTTCCTCGCCTCCGGGGACCCTTCTCCCTCCGCCTCGGGTCGCGGTCGTCGACGAAGCACATTAGTCGGGATCATAAACACGGATTTCAGCTCGTCCGCCATATCGATCCCTGCAGGTGTAGCCATGAAGAACGTTTGATTCCCCACTTGTACAGTCGGGTTGTAGAATGCCGCAGGGTCCGCCTGGATCCGTTCGAGCGCGAGTTGTGCTTCGTTGCCCGAGATGTAGTTTTCCTGTTTGCCCGGGAATCGTAGGTGATTAGCACCCGAGCGCCATCATTCAAGAACAGGGGGATTGCAAGACGCGCGCGCGAGACTCACCTTTCCCAAGATGGAAGAAACATCCCTCCTCCCTGCCGGTCCACGTCCGCCGCCGCGTCCAAACAAGGCCTCATCCATCTCAATCTCATCATCAATCACCGCCTCACCAGCGATCCTCACCGTCTTCCTCTGCTTCCTCTGGCCTGCAGCGTCTGCTCCTCCCTCCGCCGCCGCAAGCGCACTCTTCCTCATCGCGGCTTTTTCCCGCGTAAGCGCCATCTGAGCGATCCGGTTCGCGGTACGGGGTGTAATGTCTGCCATGATGGAGGCGAGATCGTCCTGCTCTTCCGGAGGCGGGGTGGATAGGCCGGTTGCTATCAGACCCGGGGAGGAGGAAGGATGTTAGTGCTTGTGGCTTTTGTATGGCAGGGGGGAGGAGGGAGGGAGGGAGGGAGGAAAGAGACGACTTACATTCCCTTCGTGCTCTCGCTCTCGCTTCCGCATCAGCACCTTCAACATCCTCCCCGCGCGCCGGCACATCCACATCCACATCCACATCCATCGCCTGCTCACCCTCAAGTTCTGGCAACTCGAACCCTTCCCCCAAATCCAACCCCAAATCACCAGGCCCCTCATCCATCTCTCCACCCTCCTCCACATCCCTACTCCTACCCTGATTCGCAGCAAACAACACCTCACCCGCTCCCGCTCCGAGCACGGAACCACCAATATCTGTCCTAGCTGCTGATGAACGATCACTCAGAACACTCGAAGCACGATGACTCCCCGCGATACGGAGACCAGAGGCGATACTAGGCGCGATACTCGGCGCACGTTCACGACCGGCTTCACGACCATATTCGATCGATACGTCCCCCGGGTGGTCCCCCGGGTGGTCTCCTTCCGGGAACCCGAGATCAAGACCGAGGTCGATCCCTCCTTGTTCAAAAGGCTCTACCGTCCCCGCTCGGCCGCGTCGTCCGGGGGACCCGTATTCCGATTCACGGGAGATCGAGCTTGATCGTGCAGATGCTGCATAGTGTGGTCGGTTCGTACCGGAGGGGAGGTTGATGTCCCCTCCTCCTCCTCCTGCATTCCCCGCCGCTGCTGCTGCCGCCAGATGCTGAAGCATCCCGAGTGGTTGAAAGTTTTTCGCGATATCTTGCCATGACATGGTGAATGTGGAATGATCGTTGAGGAGGAGGTCTGTGGTGTATTCGTTACCGTAGCCAGGGCGAGACTGGGTGATGGTGATTGCTGATTTGGAGGCGTGTAGTTGGTCTGGTGGGAGGTCTACTTGGCCTGGTCTGAATGCCTGCGGGAGCGAGGGAGCGAAGCGAGCGAGTCAGTCCACCATACGGAACAAGAGAAAAGGCAAGGCAAGGCAAGGCGAGGGAATGCAACCCCTCCCCCCCCCACGGCGCGTACTAACCATCGTAATCTTATCCCTGACATCCTTGCAATCATCAAACAAGTACTGCGTCTTTCTCGAATAGATACGGACGACACCGAGCATGAGTTGTCCTGACATGCGGAGGGCGGTGGGTTCGATGTTTTCCTTGAGAATGTCCTCTATCGTGCGGAGAGGAGCGGGGCAAAGGGAGGAAGGAAGGAGGGTATTAGCATGTAGGAAGGGGAAGAGGGAAAGGGGAAGAGAAGGCCGGCCGGTGACTCACGAACTGAATCCTCCACGCTAATCCTCAACGCCTGCTGCTTGCTCAATTTCCGCTCATAATGGGCCGCTATCCATACTTGAGACAAGGCGGTATCTTTACTCAAGATGAGTTCAGTGAGGAGCATCGTGGGTGGGAGGGGGTGGAGGGGTATGGGTATGCTTATGCGGAGAGGGATAGGAGGTGATGATGAAGAAGAAGATGATGATGATTATAGGGCAAGGGTGAAGGGTGATCGCGTCCCTGTGCAGTGCCAGCCATTTACGCGTAATGCGATTCCCTCTAATCCTTCATGTGCCCTCATCTCACTCTGTTATTAGGTAATCACGCGCTAGTCTCTGGGAATGATACCCGGATCTGGAGGGAGGCCCTCCATTACGTCATTGAACGAATGACCCGCAGACAGTACACTATCAAGCGGTATATAACCCCTTTCCCTTCCCTGCTGATCGTCTCCGTGCCCTTCCCCCTCCCCTTTCCTCATATCAAACCAAGACAATGACGTCACCATCCACCACCAACAACAACCCCATCAGTACTCCCGCGGACGAATGGTCCCAATCCACACTGGCAGCACTGAACAGCAGTAGTAGCAGGGCGGCAGCAGAGGAGGAGGGTATTATCGGTGTGGGCGGGTCATCGTCATCGCCGTTGAAGAATCTTAGTGGGAGGGAACAGGCGGCAGCGCAGTTGGCTGCAAAGCTTGCTGCTCAGGCGCAGGGTCAAGGGTTAGGACAGGGAAAGGAGATGACGGTCGATGAACAGCTCGCAAGGGAACACCCTGTCATTCCAACTCGTCCCACCGAGACCGCTCACTCGACCCAACCTGCTCAACCTACCCAACCCGCACCCGCCGCACCCACCGCCACCGCCGAAATCCCCATCATCGTCGAGAAACTCCCCGTCACCACCTCCACAACCGGCACCAGCACCACCGAACCAGCACTCTACGCCATCACCGACGCCCCCTCCTCTGGCCTCCACTCGACCGCTTCCGGGATCCCACACGCGTTCCCGATCTCTGCGTCTGCGCAGACCAGTGGGTTCACGGAACCTTCCGCCGCTGCCGTCCCGTCCGCACGAGGAATCCCACAGCAGCAGGGGCAGGGGCAGGGGCAGGAGATGCTGGTAGCTGTGCCGATTACGACCGTTGTCCCAGGACACGCAGAAAA
Organism: Naganishia onofrii; assembly: GCA_030039215.1. Taxonomy (NCBI): domain Eukaryota; kingdom Fungi; phylum Basidiomycota; class Tremellomycetes; order Filobasidiales; family Filobasidiaceae; genus Naganishia; species Naganishia onofrii. The sequence goes on from JASBWV010000008.1 coordinate 142,830, forward strand.
GACCGTTCAGGATCTGGTGTCCTCTTCCCCCGCTGTTCCCCACAACTCGAACGCAACGACTCTTAGCGGCACGGAATTACCTTCCCATAACCCTTTTAACCCGGAACATACGCCCGGGTACATGGATGTACAGCAGCGAGCTGCTACTACCGGTGGTGTGCCGGCTGGGGGGATGACTCCTGGTGGGATGACCCCAGGGATGGAATTACCTGGCGGTTGGGGCGGTACGTACACCTTTTTTTTCCTCTCCTTCCCCTCTTCCTTCCCTTACTCATCCCCCTTCTTTCCGGTGCCCGCAACCAGCCGTGTTGAAAACACAAGGCGCCTCTGCACTCCCACACACCGACTCGACTTTATCCCAAGACGTGACAAAAGCACTGCACGAAGTCGGTCGAACAGCATTCGGACTGCTCCCAGAATCACTAGTGGACAAGATCTCACACCACCACCAACCGGCTTCCGCTGCGGCGGCGCCTACGTTGCCTTCTTCCGGCGAAGTGCGGGAGACTGCGGCGAATGTCGGGCATACGCTTGTGGGGGGGACGATCAATGCTGGTTCTGCGCTTGGACAGGGTGCAGTGACTGTTGGGTCTCAAGTCGCGGGTGGAGCCGTGGTCGCTGGTCAAACAGTGGGTGAGACAGCCGCCAACGTCGGGTCTCAAGTCGTTGGCGGAGCCGTCGTCGCTGGTCAATCCGCTGTCAATGCAGGTAGTGCAGTAGCAGGTGGAGTCGTCACTATGGGATCCGCTGTCGGTCAATCCGCTGTGAATGCGGGGAACGCAGTAGTGGGTGGTGCAGTGAACGCGACGACCGCTGTTGGGCAGTCTGCGGCGAATGTGGGATCGTCCGTGGTGGAAGGGACGATGAATGCCGGGGCTGCAGTAAGGGATACGACGGCGGGTGCTGTGGGTGGCGTGGTGGGTGGTGTGGAGAGTTTGGTGGAGCAGGCGAGGGAGGCTTTGGGGCATTTGCATTTGCCGGCTGGGTTGGGAGCGATTGTTGGCGGCGGTGGTGGTGGTGGTGGTACGCAAGAACAGGTGGGACATGATGCGGGCGTGAAGAGTGTGTCGGCAAACACGCATGTTCCCACTACTAGTACCACTACCGTTCAACAAAACGGTACGTCGACTTCTTCCCTCACCAAAACCTTGCTGAAAACTGACTTCCTCTCTGCAATCTCCGCGTAGACACCGTCATCGACCACGCAAAGAACATGGCTTCCGAATTACTAGGTGCTTCGCAGAGCAAGGCGGAAGAAGCATACAATGCCGTTCGGGAGAGCGTTACCCCTGCTTCCACCACCACGACTACTGGTGGCACTACTGGAACGACGGGTACGCGTGGAGTGCAGGAAGGTGCTTCTGCGGGTGGTTGGAGAGGAACGCTGGAAGGGTTGGGAGAACGGGTCGTTACCTCTGTTGCTGGTACGTCATTATCGTTTCTTTCCCGGCGGCAAGGCAAACACCGCCGACTGACTGGCCCCCGGCGTACATGGTATAGACTTTGGAGGACACTCTACCAACCCCTCGACCCACGCAGCCGCCGCGAACAAGGACGTCTCCCTCCCGAGCGAGGAGACAACGGGTGCTCATCCCGGTGAGCATAGTGCAGGTGTCGGTGCGCTGCCGGGAAGTAAGTTTGCGACCGGGGTAGCTGTGTTGCCTGAAGAGCGTGAGCGTGTGCAGGAGGAGGGCGCTGGTGTCGGTAACACCGAGCAGAGGGACATCGTTGGTGGTTCCTCGTCTTCTGCGCTTTCTTCCGGTGAAATCAAGAGACAGGAAGGGTACGCGCCATCCGGTCCCGCGGTGGCGTTGGGCGGCGGTGCGACTTCCTCGTCTCACTCGGATCACCAACACCACCACCACCAAGGTGAAGGACAGCACCACCGATCAGTGACCGAGATCATCAAGGACGGCGCCAACAAGCATTCCTCTTCGACCCACACGACACCCGATTCTAGTAGATCCGCTACTTCCGGACCCTCGGCTACGGTTATTGCGTCCTCCAGTGAACGACAACACGAGGGGTATGCTCCTTCGGGACCCGTGGCTGATCTCGGTTCGAGCGGATCGACATCCACGCCGTCCTACTTGAACGACGCCGCTCACCCTTCGCAGGCGAAAAAGGCAGCATCGAGCGGACAGTACGAGCTCGCGGGGCTTTCTAGCAGTGGCGTCTCGTCTGGTACCACTTCTTCAGGTGTCGATGAATCTTCTCGAGTGGCGGAAAGGGACGAGGGGTCGAGGTCGGGTATCGGTGCGACGGAGAAGAAGGTTGAAGTTTTGGCGTCGTCCAGTAGTGGTCGACCGCATGGCGAGTCCGCCTCATACGGCGATCGTCAGCCCGGCTCGACCTCTTCTGGAGCTCGTCAATCCGAGTCCACGTCCTACGATAACCGTCAAGTCCGACCTACCTCATCCGGCCCTCCTCTCGGTGCGTCTTCATCGTTGGGTGCCTCTCAACCCACGAGCCCTTCTGCCACCACTACGACTTCGACTACCCACACCAGCCATGGTTCGGGACCAATGTACGACCTCGCTCCTCCCTTGGGCGCTATCGTCGGTGCAACGCCTCTCGTCAGCTCGCACATCCAAACCGATCGATCGACTCACGAGCCGATCTTGCCCGGAAACATTCCCGCCGCATTGCCCAAGGAACCCATTGCTGTCGCTCACCCCAAGGAATACACCGGGTCCGCCTCGGTCGATGATTCAGGTGTAAACACTCCCCGATCGACTCTCGAATCCGAGCAAACCCACGGCGCGCCCGCTACTACTGCTTCTGCTTCGCCCTTGGATGCGGCCAGGTTCCAGGCGCCCAAGCCTGATCGAACAGACTCGCACGCTTCCACTACGGCTATCATGCACGGCAAGTTGGGTAACACCCACCACGAGCAGGACACAACGTCGACTCTAAATGACAAGACCGCCAGTTCGTCTACCGGATCAAACTTGCCTGCTGTTGCTGAAAAGGGTATGTTGTTCCGCAAGCGAGGCGTAGCAAGGATACTGATGACTTGATCTTGACTCTGCAGAACTTCCCAAGACCCCTGCTTCCGTCGGACAGTCCACTCCTACCTCTCACTCTACTAGCACGAACACCGCCACTCGCGCGCCTGGTTCCGAAGCTGGAGCTGTAGGTGGTATGGCCGCTTCCGGCTTGGCTGCCTCTGGTCTTGCCTCTTCTGGCACTGCCTCCTCTGGCTTGGCGTCCTCTGGTACGGCCTCTTCTACACAGCACGGTTCGACGCCCGCCGCCACCACCGCCAGTGCCGTGATTGGCAAGGGCAAGGATATGACCACGGCCAACTCTGAACCGCATCACACCGTCAAGGAGGAATTCGCCAGTGTCGGACACGGCACTCTGGACAAGCCCGCTAGCTCGGTCGCTGCCAAACAGGCTCCCAAGACGGAGAGCTCCGCCACCCCTGGACCTGGTCGACCGATCGCTGCCGCCTCTTCTCCCACTGCTGCTACCTCTGGAGCAGACTACACGCCTTCCGCTCATCAACGAACGGGTAGCGCCGAGTCGGGTGGAAGCAAGCGAAGTTTCTTTGACAAGGTGAGTCGTCGACCGTTTGTACTTTGTCGGTTATAAACCTAACTTTCCTACTCGCAATAGATCAAGTCCAAGCTTCACCACAACAAGCACTAGATGGATGTTTTCGTAAAGAGCTTTTTGGTTTTCGATTGGTGTTTTTGAACACGTTTATAATGCGAAGAATGAATGAATGAACTGTCTTGTCTGAATCTGTTTCCGAAAGAGCAAAAAATGTAGAAATCTAAGCCAAACATGTGAATATCATATGAAGAGAATTGAGAGTCTGCTTGGCAAGAGTTCGCTTCTACTCTCCGGCTCGATAGCAAATCTACGCAATCAACTAACACTATATCCAATCGCCGCCGGTACAGCCATCGCTCGATGTCCATCTAAGTCCATTACTCTAAAAGCTCGGCAAAACAAGCTTCTTGACACCGAATGTATGATGCGAGCAAAGCGAAACGATTCTGGGCTCGCCACCCAGGGCCACCCAGACGTTGCTGGAATACCGGTGCGCCGCGTCCTGATAAACAACGCCTGTTACATACTAATCTGGTGTTCCAGTCAGATCCTCATCTACGTTGGGCGGCCTGAATGTCAAGGAATCCCTGCTCGCATTCATTGTAGTTGTTTCAAAAGCATGTCTGAACCTCAAATTGTCCTCGACAACTCGGATTGAAGCTCTTATACCATCCGTCGCGTGACGGACGTAGCGCTGCTCCTGATTCCTGGCCCTCTCGTACAGTGTTGTCGGCATTTCGCCATCTGCGACTTTGGTAGTTCACGCAAGGTGTCAGCAAAAGCCAACTTGGGCATTGCTTGACGCCGAGATTTGCTATCAGAGAATATTGAGCTGTTCAGCAGCAAGTTCGCCACTTCATCCGGCTGTGCAAAACTCGAGCGCGCCTCCTGTCAACATATGTGAGAAAGGTGACGGTGAGTGAGTGCCTAATCGTTGTGTCAGATCGAGTATAGTATATAGATTACTGAACATATACATACAGCCTGCAAAGCCGCGCCAGCTTTCGGTTGTGTTTTAATAACCTTCGAAGAGGCACTACATCGCAAATGCTGCTTTCTCGGTCGCATAACAACAGAGAAGGGCTCTCCGACGTCACAGTACTGCGGGACAGGACCATTCCGAAGCAAGAGCGCAAATGACCCTGAAGGATTGCTAATGAATCTTCATAAAATTGATGAAAAGATGTCAAGCTGGCATACATTCACAACAGCGCGATCATAGAGCTCTTGTTGCTGTCTGAAGTGGTTGTGCTATATGTGAAGCATCGTGGATGACACTGGAGACGCCAAAGTATGACTACCATTTTTGCTTCTGGTCGGGATATGACTTTGACGGTGGCTTGGTACGATTCGCAGTGATTGCATTATCATGGGCTAGGAGAACTGCCATATATCGTAGGCGATAAGTGATGAAAAGTAGAAAGTAAAACGCCTATGAAGTCATCCGATCTCCTTCAATCTCGAGGCCGGATCGGATCACTGTTCCAGGAAGCAGCGGGATCCCGGCAAAGCTCTGCGCACTGGATGACTATCCGATGAAACGTCCTCCGGCTCCCTGGCTACCACCACATGGCGCTGCCCACTAGATGAGAATGGTTATGAGAGCCCGACGTTTCTCCTTCAAGAGCGAGTTTAAACCTGAAATTGTTCCCTAACAACCTGGATCAAAGCTCTCAGAAGTTCGAACACAAGTGCATCCATGACAGCCATCTGGTCGGACGTTTCGTGTGGGAAGGGCCCTGAAGCAACTGACGCGACGTCGTTCAGAGAAAACGAGGTGTGCGATGTTTCGAGGAAAGGAGATGATTGTGATTGTTCCAGAGAAATGACTGCGCCATGATGTTCATCAACGACCCACTTCCCAATGATGCCGACAGGAGAAGAGGAGTGTTTGTGTTCGGTAGCTGCGGTCGCGTCATCTTCATCTTCCATCATCCATTTCCCGATTCTGAGACTCGGAGAGCAACAATCGGCAGGAAAAGCAGCGTCATCATCAAGCCATCTCCCGACCCTTTTCCCTCGAGCATCATCTCTCAGAGCAGAATGACCAGAACCGGAAAGCTGGCCTTCGAGAGGTAGAGGAGTATTTGCTGATTCAGTAGTCGAAGGAGTAGTCGGTGAAAGGACACCTGTGTCGAATGAGCCTGGCATGGTTGGCGCAACGGGTACAAGAGGAGGCAAGTGCGACCGTTTGACGGAAGGAGGCGAGTTCGAGTGTTCGGCGGCCAAGTTCTCGTCGCACGTTGCTCCGTGCCAGCTCCCACTGATGTCCGAAAGACCATCCTCCAAGGTAAATCCATCAATACCGACAATCACATCGCCTGTACCGCTATTGCATTTCTCACGTCGGATGTCCGATACAGTATCAGCTTGCCTTGCAGAAACATAGAGGCCGAGAAGCTGACGTTCGCGAGTGAAATCATCGACGGATGACTTGGGCGATGGAGAGAGGTCAAGCGTGGCGGATGATGTGGATGATGTCAGGTACTTCATTGCAGGCAGCGGCAACACATCGCCGATGGAGGCAACCAACTTGTGCTGTGTATCAGTCCTGGCAGCTCGTCGTTCGTCAGATTGTCGCAAGGTATGATCAGAGCTCCGAAGCACAACTGTGCGAGAGGGACCAGCAACCGGTGATCTGAGAGATGAAGGAAGAGATGAAGCGGCGGTCGCCAAGGACGATTGTGACGCAGCTGACGGCTTCTTTGCTTGGAGAGGAGAGAAAAGCTGCTGAGGATCCAAGCGTTTCTTAGGAGAAGGCAAGTGGAAGTGCTTGCTAGAAAGGGTCGTATAGTCTTCTTGATTCACATCGCTGTCCCCTTCCATATCGTATCGTAGGAAGGGCTCATATATGCCGGGTAGCTGACGTTCACGAGAAGGACGAGTGGCAGGCGTTTCGGGTGGAGACGGAGGACAGAGAGCCTGTTTAGCGTTGGTTCCATAAGGCTGAGTCTTGTCTAATTGGGCAGACGATCCATAATGATCAGACTTCGTTGCCTCATTGGAAAGAAGTAGAAGAAGGAGTCTTACAGTGTCCGTTTTGCTCATCGTAGACCACTTCGAGTCGGTATTTATCGTATTGAGGACCCTGAATGACGACACGGTGGTTTCAGTCACTACCTGAGCAATCACAAGGTAGATATGGAAAATGGACTACTTACAAAAGGGTCGATTCCACGCCTCTTTGCTCTACGGATGACATTTTGCGAGACGAATTCGGCATTCTATGAGGATCAATGAAGGTGTTGGCTGTCAGATCGATATCAAGTGTGCTAGAGTTAGTGAAAATACGTACGTTTATGTTACCGTCTTCTGGAATGACCAGAGCTGCGGGCAACTCATCGTCTCCTTTTCCTCTTCTGGTTGTATCTTGCTTATTCCCCGCCCCTTTCCGACTTTTCAGCGCGTCCTTCCTCGAGAGGCCGCCGTGTTTTCGGGACATGCTGAGGTACTGTGAAGGTGAAGAGAGCTGTTTTGAAGTCGCTTAAAGCGAAAGCGAATAGATCATTTTAAAGGTGAAAATGACACTCATCTCCCATTAGGTCTCCTCTTCGATATCGCCACATGGCTGGGAAGCATCCACTCGATCGCGTCCCCTATCCCCTATCGCCCTATAGGCACACACACACACACACACACTCACACACACACACACACACACACACACACACACACACACACACACACACACACACACACATTATCTCCCGCCTATGTCCAGCTGTCTCTAGGTATGGCGAGACCAAAACGGTCTGTTGGCACAGTGAGCAGGCAGATAGCGGCCTCGAGGATGATAGCCAGACACACCGCAAAGGACTCAACCCCCCTGACTACCAGAGAAAGTAACATTTTCCAATCGATGTGTATCGCGGAGCGAGCAACTAGATGCATACAAGGAAGAATCACACAAATGAACATTGTGACAGGAGCTTGCGACATTGCGTACATCGATCCATTCTCGAGGAGTGCTCATCTACCAGGCCGTATCGTAGGGTAGCTGTCTTCCTCTTCTTCACCCTCACGGGCTCCATCACTCGCCACTCCTCCCGTACGACGTACACCCCACATATCAGCTTCCGACACTTCGTTATTTCGCGGTATGATAGCCGATTGACGCCTCGTCGGTGCGGTATCCTCATCATCCGTACCATCCCTGCCCTCCTCGTCAGTTCCGTACCCGCCTCGCCTCGTACTCGACTGCATCATGTCATCGCCTACCATCTTGTCCGGGGAAGGAGTTTGCCGAAGCTGAGAAGAACGTCGGTCTTGAGGGTAGCGTGGTTCGTTGGACGTTGACATCGAATTCAGAGAAACATCCGATATCGGCGTTGCCAACCCGCTATCACTCGTACGACCATAATGCGTCTGGACTGGAGCTGGGGTATGACGAGGGGGAGGCACGCCATACCTTAGCTCGACCACAGCATCCAACAAGTCTTCCAAATCCGCACGATCCTGTGCGTCCCGAGTGGCATATTGGTCAGACTCTCTTTGCTCCGCCGCTGCTGCATACGCTTCATCTTCCTCCATACCCATCGGCGGCGGCGCGCGACCTTGTTCAAATAACGTGAAGAAATCCGAGGAGCGAGATTGGGTGGAGAGGATCAAGGCGAGATGTTTGATCCGCGCGAGATGGTCGGCAGTGGGTATTGATCGGGGCCGAAATGGGGAACCTGGTGATGCAGGGTCGGTTGAATGGCTACCATGAAGTGGCGTAGCAGGTCTCCATGCGACCGAGTAGAGTGCTGGATCGAGCGCATCGAGAAGAAATGGGAGGATAGGGAGAAGGATGTGAAGAAGGAAACCGGAGAGAAGGAGCCGGCGGACGTTTGTTGTGATAATAGGACTAGAAGACGTAGGCGCGGCTGATGAAGCATTGTCCAGAAGGGATATTGGAAGGAAGACTCCTTGCATGGTCTAAAACGTATCCATTATTCAACAGCATTCTCAAGGCACTGCAGTGACCCTTCGAAGAGTAACTTACTGGAAGCAAGGCAAAGAAAAAGCGCCAGACCTCTGCCACTCTTGATATGAGTTTGGCAGGATCCTCCATACGAGTAGTCACAGGCGGTTCAAGCTTCGCGCGCAACGTAAGCATGCCTGAGGATATGAGTTCCTGAAGGTCCGAGGAAAGGAGGCGATGGTACCGCCTTGGCGAACGTGTGCGGCATGATTGGACATGCGATTCTGCGAGCAGGCTATAGGAGGATTTCGATATTAGATTAACGTACGCTGTATCATCTGAGGAGGACACGACGTACTTGAGATCCTCGATGGGGGTCAGAAGGGGCACACCATTGAATATCGGTAGGATGTGCAGGGACAGCACGGACCAAGGCGAGCTAGGATGACTGGGATGGGAGTTTGCTTCGACGTTATTCGTGATACCCGGTCTCGATGATGTTGATCCTGATGCAGCGCTGGAAGGAAGCGAGGCGGCTAGTTGGGACAGCGATCTGCTAACGGGTGTGGCTAGAGAGGAGACTGCAGCTGCAGCCGCAGAGGAAGATGTCGGGTGATGTATGCCGGAATGCAGTAATCCTGACCCAGGATGTAAAGTGGATGTTGCCGAGGCGACATGATGCAATGCGGGAAAGACCGAGGTGATGGGACTCGTCTGGGATTCATGGGCGGAAGATGGTGGTGGAGGAAGAGATAACGTGGATGCAACCTGAAGATAGAGGGAAAAGGGGTCAGATCGGAAGGTTGTTTCACGAGCCGAGCAATCGACCGACGCACGAGTTTGTTATCATATGCTCCGAGGTTGGCACTGAGCGCAGAAGGCGGTCTACGAGACATGATGGTTGATGGATATGGCTACTGAAGGTGACACCCCAACCATGAAGCAAGGTGAGGAGGAGGTCATTGTGTAAGTCAGGCATTGTTGACAATCGCTGCCAAAGACACATCATTCCTTCTCCTCAGCCAAGCAGCCAAGCCTGCTAGCGCCTCGACCTCGTACCTTTGAAAGCCCGTGCGCACATTAGGCCAAGCGCACATTAAGCGAGGGGTGGCTGAAGAGTAGAATTTACTTCAACCCGCCATCTGCATCGAAAAAGCTTATGCTGCCGGTGACGCTTGTTGGACAGGAATCTACCCTCCCCCTGGGATCGCTGCACCCGCTTGTTCTCTCAGATCCGTCTTCTGCCAGCTCTTCTGCCGTGGACATTGTACAAAATGCCGTGCTGTTCTATGAAATGCCCCTTCCCGCCCGTCCGAGATTCTGTTGCCTTGTCACTCTTGCTCCTCTATCGTGAACATTGTTGCTTGACGCAACCTTGGTCTCTTGAGCTTTCCATCTCACACCTCACCTCACTCGTCAGCTCTACTTGCAACACAGAAGCCCTGTCATAGCTTTGTGTATCACTCGCTCGAGTATCAGCGTCACCTCTCTCTCAGCTTGTGAGTTGCCTCTACCTCCTGGCAACATTAGCCGTGCTGACGTTCCCTCCTATAGAACTCGGCCTGGTGCCATCCTCACATAGACAAGCAGTCACCATCAGTTTACCACTAGCAACATGCACATCTCACCACTCCTCCTGGGAGTTGCACAACTCACGCTCGCAACGACATCAGTCACAGCCGTTGCTCTCCCTCGCGCTCGTTCCCGCCGGGCTCACGCAGCAAACTTCCTCAAGCTCCGAACTCCACCTTCTTCGGCTGAACGGTTCGTCGCACCCGCCGAGCCAGTAGTGGTCGCGGAGAAGAGAGAAGTCATTCCCGCAGACGTCTACCACCGTCCCACCGGCGCAGATGGCTCCTCTTCCTCCTTGTCTGCTTCATCAGCAAGCGAGTCGACAGTTCCGGTATCTACAGACTCTATCACCACCTCATCAGGCAAAAACACACAACAGCCCGATCTCGGCCTTTCAGACTCTGAAGCGTCCTCCGTTGTCGGATCACTCATTGCTTCGGTGTCGGTCTACGAGACGTTCACCTACTCTGCCTATTCGGCACAGGCCACTCCGTCGTCTTCCTTGGCATCGTCCTCGTCCTCGACTGCCGCCACCGAATCGGCCGTAGTCGACCCTATTCAACAAGCCAAGCAAGCTGCCGCTTCTTACGCATTGGGACAGAATGGTGCGGTCAACATGCCGACCGTCACGGTCCACCTCGTCATGGAACCCACACAGGAAGCCGATGGATCGTGGGACTATGTAGTCAAGCTCGGAGCAGATGGGACGCCAACAGCAAGCCCGACGTGGGTTGCTGCTACTGCTACTTCGACCGTTTTCCCGACTGCTACGCTGATCAACGAGGAATCTGCGAGTGCAAGCGAATACTATGTTCCTGAAGTTTCCTCCATCGGTGGACAGGTATCCGCACCGATCTCCACTCCCGCAGCACAGGATAGCGGAGAGTACTACTACGGAAACACACACACGTACAACAGCACGACGTATGGCTCCGGTTCTTCCTCGCCTCTCGCAGCTCTAGACACGACCGTTCGAACACTCCTTAGCACCACCTCCTCGCACGCGGCCTTCGAATGCGCCACAACCACAGCGTACTATTACTCGGAAGACTCGGATGGCATCCAGTCTTGCCCCGGTGGAACTGTTTGTCGGTTTGTGGATACCGCTTGTAGCCCGTGTGTATGGCCCGATCAGGATATTTGGTGTAATGGAAACATCTACCCGTGGATCACTGCTACGCCTTCCCTTCCGGAGACCATTGTCGTTCCAACTTCCACCGCTACAACACAAGATTCGCAAATAACACAGCCGGCAGTCACATCTGTCATCTCTACCTTTTCTTCAGAAATCACCGCTGCACCGACATCTGCACCCGAATCAACATATGTTACCGGTTCCGGCTTTGTCTCTGCAAGTGGAGAAACAGGCAGGAGCGCCGTTACTTTCACCTACACACCAAGCGCTACCGTGGGCCCGATCACTGCAACCGAACAGCCTACTACGTCTCCATACTTTTACGGCAGCGGGTATGCGTCTGCAAGCGGTGAAACAGGACGAAGTGCGATTACTTTCACGTACACTTCTTCGAGCGTTGCCGCAAGCGAGACCATCTCGCCTTCTGCAGCTGAAAGTACCGCATGGACATCAGGACATGGACAGCAACACTCTTACCCCTGGATGACTGCGTCGGTAACAGAAAGCGGTGCTGCGCCTACCGCCGCTCCCACTGAGATTGCGTCGTCTGAAAGTGCTTCAGTCACATTATCGACTACTCTCTCGAACGGCGCCGTGATCGTTACCGTCGCTCCTACTCAGTCCACACAAGCATCGACCACAGTCAACTCGTGGCTCGTCGAGGCCACCAAGGGCTTTGACCCGGTCCAAGGTCAGCCGTCTTCTTCGGTGACTTCGTCTTCCGCAGCTATTCCGACAGAGGTAGCGTCGAGTGTAATGGAAAGCGGGTCCGCAACCGTTTCTTCATTCTACCCTTCGATCTCTGCTTCTGAATCTGCAATCTCGGCCTCTATCTCCAGCAGTGCTGAATCCGCCTACGTCACGAACCCAGCCAGTACTTATGCATCTGAACTTCCGTGGAACGCAACGTCAGCCGTGGCGACTCCAACGAGCGCAGGGGAATCCGCTACTGTAACGGCTTCGCAGACAAGCGCCACCCAGTCAGCCAATGAGGAGAGTGCAAGCGTTGTCAGCTCGACTGCGGCGTGGGCCTCTTCTTCATCCGGTACCTTCCCTTCGTCTCAGATTGCTAGCGATGCTTCCGTTCTCCCAACCGCATCGGCTACATTCCAGTCGTCTGTTCCTGTCATCACTGCGACAGCCTCGGCTTCCACCACCGAGGACCCGACTGATAACGGAATCGCGACGGAAACAGTAACTGATTGGGATATCGTCAATGCGACGTCTACCACCTACGTTCCCTACGGAACTGCCTCAGTTACTAGCGCTTCTCCCTCCATTACCGCCGGACTGAACGCCTCGACGAGCGATTTTGTCATCACTGACACGATTAACTCGACATTGACCGCCTCCCAGACCGCCTCTGCTGAAGCAACATCCGCATACACGTCGCCCATTCTGCACCAGTGGCCTGCCAATGTAACGGACACTATCGTGACTTCAGCTCCTAGCAGCACTGACTCAGCGTGGGAAAGCGCTATCACGTCTCAAGTCAGCAGCACTGAATCTGCTTGGGAAAGCGCCATTACGTCGCAAGCCAGCAGCACCGACGCTCAAGCTTCACAGTCTGCGACCAGTTCCGATGCGTCCAGCTCGGAATCCGTCTCAACTACAGCTACAGCGACCTCATCTGCTGCCGAGTCAACCGAGACCGGATCGGACGAGGATGAGTGCGAAGAATGGGAGGAAGTCTGGGTCGATGAGCGGGATATTCAAGATGACTGGATCATTGTGGAATAGATCCGCCTTTGGTCCTCGTGATTACTTTAGCAGCGGCAGATTTATAACTCTCTCTTTTTAATGACACTCTTTCTTGGGATACCTCTCATAACTAGATACGCGGTCCGGATGTGATACTTGTTCTGTAGCGACTCATAAATGTATATGCTCCCTATGATATTCGTAGTTTCTCATCATACGCCTGTTGTTCAGATCACCCGTCTTTTGTTCCCAACCGTTTCCACCCTGTCCTTCCCCATATGATCAACTGGAATCCCGGATACAATTATGCATATTCTATTCTGATACAAACTCCAAGAGATGTAAAGCCGCGCACAATGTGGTCTCGTCTCTACTCGTGGTCTGACACGGCCTCTTCCTCGTCTCCCTCGTCATCTCCTCCAAATTGTATCCCTTCTTCACTCTCAGCATCGCTATCCCCATTCTCGCTTTTCGGATTTCCAAATGCGTCCAGTCGACGAGACTCTTGTCTCGCTTGATTCTTCTCTGCCATCTTTTGTAATATCTTTTCTGCCTGGTTTGGTTGGAGAGTTTTAGCGCAAGTTACATTGAACAGGCAAGCGAGAGGAGAGACCTACCTTGTTGAACATGCCTCCTGTAGGTGCGCCACATGCATAGCATTTTGGTGTCTTACGGAATCTGTCAACAGCACAACTAGAGTGACACAAGCGATGGATTGAATAGGTGTGAGTAAAGATTCTCGAACTCCCAGCGAGATCTGAACTTACTTCATGCAGAAATAGTGCCCACACTTTGTCACAATGGGATCCGTGAATGGCTGTCTACATATCAGACACGCGAACGGCACCTCTTCATCGTCACTATCGTCGTCTGCTACTGCTTCTCCTGTTGTGGGATTGACAGCAAGCTTGTCGAGTTGCCATCCGGCTAGGTAATCTCCTCGATCGTGCAAGAATTTACACGAATCACCGTACCCACAGAACCCGGTTTCTGTTCAAAGATTACGGAAGAACGTTAGCATAATGGGTACCCTGAACGAAGAAACGTATTTACCTTTATAGTCCTTGCAGACATCCGGCTGATAATCTACCACAGTAATACTTCTAATATTCGAACTAGCCTTTTGTGGTCCTGCTTTCATCTTATTCGACGTCCGCTCGTCTGGCCTAATGTATTCCGCATAACCTGCCTTTCCCCTGTACATGCCATCAGAAGGCATCAGATTTCCATCTCCATCCAGTCGAGGTCGCTTGATCGCTCCGCTTTCTTTGGCTGCATCGTCACCCGTCAAATCCCAGTCGGCGCTACGAGTCACAAAGTCGTTCTGCTCCGAGATGCTCTTCAGCGCCTCATTTGCACGATATTCCATTTCACTCTGCCGGCGGTCCTTTTCGCGGTCTTCTCGAAGACGTTTTGTACCCTGGACGGTCGGAGTCGTGAGGGTGGCTTTTGTTGTTGGACGAATGACGGCCGATGCTGCTCCTGCATCAAGAGAAACTGATGCTGATTCATCTGTCGATGCTTTTTCAGGAGACGCTGATCGTTTTCGTGAAGACAGTGGCCTGCCACGAGCCTTTTTAAAGAACGGGACCGTAGGCTTGGATGTAGCGGTCGACGACGATGCTTCAGAGTCACCCATTTTTCTTACTATAAGGCTTTGCAGTTACAGAGGATGGCGGCAATACGAGTAGGATGGAGGCGGAATTGGTTGGAGACAGATATCGCCACGGGATATGTTGGATAACAACCGGTCTTCATACGAGTACCAAGGGTCTTGCTCGCCTCGATTGCTCAGCGGGGCGCTCAGTGCTGACTCAGCAATTGCATTAGAGCAGCCAAGCTACCGGCTCACTTTATTTCTGGCGTTACTCCTAAGCCGCCTTGTCGTCCTGCTCTGCTTGCGCTCGACCATCTTGAGAGGCTTAGGTCGTCTCAACCTTGGGCAGACATCTTGAAGGGCAGCTGAGACGAATCACATTGCTCGAAGGGTGAAGCAGCAAGCAGTACTTCAACAATCGCAGGAAGGCTCAATCGTTGGTTAGTCTCGATCACATTTCGGGCTACACGCTAGCAGTTCCTAGGTAGGTTTCCCAGGTCTTCAATAGTTTCTCCTACATTGTTGCATCACGCATTACCACGCCAGTCCAGAACAACCCAATTTTCAGAACAGGCAGTGAATCAGCTCGACGCCAACAAGCAAACTTCCGAGAATCCGTACCGTATAGAACTGCGGTATAGGAAGAACATTGCCACCAAATGTTGATATAGGGTGACGCCGCACTCCGTTCGATTATCCTAACAAACCGACAGAAGGATAGGGAAATATACAGAGTTTCTTGCAAGCTATAGGTCAGTATCGTAGGTCGGTCCGCGAGGTTCCGGATTCTGAACATTTGGCATGCTTGTGAATTTCCCAGGATCAGGCTGTCCTAGACGTATAGCACGACCAAAAAATCATGACAACGAACGATGACTTCAGCGATCATGATTTCCCAACAGATATGGCATCTACGCCTAACGCAGCGGATCTCAACGCTGCTTTGCCACAGCTCATGTCCTCCAGTACGACAGCGTTCGATGCATTTGACGATCTCGACATCAACCAAACCAACTTTTCAGAGCTGGATGAAGAAGAACAGGATATAGCGCACATCATCCTCTCTGACCCGTCATTGCTAGGCCTGGATCTTCTGATTGGCGCTGGACCGCCAAAAAATCGGAACTCCACCAGTGCTAACGGGATGCTTGTGCACGAAGCGAGTCAGCAACTTGCACAGCGGCACGACTCGAATGCGCCAGCACCGACGGGAGCGATGTCTTACATGGGCACGACACCGTCGACGGAGGTCACTGAGGACACATATGCAAATGACACAAAATCCCATCAGCAATCTCAAGCTCCGACTGCTAATGGGCGAGGTGCAACAGATGAACGACCCATCCGCAACTTGGGCTTTCCCAGAGTGACGCCAAATCGAGGACCCGAAGTACATGCGACAAACGCACTCAACCCACGTGCCATGTCCAATCCGTTGTTTCGTCCGAATGCGGATAGTTCTGGCAGTCGGTCTGCGCATACTAATGGGGGGATTAGGGCAATGCCTGCGGGGGAGGGAGGCGCGCGAGCAGACTCACCACCAAAGACATTTATCAAGTGAGTTAGCGGGGTCAGCGAAGTTTCACATCTCTCGCGTCAAAGGTGAACCAACCGCGCCTGAGCAATGCATTTCTAATATCTGCTTTTTTTCTTTCCGCTTTTTCCAGACCTCCTACTATGCGAAAAGGTGTGTGCTATTCGACCGCTGACCCTTGGACGTTGCCACTCATCTTGCTCTTCTATATCGACAGCGTGTGACCTGTGCCATCAAGCAAAACAAAAGTGTTCCGGAGAGCGTCCTACGTGTGAGCGTTGCCGCGTTGGAGGTTGGTCATGTCATTATGCCGTCAGACAGAGACGGCGTGCAGCGGGTTCGAACATCGCAAATACGGTTCCAACAGCGCCTCCGAACGCTCAACAAGCATATCTTGCCCGGACAGGAGCGATGTCGCAGCGTATAGCCCAGCCACAGCGACGTGTACCTCCGCAACAGACAGTCGCTCATTCTACCATGATCTCCGGACTTCGTCAAGCTATGCCCAATATCACGCACAAGATTACGACAAGACCCAGTCTCTCATCGCATTCTTCGACCGCGCAAAGTAACTCGCAGGTGGTCGCTCCCATCCAAGTTCAAGCCAAGGCCTCCGCAACTCCCCTTGTCCAGGAAAAGGCCGCAACAGCGAACGCCGAACCTAGAATTCGTTCTATTGCAGGTCCTATCAAAGCGGGTATGGTCAACTTTGGACAATTCTCTGCGAATGCTTTCCTTGCGAAAAAGTTCCCAGGTCTCATGCCAGGCGCTGGCACACCTATTCACAGTCCAGGCCAACTTCCATACATGTCCAAATCCCTTCCAACAAGTGCACCTAGTCAGAATGGCCAAACGAGCCCATCGGACGCTTACGGACGATTTTCTCCAAAACCTGGATCTAAACGTGCTAGCAAGAAACGCAAAGCTAAAAATGGAAGCGGAATTGCGTCTGCTGAAGCGGAAAACGATCTCAACGTGATGGATGGATTCGGTTACCTGTATGGTCTTCAGGATGCCACTTCAGCCGCACCTGGCCCTTCAACGCATGCAACTACATATCCCTATCGTGGACCAGTCGGATGGATATCCACCTTTGGATCTGACAACCGAGCGAATGCAACGCCGAGTGTCAACGACCAAGTTGATCCGTCGTACCAGCGCGATGACATTGCATTGGAGCAGTTGATAAGTCCCGAGGAATATGTATGTTCGTTCTTGCTCAATAAGATATGTCCGTTACTTGACGCGATATTATTCTGCCAACCAGCTCCATCTCATCCATGAAGACGGTCTTCTAGCGGATTTGGATCTACACAGTCACCTCGCCTCTCTTGCTCCTATACGTAAAGGCAATAGTTTACACATGATGTCGAGCCCTTCTCGTACCCAGACGTCCGACGATGTTTTGCAGGATATTGCCGCTATCCTAGATCCACAATTCACAGATTATAGCGGACAAGCTTTGACGGTCAAGACGGAAGATGCCGAACAGCCAACAACAGGCGCACTCGATAATGTAACAGCTACGTCGAACGGAGAAGAAGTGCTGAAGATGCTGCAGGAAGAGTTCGCACGCTCCGAAGCTGTCGGCTCTGGCATTCAGGCACATATACCGTCAACAAGTGCCCCGACAATGGAAACCCAGTCAAATGGCGATGATCCCGTTATTGATATGGACACCACAGTTTTCGGTACCGACGATCATGCCGCAGCAACCAATCTCGCAGCATTCAACGATGAGATTTTTAATCCGCCTTACCCTACTGGCGACCCCCACGATTCAGCAGGATCCTCTTTCATGATGGAGGATTTGACCGATTTTGCAGCCTGGTCTGCTCAGGCAGAACGGGATCTTGCAGCTTCAGAAGCTTCTTCGCAATTTGGCACCAATCCTACTCAGTCACCGGTCAACGCATTCCAGAATCCTTTCTCCTCCGGGGTTCCGGTGAATGCTACCGATCTGGACGAATTACTCCAACTTAACGCTCAGGACGAAGACGAACAATTCGCCCTGGACTTGGCGGCCATGTTCAATGAACCACGTGACAGCCAGAGTGCACACTCCCATACGTCTGCGGCACCACCATCTGCGACAGAAGACGTCCAGATGGATGGAGGCTTCATGAACATTGAAGATTTCGAATTGGCGCTGCAGCAGCACGCTGATCTGGCGAGCACACCAGTCGCGACGGCAAATGTCGATGCCTACATGGCCCGCGATTCGCATCCGAAAATACAAGCTCCGGATACGCCACAACCCCGACCTTGGAAACAGTTACCTACACCAGACGAAGTCTCAGGAGATCTACCGACTCCCAAAGGCGCCACGCCATCATCACCAATGAGAGCTCCATCAACACCACAAAATATCTCTTTATATCCTTCTTGCCAGCATGAAATCGACATAGGGGAAACGTTGTGGGCATTCTCACAGCTGCATCTAGCAACAATCACGCTGAACCAACTCATGCCGCAATTGACCCGAGCTCTGGAAATTCTGGTCTCTTTGCCTGCGTGTGTGGTGTGCTCGGCGAATCCTTCACAAACAATCCCTCAGCTTGCGCTTTTATCGCGAACTTGTACAACACTCCTTCGGCCGCATCCCCTGACGCCTTCGCCGCTTCCGCTAACGATAGCAGGTGGCCGCACGACTTTCACTGGACTTTCACCTGAGATTGAAGTACACATCATCGACATTCTATGGGCCAACTGGCGGAGTAACGCCTTACAGAAGGTGTTTATCGACTTCGAAAGAAGGGTCAAGGAAGAAAGGGAGAAATGCAAAACCAAAAGGCAGGGACAGCGGGGGGCTACAGTCTCTTCCGGTGGAGTCCAGGAAACCCAAGATACCGCAACGTCAGAAGAATTGCGATGCGACGTAATGACCCTGGCACTTGAGCGATTCAGAGCCAAGGTCCTTTGACGGTCGAATATGCTTCTATGGTTGCGACGCTCGACTAGCCAGCAAGCCGTGACCCCGGCATCTACACTTACACAAATATTAAAGGTTGTACTCTTAGCATTCGCATATTGAAGGAATCAAGGACTGGACGCGGTGGTGTATATTGCCGCTTCGTTTCTCGATCCTCCGTCTCGTGCATGTTCACGACTGACCAGAGAATCCATTTACTCACGACCGACAAAATACTGTCGCTCTTTCTTCCTAGCTAAATACTACAGTGTGCTGGCAGTCACTGACCCGTCACCGAACGAACGTGCGATCGTCCCGAGTCAACCGAGCGCCAAGGAAAAGGAGCTAATAAGCCATCAAAGTGAAGAGCTGTGTAAGGCTGTACATAGCTAGCTAGCTGTGTAGAAGTATGAAAAAAATATGATCGAGTTTGGTGACGAATTCCTGGTAGCCTCTATCTCTCGCTGTCTGTCTGTCGACTGTCTGTCGCTATCCTCCTTCGTTGCTCTGAATTTCCACAAAGGAGCACTCGAGACTAAGGGTGTTGAATGATGTAGGGAGCCACCCGCCGCGCAATTCAGAAAGAAAGACACCGCCACTATCCACTCGTGCCTGGCCAGACGGTGTTATCATCCCGAGCTCATCATCACATCTAACGCTCGTAACAGTAGTACCAGCAATGTCCAGCTCAATCATCGGCAACATCGCGGTGCCGAGTCTCTCTAGATTCGGCCCACCTCCTTCCGAGGCGACGACCTCGCGACCTGCAGAAGATATCGCTCTCAAGCGTCTTAAACATCCTGATGCTACCGCGGCGGCGGTCGAAGCCCAAGAAGACCCTGCCTACAGTGCAGTTACCGAGGCCGTCGGACGAGATCCTTTAGAGCTGCGAGGCAAGATTCTCGATGACGATCAAATGAACGAGATACGACAGTAAGTCATTTGTACCAACCCTTAATCAAAGGCGTCGACTGATATGGTTGTGGGCAGGCGCAAAAAGTCTGGAAAGATTGCTCAGTTTTACGAAGACCAGAATGATGTACGTTCAATGGAAGCATAAGGATGACGCCGTGCGCGTTGGTTTGACAAACCTCCCTTCTTTGTAGCATATCGAAAGACTGTTGAAGCCCATGCACGTCTTGACATCTGAAGCGCAAGAAGAAGAGAAAGACGCAGCAGGTGCAGTCAGACTTGCTATTAGGCTTAGTTTTCTCGCAAACATCGTATTAGCTGGATTGCAAGTGAGTAGAACGGCAAATAATGCAAATGCTTCGCTGACCACTCAACCTTCTTCAGCTTTACGCAGCTATCTCTTCGCTATCGTTGTCCTTGTTCGCTACCTGCATAGACGCAGGTTCGTCAAACTAAACTGCCCGTCAGACGCCGCCAAGGCATAACACTACATTGCCATATAGTGTTTGACCCGTTCGCCAACATTCTACTCAACATCTTGCACAAACGTGCGAAGAATGTCGACGAAAAGAAATGGCCCATCGGAGGATCTCGATTCGAAAGCAGTGAGTCTGATTATCCAGGATGTTGTTGTCGCGTGATCGATTTCTAATTCCTATTCTGACACTGTTGTGCAGTGTGAGCGCAGAAGGCGTGGTTATAGTCCATTCACTACTGACATGCCGTGGAAATCAACAGTGGGAATATCGTCTACGGCGGTCTCATGGGAATGGTCAATCTGATTTTGATCGTAAGTGTATCAGTCTCACAGCGCCTGCCTTGTCCGTTCTCGATAGACTATATGTGCTCATTCAAGACTTTTAGGTGGAGTCCATCCGGACGGCGGTAACGCATAAGGACGGCGAAACCAATAAGCTCTACATACCAGCTCTGGTTTCCGTTGGAGTCGCCTTTGGTTCGTCTTGCCGTTACGCTCCTCGCAAAGCCGCTTGACTGATCCGGAGCGTGCTACTAGTAACCAAATTTTCATTGTTTGTGTTCTGTTACTCTTTACGTAAACGATCCAGCCAAGTTCAGGGTAAGTCCAACCGATTCTCCGCCTCTTCCTTATTCAGAAAGATATTGATGAGTCCTCGAAAATTGCTATCGCCCGTTCTTACAGTACTGTATGAGGATCATCGGTAAGTCTTGCAATAACTGGTTCCTTTCGAACGAAGCAAGCTGAGAGAAAGCTTAAATTCATCGTCGGGCCGCAGTAATGACTTATTCATCAATGGTTTCGGTATCTTTTCGTCCGCGGCGGGCGCCAAGATTGCTTGGTGGGTGAGTCAAATTTAGCGCTCTGGTCTAGCTCACATTCTGAGGTTGATGCCAACTTGATATTGGCGGTCCAGATCGATCCCATGGGAGCTATCATCATCGCGGTCTGTGTCATGATCTCCTGGTGTAGGACGATATACGGTTCGTTCAACAATTCGCTCAAGCCATATATCTGCAAATGCTCAAAAATACTCGCCACACAGAGCAATTCACATTTTTGGCTGGCATAGCAGCGCCGGTAGATTTCCAACAGCTCGTGATCTACAAAGTACGCAGGCGGTTATGCGATCCTTGGGCTATCACACTGATGGATTCCCTTTTAACGAACTTTAGGCTATGACATTCAGTGAAGACATCAAAGCCATTGACAGCTGTCGCGTTTGCCACTCAGGACCAGAATACCACGTGGAAATCGACGTGGTTATCGATGGCGATACACCTTTGTGGCGTGCACACGACATCGCGCAAGACTTGCAAGATCAGCTGGAGGCTTTGCCAAACATCAATCGATGCTTTGTTCACATTGACCACGAAACCGAGCATAAACCTGTAAGTATCTTCATGAAGGGCTGGTTGATGAATGAAGGTGGTTTCAGGGGATATTTGGAGCTGACTCCTGCGCTTTCCCGCTTTGCAGGAACATCGAAAGCATATTTAGAGTCTGGTTTATGCCTTTGTATAGGCGGCGTTCTCACATCGTAAATCAGAGTACTGAGAGCTCCATTTATGGAGGGATTGATCAACTGAGGAGCATTATGTATCTCAGTATAATCTTCGTACACGACTCAATAGTTTTACGGTAGCGCTTTCATGAACCCGGAGGCTTGTTGTCTAGGATAGACTTGCGAATATAGATAGACTTGTAATATCGACGATATAGGGTGATAATTCCCAGGGGAATATCACTTGATGAACTCTATTTCGCGATTACAGTAACAGTTCAAGAACCATAACACTCTTCTGAGTTGGCGATTTGAAAGGACCAGCAAAGCGAGCTAAGCATTGTTTACATTTTGGTGTTTCAGCTTTATTAGCATCATCTGACGGAGATCGACATCATGAAGACTATGATCCAAGTTTATCAGCTAGTTCATCCAACCCTCACCTATTATACGTGGCATCATAGCATCACTTGGGAAAGTATTCCAGGCCTCGTCAGTCGGTCAGAGACGGGTACTCCATCTGCCTTTAGGCCGTCGAAACACACTTAGAATCTCGGATGCACGGCGTAACGAGGCTTCAGTCGACCCGCTTATCGATCAAATCGTGTTTTTACGATATTCCAGCGCTGACGGTGAAGGAACGCCACAACAAGGCCTACGAAATCCCTCTAAGATTCGCCGTCAACATTCATGACTCTAACACTCGGGGAGGAGGACCCACCGTTAGAAGCTTCATCTGGATTATCCCTGCAACAGGCGCGAGAACAGTCGAAATCGATATGGGCTCGTGATCTGCAAGGTATCTACGAACATGCAAAGGAGCGCTTTGCGGATGTTCAATGGGTAGCGAATACCAGCGTTGACTCATCGGATGATGAACAAGCGGAAATCCTGGCGGACCACACCGGAGCGATACCATCCGACGCTGTAGATGCGATATTATCTGCGGAGAATCCGAGGTATTTGGACGATGCGGACGCCATCTTCGGGCATAAAGCAATAATATATGCTCGAGCTCCGAAAGCCTTCAAGGATCGATACTTCCCTGTTAGTGCGGCAGGTGTTCTCAGTAGCCAAAAGTACGGTGGCATTCCAATTCCAGAGCGCCCTACGGCGACTAGTGCATCAACACCGAATCTGCATGAGCAAAAACAAGGTGTCGGAAGAGCTCGATCTACAAGCTCCTTTGCATTCTTACCACCAACCAAGTCCTGGATAGATGACGATGAAACCAACGCCCTCAATCAGCTATCCACTTCTGGTCGAGGCGTGTCAACCCTATCACACCACGGCACACCCGAGATGCTCAAAGAAACGTTAGAGTGGCTCTACACTGCAAAAGTGCCTGCCGAGCAAGATACACCAGCTCTCGAGTTTATAAAACTAGGCCGCAGCGAACATGCGAGGGACGGATTTGGGGAAGACGACGGGGAGACACAGAATTTAGGACTGATGTCTGCGAAAGGGGTTAATGGCGTCGATATGGTCGGTGCAAAGACATTCAAAATGTGCCAATTAAGGCTGGCACAGGTAAGCTCTCCGTTTCATTCTCTTTGACGACAATCACTGACGTGTCTGCAACTCTATAGGATCTGACGTATATGTGGAGAAGTAAGCTATATACCGACATTCGTATCAGAATATCCACCCCCGGCAACCGGCGGAATGCGGTCAACGACGGTCTCCCGCGTGGTCCTCCATCGGCATTTAAGATTCCATCACAAACTCTGCGTCGGCCCACTTCGTTCTCCTCGGCTCAAGTGGTCAATCATAGCCGATCTTCGACACGTAACGAAAACCTAGAGTGTGACATGGACGACATAGCCATAAAAGGAGACGAGGAAACGGTATTTACAGCACATCGGTTCATCTTGTGTTCGAGATCTCCTTATTTCCATCAGGTCTTGTTGAACAGCGGCGCATTTCAAAGCCACCCGGCAGCTGCCCGACATACCGATGGGGTCGACCAGGACTACATTCCGGAAATTACGTTGCCATCCCCGCCATTTACTCCGATGGCGACGTATTTCACGCTTGGTTATCTCTACTCGGGATCTCTCTCCTTTTCAAACAAAACTTTTGACCTCCCTACCGCCTTTTCTATTACTAAGTCTGCAATGTTTCTAGAGGTTGATCCCCTGGTCGCCGAATTACATGCAATCATCCGGGATGATCTATGTCACGGCCTCAAATATCCAGTCTTCTGGAATGGAAAAAAGATAGGCGGTTGTGCTTGCAAGAAATGTATCAAACGAATCCCCAAAGTCCTTCGATTCGCCCAGGCCCCGGATGTGCAAGCAACCGAACTGAAGCGAGACGCCATGGAATATCTGTCTCAAGGATGGGCAGAATGCTGGAGCAAGGACCTCGCCAGCCTCGACGAAGACGTGCAGGATGATTTGCTGGAAAGAATCTCCTCAAGAATTTCCGCCAACCGACTTGTCGCCATGTACTCCAAGTTGGCAATCGCGGAGGTGAAGATGGACGCCGAGAAGGGGGAATGGGTGGAGGTTCTCCATGAATGGTTGGATGCGCTGCGCACAACCACACGACAAAAGCTTATCTTCGAATTCCAGGATGTGGCAGCAGACACTGCCTTTTTGGATCTCCTGACAGATAACGGTATGGATCGAGCACTACGTGATGTGATCTTGCGAGATCTCACAGAAACCGTCAGCAAATCTGACTTCTGTCATCATGCTGCGCGAGTATATCAGGTAAGAATCACTAAGAAGGCCGTTCAAGTGTTGACCGCTCACGTCCGCGTCTTGCAGGTCTTAGTCGACAAACTACTCAAAAGTACGGTAGGTCCTGAGCATCTCCCGCTCCTACCGTATGAGTCTAGTGGACGACAAGCTATAGAGGAGACGAAGGTCGAGGTACTTGCGGTGATCAGACGAAGGTGGCTGCAGATGAGACCCCTAGCTTCATTTGACGGTCTCGAGGATTGGATACTAGAAGAGATTAGCAGCGGTAAGTTTCCGTGTTGTAGTCGATCACGACTTGGCGATTCTCGCGTGCTTAATATGTTCTGTTTTGCAGAACTGCAAGTTGCTCCTCGAGAATTGCTTCAACCCAAGACTCCTGAAAAACGGAAACCAACTATTGAGGTAAAATCTACTTCAGCCGTTCCGAAAGCCCGGATTCCCTTGCAGAATCAAAGTCAGAAGACAGATGTTCCCACGCGTGACTGTCGGGGAACCGCAAAGACATCCGAAATCAGGGAGTCAGTACAACGTCGGGCCGCAAGCGGAGTGCCTGTAGCTGCGACCCACGCTCGAGTTCCCTCGACGCTATCACACCGCCGATCACAGCCACATGACGCAACGTCATTCACAGGTTCCGCCGGTTCTGATGAGAACCGCGTTCTCGCATCAAGCTCGACATCGTCAACATCATTCAGACGGATGCCCTCCTCTGTAACTGTAAATGCTGGATCGCCCACGCCATCGCTTGTTCCTACTCGTCAGCGAACTGTCACAGTCGTATCAAACCCTGCGGAGACATCGGTTCAGTCGGTCCATCTGAGAGTTGGAAGTGGACGGGCGGCACACGAGGCCGTAGATCCGAAGCCTTCTACTTCGGCTCGCATCTCATCAGTCTCTTCTCCAGCTGCACGAGGAATAAAGTCAGTTACCAGAGCCTCGGCTCCAATAGCCCCCAACCATACAACAGGGGCTCCTTCAAAGGTGTCTGTACCTAGTCGACAGGTGCTTGATCCGACTAGCGTTACGAGACAGGCAGGAACTACTGGGAGGGTTGCAGGTGCCGTCGCTCGAATAACAGCCAATACGTTGAAACCCCTCATTACACCCACGTCCGGCTTACAATCAAATAATACCCTTCGAAGTACTGCTTCATCCGCCTCCTTGCGTGCTAGGGAAAGAACGATGAATAAATCTGAATCCTCCCCTATGCGCTCCGAGAATGCTTCTCTGCGGCTGGCCAAGCAAGCCTCGACCAGTACAGCGTCGTCACCTAAAACCTTGGTGATGTCTTCCAATAAGGATGCAACACATCTGCCCGTCAGAAAAGCCACAACGATGCTTGCAACATCGCGTTCTGCAAACATTCAAGGGCACCATAAAGTTCACTCCCCCACCGGGAACACGGGCATCACGTCGTCAATAGCACGTCGCCCCGAATTGGACTCACCGTTGCGGAAGGTCCAGTCGATCCGTTCAACACCGCCAATAGAAGACAGAATCATCCCGAAGGACCAGGACTCCGGAAGCACTACACTGATCACCGACGTTTCCGGGAAGACCATGAGCCCGAATTTTTCTCCTCCACATCATCCAGCTGACGAATCGTCTGGTCCAGAACCGCCTTCCAAAGCTCTTCGGCCTCTAAGACTGGTGGAAAAGCGGAATAGCATTGTCAATAGTCTCGATGAGTATACCGTCGTGATAAATGACTCCAGGAGTTCCGCGTGTCTTCCCATTCGTACATCGGAACAGTCTCTGGACTTGGCACGGTCTGGACTTTCATCAAATGCTCCTCGAAGCGTGCTTTCCTCGCTCACAGGCATTGAGATGTTAAACAGTCAAGCGTCTTTCGACTCCTCGTTGGCGGAACACGGAATGCGAAGAT
The DNA here is from genome assembly GCA_030039215.1 of Naganishia onofrii. Classification (NCBI taxonomy): domain Eukaryota; kingdom Fungi; phylum Basidiomycota; class Tremellomycetes; order Filobasidiales; family Filobasidiaceae; genus Naganishia; species Naganishia onofrii. Next base: position 169,231 of record JASBWV010000008.1, read on the forward strand.
CAAAATACGGCTCAGGACTAGGTGCAAATTCAGGCGTCGAAAGTCAGAGGCTTCCTCCGAAAGACACGAATTTGGGGTCGGATTTACGTACGCCAAGTCTCAGCGATAAATACCATCCAGCGTCTGCTTTCGATCCACCGTCGCGTATCCCATCAATATCTGTGGTCGAGCTTGCCGAAGAAGAAGAGGACGACTGCATACCATGCGACAGGTCAAAAGGTATCACCCTTACCATAGGTATTCCTTGTGTTATATCGCTAAACCCATCAGCTTCGAATGGCAAGACCCAACATAATGCTTTCGGATCCTCCCGCTCACGACTGCGAGCAATCTGCAGATACATTGGTCTTGTAGATGGCATGGCGGGCGAATGGGTCGGAGTGGAAGTGAATCCCGCAAGTCTGAATAGAATCAAGGATCTCTTGGATAGCGAGGATGGACGAGTGCCTCCTGCGATAGGACCGCACGATGGTAGCTCGAATAACATCCGGTACTACAGAATACGGAAAGATCCGCCATCCAGCTTGGATTTCCCGAGACGTTCGGTATCCCGTCCAGCTTCTCCGCTCAATGAAATTGGTATCCCGACATTGAGTTTCCGTACTCTGGCGCCCCATCAGCCGAGGAACACAGGCAAAGAGCTCGCTGGTATGCCCATAGCCAGTCCGACTATCTCACTTCAAAATCGACACAGGACCAGTTCAGGCGGAGTCGCATTACCAACGACTTTGCTGTCAATGGATGCCAGCATGAGCATCTTACATGAACGCAATCCTGAATCGTCCTGGATTAGTCATGTTGCCTCTGGTGTCGAGTTTGTAACAAAATGTGGATTATGGGTTAGGCCTGCCGATGTGGTCTTTATTCCTGGCGCGAATGATTAGAGTTATCATCATGGTGTCGTTTGTTTCTTCTGGCGAATCTTGAGGGAAGATGAGAGAAGGTTGTATTATAGCTAGACCGCAGAAAACGGACAGTCACACAAACGGATGTTACACCTTCAATTATCATGAACTAGATCCGAACATATAATGTTCCACTAATCATGTTCAATCGTGTTCGACGATAGATTGAAACTTTACGATGTGGCTCGCTTTCAGGCGCATCAACGATTATACCTTGGCACGACGGAGAACCTTCTCGTATGATGATAGTACGTTCTCGACTACAGAACATGAAAGAGCCCTGATGCTTAATTCTGGACTACGACGGACAGCCGGCGACTGTAGCTGCGACTGTAGATTACTGAAGACTACTGGAAACTGGAAAGTGGGAAGACATGAGTGCGGCAGTACGGATGGAGTACGGCTACGGCAACTGAATGCCATCGACGGACATGACCGGCGATAATCTCCGCAAATCGTATGACGCGAGACTCCGAGACTCGAGAGTTGAGGCTTCCAGGCTTCCGACTTCCGAGAAGAGTGCATCAGCTAGAGCGTCCATGAACCTAATTTACTCGTCAGGCATTGGAAGTACTATTCTATGCTATATTGACTGTTCGAACTGCAATTCAACCGCCTACCCTCATCGTCTCAAACGCCTCATTCGATCAGAGTACATCGCTATGCTCCTCAAGGTAGGTCCAATGGCTTTGACTTTGTAGCTCTCAAGCTTAGCGTTTTATCATGACAGCCCGTTGGTCGAGGAACCTGGTCTCCGTTTGTTCAACAAGGAGCACCGTATCGATTTGTACGTCTGCTACAACAGGAAGCAACGTCAATACCGAAAACAGAGACTTCAACCTCATCGCTGGAAACATCGACTGCTGCTCGGGTGGACGATCCTTCCAAATCTGCATCCCCGTTGCAGCGACAGCGGTCTCATTTCTCTTATCCACTTGGCAGAACGGTCGAACCACCCGCGGTCCATCTGCCCAGCAAATTCGGTAGGAATCAAGAGGTTCCTGTGACGGACGAGAAGCGCAAGTTGTTGGAGAAAATCGTCAGTCGTTTCAGGAATGTAAGATGGGCTGTTGCATACGGAAGCGGCGTATTTGAACAGGACGGGTACGATCCAAACGCAGTAAGTCTACCTTCAATAGGTCGTTTGTGAGATTGAAGAACACTCACGCACTTTCTTTTTTTTTGATAGCCCAAGCCGATGATCGATTTCATCTTCGCTACTTCTTATCCTTCCCATTTTCACGCTGTCAACCTGCAGCACAATCCTTCGCACTACCCTGTTTTTGCGCGGTGGCTCGGTAGTGACTACATTTCAAAGGTACAGGAATGGGGAGCAGGGATCTGGTATGCGACAATGGTGGATGTAGATGGTCAAGTAAGAACCAATGTTATCATTTCGCGAGTGAAAAGTTCCCTATTGACGCATATCATCCTGTTAGCTAATCAAATACGGCGTTATCTCGACTGATGCACTTTGCGAAGACATGATGGACTGGTCCACTTTATACGTTGCCGGCAGAATGCATAAGCCAGTACGCATAATACGGCCTGATGCGAGAGTGTTATTGGCCAATCAGATCAATCTCGTCTCTGCACTGAGAGTCGCTCTCTTGATGTTGCCTGAAGAGTTCACCGAAGTCGAGCTATGGGAGCAGGTCGCTGGTATAAGCTATGCAGGTACGTCTCATTCTGCAGAATATAGAGACCAGCGTTGAATTGGTCAACAACAGGTGATCCTCGAATGTCCATACCCGGAGCGGAAAACCCACAGAAGGTACAGAACATCGTGCGACCGCAGGTGAATCGCTTCCGGGGACTTTACTTCAAGCTTCTGCGGGAAATTGGCGGTGTGTCCCCTGCTTCAGGCCCCGTGGATGTTTCAGGGCTGTCTGGAGATGAAGCTGTCTGGACCAGTCTAGGCCTAGGCGAATCGAACGGCTCAGGTCTGCTCAAGGTCAGTCTGCGAAATTTCCAACTCGATTTCTCTGTGGGACTGATTCACCGTGTGTTTCCACCAACAGCAAAATATCGATGGCGAGTTCCGAGCCCAGCTGCTTAAGAAGCTCCCGAGAAACTTGAAGAAGGGCCTGGAGCGTGTTTTCGCCGAGAGATTTGAGACGAAGATTGTTAGGCCAGGGGCCTCTCCTGACGACAAGGGGTTAGAGGAGAAGGAATTTTGGAGAAGGGCTGTGAGAGAGCCAGATTTGCGGAAGGTGTTGGATCAAGGTCCGATTTTCTTTTCCTGTCAATGTTAGTTTCTTGCCTGACTCTATTTTTTTGCAATGTAGAATTACAGCGGATCATCAAGGGACCGGCCACCAGCCAAAGCTTCAAGGGTCTTCTAACTGCAGGCCTGCGTAAAAGCTTACGATATGCTGCAGCGAAAGTTGGCAAATGGTGGAAATCAAAATCAAAGAAGGCATGAGCGAGTGTCATACGGTATACGCCTTCAAGTTGTAATGACAGTAGCATAACATCAAGTACAATCATCATTGTACCAAACGGATACTCTATGAGTCTAGGATGGGAGTAATCAAGCTACATCTTCTTCTCGCAAGAACCGACAAATGCTCCGCAAGTCACTACCAAGATATCAGTATCGCAGCCCAATCTGAGCACGTCCATGTGAGAATTGATACACTGCTGAACCAAGGCAGCACTCGCCTGGCAAGCGCCATTATGCTACGAACGGATACAAGGAATGACGAGCCTCTGGGATCTTTAGGTATAAAATCCTGATTTATTCATCCTGAACTTCAGCCAACGTTCCACGGACGACTTCACCCCAACCTGCAAAAGGCAAGAATGACAACGTTTAACGAAACTTGCGCAGATGGAAACTGTTCCTCGGCGAGTACTCACCAACCAATCGCCAATGCTTGTCTATACGCCTGGACAAGGCAACCTTGTCGCCAGCTTGGGCACAAGCAGGAGCAGTTAGGGCGATCTTCGCCAAATCACCCTTCACAGCCAAGACACGGCCACCAACTTGCGAAGCACCGACGTTGACGAACAACTGTTCACCCGCGGTTAATTTTTGTACCTGAAAAGTGGTCATGATGAAATCAGATATCGCTCTTGGAAAATTGGTGACATTCGCTGGAGACTTACCTTCGCAGCCTTCTTGTCCGCCTGAGCCTTGACACCCAACAACCTTCTCAGCAAGAAGACTACAATGTCGCGGATACCAATAGATGTATTTAGGAAGACCTGTGCACATTATGTAGATCGCAATACTTACAGCTGATTTCCAATTCCACATAAATGTCCGCACCCTTACCCACGGCGGTCATGACGTTTCCGAGCAATTTGTCACCCTTGCAAAGGATCGGGTCGATCAAGGTTCCAACACCGATCAAACCACCTGGAACGGCGAACTGCAAGTCGTTTCCTTCGGCGAATAGGGAGACGATTCGTGTCTTCAAGGGCTGACAGATGAACTTTCCGGTCTGATCCGTAAAGACTTTACCGGGACGGATCTCGACTTCTTGACCGATCTTAAACACACCGCTCAAGATACTACCACCGGCGACACCACCCTTAAGTTCATCCACTGTTGAACCCGGCTTGTTGACGTCGAACGATCGAATAACGATGAGTCGAGGATCAGCCTGGAAGTCGTGTTTCGGCACGGGGATTTTCGTGCAGATGTATTCGTTGACAGCATCGATGTTGTATTTCAGCTGAGCAGAGATAGGAATGATAGGTGCGTCCTTGGCGACAGTGGCTAGATTCAAGTTGACATTTAGCGAATTGCATCGTTCTCCACGCAAAGAAGAAAATAGACATACCCTCAATGAACTTTGCGATATCCTTCTGCTGCTGCAATGCTTCACTCTCTCGAACCAAATCCACCTTGTTCTGCAAGATCAAGATATTCCTCAACTTCATGATTTCAACGGCGGCCAAATGTTCCGACGTTTGCGGCTGAGGACAGGATTCGTTTCCGGCGATCAAAAGGAGTGCGGCGTCCATGACGGCGGCACCCGTCAACATGGTAGCCATCAAAATGTCGTGTCCGGGACAATCGACGAAAGAGACGTGTCTGTGCGTGCTCGGTAAGTTTAGTGATAGAAGACGGGGAACACGCGTAGATTGACGATTGACGTACCGCTGCAAAACATATGTACCACTGCATCCAGGTCGCTCACACTTGGGGTGAGGTTCCATATCCGATCTATACGACTTGTAGTTTCCAGGTCTTGGGCACGCTTCATTGTCACACTTGTAGATCTGCGAGAGGGTCACAATAGTTTAGCGCTGAGAAGGGTCAGTCGACGTGTGAATAGACACCGACTTTAGCGTTGGCGTAACCAAGCTTGATTGTAATGTTTCGTTCCAATTCGTTCTTGAATCGAACGGTCTGTACTCCAGAGATGGCTTTCACGACCTGAGAGGAGCCAGAGGATTATTAGTACTGCCGGATAGATGACTCGAAAGGACCTATAAAATCGCGGCACGTGGCAAATAGAATGACTTACAGTTGATTTACCGTGAGCGACGTGACCAATAGTACCTATTCAAGCAAACGTTCCCGTCCAAAGCCTCAATACTTATTCTGTGTAGACCCAACGTAAGGTTCTCACCGATGTTAATCTAAACGAGGATAAGGTACGACCTGGTCAGCATTTTCCTGAATCTTGCACATACGTTGCAAACGTACAGTGGCCTGTCTGCTAATAACTTCCGGGCTCAAGGCAGTCAACTTTGACTGGTCAATCTCAATCTGCTTGAGCTTCTCCGCTACCTCGTCGACAGTGCCGTGTAGTTGAGTCAGCTTGTCCATTATGGCTAAGTCTGGCTTGTCGTTTTTTGTTTTTGTTTGTACTGTTCCTTTCACGCTTGACCTCTGGTTCGATACAGCACTGCGAGCGTAATGATGGGCTCTCGAGTTATGAGGATGCAAGGCGATCACAATAGGTAAGAATCACTGTCGTGGCGAGACGAATGTGTGTACAACTACCTGTCTCTCATGTCGTCAATCGCGAACCGGTCTGACACGAATCCTTAGCGCACACTGTAAAAAAGACGCGCATGCCATACCAGAAAAACCTGTTCCCTAAGCGCATCCGCCACCACCGATCGACAGTTTCTCGAGCAGTGACGAATAAGGTTATTGATATGTATACCCCGTACGATACTCTTCAGCTGTCCTGTCCTCTTGTTGTCAAAGAGCTATCTATCTTGCTTACACAGTTCCCTTTCTATCTGTATTCAAGTCCACGCGTTGGAATCTGGAAAAAATGGCAAGTTCTTGGCTTTTTGGTCTAAACATCTTGGTTTCTTTCCAGCTTCTAACCCATCTCTCTTCATCGTCATTTACAGTCTAGCTACCCTCCTGCACGAACGGTTCTCCATGTTAGCGGTTTCCCAAATGACATGCGAGCCAAAGAACTCGCTTTCGAGTTCGAGCGGTTAGTTTTTATCTTGCTTTGCGTAGATGATATTTAGATGCTCATCCGCGTCACCCCTCAGGTACGGACGACTTGTACGATGCGATATCCCAGCTCTGAAGACTCCGCAATCCAACCGTGAGTCTTTTCGTCTTACTTCATTTCGGTCCGGAAGAATGCACTCGCGCAGAGCCACCTGTGCAGGTAGAGCTGCAGGTAGTTGCCACGTCGATACCTACAACCATTTCACGTGTGCTTTTCCGTAGTCGAGTCTCGTCGGATCTCGAGTTCCTGCGAAGGTTGATATAGCAGGATTGTCATCGATTCGATGCGAACGAGAACCTCGAGGTTTACAGAACCGATCGATCGGCCTCTTCCTAGAGGACACGAAGGACGTCCAGCTATCAAGTTCGAGACCACGAGGTCAACGTATGCTGGCGACGAGTACAATGCGAGCGACGATTGCGGTTTTGGTGCCGTTCGAGTCGACCCATCAGGGATAAAAGGTGTTCGAGTCTGCGGAAAAGAAAACTGCCAGTTGCGATGCACGAACGGAAGCGCTTACACGATAAATCGATTGCTCCGCCTTTTCCGGTATATCAGCATTCGCATTTGTTGAGTTCCGAGACCCCCGAGATGCTGAAGACGCGTACCATGAGATGTGAGTCATTGAATGTTGCGAATATGGCGTCGCCGGTAAACTAAACCGATACCTGAACGTTGATAGGCACGGACGACCTATTGATGGACGACGAATCAGCATTCAGTGGGCCAAGCGACCTCCGAGCGCTAGCTGGCGATTCGACGATGGTCGAGGAGGTTCGGCTCCGTAAGTCGATTTCACTGATTGCTTCTTCTCTCGCCTGTTTTGACCTTGTCTACATCTTCTCGTGGAGCAGTCGTCGGGATGATCGTCGGGACGACTATCGACGAAGTGGTCCTCCTCGACGAAGCCCATCTCCTAGACGACGAAGTCCTTCACCACGACGACCACGAAGCCCATCTCCTGTGGGACGACGAGACCGAGACCCCCGAGATGACCGAGAAAGAGACGACAGACGACGTTCCAGGTCTCCCGTTGGTAGTCGACGAGGCGGCCGAAGCGTTTCACCGAATGGCAATGTCAGTGCAGGGGAGGCTGATCGAATTGACGATGCCGTCAATGAGAACCCTAGGGGTGAAGCTGGTAGCGATGAACGAGACCAATAAGCGTAAGATATGTCTGTTGGCGCTGCTTGACCTTCCAATAGCTGTCCGAAAACCTCATATGCAACTGTATGCACTGATACTGTCGGCTGTGTGGTGACATTTACAATGTGTAAAACTAGCTGGAACATCTCATTCATGTTCCTTCTTCCTTCTTCCGATGACTTGCTGTTCTTTCTGCTATGTTGTGTGCATGAGGATACCGCGCAAAGTATACATGGCCGCGTACTGTCGCCGGTCGTCTTCGCCTTTCGCCTTGAACAGCTCCTTGAACCTGCTGGGCAGCTTGCTGGGCAGGCAGAGCGTGTTGCAGTTTTATCGCTAATAACGGTAGCTAGCAGCTTAGCTAGCTCGGTAGCTTTGAAGGGGCTTCTAATGGTCTGGAATCCCCGCCCTGACGCGCTAAAATAAGCGCTGTGACAAACTCGAACGAACGCCGTTTATTCGGATAGGGAGGTTTCTCTGCATCACCCAGCGCAGATCATCATCAACGATCAACAAAGCGACGGCAAGTTACTGTAAAAGTCGTAATCAATCCTGGGATCCAAGCACTCTGACCAAGGGATCTAGGATTACAGTCCTTCATCTTACCCAATCTTGACAATGCAGACACCTCTACAGTCTCCTCAGCAAGGGTCGCGCACGACACCGCGGACTCGTCGCAACGCCCCCGTGTGGACACCGATAGTTTTCCCATATGCATCATCCAGTCTATCGCGAGGAGCGATACGAAGCCGTGCGGACCTTACTGATAGACATGGCATCGCAAGGAGTTTCGGTATCGAGTCAGACTTTATATCCAGAGACGCACATCCTGATAGTAGCCCCGACGTAGGCTTGAAGCAGTGGACGACCAACGTAGGTCGAATCGTTTGCCAAATCTATGAATCGTGTTGATGGGCTCATGCCAAATGGATTCTAGCACCTTGAATGGTCTTATGAAGGCATATCTTCCCTTTCTGATAATTCGGCCACCACACCTGTATCTGAGCGGTCTGCATTACTGGGCAAAGTCATCGCTAACACGAGGTTCCGTATCGACGTGGGTAGGTATCAGCTTTTCCGTGGTATATACCTTCGTTGTGGCTCCCGGAGCTGATCCTACATGGACCTGGCTTTAATGACAGTTTTCAACAGTCGACAGCCAGCCCAAGCTGACTGGCAGGCCGACCTCGGGGAACGGCTCGGAGTTCGTGAAGATGTGGACAGATCTGCGTCTGAATCCAACAAGGAAGACGAACCGCACTTCTGGGTCTACATTGCCACTCTTGATGACGGTCAAGAGTACTATAGGACTATGGTAGACCTACTTCCAAGGGATGCCAACATCTTCTTGGGCATCAAGCCGCGCAATGAAGTTACGGGGAAACGACATGGGTACAATGATTGGATATGGCAAACCTCGACAACTCACGTCTTCACGGACGATCGCACCTTCTGCGGTGAGTCATCTTGATCCACTTTCGAATCCGATCAGCAGCATACTGAGCCTTGTACTATGCACAGAATTCCAGTTGCCTTCCCTTCCCGTCCTTCTGGAGAATACTAGAATTCGTGAACAAGATGCATTCACCCTCGTCTTGCGCCTTCAAACACCTGCCACCTTCGAAGCTTCAGATTTCGACGAAACTGGTAAACAGACGGTTGACAGGTGTGTGAAACATATCCTGGGAGCGAGTCAAATGTTGATGATCGAATTCGGCTTGTTGCAGGGATTTGATGTTAGGGCTGAGATCTCTACTGGACGACGGAAATACCGGAGACGTAAAATTCGTTTGCCTCGAGAAACAAGTGGTTCCCTCCTCTTCCGATACTTCGCTAGAAGGAGAAGCATCGACAAGCAATCGCTATCGTAAACGAACCTTGTTTGCCCATTCAGGCATACTGAAGCATCGGAGCGAGTACTTGGCCGACTGCATCAAGTTTTCGTCTGACAGGGAACGCGACCCAATCGGGGAGCGTCATGCTACATCCGCATCGGATCGCAAAGTTCAGACAATCCGATGCCTGGACGTAGACTACGTTACGATGTATTGGCTTCTGCACTATGTTTATACTGGGGAAGTGGACTTCAAAGACGAGCAGGATTTCGGGGATTCTACGGACTTGCAGATCTACAAGATCAATCCTGGATTCGCGAAGCGGTTCGATACCGGCAGGAGGGACGAAGATGAGTGGGAATGGAGTGAAGCCGATCCATTCCAGGCGAGTCCGCTTGGGAGTCATGACGAGGAGGACGACAGTGCGACTGTCACGAGTGCAAGTGCTGGGCACTCGAGCGTTTCCACCAGTCCCCATCAACAAGCCAAATCTTACGGCGCTATTGCGGCGCAATCAAAGGGCGCGAAATCGATCCAGACTCCTCCAGAAAAAAGTGCTGGTTTCCCATCGACTGGCAGCACAAGTCGACCTGTCTGGCCATCGATACTAAGTGGCTCGGCAACAACCCAAAATCAGGCTTCTATGGGCAAGAATTCGAGCTCTCCGACAGCTCCGCTGCAACAACACAGCATGCGTTCATTACCGGTTCCCGATCCTCACAAACATCCCGGAACACCCGCACCTCCCGCATCCGCCTTTGCGACCTACGCCCTCGCTCATCGCTACCAACTCGACGACCTTGCCCGCCTTGCTCAAGACCATCTTTTAGGGTGCCTGACGCCACACAGTGCTTCCTCGTTGCTAATGGCGTCTTTCAGATTCTATGCTTTGCATTGTTTGGTAGAAGACTACGTCATCTCGAACTGGGCAGCGGTACAGGAATCGGTAAGCCGTCAAGTCTCGCCCTAGGAAAAGCATCACCGTTGACAATCTTCATGTCTTACGGATCCAGCCCATGTTTTTACAGACTATTCAAGAGGTGGCAAGCGGATCGTGAGTTGATTCCATCTCGCTCGCCAGGGGTGAAGACGCCGAACGTTCTAGCTGATTTCATACTCTTGTCTGATCCAGCTGGGGTTCTGAAGGAGGCTCATGTCTGCATGGTCTCTTCGGTCGGCTTCATGGAGGATTTCCACCAACAATGTGACAGGCGTTTCTGTTCTGGTAAAAGGAAGGGAATGTCAGAGTTGGGAAACAGGCTCGTGTGATCGGTACACAGCATTCTTAGACATATGTAACGATTATTATAAGATGTTGTATGTAAGGCTTTACTACAATTGGGAAGCTACAGTTTTCGGAGATGCCGTGTATGGGCCATGGATACAGAAAAATGTCGAGTCATTGATGTGCGGTTAGTTGAAATGACTGTTATTGCCCCAGGAATTTGCTCCTTGATGAGGCGCTACAGTGTGTTGCGAATCGCTGTCGGGTCCCTTTTCTTTGTCGGTGACTTTGCCAGGAGTAGGGCTACCGTGCAGGTAGATCCAATACAAAGACACGGCGAGTAGGGTGGCTCCGACGATATTGCCGACCAATGCGCCTATGAGATCCAGCCAAATATACTTGCCCACGCTGGGTCCTCCACCAAGCATCATACCCCTGCAGTCGTGATGAATGTAAGTTAAATCTGACCTGCCGACGCTATCACAGGCGGAACGTACATTGGAATGAGGAACATATCTGCGACAACGTGTTCATATTGGATCACGACAAAGGCAGAAAGAACCAGATAAATCGAAACGACCTTGCTGACAACGTCGGCGGCTTGAGTCGCAGCCCATACAGAAAGACAGACCTGAATTGTTCACGAAGTCAGCATACGATTTCGTCTTCTATGACACGGCTCTGAACATACCATGATGTTACACCCGATACCTCGCAAGAACACCTCGTGCCATGGGAGAACGCCTCGACTGTTGGCCGCGTTGAGGATAAACGTTCTGATTGGGGGAGTGACCAGACCAGCGTATCGAACGAGAATCGCCGCGAAGAACAAGGATCCCGCGAGATTTCCAAGGACTATTACAAAGATCAAGTCAGTCGCTTGCCGCCAGTCGAACAACTCATTCTTGTGGCTTACAAACGACAACCCAATTGTAGGCGATTCCCCATACGGGGATCCGACGTTTAAGCACTCCTAATTCGATAATCATCATGTCCGAAGTCAACAGTTCCATGCCGGTCAGAACGATCAGCGTCAACCCGACAGGGAAAACGAGACCCTCGACTAATCGTAAAAGACCAGGGTTATTTGTATTGGCTGATGGCGATCCGCCTACAACGGCCTCGAGGAATCCACCGTAACTGGGTGTGATGAACCAAAAGGGGTCAGTACGATCCAGCACCTTCGACTGAAGCCTGCACTCACGAAAGCAAGATGCCGCCCCATACCGCCTTCAGGAAGAGCACATCCACTCGGGTATGATGCCTAGCTACAGCGCTCTCTACCAATGCCTCTGTCGTCTGTTTCGGGCTCAACGAAGGATGGTAGGTGTTATCTTCTCGATGCGAGTCTTTCGAGTGGTAATTGCTGATATGGTTGATGTTGACTTTCTGCGGCGTAACTACTGGGTAGTCAGCCTTTGGCAGATCCTGTGTGTACTGGCCTTGAGGCAGCTTCTGGGCCGTTGGGTAGGAGCTCTGCTGGAAAGGTTGCTGACCGACTGGGTACGAACTCTGTTGAAAAGCTTGCTGACCCTGAGGGTAGGAATTCGGTGGGTATGAATGGTTTGGCTGCTGAACGTAAGACTGGTCGATGGTCTGCTGAGGGTATGCTACATCGCCTCCAGTAGGAGGTGCAATGGGAGGGGGAAGGCGGGACGACATCTCGTGAGTGATATGTTTGCTTGGTAAGGTGAGGTTATGCGCGCCGGGTTGAACGGATACCTATTCGGCGCACAGGTTATATAGGATGTAAACTTTACAAGGCGAATGGCGAATGGTCTTTGTAGCCTGTCGTCTTTGTTTGAATAGACTCCGATTCCATGAATGGGACCTCGGTGAGTGGTAATACCTCTTCATTAAAAATAGGTGACGTCAAAGCTCGGAGTGCCGGTTTTTTCCAAATGGGATACGCATCATGGTGCTAAAAATATAGCGGGTTTCACAGAATTGGCCGCGCATCGAGCAGCTCATCAATTAGCTCATCTAGCTACGCATCTGTACTTATTCCCGATGGTAGCTGAGTATACTGAGCTGTATACTGCTGAGTGATTGCTGAGTGGAAGGATGTGGCAGCTACAGTGGCAGGACAGGTGACTGGTCAATATTGCAGTTTAGACAGCTGTTGAGACTAGCATGAATCGTTCCTTTGCTATAAGACAGCATATGTCAAGCATATCCGCGTTCAAATTTCGGATTGAACAAAGAATGTTACCGCCGCCAAAGATATGAGACCCAGAAAGAGCTGAGGACTAAACTAGAATGCGATGATATTATGCATGTTTTCCTTTCAAGGTTGAAATACAGTCGTCACTGGTTATTGTTGTTGTATTGCTACAGGTTGATGCTATTCCCAAGATCCCGACAAAGAACGCAATTTTTTTGATAGGCTGATGCACTCCTTACATCTTTCCCTTCCGCCTGAGCTCGGCTTCCTCTTCAAGCTCGAGCTGCTCGTCAATCTTGGCGCCTCGCGAAGGTTCCTGTGGATGAAGCACGAGTAAGCTTTCCGTTTCCCAGTCATTAGACCGCGCACAATACTCACGTTACCGTGCGACCTGGCCTCGTCGGTTGGACGCTTGTGAGAAGCCTCCTCTTCGGCCTGCTTTTCCCTCTTCTCGATTCGCTCAGCATCCTTCAAGTTGTTAGCAATCTATCGGTATATGCGGATTAGCAAGGTGTCAAGGCTGGCGTAGACTTTCCTTTCGTCACTTACAGATCGCTCATCCTTGCTGTCAATTCGGTTGTGAGCTCCCTCCTTGCCGTGTTCGAAAGCAGTGTCACCGGCGGGGTTGTGGTGGGACAAGGTGCTGCCAGTCTGCGATAAGGAAGCAAAAGATATCAGCTATGTATCAGGCACTCGTAGACGGCATGAAACTCACGGCAGGGTCAATAGCTCCGGCGTTGTTTTCAGACATGTTGGTAATGTAAAGTTTGCTAAGTTGTGTTGGATATGCAAGATGGGTGTGAATGTTCGCAGAGGACCGACATGTTGCACAGGGGATCAACTGTACCAGCACCATATAAAGCATTGCGAACAGAGACGTCGTTCGCTCTGCAAAGAAAGTCGGTCGATCGATGACGTAGGTAACGCTAGGCTAGCGCTAACCCCGCCTACGTCATAAGAGGAATGAAGGAACATACCGCTCCATTGCGGAGAGTATTGCCTGCCGGCACATCCGAGTGATAGCAGAAAGCTCAGCAGAAATGGTCAGAACCGCTGTCAAAGCTACGCTGCCCCTCTCACATGCAGCGAGTCGTCAGTGCCCTTGTCCGACGCGCTTGGTGAAAACCTCTCTGAAGTCGAATAGCGAAGGAACCAATAGCTTTGAGAGAAGGCGAGAGATCTATGGGTGAATACATTCTGCGAACATGCAGCTGAATATGCCAAGCCAGCTGCCGTTACTTCCTTGGACAGCTTCTCAGCTGGCTCCCCGCAGCTCTCCCCGCTCTCCTCTTGATTTCAGGCAGCTTCTCAGTCTGTGCCAGCTACTCTGCCTCCGTGGCGAGATAGCGAGGGTCGAGGGTCGAGGGAGCTGTCGAAGCTGCTGTCGAGGGGTAGCTCGAGGAGCTGCTCGAGGGGTGCAGGGGTGCAATAAACGCGAGAAGCACCCTTATTGCCTTCTTGCTTCCCTGCCGAGCATGACATCACCGTTGCAGACACCGCAATAGTTAGGTGACCTGCTTTGCATAGTATACACCAGCTTCCACGACGCAGCTCGGATGTACATTGATGTCCGAATGAATAGCTATATAACGCAGGCGTTTTTAAGCAGAATCGTATACTGGCCGTTCGTGTTTTGACAAACAAGCTCACCGCTACCACTTTTTTCACTACCACCGACTACCACCACTAAACATCACATCCGCAATGTCTGACATGGGACGTCAAGATCTTTCCGACAGTACGCTTACTTTCTGGCAGCCGACACCGTCCCTTGTTGATTTACTAACATCGTTTCTTCTCGTTTGCAGAGGCCTCCTCCGCCCTTAAACCTAACAGCCAGAAGAGCGTGGTTGAACAGTGAGGCATTTCCGGACTCTTCCGCTCGTTCCAACCAGTATAGTTAACCTTTCGACCAATTTCAGGGCTTCCGACTCCGTCAAGGGTGCACTCGACTCTGTCGCTTCTGCCGTTCAGCCTCAACATGAGAAGTCCACCACCCGTACGTCCAATTCTGCTGTTTATCTTCTCGACCGGCACAAACTGACCAGTTCTACGTCTCCTTCACCTTACAGAGAAGATTGGAGACGCCGTCACCGGTGACAACACCAACCGAAAGCTTGCTTAAACGGATCTCCGTACTGCGTGAATCAAGCCTTCCGCTTGACTGTCCTCTGCTTGCTGGGATATGGTTATCATGAACGCGTTGTATGAACAAGAAACTGAATAGCCCCAACAAAACGAATACGAATTGAATTGAATTGGCAACATTTTCGCGTCTGGTATCTTGTCATATACCGTTAAGGGCTGTCTTTCGATTGAGGTTTGTGCGTAGGCATCAATGAATTGAGGAGACGAAGATGAAGCCGTACAGTTCATGCCTTAAGCTCGACTACCAGAAATTGCTCAGAAGATGGCAAACAGTATCATTAATGAACTGGCGCTACAGTGTGTGATGATCCGTATGTATACTGGACGACTTCTTGGCCATAGAGATTGTCTGCATGTAACTTGTTAGGTACTTGTTGTGAAGGCACAAAAGAGAAGGACCAGCAGCAAGGATGCATTTGAGTTGGGTTGTTGTTCGGAAACATGCCTGCGGAAGCAAATTCTGAGCTGAGACGCAAGCTGTCCTTGTTTGCTCTGTATCAATCAACATAGAACTTGCATGGACTACCACCTGTATTCGAAATCTTCAGCTCGCCTGCCAGCGATCCTTGTGGCACATAACGTCGAATACCCGCCATAACTTTTCAGGAGAGGCACTGATTAGTTACGAACGCATACCTTCAAGATGGAGTCGTCGCCATTTACACCTCGAGTGGGACCCGAGATCAATACCTCACGGCTGCTGCGATTGCTACGGCCGTATACCAGTCATCTTGGCCAGCTTGAGCGCTTGCTTCAAGTCGATACCGACCACTCTGCATATGCTGTCATACCTCAAGGCATATCCCTCAATATTGATCGACTAAACAAACCCGGATCAAAACGTACTTATGGAAAGAGTCGTCGCAAAGGTCAATCCGCACGTACACCATCTCTTTCTCAAGGGTCTGCCTCGCTGCAGGATGACGACGTGTTCTGCGAGAAGACAACAATCAACGCACAGCATGACCCTTTGCAACGTTCACGGCTGCTCAAGTCACACCTCGGATTGGCCCGTCACGCCTCGGCAAAGGACAAACACCTCCAGAAAGTACACCAACAGGCGACATCGGCTTTCAGCGCTTTCCGCAGGATATGTGAAGTCGCTAAACCCTCGTTGCATCGTGCAAAACTGCCATCCACTGGATCGTTAACCCATCGCAAACAGCGCACCGTGCCAACATTATCGACGATATGTGCTTCCTTGGTGGGCCACAATCTGGAAGGATACGTCAAAGCAGAATGGATGGCCAATGAGCGTCAGAAATGTGGAGTCGGACCCGATGACAGTGGATTCCAGTTCGATAGCGAGAATGAAGAGGAAGCAAAGGACGAGTATCGAGATCAAAGTTGGAGGATAGAGCGGTTGCAGGAATGGTACGATGCGCTACCGGTATACTGCACTGGGTACGCTAGGAGAACTATCCTCAAGCGAGCAAGCTGTCTAATCCGTCCGTTTTCGACAGTACCGTTATTATACAGCAAGCTACAAGCTTAGCTCTCTCGTTACCGGATCATCCTGTCAAGACAGATCTATTGTGGAACATGCTAGAAGTTGTTTGCGACCGGAAGAGCAATGTGAGCGAGAGCATCTGACGGACCTTGATGTATTGTTACTGATCAGGCTTCGACTCTCCGCATCAGTTACTTCCCATGCTGCAAACCGTGGTGGAGGCTATCATGACGCACAATCCGACGATAGCCCCTCTCATTCTGAATGGCATCGCCGACCTTCTCTCGCCGAAACGGGTATCACCTCAAGTGGAAAGAGTGATATTAGCTCACATGTCAAATCGAAAGAAGTACCTCGCGCTTCATCCCACTCTCATGGGTGGAATCGTCCAGTGTGAACTAGCAGCAACAATGGTCGCAGCCGGTCTTCATTTCACTTACAACACCGACAATCAGCGCCAGATCGAGGATCTTGACTCGTACAGATTTCAGTGGATTTCTCTTTGGACCGAGACGATACCCTCGGCGAGCGCGATAGAAGAAGACAAGGCCTGGCTCAAACTTTACGAGTGCTTAGTGGATATCGGCTTCCTAACGGATTCTTTGCCGGTTGATAACTCACCCGATATTTATCTCGTCGCACTTGTCGTCGCCTTGCTTGATACGCTTAATACCAGGAGCAGCGAGACAGCCTTGCTTCGCAAATCTTTACGCTGCTTGCGCAGCAATCCCGACATCGATTTCAGCATACTACACCCCTCAGTACTGCCTCTCCTTGGTGGCCGAATGCTTCAAGATCCGCGATGGCAAACCGAATGTCCGCATATCACACGATGGTTCCTAGCCCATTTGCAAAGAAACGAATCTTGCCTACATCACAACCTAGAGATATCAAGTTGGGTACCGGAGCTCGAGATCCACATGCGGGCCGTTGAGGAGCTCGATGTCGAAACCAGAATCGCGTACCGAAAACTGGGCTACGTATGGGATACGACATTTGATTGCTGGGTTCACATGACGCCTCGAGCGAAGAAGGCAGGCATACCCAGTAGAGTTTCTAATCAAGACGACCTCATTTCGGAAAGTGACGGTAGCAGCAGCGGCGGCAGCGGCGGCAGCAGCAGCAGTAACAGTAGCCCAAAATCAGAAACGTCCACGACGTTCAGCGGTGATCGGTCAAGTCCCACCGTTTACATGCCGACTTCTTCACCAACTCGGACGGTCTTTTCAGTATCTAGCACTCCACGGATCACGATATCTGCGAGCAGTCACTCGATAGCTAGGACACCAGCTTTCAGCAGTCCTTTTTTCAACAGTCCGCTCGTCAAATCGACCATTGCTCCAAGGGACTTGTTGAAGATGAAAAGGCGAAACTTGACCAACAGTGTTCTAACCCAACCACTTTACGCGACACCCCTTCAGCCGACAAGGAGCATACAAACGAACACAGTTGAATCCATCGATCCTCTGGACGATATCGAAGAGCTCGATAAATCAACACCAGTACTACCCAAACGCATCTCGATTCGTTCACAGACGCCCCGACAACTGAAACAGCTCGACGAGCCATCTTCCGAGCTGGATGACAGTGATCCGTTGGCAGATCGGTTTTCTGATCTTCCCCTAGAACATGCTTGGAAACCGATTGAACGAATCTCGATGAGCGTCGCGGGCAGCAAGCGCAAAGCGTATGCTTCGTTCGAAAGCCAACGTTCTAAGAAATAACGGTACTTCACATCACTTAGAATGTTACAAGACTGCATATGCCGAACAATACTATATGCATTCACAACGTTTCGAATGCGCCAGTTAAACGACTTGTCCCATTTCTGCAAAGTGAAGCACTGCCCCATCCCGACAGACTGTCTACTTGTTGATTCTCGCCTTCATCTCCGGCATATGCTTCTTCATGTACTTTTCATTAATGTCTGAGAGAACAAGAAGCATAAGTATAGGACTAGTGGACTAACACACTGAGAGACACCACTTACCCCAGTCGACGGTGCTCGAGAGTGCGTTCCACTTCGCGAGCTTGTCTGCATATGCCCTGAGTTTCTCAAACTCGGGAGCCGAGAGAGCATCCAGCACAATCTGGCCAGAATTCTCAACTGTCCATGGATATGCGTTCCTCTTGGAGAACTCGAAGATTCGCGTCTAATCGACCATTGAAGTCGGGACGAATAGGCCGGAACGTCAGTGACTTGGCAATAGTTAAGATGTACCGAATAACGCTTACCAGGAATGGAGCAATAGAAGCATCTGCCGCCCCGAACTCTGAGCTCTCGACGTATCCGTCGGGAATGTAGGGGATGAACTTTCGAACAGCTTCAAGGAAATCGTCTAGCTTTTCACCCTTTCCTCCATCGGACATAGTGTACTTGAACCATGCGGAGTTCACCGTGCTCTCCCATTGGTGAGCCATCAAGGCTGACTGTGCGCGCTTGATGGGATCCTTGACTGTGCAGGACGATGCAATCAGTTTCAGGACCGGATCTCGAAGCAAATGGGTTCAAGGAAAAACCTACATTGTAGCTCTGGGTACACAGACTCGACAAAATTCACAATCAAGGACGATTCGGGTAAAATAAATGTTCCCGCAGGAGGTGAAGACGGGTCTGCATCTTTTGGGGCATCGTACCATAAGGCAGGGACCTTTCCAAGCAGAGCAAAGGTAAATGAGCAATTCAAGACGGTCATCCTAATACCTCTTAAGACTCACCTTTGACGCAGGATTGATCTTGGGCTGATACCATTCAGGCTTGTTCTTCAGATCGATTTCCACAATCTCGAAGTCTGCTCCGCTCGCCTTGAGCGCAACTCTTGCTCGATGAGCATAGGGGCAGCTGCAGGGATATGTAGGTGAATCAGTCCAATGAAATGGAAAGAAAGCAAAGCGTACTCACACATCGGCACTGTATAGGATTAATCGTTTCGCCATAGTTGAATCTAAAGTGTTGGCAATGGAGCGTTTCAAAGCCTGCATGAAAGGATACTCAAGTACTAAGCGTGGTCTGGGATAGAAGAGGGGAAATATCACACAACTAAATTCGTCCTGGTATCAACTATATACGATACGAGTACTACCTCCACCCACCTGTGTTCTTCTCTCACCTCGATGGTCAACAATGACGGAGTCGATTATCAAGCAGCAGCATGGGTTTCACATTCGTCATCCCAGTCGGGATGTTTAATTAAGGTCTATTTGTACCTCGAGCCCATTACTACTCATCATATATGCATCTTCAGGTTTTCATGTCATTGCTTGAGCGTCATATCTGTATGATGTACAGCTGCTTGATCAGTGCAAGTTCTTTTAGGGACCATCAGGAGTCACCTTCTACACGGTCTCCTCCCACAAAAGCGCCCCTCCCACGAAAGCATCTGTTCTTCACAAGTCGCAACTCACCTGTACAAATTGCACATGGTGAGCATATGACTTTGCGGAGTTGACACCGAGCCGAGTCCGGGCGGTCTTGATAGTGCCCTGCAGACTTTTCCCACGTCTGAATCTCCGAAGTCGCTGCGACGTCGCCGAGTCCTCTGCCGGTGCCTCGAGGTAGAGGGTCCCCTTCAACTGTACGTGGTCTTTCCGATTTGCGCATCGACAATCGCACCGCTCTCCTCGAACGAGAAAATATCGATAAGCGGGATCGAAGCACCCAGATGCTGAAGTTGCAACTTGTTAGGCGGCACACAAGTCATTGCGGAATGCTGATTCTGAGCAATGACCTGGATATAAATCGAGTTTTCGGTGAGTAAGAATGCTCGAATGAATGCCGCCTTGAGGACGTCGAATAGTTGGCGGAGACGGTCGAGGGACATATCTTGGTCGTAGCCGAGACTGAATCCACTCGACTTCATCATCAGTTGAGGTGATTCAGAACATGCGCTCGCCAGCTATGTGAAGAATTAGGTTAGCTATCTCATCTTTGCGCTTCCGCCAATGGACTCACTGCCTGGACAGCTCCAACGAGATCGTCTTCGGTATGTAGGTATAGCAAGAAGCTCGATGGCTGAGTCGTCCGGACGTGGCGAGGCGTCCACAGTCTGTGAACTTCCAGAAGCATTTCGTAGACCGCAGCAGACTGGACGGCGAGTCCCGGTTCGTTGAAAGTCCACTCGGATCTGGTAGATCCAATCAATCTCTCCAATATGACAAAACTCGGAGTGAACTAGAGGCGCGGAAGAACACCGCTGATGTGTAGACGTCGGGATGATATGCAGATGATTCTTCGGGGTGTCGCGGTCGGCGCAGGGTGTCGGCCGACGTGAGATGCCGTGCAGCAGTGTCAAGGCTGTGAACAATCCACTCGCATCATTTCCTCCGTAGTGATAACTGTCCTGCAGGTAGGCATAGAATTCTGTGCCTATCCTGCCTTCTGCAAACGCCAGTGTTACTTTGCACCGGTCTCCAGGTAGATCCGCAGTGCTGTGTCGCGGTTGGATCAAAGCTTGAGATCGAAGCATTGGTCCGTTATCCGTGCTATTAACATCAATCAGGAACCTATTGACGGAGGGCAGTGGAGTGTGTTACAGGACAAATCTCGGATTCGCGGGCGGCTTAGCTGGCTTACTCTATGTATTCCGCGCCTGCAGACTGGGTCAGCCTCGTCCACTTTTCTGGCTCATCATTCTCGCTCGAGTAGCGGAATGTCACAAACTTCCAGAGGACGGGTAGAGTCTGTGCATATACGTCGCGGCAAGCCTCGTTGAGGTTGGCACAGGTCCGGAAGAGGGACCGAAATTGAAGTTCTTCGGCAATGAGGACGAGAACATCGGTTGGTAATTGTAGTGGTTCGGTCTAGAGGATGCAAAGTCATCTTAGGAAGCGTCGTGACAAAGGATGAGAACGCTGTCACGAACGTTGTCTTCCATACTTGCACCAATCCGGCCTCTTGATAATATCCTATGCGGCTCTTTCTTCGCTTCTCCTAATTGGATGTAATGTCGTGGGAAGCGAAGACGAAATCTATCTCTCGAGGTGTAAGCTGTCAAGGACGATACTTCGATCGGTATCGGACTGATATACGGCATTCATGATAATCAATTGATGAGCTGTAGCGGGTTACATGATACATCAGATGACTGTCCCTGGATGAAGAGCTCGCGAACAAAAGGCTTTTCAGGCAAGTCCTTTGAATTGATGGAAGATCAGAAGATTATGTTTGATTGAATTATGCCATTGAAGATCTGCGTACCGACTGCCTTCCACTGCTAACCATACACATCATTGCTACGAAGTCTGCTCGGCGGTTCATCACCATTCTACCGTCCCACTGTATCCAGACTTAGTGAATGAAGATCATGAGGGCGGATATCGTTCGAGATCTTGCAGGTCCAATGTCGCTTCTTTCGTTGGATTCGGCGCTCCAGTGCTCGAAATACTATTGTATAAGGCAGTGCGATGCGTGTTTGTTCAGTCATTGTCTAAGTGCTATTCTCGACGGGCATGCATGTATCTTGGACTACCATATCTCAAGCTTTGTGAAGTTCAGCTCAGCCCTAGAAGAGCTCCTAGAAGCTGCCCTGGAGCTCTCCGTATTTGAGGAATAACGAGCGGAGCAAACATGTTCGATCAACTTCTATGCGCTAAAATAATGTTTCAAAACGTCACTTGTTATTCCTTACCGTGCGTTCCTAAGAGAAACAGTAAACAACACACAACCGTGTTTCCTGCAACCTTTTGTTGTCTCCAAACAAACTATACACACAAACCACTACATTCAGCTTACCGCCCTTGACAGTAATCATAGACAGCGCTTCGACGATCCCCTTGACATCTTCTTGGCTATCATCGGTGGTGAAGGTATCCATTTGATATCCTTCGCGACTTCAGCCTAGTCTTTCAACCGGCCGTTGTTGACTTGTAAGCTCCCTACAATCAAGTTTCAACAAGCCAGACAGACGTAACTGACTGCATTTACCTTAGATCTGCAGAAAGCCTCTCCCTTTTGCATCTTACAACTGCAAAAATGTCGAACAGCGCTCCTATTACTCGAAGTCGAGTCCAACAAGCGGCCCATGGAAACACAAGCTCGCCCTTGAGGACCAAGAAGGCGCAAAGCACCAGACCTAGATCTAATAGATCTACTCTCAAGGTCTTTCAAGATGCACCCCCCAGCACTCCGAGCAAGTCTGCCGGCAACAAGCATGCTTTGCAACCAACATTCACCAACATCTTGCCCAAGTCATCGGTATCCTCTGCAAAGCTACAAAAAGGCGATGGCGCACTGGATTTCAGCAAGCCAGCTCCCTTGAAGCCGGTCGTTACTATCCCTAGTGCCGAAGAGGATCCTGAGATTGCTACCGAACCTACACCATCAGCCGAAACGGAGACTTCGGACGATACTGAAGCGGTTCCGTCGCAGGACGAACAGCTCTCTCGTCTCCTCGCCCGTCGACTGCTCCCTCAAACATCTGGTACACTTGATACACCTATCCGCAATCGCATCACTCCACTTGGTCAGAGACTAACCTCTTCCAAGTCCACTTCCACCCTGCTCGCTACACCAAGTCAGCAAATCAGCTATTCGGATCTCCTCTCGCCGTTTCTCTCACACTCAAAAATTCCGACGTTGAACCCGATTTTCAATGTTGAAGATCTCCTACTCCCCCTCGCTATCTCGCCACTTGCACTGTCTCAAGCATACCTTAATGCCCTTGGTTCGTTGACTCCGAGTCACCCCTCAATATACTCGTCACCATTGTCTCAACCGGGATCTGTATTGCAGTCGACTTTATCATCAAATATGACACCTCCTGCGACTCACGTCTCTACGCACCGACTGGACCGATCACCGAAAGCCAAGATGAGGTACAGTCCGTCTCGACAACAGTGGTTCTCAGTTGACGAAGAGACAGGAAGCCCGAGAGTCGCTGAAAGGGAACAAGAAGCGATGGCTTCGCCTGGGTCGCCAACTCGACGTGGGGAGCCGATGAAGATGAGCGGATTGCAATTGTTGGAGAAGAAGAGCAGCAGGAAGTCTCAGCACGTCGAGCTAGGTCGTGGCTATCCTTCTCCTCTTGCCAAGGTCAGTAAGATGAGCACTCCAGTCAAGCCAGTTGCTAGCGGGGACAAGGACTTGGATGATGTCAGGCGTTTGCGAGAAGCGTCGCTCGAGGTATGTGACATTCACCAATGCCACATTTGAAAAATGGCAGCTGACCCATCTCTCGAAATTTGATTGTAGTTTGACTTTGTCCGTGCCACGGCATCTCCCCTATCCTCGAAGGCACGTCACGCCAACACGGACCGGATCCAATCCGACTCGTTTACTGTTATGTCTACACAACAAACGAACGATCTGCAGACCTCGTCGTCGTCGATTCCTGCTGGATTCGCCGAGTTCTTGGCCAAGACTCGTGTCGTATCTGAACCCATCCTCACGTCCAACTCCGCTGCCTCAGAGGAAAACATGGAATCACTGCGATCTGCTAGTAGCAGACGACGAAGCAAGCGCAAGAAGGCCAAGCTTCCGGTCCCTGAACCCGACGCGGAGCCTCTCAGCTGGAATGCGTTGCAGCAGAAGTTTGTTGAAGCGCAAGTTAGCGAGGTACGTAGCGACGAACGTGGCCTCAAGTAGATGACCTCGAGCTAATTTTCCCCTGCTCGTTGATCATCAGGAGTACGAAACGATCAGAAGTACATACGAGAAAGTAGCAGAGGAGCTCGAGGCTACGCCGCTGCCTGCAAAGCAGGCGGATGGAAGCGAAGACAAAGCGGCACAGCAAGAATGTGATACTTCGGCGGTTCAAACAGCGGGATCGGGCGACGATGTCGCCTCCGGCATTGCTGCATGATATCCGCTAGGCTGTATTGATATCGAGTTCTTGCTCACTTGTCATACTGTGCCAGTGCGAGTGCAAGGCCTCGTGCTCTGCAACCCACCCGATATCTGGTGATAATGATCAAAGGTAGAGCATCGATAGTTCCTCTCTGGATGCTCAGCATGATTCTGTAAATCTGTACCATAATGCGATATGTCAATTTAAAGTTATCTTTATCCAATTCAACGGGACGCATATTCTTGACCATGTACAACGATGAAACTGAATTGAGACTAGCCAACCGTGTCGGTATGAACCTCCGACATCCTTCTATTTCTTAGCATCCATCCTCTTGTATCTATGCGAGAAGCAGATCCAGAATATCATCACGGCTAATGCATGCGATAGTCGTCAGTTTGCCGCTTTAGACGGATTCTTAAAGAGTGTCGACTCACCTGCCACTGAGATCATCGGCACCTTTACGAGCCGTCGAGGCCATCACCGTCGCTCTTTGGCTGCTTTCGTTTTCATCTTTGGCATACAGTGACGTATGATTGGCTTTAGCTCTGTTGACGATCTTTGTTTCTACAGTGTCTACAGTCGCATAACTGTGCAATTCACTTCAGCTACTCAGCATCGCATCGAAACAGAAACAAAATCCTCACCAGTAAACCGTGGTCTCTTTCATCTGCCCCAACCTATCTACTCTCCCGATGGCTGTCGCAAGGGCCCAAATTAAGTCTCGTCCAAAGAGTCTTTTATACATGTGCTTACCTTGTAGTTCGAAGCCGCTGTTGATGACGGGTTCCAATAGATGACAGACGCTGGCAGCCGTTCTGTACAAGCCAGAATCAGTATGTGCTCTGCATTTACGATATGCGTTTTACTTCTTTGCCTACAGTGTCAATCCTGAATTTTCCCTCTCACCGTGCAGCAGGAAGACAAGGATGTCAGGATCTTCCGTAAACTCCTGTATGGAAGTGTCGTCTTTCTTGGCGGAGCGACTTCGCCAAGAGATGTCATTGGCATCCAAAGCGGCTTCGACAATTTTGAGCGCATCTTTCCACGATGAAAAGATGATATGTTTAACATCAGGTTGTGTCCGACGCCAGTGCTGTAGTTGTCGTATCAGTCGATCAAGCTGCCGAGCAAACGGTACCATTAGAGATCATATCTCAGGTAATATGACCCAAAGGCTTACCTTCGATCCCCAACTACCTTTAACGGGCAAGGCCAGCATCTCCGGATGCTCAGGTGCAATGTTGTATTCCGCAGGGTTGAGCTGGGCTTGGAACCAGGCTGATTCTGAATATTCAGCTTTGATTTGGCCCATTATCTCCTGAGGTTCGATAGGCTTGTAGGTGATTTTCTGTACATCGTCGTTCATTTTGATACGGCGCCGGCACGTTGGGCAGACGGGATTGTTGGAATCGAAGCATAATGCTCTATAACAGGAGGCACATAGCTAGGGGGCCTAGAATGATTATGAGCTGTTCGAGGAGCGATGGGGTACGAGAGCTTACCCTATGTAGACATCCCAAGATCACAGCGTTCGTAACACCTACATCACCAAGCTGTTCGCAACAAATTGGACAAATGTCTTCGGTCGCTTCCGTCCGGACAGACTGAAGCTACCAAGAGAGCAAGAGGAAAGATTAGGTCATATACCAGCCCGTTGCGACGACTGCCACACCTACGTAACGACGACGCGCGTTCGCTTTGTCATACGCCGCCTGCGCACCAACAACCCGTGAAGTAGTTTTTGCCAAATCGTCCGCAACGTCATCAGTCTCCAGTTCGACTTCTCCAACAGTATCCGAGATCGCTTGCAGAGCCTTGTAGTGAGCCACTCGGCGGTTGAAACAGCTATTCATCACCGTAAACTCGTCTGTCAACCTCTTGATGATAAGACTCTGAATTCTGATCACATCCTTGAGGCGATCGACCTCCATCCGACAGAGAGCGTCTTCCTCTGGCCTGTTGATTGAGGTGTCTCTGATTCCTGTGAGCGCGATAAAGGGTCAAGTTCAAAGAAGAGTTTTGCAAGTCCCAAATCGCTGACACTTACCATTCAACGTGATGTAGGCTGCCTTCAGGGACATGCCTTTCTGTGCAGCATGTCTGATGGTGTTCCGTTGTTCCGCAAGCTCCTCTCTGATATCTGTTTCTTGAGCGGCTTCTGCACCTTGCTCTCCAGCCATCTGAGCCTCTGCCTCTGCCTGTCTAATTGCTTCTGCTCTGTCAGCTTGTGCGGCTAAAGCACTTCGTTCCTGTGCCAATTGAACGGAGGCAGAGTTACCGTCTCCTCGCCAGCAACTATAGATCGATGAAAGCGTACCTCAACCATAAATTCGGTCCTGTCCGCCAACGCACACTGATAGATCCACATATGCGCTTCCAGATCGTGTTGCTCTTGGAGCGTTTGCTGATAGTCTTTTCCACCGGTCTCGTCAGACTGAGGGGATGAGTCCTCGATAGCTTCCATCAGGGCGGTAACGATCTTTCCTCTCGTATTCCATAGCATTTCTGCATTATCATTCAAGCATTCAATTCTTATCCTAAGCGGCTCCTGTACTCTTTGGCCTCGCAAGCCCAGCTGGTCAGGAAGTTCGATCTCCAACTCTCCAAATTCAGCCACTTTACTGCGGTGAAGTGCGGCGGTCAATTTCGGGCGCAGCTCATTTGCGGATTTGGCTGAACTTTCCAACAGCTCACTACGCATACGTCCAGCCGTAGAGTACCATTGCTCCTCTTTCTGCGATTTTTCGGGATCGTCTACTTCGGGCGAACTGTACATATCTCCGAGGCGGAACACGACCTCATGCTGAAGCAATCGAAGAGCGTGTTTTCTCGCTCCTAGCGTATTCAAACGATTGGTTCGCTCGTCGTGCTCTTCATCCTGGTCTGCAGTGGAATTCGTCGTATTATCGTCATCGGGAATTCCTGCCGCTTTGCTTTCCAGTTCTGTGATTTGGTGACTAAGATTGCGGTATAATTCTTCGTATATCCGCACAGCTGACTTCCATTCTGTCGAGTTTTGTAGAGCGATCAAAAGCGCACGCCTGACCTGATACCGGCAGACTTCAACAAATCTGGAGAGAACAGTAGCTTCCGCATCTTCCTCCATCCGCTGCAATGCATCGAGGATTGGCATGATTCGATTATCCAAACGTAGTCGTACGGCGCGTCCACCGTTTGCATTAGAATTTGGTCCAAGTAGACCCACTTGTAAATGGGTGCAGATCATGCGCAACGTGTGCAAGACGCTACGGAACAGAGCGGAGTCGGTGTAACCATGTTGAGAGCGCTGAAGCCGGTCCATGTTATTCTCGTACGTTTCTTTGTAGTACTGTAGAACAGAAAGTCAGCGGCAATCTCGACCAGTTTCAAACACTGTCGACTGCTTACCGCCCATTCTATACTGCTGAGCTTGATCGGCACTA
The DNA here is from genome assembly GCA_030039215.1 of Naganishia onofrii. Lineage (NCBI taxonomy): Eukaryota > Fungi > Basidiomycota > Tremellomycetes > Filobasidiales > Filobasidiaceae > Naganishia > Naganishia onofrii. Next base: position 196,751 of record JASBWV010000008.1, read on the forward strand.
GAAGACGCTGCTGGGGAGGGATAGTCAACTCTTCCGCAGAAAGACTCGACTTCGGATGTCGAATAGCGATGTTGCGGAAAATCGCATGAAAGGCTTTCGAGTAAGCTGGCGTGACAATCCTGTTCCACACATGTGTAGGCATTCTGACTCCGAGGAATGACAGAGAGGAAGCGAGATCCTGAACCGAGGCCTTGGCTGGCGTGCCTGATATTGCGAGAGAGTGATCTCGTTTGATGGTCTTGATCATGTTTGCCGTTTTACTCGCAGAAGCAATATCTAGCTCCTGTATCTCATCGATTGCGACCCGATGCCAATGACACAACAGCAATGCGCTCAGTGGTCGGACCTTTTCAACGTATGTCGCGCAGCTCCGTCTGGCTCGCTTCATCGGAGGCGGCGCGACGTCCCAATCCATCTGTACCGTTCCAAACGTTGTGAGCATGATGTCGGCTTCCGCCACCTCTTTCATCCAGGTGTCGATCAACTCTTTATACTGCGAGACTTCATCCACTGCGGGATTCAGCTTCCGCTTGCCCCGCTCATAAATCTGGCACCGCTCGAGCAAACTCTTCCAGCCTTCATACACCATAACCTTTAGCGTGGGAGCATGACGCCAAATTTCTCTCCTCCACTGGTCGATGAGAGTCTCGGGAGTCACGATAAGCGTTCCCTGAGTATCAGGACGAATCTTGTAAGTAATTCGGAATTTTTCGGAGAAGGCAGGAAACAGTGCCCTACCGACACTCTTGTCACGTCCATATCCAAAGCCTTGTCAAAAACGACGTCTGGAACGTCTGGATCGTGATCTCGTTTGTTCAACATGACGAGCGCAATGACCTCCAAGGTCTTACCCAAGCCTGATGGACCGCATAGATATTAGCCAGAATGGAACTGTATGAGAAAGTGGCAAGAAAAACTGACCCATTTCTTCGCAAAGCATGCTTCCACTTAGAGCGCTCAAACCAAATTGGTCCTTATCCCTGCTAAAGCTGTCGGAAGCTGCGGTAGCTTTTACCGGACGTCCTTCTTGCGCCCATTCCGGAAAGACCTCGATCGGCAGAGCTTTTCCGGTCAACCGACTGTATGCAATATCCATGCCTTCCGCTTCCATCCCGATAGACAACTTTTCCCACGTTTCGGAATTGTACGAGGCTGTCCTCTTGACATCAGTTGTCTGTTCACGCTGGATCAACCACGCGACCGATCTTCTCTGAAATGGAAGTAGGGGTGTTCGCATCTCCAGCGGTTGGAGCGAATCCAACACCGCAGGTGGCAGAGGCGGAGGCGGAAGGAGATGGCTGTAGAAAGTTTCCAAATCGATCAATCTGACAGCCTCGTCGGTACCAAAGGCTTGGACAAAGTCCGTGTTTGTATAAATGTGCTGTAGAATGGCCCGCCTCTGAAAAATTGTTGATGCTTGAGACGGGAATTGATACAGCCTGGCGGGTATGACATACACGTCCAGTTCCATTCCAATCCGCAAGGTTGACCATATACCTTGATTCTCTCGATTATGCATCCTTGTCGGTGAACCTCGCCGGGGAAAGAATTGCTCGAACTCGAAAATTGGGTTCTCTATCTGTTGGGAATCGACCGGTCGATTTATTAAATAGAGCTTGATCCCAGTTGAGAAAGGTTGTCCGAACTCCTGCTTGGTCGCCACCAACATGCCAAGGTTTTTGATCCAAGTGTCACTTCGCGACTCGCTGTCACTGGAAAGACAAGACATAAAATCCATCGCTTGTCTTTCCGTTGCGGTGTAGGGTACTGCAGGATACTGAAAGATCGATAGATCCTGATGACGTTCATCCAGGACTACGCTGCAAGGTCTCACCGGGTTGGCAAATACATCGGAATGGCGCTTAAGACAGAAGGGCTGAGTCAAGTAAAATCTCCGGTTATCGCCTACTTCGCTCTGCACGATCTCGATCAAATTTTGGAGGTTTGATTGTGGTACTGGGTCAGGTTCTTGAAACAAACTTCTATTTGGCGGTCGGCTACTGCGGAAGACTAGGAGGCTGCCTAGAGCGACTTCCTGCTCGTGTCGGAAAATCCGCACCCGATCCTGCTCCTTGACCTTCACTACAACCGAGTCATCTAGCATCTCCAACCCAGACTTCTGCTTTTCCTTGTCGATCTTTGCCTGCTTTTTTCGCCACTCCTCAGCAGATGTTGCCTGGCGGCGGGTCACCGAACCGAGGGCATACCTGAAGCGGTCTGGTAGATCGGGTGTACAGACCGAACGGCAGGCGAAGTCGACAAGGAATTCCAGTTCCACATCCTTTGCGAGAATTCTAGGGATGTCCTTGAAGTTCGGAGGAGGTATCGGAGTCGTTGAAGACGCTGTTGTCGGACTATGCTTTTTCGACTCCTCGACTGACGAACCTTCAGCCAAAGAAGCGACGGCTTCCAAGGACTCGTCCATTTTGCGGAGCAACGACGCTTTATTAGCCGGCGCCGTCTTTCTTGCGTGACTTCAGTTTGAGGGGATGTTGCGGTCGATGGATGGGCTTCGTAAATATCAGATCTATTATTACAGTAATAGCTTTGTTCTCTTTGATAAAGACCTCCAGCTAGACCTCCTATCCCAACATGTCTCAGGGGCTCTTAGGAGCGATCTTCTATGCATAATACTCCGAGTTGGTTCGGGCGCACTCTTGAGATGTTCATATGATGCATCTTCATTCTTCATTCTTCAATTCTTCACAATCTCTAAAATGCATCAAGTACTAAGGATTTGAAGCGGACATTCATCGACATTAGTATTGACGGTGTTTTCAACGCAAGCTAGACACCTTGAGCATTTCATCGCCTTGCCTATACCGGATATGTCGTCCTCTGAAAGTCGACAGCGGTACAAGCTCGTCGTATACGTCCCGACGGAACATGCCGACATTGTGCGAAATGCTGGTATGTTTTCCTGCCCCTCTCACATATCCGCCTATGGTCCTGCGCGCTGACTACGCTTCGGTTGGATCACCGATGATGTAGCGTTCGCAGCAGGTGCTGGTCGCATTGGAGACTATTCCAATGTCTCTTTCACATCACACGGCACCGGCAACTTCACACCCTCTGCAACCGCAAATCCGGCCATCGGGAAACCAGGTTTGGCAGAAGAGGTTGACGAGGTACGAATCGAGATCACTGCCGTTGGGAGGAAGGTAGTCAAGGAAGCGGTGGACAGAGTGAGAGAGGCGCACCCCTATGAGGAGGTGGTGGTAGATGTTTATCGATTGGAGGAGTTTTAGGAGAGCAGTAATAGTGGAAGACGTTTTGGATGGGGAAAGATGCAGCAGGGTGTGACCGCTCTCCATATCGACGGATGGCTGAGATTTGGGAGAAGGGAGATGAGTATGGCAGTTTGTAAGCATTGATCTTGAACGCTATGGACCCTGCACCCCGGACAATGGATTGATCGGATGCTTGCGATGTGAATACTCCTTCGCCTATCCAGGCGGATGTCGACTGTGTTAACAAACACATTGGTAGGGAGACACCATCCTGAATCATAAAATGAAATGCAAACAGCAAGCATCGTGAAACCGCAAAACAAGACTTGCTTATCTGACCACCAATCCTCGTCCGCCGAGCTTTTGCACAACATCGTTGCTCTCCTCGTACTGCAACATAGCATTACAGAGACAATGAAGGAACGTATCAGGATTGGGAAATCGTTCCCTCGCGCGCGATATAGTTCGCTAGATCTGACCTGCGCAGATTTGCCTAGTTGCCGGAAAGAAAATCACGGTCTCATGCGATTGTCGACCAGGGAAATTACTTCGCCTCTCAGGAACTGCGCAGACAGTCAGGGCATGGAATTTACGGGAACTAGCTGTATATTCTACAAGAATGGACATGTGAGTGCTCTCGAGTCGAGATGTTTCCCGTTGTGCCATAATATGACCGACGATGCGCCTGGAAGCGCGTCACGACGTGAAGCGAACACATTGTATGAGCATAATTCATGAGCATCATGTGCTCACGTCTCGTCATACTAATCAACACTAAACCACTCTGTCCATGGAAAAGTTAAAGCTCAGTCGCGGATCTACTGCGCAGCAATTTTTTTAGAAATCATTCAGAAGCAACTGTACAGTAGGCCCTCCCCATACCGGACGCAAAGGGCGCTCAGTTTTGCAGCTGCATGCGTCCGGTATTGAAAGGGATCCGGTAAGCAAAATCGATTCTTTGGGGGGTACTCGGCTGATTTTGGCTGGGGGGACATATGTCCCCCCCACGATTAGCATTAGTCATCACAAAACTCCATCTGGAGCGAGAAAATACCGGATGGGCGCCAGCCAAAAAGACCCTTTAGCATGCTTTTGACACTGATTTTCCGTCCGGATCCGGTATCCGGAGGGAACGTCCGGTAATGTATGGCGCCCTTGGTTGGCGCAACGGATTTCCGACCCGGCCATCCGTTATACTCAGGGATCCGGTAAGGGGAGGGTACGTTATGGGGAGGGCCTACTGTACCATTCATCTATGCCAGCAGGAGGCCCAGGACCTCATCATAACTACCAGAAGGGGGCGGGAGTTCAATGTCGAATATGCACTAGATGTGAGAGGACGCGTACCTGCCATTGACATCTTGCACGCTGTCGGGGGCTTGCGAGGCGACTTGTGGAGGAGCATGTTGACTAATCCCTTCGGCTGGGGTCTTGGCGTATAGCGACGTGTGGTTAGCTGTTGCCCAGTGAACTATCTTCTCTTCTACGGTGTCTACCGACGAGAGCTGTATTCTATATGGAGCATATATATATGAGCAACTTTATGACAATGTTCAGATGAGGCCACTGCATATGCACATGGAGTAACATAGGCCACGACGGCCAGGAACAATGCCTTGAGCGCCGTGAGACTGGATCCAAGTGTGAGATAGACGACAGAGCTATACAACTTCAATGTCCATGGAAAGGTCTCCGTATTTACAACTTATTCTTCTCTAATCGCGTTTGCTTCGTTTTGATATACCGTCCAGCATTTCACTGTCGTCGACACTACCCTCGTCCCCCACTTCATCAACCTTTCTCTTTCCCGATTGTCCAGTGACGTTGTCCCCGGCGTTCAGATGATCAAGCGGAGGCTGGCCGACAAGGTATGCACGCATATGAACGTCCGACATGTCTCCGATATCTGAGCGATCGCTTGACGAGTCCGCAGACGACAGCTCGTGGTTGCCAAAAGCCGCTTCCATGTCGATCCCATCTACGATATCGGGATTATCCTCGTTGTGGTGACTTTGGATGTCTCGAAGAGATACTTGATCGACCGGTCCTCCATCCGTCGATGCTGTAGAAACATCTGCCGAATTCCGTGGCTCATGCCATGACTGGTGCTCGACGCTACTCTGATCTGTCGCGTGCGTGAAGTGCGTATTATAAGAATTAATAGTAGGCAGTCGATTGGTGAAATCCGAGATATAGTGTTGTTCTTCATGGATTGATGTATGATGAGGGCCGACGTGGACATCCTCTGGTGGTGGCAATGGGAAATGAGGCGCTATGTTACTCAAATTATGAGATCTCGACACAGGCACTTCGTGGCTCGAGTGATTGTCGAAATTTGGTCCAGTGACCTGGTAATACTCGATATGGGATAATGCCTGATCCAGAGGCGAGGGCAGGTGGTCCGGATGAGACTGTTGATGAACACCGTTGTCGCGCTGCTCTTCGGTATGAAGAACGGTGTTGGTCGGATATCGATTCTCGTCCGCTTCACCAGCATGTCCGATGGATGGACCTATTATCGACATGGTCATTTCGGAACTTGGTTCGCCAAGTTCCTCTTGCTGGATATATAGGTTTTGTGCATCGACTGGTCCCTCCAGAGCATCGTCAGCTGCTACTTGATCCTCCGGTGACGCATGTTGATCTCGAGTTGACCGTTGTTGATGAGCATGGTATTCGAAGCGGGTTGATACAACCGGCGCATCTACGGGGGCATTCAACACCGTCTTTCGTGGCCGCCCAGGTTTGCGTTTGCCGTCTAGTCCGCCGGGCCGGATAGATCCGTCTGGGTTGAGAGTGAGAAGGGATTTTGAACGGTACTTGCTACGTGAACTAGGAGCGATACCGCGAAGCTTTGGTGGACGGCCACGGCCTCGTCGCACGGAATCACTCGCTCGTTCCAGTAGTTCGGAAGCTGTTGCGTCTTCCTGTGGGTCTTCAACTTCGACAGGCAGGCTGGTGACATTTTCCAAATGCGGCACTGGCCGGCTGATATCGGAGCCGCCGCTGTGTGATCGTGCGGAGGCTTCTTGACGATTTAGTTGCGAGCTATTGGCGCCTGTCACGTCTAGCCTATCCTCATCTGAGGCAGGCTCAACGCGTAGGATGCCATCTTCGATACGTTGCAGTAAGAGTTTATTTTGACTGCGAAAGACCACAAATCAGTGTAAGCTGATGGAATATAGCCAGGGAGGGACTCACGCAACGCTATTGTTGCTCGGGTTGCGCATGGGAACCATTTCTTCTTCAGTACCAGGTGCACCCATTGGCCATCCAACGATCTTCACTCCGTAAATTTGGATGAGACTTTCAGGCCTTGTCCATTTCATCTCCGCATCCGCGACATTGCTAGCTTCTCGAATCATTTGCCGCATGCTGGCATTCAATCTCGACTTGACGTCCAATGATCGGGCACCTGTCGGTATCGCGAGGCGGCGGCTGGTTACTGCAGGATGTGAAAGCGCTAAGAATTTGGTCAAGTTCGTTCCGGGGCCGCCACGCAGACTCTGCCAAAATGATGCTGCTGGTTGAGAGTGAGCCAGGACGGGAAAGTCGTCCGGAGCTTGAAAGACCGGAGCTGATAATAAGAGGTAATTCGTCCCCGTTGACTGATAAAGAACGTTGAGCTACCAGGAAACGAAGTTTAGCTCGATGTGAAACACATAGCGGCGGGAATGGTTGTTCACCTCTTGCACTATATTGCTGACGATATCGCCGATGCGGCTCTGTTCCGTTTCGGAAAACGTACGTCCAATCATTGATGCCGCCTTGGCATCGACGTCAGCCGTATCCGTGCGGAAGGGAGCTCTTCTGGGATTGCTGGCAGACGTTCCTGAATGCGAGGTCACCGGCTGATGATCGGTCTCTTCGCTGCTCTTGCCTGAAGGCTGCGCCGTGAGACCTAATCTAGCTCTTGATTCGTGTCTAGATCGCTGATCTGGGCTCAGGGAACTCCACGCTTCGACGACAGGCGACGGTGCGTCTGGATTCAAGGAGACACTGTCAGCGGGCCTACTACTTAGGAATCGGGCCTACCATACGTACCTGCAGTTTTCAAGCCTCTAGCTTCCAACCAGTCATCCAAGAACTTCATGAATCCCATACTCGGTATGCTTTTCAGGGAAGCGAGCATGGCCTTGCTAGTCTCATCAGCGGAGGCTCTCGCAATAGACGGAGTATGACTTTGCACTCGAGCTTGGTAATCCCCGGTCGGATTAAGTCGAGGATCCATTGCCACACGTCGAATGTCCACTTCGCCTCGGTAATGAGCTTCTGGCTCGGAAGTTGAAGGCTGGAAAGTAGTCAGATCATCTCCTTGAATTGCTTCTAATGCAGCCTAGAGATAACGACGTCAGGCTGAAGTGAATGGAGCGCAACAACACGGACGAGTAGCTTACATGATCCAAAATATCCTCAACTTGCATGTCATCTCCGTCATGACCACTATGCTCCTTGCTGCTTCCTTCATCTTGCAGCAGTTCTCGACCCTCATTCCGTTTTTGTCGTTGCTGATTTCTGAATTCCAAGTCTCGGGCGACTCGATTCAAGGCATCGCGAAGTTCCGAGTCAGGTTCGTGAAGCTGTGCACTATGTATCGAGGACTCGCTGATGTGATTGGGATGCAAAGGGGACATTATTCTCCCACCCCTTGCTCTCTTGGAGTTGGTACCTGTTCACCAATCCCGAGTGCACCGCGGAGACGACGGCGGATCGATGAAATAATAGGAAACCGAGGAAGGGTCGTTAGCAATCTAATCTATGAAACGCTCATAGCTCGCGTCGACGGCGGGGTCACGCGCTTTTATTTGGTGTCTGCTCGTCTTCCTTGTCTGCTCAATCTTAGATTACCGATAAGTCAAGAAAGCATGCCCTTGCCAGGCTTCAGATGCGGACTGGATTTCAACACGATTAGTGGAGAATTCGAGTGAAAATGGCTAACAGAAGCGCAATGTCTGAATCGAAAGCGTCGTGACTGATGCTCATTTCTCATATTTGTGAGGTTCCAGCACGGCCGGCCATACATCACATAGGAGCTATATATCCTCTTGCGTATCAATAGGCTGCTCGTCGCATGACCGAGTATTTGAAAGCATGCAAGGGAATTATCGTTCGCTCAACTTTTAGCTTTCTTCATCGCAGCGATTCGCTGGAAATCAATCACTCATCAGCGCCGCTTTCCTTCGCAAATACTCTGATGACAGACGGTCAACTCACTGCTTTCCGCTCTTCTCTTCTTCTTGCCATCTCTTTCTCCTTTTCCTCCTTTGACAAGCCAGCCAGACTAACATTAACAGGTGTAGACGGCTTGTTATCCGATGTGGGCTGCGAATTTGCTTCCTGCCAATCCGATTCATTTGCCGTGCCCCATTCGTCCGCAATGGGGGCTGGAGATGGAACCGAAGCCTTGGCTGCTGGCGGCGGTTGTTTTGCACGAACAGGTTTGGGCGCGACGATTGTGGTAGGTTGTTTAGGTTTTGTTATGCTGACATTCGAGAGCGAAGGGACAGGGTCCGCCCAAGGATCCTCTGAGGGGAAGTAGGATCATTATTTTAGGTTTCCACGAAGGAGGCGAATTCACGTACCTGTGAATACGGAAGATTTGCTCTGATTTGTTGTGGTCGACCGTCTAGGTTCAGATACAAGCGGAACAGGCGCTTCCTCGAATGCACCTATAGTATCAAGTTAGTAACCTGTCGCTGTCATCGTGTCGACCCAGGCTTGATACTAACTCCAATCATCCTCATCTGCATTCACGTCCAACAGATCGCCCGAGCCCCACACATTTGCCACTTCATCCTCATCCTCTTCGAATTCACCTGCGAGTTCGTCAACAAGAGAGGTCGATGCAATCGCTCTATTTTGCCGACTGCCGGCGGAAGAGCCACCGAGCTGCATGCCTCCAGATTTGCTTGCCGTAGACCGTACAGCTGCGTTCGGCGTATTCGACCTTGATGTACCGAGCGTGGAAGACGACGGCCTGAATCCATCGTGCTTTGACGCGTTCAAACCGACGGATAGCGGCTGCTGGGGTTGTGCGGAAGCGGCAGATATACTCGAATGTGCTTCCGATACTGGTAGTTGTTTGCCGAGCGAGGCAATCGCCCATCCTGCTAGTGCGCCTGCTGCACCAGTGGCCGAGTGGACCAGACTCGTTCCTGCGGCCGAGGTATGGCTGCCGTTGAGCATAGCAGTCGTTGATGGGCCGTACGTTTGACCATTTGCGGCGTTATCGGGGATGACTGTATCGGGCTATACGCGCGGCCCCAGGTGATCAGAGTTACGGAAAGGTCGACCAAGGTGAACTCGCACACGTACCATGGCTTCCGCTGCGGCCTCTAATCTCGCCATGAACATTTGCATCGCCTTGAACGCTTGATCTCGAACCAACCTATAATCGCGCATTCCAATTAGCAACTTTCCGTCCAGCCGACCCGCATCCCGACTCGACCCACTTTTCCCTATCCACCAGAGTAAAACTCATATTTGGCACCACCTTGCCCGCCAAATCATCCTTATCATAATACTCGACCGTTGCCATCAACGCCATCAGCCCTGCCACGCGGGCATGAACAAACGAATCCTTCAAACTCCTCGCAAACGCCGCGACGAGGACTTTTTTCTTGGTATTTGGCCCGAGGAGGGGTGCTAGACGACCGAGGAGAATGCATGTGTTTGTGCGGATGGATGGTTCTGGGTCGATTTGCATTTTCGCTAGAAGTCGGAGGAGGTCGTTGTTCAGAAGACGATCGGAGAGCTGGAGGCGGGCGGGCAAAGCATGAAGTCAGTTTTGCTGGTTAAACAAACGGCAGAGATTCCAATGTACCTTTGGTGCGATGATAGGGATCGCTTTTACAGTAGCCTCCCTTATAACCGCGACCGTATCCGCGAATCCCGTAATCTGCGCACACATGGGAATCAAACTTTTAATCAAGCCAAACCGCGCCTCGCCATTCGACTCCCGCCTTCGAGAAAACCCACCAGATGCGGCCAAATCTTGTCATTTACCATACTCTTCTCCAACCGCTCTCCATACTCTGCCAACCCGTCCAGCAGCGCCATCCGCGTCCCTCGATCCGGACTAGCATACAGCCTGACCACGGGCTCCAACACGAGTTCTTTATACCGCTGTTCATCGGTGATATCTTTCCCGATCGCCAGCACGAGGGGGAGGATGGCGCTGCTTGGTGCTGAAGGGAGGGAAAGGGAGTGTAGTAATGACGGGAGGATTTTTGAGGTGAGGAAGGGCGGGGGGAGGGAAGGGATTGATTCCTTGATTCGACGCAACAATCCGGCTTTTTCACCCTCGGACGCGAGTTCGAACCCAGCCAATGCGTCGACGAGTTCTACTAAATTATTCCCCGTCCAGAACCCAAGTTGTTCGAGTTCCGGGATGAAGGATGTGGTGGGTAATCTTGTACGTGGATTTGGGTTGAGCATGCGTTTGTAGATTGGGAACAATTGGCGCGGGACGAGGCCAGAGGATGTGGGTGTGGGCGGTGCCGAGGAAGAGAGGTTGGGCAGGGGTTGATGACGTGGGTTGTACAAGGTGTGGATGAGGAGTGCGAGTAGGTATGTATCCGTCACTGCTGGATCGGCGCTAGGATTCCACAGGCACATCAGTAACCCAAACAGCAAAGCTGCGGCCCCATTCATACGTGCTCACTCTTTCAAAACATCCCACCCACCCTTCTTCACCTCGGGCGCCAACCGGTCCCCGACCCGACCCGGTACTACAGCACCACCAACCCCTAGCGCCCACGCGGCACCCTGCGAATCGTCCTTCCCGCTCAACACTTCGAACCCTGCTAGCCGCCATTCCAGGGCGGGAGTAATATAGATGGAGGAAGGGAGGAGGAGGGAGTGGTGTTGTGAAAGTGGAGGTGCATTGAGGAATGCTAGTGCGGTCTGGAGGGCAGAAAGCAAATAGGGTGATTAGGTCGGATGCGTTACACCAGATCAAACGCAGGGAACCTGAGTATTGTTTTTTAAGAGAGTCGCAGTCCGAGATGCTATCTCTCGGGAACAGATCTCGCTCTGCTCGACGAGGCAAAGGCAAAGGCACTGATTCTTGCTTCGCTCGACTGATTCTCGGCGGCACGGCGAAGCCAAAAGTAAGACGCTCACGCGGCATACGCCGCTCTCAAGAAGCATTCAAAGAGTCCTTGGGACTCGTAGCCTGCGGCGGAAGAATCTCGCTTCGCTCGGGTACTTTTCGCTCCGCTCAGGTACGACTCGCTCCGCTCAAACCAACACTCACTGCCACACTCTTCAACCCCCACGCCAACCATTCCTCTTGGCCGCGCTTCCTCGTCCCCACATCGCCTTTCACGACTTTCCCTTCCTCCCAATGCTGCAAGACCGCTCCGAGCGGTGTGACGCGTTCCGTAGCGATGTAGATGTGTGTTTCCGTCTCGACAGAGTCGATGTATCGGAGGCTAGGCAGGGATGGTATTCAAACTTCAGCCGTTGCTAGAGGAGAGTATATAGACGCGAGCGGCAGCCTACATATTCGGATGCCGTATCGTGCGCAACTTTCTCAACGCATTCTTTGCCAACTGGAACTGCGCTGCCCTCTTCTCCCTATCCTGCCCTTGCTGCGGCTGCTGCGTCACATCAAAAATAAACAACGTCACGGGCGTCCCATCATCCTTTTTCACACCACTCCTAATATCCCAAATCACTTGATTGTCAAAGGACGCGGTGTCTGTCGGTCCGAGGGAGAGACGGTCGCCTATCTGGAAGGGGAAAGTGACGCCTGTTGATTGGAGTGCGGCCGAGGCGATGTTGCGGAGGATGTTCATCGTGAGAGGGTGAAGGGTGAAGGGTGAGGCCGTCCTGCTAGATGGACATGTCTTCAGCCCGGGAAGAGAGTGAATGAGCTTCTCTTGTATACCCGTAAGAGCGTGATTCATCCAGTGCAGTGATCGACACCATCTCAACAAACTCAACAAACAAGACACGTCATTCTGGGACATCATCGACAAGAACCGACACCTTGTCTCTTCTGTCCCTTCAACTGGGCTCTTTGGGCTTCCTTACTGTTGGATATTTCGCATCGAGCTCTTCTCACTCTTCTATGCCTACACGGCATCGCCCGGTCAAATTCCTTCGATGGCCCCGAACTGTTGGTGGTCACCCTGCCGTTGTCACCACCCACCTTGTTGGCTATCTCTTCCCCGCAACTTAACTTGCACCCGAAAGCGAAGGGGCGGATGCAAATCTCGAATATTTCCTACGTACGAGCAAGGTGACTGTTCTTTACCAAACAGTTAGGAGAAGAGAAGACGTCCTGCTTTTGCGTTTGAGTGATCGCTCGCTGCTTCTGGCCTTTGCCTCGCCAAGCTGCACCCTTTGCTTTCTTCTGCCAGCAACGCAATTGGTAAGCGCCCACTCCTTTCCTCCTCGCTAACGAGCCCTAACAACCCTTCCGCCTCCAGCCCACCATGTTACTCCTACCCGGCCAATCCTCCATCACCCCGACAAAACGCACAGTCCTCCTCTCCACCCTTCAATCACTCTTACCAACCGTCACATCAATCGATGCCGTCTACCTCCACCTCGTCCAGCCCTCGTCCCCTGATTCATTGGCGAAACTTGCATCCCCAGGAACAGAGGAACGGGTCATCTTGGACAAGTTGTTGACCTACGGTGACGACTTTCTCCTCGACACCACTCAACAATGGGTATCCAACGTCGTCTCCAACGGCGGATTCACCCAAGTCGCCCAAGCCAAACAGGCAGACGCTAGTAACGGCTCATCACACACGCTCGCCGTCTACATCCTTCCCCGGGGCGGAACAATCTCCCCTTGGTCCTCCAAAGCGACCGATATCGCTCGTATATGCCGCCTAGGAGCACACGTCGCTCGACTCGAACGAGGTCAATTGTTCCTCATCCACTCTACGGCTCCGCTCATGTTGCAGGATCTAGAAGCGAACCCAAGTATCATGGCACAGCTGCATGATCGGATGACGCAGCAGGTCATGACCGATGTTCCCTCCGTGCATGTCATCTTCCCGCCTGTCCCACCGACGCCAGCACCGTTGGTGACGATCCCGATCTTGACGGCTTCCGACCCACAAGCGCTCTTGCGTGAGGCAAACACCAGGCTTGGGCTCGCATTGTCAGAGGAAGAGATTCCGTACTTGATCGATGCCTTCCTCGCTGCCAAGAGAAACCCGACAGACGTCGAGTTGTTCATGTTTGCTCAAGTCAATTCGGAACACTGTCGACACAAGATCTTCAACGCCGAATGGACGATTGATGGTAGCGTGATGGACAAGAGTTTGTTTGCCATGATTCGGAATACGGAAAAGGTGATTGCGTCAAAGGGTACGATTTCTGCGTATTCTGACAACGCAGCCGTCTTGGAGGGATACACGGCACCTCGATTCGCTGTTGATCCAACAAACAACATCAACTCGTATCAAGCGCGAGACGAACCCATGCCGATTCTCATCAAAGTAGAGACACACAACCACCCGACTGCTGTGAGCCCGTACCCGGGTGCCGCTACCGGTTCAGGCGGTGAAATCCGAGACGAAGGTGCCGTTGGCCGAGGCTCGAAACCGAAAGCTGGGCTGGCAGGATACACGGTCTCTGATCTCCTCATCCCTGGGTTCACGCAACCGTGGGAAACCGACGTGGGACGACCGGATCATATCGCCAGTGCATTGGATATCATGATCGAGGCTCCCCTTGGTGCGGCCGCGTTCAATGATGAATTTGGACGACCGGCGTTGGGTGGGTACTGGAGGACGTATTTGCAGCAGGTGACCACCGCGAACGGTGATCAAGAGTACAGGGGGTACCATAAACCGATCATGATTGCCGGTGGGTTGGGTAATGTTCGACCCCAGTTTGCGTTAAAGAGCAAGGTCCAGGTGGACGCCAAGTTGATCGTCCTCGGTGGACCGGGCATGTTGATCGGTCTCGGCGGTGGAGCCGCAAGTTCCATGGCATCCGGTGCATCCAGTGCCGATCTCGACTTTGCGTCTGTTCAGCGAGAAAACCCGGAAATGGAACGTCGTGCCCAGCAGGTGATTGATGCGTGTGTCGCGTTGGGTGACAAGAACCCGATTCAATCGATCCACGATGTCGGTGCTGGAGGGCTGTCCAATGCCTTGCCAGAGATCGTGCATGATTCCGATTTGGGTGCCACGTTTGAAATTCGGGATGTCAAGGTGGACGACCCGGGCATGTCCCCGATGGAGATTTGGTGTAATGAGAGTCAAGAACGATACGTCTTGGCTGTCGCGCCCGAGGATTTACCAGTGTTTGAAGCACTTGCCCAAAGGGAACGTGCACCGTACAGTGTCGTCGGGACCGCGACAGCAGAGGAACGCCTGGTTGTCACCGACAAGCTACTCGGTGAGAAACCAATCGACGTCGCCATGTCCGTCTTGTTTGGCAAACCACCGAAAATGACACGAAACGCGACCTCGATCAACCCGGCACGAACCGCATTCGATTCGAGCTTGATGACCTACATCCCACACTATGCGCAAGCACCCGTCACCTCGCTCATGGCGGAGACTGTCAACCGTGTGCTACGGCTTCCAGCGGTCGGATCAAAGTCATTCTTGATCACGATTGGCGATCGAACCGTCTCTGGTTTGGTTATCCGTGATCAGATGGTCGGACCGTGGCAGGTCCCTGTAGCAGATGTGGCCGTCACCCGAGCGTCGTTTGGGTTTGATGTCGTTGTTGGAGAAGCCATGGCCATGGGCGAACGAACACCCCTGGCCCTGCTCAGCGCCGGTGCATCCGCTCGAATGGCAGTAGCGGAATCCTTGACCAACTTGGCTGCCGTGTCTATCGAGTCGCTCGACAAGGTCAAGCTCAGTGCAAACTGGATGTCGGCCGCCTCGCATGAAGGCGAAGGCGCCAAGCTGTACGAAGCTGTCAAGGCAATTGGGGAGGAGCTGTGTCCTGCTTTGGGCGTGGGTATTCCCGTTGGAAAGGACAGCATGTCCATGTCGATGAAATGGCAGGACAAGGAGGGACAGGCAAAACAAGTCACTGCTCCGCTCTCGTTGATCATCACCGCTTTCGCGCCCGTCGATAATGTCGAACGCACCTGGACGCCCGAATTGCAGACGACGTTGGAGAACCAGGGATCGACTTCGCTCGTCTTTGTCGATTTGGCAAGAGGTAAACAGCGACTCGGTGGATCTGCCGTTGCGCAGACGTTCAAGCAGTTGGGACATGAAGCTCCCGATGTTGAGAGCCCGCAGGATATCAAGGCCTTTTACGCTGCGATCCGAACGCTCAAGACACAACACCCGGAACTTGTGCTCGCCTACCACGACCGGTCAGATGGTGGTCTGTTCACCACGGTCGCGGAAATGGCGTTTGCCGGCCGATGCGGCGTGGAGATTTCGGTCGATTCGTTGCCTGATTCAAGCGATGCGATTGCCGCTCTGTTTAACGAAGAACTCGGTGCGGTTTTCCAAGTCCGAGAAGCCGACTTGATGCACTTTTCAGACTCGTTCATCAAGGCCGGGTTCCCTACCAAGCATATCCATGTGGTTGGTCGAGTGCTTGGACGAAAAGACCAGTCCATCAACATTATCCACGGCGGTGAAGCCATCTATACTTCTACCCGAGGTGCTGTCCAACAACTATGGGCGGAAACTTCTTACCGGATGCAAGCCATTCGGGACGATCCCGTCGCCGCAAAGGAAGAATTCGACGCTATTCTGGACGACGAAGATACCGGTCTTATCTGTGATTTCCAAGCTGGCTTCTTGCCCGACGTTCCGTCGACCGTCACTGCTCGACCCAAGGTAGCAATCCTGCGAGAACAGGGTGTCAACGGTCAAATCGAAATGGCTTGGTCGTTTACCGCTGCCGGGTTCGAAGCCATCGACGTTCACATGTCCGACATCATTTCGGGCAAACTGTCGCTCAAGTCATTCAGTGGTCTTGCCGCCTGCGGAGGTTTCTCCTACGGTGATGTTTTGGGTGCGGGTAACGGATGGGCTCAGTCCGTGCTGTTGAATGCCACAGCTCGTGCCGAGTTTGAGGCATTCTTCAAGAGGGAAGACGCTTTCGTTCTCGGAGTATGCAACGGTTGTCAATTCCTCAGTCAGCTCAAGGAAATCATCCCTGGAACAGAAAATTGGCCATTGTTCAAGGCCAACAGGAGTGGGCGATTTGAAGGACGGGTTTCTTCCATCAAGGTCACACAAGAGGCCTCGAAGAATGTCCTGCTAAAGGGCATGGAAGGATCCTCTCTGCCCATCGCCATCGCGCACGGCGAGGGTCGAGTCTTGTTCACGGCGGACGGCCAGCAAGAGCAACTGAAAGCCAACGGTCTAGTCGCTGCTCATTACATCGACTACAAGGGACAACCGGCCACAACATACCCTATCAACCCGAACGGAAGTCCAGAAGGTATTACCGCCATATCGACGCCCAACGGTCGGGTGCTCGCCATCATGCCTCACCCGGAGCGAACAGTTACTCGTGAAAGCATGAGCTGGTTCCCCAACGATCAGGGCAAAAACTGGAATGGCAAGGGTCCTTGGTTTAGGTTGTTCCAAAACGCCTATGCTTTCGCTACTGCGCAAAGTTCGTAGATTTGTGAGTAACTCTCTGCTGTAGCACCTTCCAAGATCGACGTGCTGATTTCATGTTGCTGCGCAGAGATGAAGTTTGATGATAGCAATGCCAAAAATGAAGGGTTACGCCCTTGGCTGAGCTCCTTGTATATAAATGGGATTACCGAGACAACACGTGTTGAAGTCGGTCATGTAAAAGAATCAGCCTAGATAAAATGGTCAAATATGTTCACGTCGTGCAAATCATCCGCAGACACAGCTTTCAAGATAAATTTACAAACGAATAAGGCAGGACCATCGAAATCAAAGTTTAAGCAAGTTACAAGTATCCACGCAGGCCAAACATCCCAACGGTCACTGCCGTGTCCGGGGAGGACCGTATCCGCTGCTCTTGACGTTTGTAAACGATGTAGAAGGCTTCCGTAGCAAAGACGGAACTCCTCCAGCGGTCGGGTTTGGTATTGATGTGCCTGTGGTTCTGCTTGAAGTGCTTGCGACTAGACGGTTTCACAACACAAAGGTCAGTTATGCTTTCGATTTGTAAAGGAGAACTTCGCTTACCCCTGGCACCTCTTGTCGACCCTCGAATACCTGACACCGCAGATCCCCGTGTCCCTCTCCCAATACCTGATCTACCCATACCCGATCTCGTCCCCGTAGTCGGCACGTTCGCTGCTGCTGCCGCCGCTCTTTCTCTCGCCTCTTGTGCTCTTTCACGCTCTGCCTGTTGTTCCGCGGCGCGTAGTCTGGCGGATTCTGCTTCCTGGCGACGGCGTTCTTCCCCTTCAATGCGTAACCTTTCTTCCTCTTCCGCAAGTTGGACATCCTGTAATGCGAGCGAGACAGGTATTGGCAATCTGTATTGGGAGAGAATACTTGGCATGACTTACATCGTTGATACCTGTCCATCGTTTATCCAGGATAAGGCGTTGTGTGTGCTCTGTTTGACTCAGCAGAGAAACGTATTGATCGAGCAGCTGCGATGTCTGCGCTGTCCGTGCGGCTAGACGCTGTCCAAGCACAATAATCAGCCGTCGCCCGTTTGTATGTGTGTACATTGCTGTGCTCACCTCGTTGTGATGCCTGGTCGCTTCCAACGCACTGGCATAATTCTCAAACACCTCGTTCATCTTCTTCAGCTCGAACAAGGCGGCTCGCAATCGCTCATCTCGTTGGACGTCGGCCGAGCTATCGTTGTTGGTTGCCCTCAGAGGTTGAGGTGGTTCTTCACTCGGGCCGGAGTCCCCTTGCGCATCCTGATCTGCTCTGATCACTGTTACATCTCCTTCAGACCGCTCACCGTAGTCGTATCCAGACGTTTCAGCTAGATGGTGTTCTCCTTGTTGCCCAATTACTTTGTATCGTTCGAGATCGTACGAATCATCACCCATCAAGTCCGAATCATCATACGCTCCGCCGTTGAAAGCAGGTCCACCATTAAGAGAAAGGTTTCCTATAAGTTCCGAGGTATCGTGCTCGTTCATGTCCATCTTTGGCATTTCGAAAGAATCGGAATCGCGACGCTTGCCATCTCCGTATTGGCGAGACTGGAAGGCTGATGAAGGCGTATCCATACGAGGTTGACTTTTTGGGATGTATGCTACAAGCGTACCGATGTAGATTGAATTCAATAGCGAAAGAGTAAGCTGATATGCTGCATCTCTACCTCTTCAACAGACCTTCAGGAGTTGACCTGAATTGCTCGATCACCTTCTAACAACGCGTTGTTTACATTTCAAAGTTCAATAGAGTCAAGGAGACAAGTAGCGCAGTAGTTTGGAATGAGGGTGACCTGTTGTGCCTCATTTCATCCCACAATCTCGAGTTTCACTCTGGGGTCCTCCGGACCGCCATTATATCAACGAATCAACAAGCTCACCGGATCTGGTCGGGTCAACGATGACTCAAGTCATGGTTTAACCCAACCGCCGGGTGTCGGACTCCAAATTGACTCCTTCGGTTCGTCGCTCCTATCTCGACTAGAATGAAGCCGCCCGATATTAGCATCTGCTGCAGAATCTCCCCTCAGGTCTCCAGCAGGCGAGGTACTTGCGGCGTGCACGCCTCCCAAGATCCAACGGTGCAAAATGAGAACATGGCCCACTTCGGGGTGGAGCGGGTGGAAAATTGGTTTCAATACGCTAGGGATGGACAGGCGGGGAAGAGCGCCGTTTGTTTGTCAGCACCTTTTTACTCTTCTAACGTGCGAAAGCTCCCTAGACCCACGAAATCTCGGTGTGCAGGTTGAAAGAATCGAGAAGTATCTCTCGGGGTATCGGAATTGAACAGATCTTCTCGTTACGTACCTTTTCAGTTGTAACCTCTTCGTAAGTGGGACTCCGTTCACCTATAGCACTCGAACTAACACGACTGCCTGATCTCAGACTTGCTGCTGCATTTGCTGTCAAGGTTAAACGGTTATACGTTGCCTTCGTGGATGGAAGTACTTTCTCTGGGAGATACCATCCTTCTGTCACGTCCGACTTATCTGCTGGAGAAGAAAGAGATCGAGAACAACCACAGTGTGTACTTGTAGTTTAAGATGAACAGATTGATCGCTTGTCTGCATATCACAGATTATATATGTCTATATGTGGTGCGCTGATGCGCCGTGTGCTGGTCAGAAGGATCGCAGCTAAGCATTGAAGCTAGAAGTGCCAGCTGAACTGACCGCCCATGCCCTCCAGCTTCTGTACGGAGTCGCCACACGCATCGAGGAAAGCAAGTCATCAGTTCCATGTTGGAAGCAAGCACTACACGACTGCGGCTTCATCTCCGGCTCCCTAGCCACGTGTATTAGCGATTGGACAAGCATCGAAGAACGTTATCGGTTTCTGGCAGCAAAAACTGAATCAGCGCCTTTTAATCGTGAATCCGCCTTTCAGTCTGTACTCTGTACCGGTCACAGCAAAATGGACGGCCTCAAGGACGCATCAAAAAGACAAGTCATCAGTTCCTCGCAGCAAGAAGTTTTACCCTCCCCACTGACATTGAGGCACTTGGACGCCCCCTGCCAGCAGTTCGGGATTTTGAAGAGACTAAGGGACTTCATCTACGATATCACAACGCCCGCACGTCGCAAATCTAAAATCCTCCCCCCAGGGTTGAACCCGGCCTCTCAGGTCGCTCGTCCGTCGTACTCATGGGCAATCTTGCGCATCCGAAATCTTGCACGACGGCTTACCATTTTCCTAGGGGTCCGCAACCATCAGGACTGTTTTGCAAGTCGTGATATTGGTCTGGGAGCTGGCAGGGGGTTAGGAAGAGGGGGGTCAGGCTGCAGAGTATAGTAAGGGAGTCGCAGTGCGAATTGAATTACTGGTAGGGGACAAGATACGTGCGACTTCGGATTGGCTAAAGTATGTTCTCTGTGCCCTGTCTGGTGAGTGTGCTGCTGACTTGCTTGTCTGATACTAGGTGAGAGGATGTCCAAGTATAGTGCGCCGGTTCCCGCTACTGCAAAGCCATCTAACGGTTCGATGCAGTAAATCAATCAAGAGGCGTCAAGGTCATTCGTTTCGAGCCTCTTGTATCCCACAACTAATCATTGCCCTCGATATGGACATGCTATGTCATACTGTATGGAGCCATGCGACGTTCAGCCGACCAAGGCCATCACCTAACTCACTGTAACGTGTTGCAGCTGGACTACGTGAAGACACCAACACCGAAATCACCTTTCTCTCGCGCGCCTATGGTGTCGAGAGCTCATGCACACACCAACTAAGCGGCATTTCGAGGTCATCCTCAAGCTTATACCGTAGACAATGTAGCATCAATGCTTTGGTCTTCCACCTGGGAAATCGGGAAGCCGGAAGACACTTGGAGAAGCCGATCTTTCTCCTCTTCGTTATCTCTATTCTCCTATCTTTGTCTGGCTTCAAAAGGGCTCGTCGACTCCCTTCTCGCCGACCTGATAATGGACGACTATGATCTTCACCATCTTTACCACCTTCACTAGTCCAGAAAAACGACCCAGATCGGGAAATACACGAACTTTTCGATAAGGTTGGCCATAGCACCTCAGGCTAGAGATCTGCTTTTTGGCCATGGCGGAAGACCCAGAGGCGACTGGGCGACTAAGTGGGCCAAAGGACCCTTTGAGTGGTCTCACCATCAAACGGGTTGGAGCTGTATGTATGTTGCGCTACTTTGAAACCGAGATTCCGAGGACTGACAGCCATCTCAGCTTGTTTGTTGACATGGTTGAGGTCGCGTCGTTCTGCTGGCGTGTGGGACAGCGCGAGGATGTTAGACTCACTTAGGGTCTATATAATATTAATGTTCGTTTCCAGTCATGCCCTTTTTGCTTTCTCTTTCAGCTTCACTTACTGCAACTACAACTTGTGCTTATTGGTACTCATCTTCATAATGAGACAAAAGGGAAACAGCAAGGCGCTCTGGCCTCTGCTGATTCTTGTCAATTACTACTTGCTTCCAACGGTAATCGGCACTACATACGGCTTTCCGAACGATAACCATGACCATCTTGCCTATTACGACGAGGACGGTAATCCGGTCTCCAGTACAACTTCCGCTGCCCCACCAGTTTCTGCTTTTGCGTCTTCTGTGACTACAACTATACTTGATAACAATCCTCATGTCGACACGTTGTAAGTCTTTCCAACCATCGAATAATGGGAACTCGTAGTTGATCACTGACTACAAAGTCGCACTGCTAGTTCTTCCCTTGATACTGGTCCTACTGGTACAGTTCTCGCGCAAACTGACAGTATTCATACCTCGTAAGTCCACTTTTCTCCTCTGCTTAGGCCGGCTTTACCAATGTCATGTGCGGCTGCAGGCGCGGCGGCTTTCCTACCTCTACCACATCTCCGTACTCTGCAACAACGATGTACATCGCCGACAGCGCCACCATCATTTCCAACCACCCTTCCCCCTCCTCCTCTCCCTCCTTGTCGCCGACCGCAGCAGTTCACAATGTCCTTGAAAAGGCGGCTGGTATCCCTCGGAACGCCAGTCACCTTCTTCAGCCATATGACGACGCCGAACTGCCACCTGTCGATTTTCAGCATCGCGGACTCTTACACATCGTGAGCCGTCCAGCTGATCCGTTTATCAACATTTTTCGCCACGGCGACTCCCCCAACAACACCAACAACCCCTCCGGCAGCAATCAAACCTTCAAGACCGATACACTTCGCGCGAGCTCTACCATGGAGCTGGAGCCGTCTACCGTCGAACATGATAGGTTTTTGACTGGCAAGATGAGCAGCGCGCAGATGCGACGTCACATTATGCTCAGTCCAAATGCGAGTCCAGTGGCTACCGTCGCGTATCTGGTATATGGATATTCGCTAGACTGTGCCCTGACTCGATTCCCGCACGACTGGAGCCCTAACAACGATCTCCCTCTACCCAACAGTAAGTACTCCGTCGCGTCAACGTCTCTCATCGTCACTGACTTATACTCTGTGTCTGTCGTACCTGATTAAACAGTAACCGAATGGCATGAGACGATTGCAGAAATGCAGCGTCAAAATGTGAAGAAACAGTCCGAAACCCTATTATCAGCAAAGGCTCGCGTTGCGACCGATGCCGAGCGCGAAATCTATATACACCAAGGCAGAGTCCTGCAATCTGGGATCAACCACGTCGAAGCACAGAAGACAGAGCTCGATGCAAGAGAAAACGACCTCGATGCGAGGGAAAAGAAAATCGCTGGAAAAGAAAAGAAACTCGACGGCCAACTGCTGTCCGCCGCCATCAAACTCCTAAACGCAGACAAGGTCGGAAAGCAGGCGGACAAAATCATGCAAAAGACGAGAAAACGTTATCGGGACAGCATGATGAGTGATCTCAGCAAGCAGCATCGAACCGAAACGACCGATCCGTGTTCCGTACGTATCCCTTCTTATCTCCCACACGCAGCAGACACTTACCCATTTCCAACTCACTAGAACGCTTTGACCATCTATCTACCTCCGATTTATCCGATTTATCCTCGGCAGTCGTTCATTCAAGTCGGGCGAATCTTAATGCACTGGTACAAAACAGGACTGTGGCACATCCAAGTAGTTTGGCGAACGGTACCGGAAACGGTCAAGTCGCTCCTTCCAACGGATTGTGCACAAGAAAAATTGATTCGAAGGATTACTGCGACTGTCGGACAGATGCTGCCGTCTGGGGAGATATTGCGTGAATTGACTACGGCTGTAGCAACCATAGACTGGCAAGGCACTGGGAGGAACTTGTTCGGAGAAATACTAGTCGAGCAAGAAGACTCGAAAATACTTCTCGCGCTCGTCGTCCTCTGTTGCCTAGTCTTCTTTGCATGTTACACATCGAAAAAGGTAAGTAGCTGTTACTTGCTTGTTTTCCTGTTCGAGGATCAAGGAAACACGCAGCTGACTCGATACCCCTTGCCTGTAGACGATGACCCCTGATCCGTGCAGGCCTCCTGCTCATGAACCGACCAACCCAAATGCAAGCGACCACGATCACGAACCAGTTGATCCAAATGCGATCAACGATGAGCAGCCTTCTCGTCATCAAGAACCGGAGTCTCATGATTCGCAGTGGAAACGACAGGACACCTCCTTCATAGCGCGTAGCTTACTGAAGCATGGCAAGGGCTCTAGGTCTCCTTCGCCGGTGAACTGGGATGAACTTCTTTCTCGACATGTTGTTTCATCGCAATCGAATGCCGAGTCAGTCCTCAGCCCCGCTGTCACTGTACATCCAGCATCGAAACAAGAACTGGATGGACCCGTTAGTAGCGCACCGTCGTCCTCCAGGCCTCGTTCAACGCCTCCCGTCCAACGATCAGCAAGACGAAGGATCAGAACACCGTCGCCACGACCCAGTTCCGATGGGGAGCTGGTGATGGAATTGTTTGACTCCGGTACGAATTCTGACTCTGATGCAGTTGCATCACCTGTCAGCAGACTATTCCGAAGAAGGATCAGAACGCCATTGCCGCCCCCATCTTCCGATTCGGCGCTCGAATTGTCCGACTCTGACGCTGATGCGGACTGTGACTTTGACTTCGGATCGGTCTGCTCGTCGGAAAAGGATGTCATGATGCCTGTCCCTTTGACGCATGCAACCACAACACCAGCCGCAGTCGCTTCTCCTAGAACGACTGGCACCAATGGCAGAGAGGCAGCAGCAGGCGACCGACCCGCTACTTATCCTTCTGCTGTACAAACTGCACCTCCGTCCCAGCTTTTGATTTCGTTCGAGAGTGACCCAATCACGGAGAGAGACAGTGGACGGCTTTCATCCCCCACTCACACCGTCGACGAGCGCCCTATTCAGCCGACGGTAGCCTCCGCTGCCGATGCGTCCGTGCGAAAGAGCCCTCCTTTCCAAAAGAAGTGGAAGCCTACACACCCTTCGTCGACCAAGATGTCGAGCGTCATCGACAACTCGAGCCCGACTAGATTGGCGCCTATCGGCTTGAAGGAGGAGAAGGTGTCCAAGGGTCCAAACGTCATACAATCGACCATCGCTGCAGAAGCTCGCCCTCTTCCGTGGGAAATCACGGACGAACAACACGATACCCTACTGGCTTCTGTAACGGATGAATATCCGTTCGGTACACCGGAAGCCCGAGCTCCCCACGAGGCGGCTATGTCAGCTGCTAGATCAAACGGCGTGGAGTGGGTCATTCCACTCATTCCCACTCTTTCATCCCGAGGTCTCGACTACGGTGCAGTAACATTCTCCTCGCAACCGTACCGTCCGAAGGTTTGTCACGGAGAGGCCATTGTCAAGCCGCATGATGGACCGATGTACGACTCGTGCACGCACGCCATCGACGAAAGCGATTCCCAATACGGCTTCAAGTGTGATTCGTTAGCCGAGTACTATGCCATGTACCAGTGGAGTGATGATGAAGACGAACGGGATGTTTGATATTCTGTCGATTTCTGGGGTACAAGTTGAAGTCTTCGTTTTATTTTGTTATACCGTATTGTAAAAGTGCACCGTTGTTAATGTCTCGTTGACACTATATACCGTTTATCGGTACTTGCTACTGAGAGTGGATAATGCTCTCATTCCTCGGTCGCACCAGTTCTTCCTTGCCTAACCTAGTTTGTCTCCAGTTCACGTTTCCCCAACATGCAATTCAAGCATGTGTATTATCCTCCCGTCCTGCTCGCTCGAGGAAGCGCGCTGCGAATGCCGAATCAGCTTCAGGTGAGGAATTGATCGCACGACCTTCATGGGTCGTACGAGGCAGAAATCCGTTTGGGAAGGAGGTACGCTGTCGTTAGTCAAACACGTAATTACAAGCTGCGCTTGAATAGTTATTGAAGTAGTTGCCTGATCAAGAGTGCATATGGAGAAGATACACATCCTTGGGAACGAACGATTCGGGCAGGCTTCATTCGTCCTAGACCTTGTAATAATACCATGGCCTATCGTCAAACCTGATGTGCGAATACATCCAGGCGTGAACATCCAACAGATCGATCAGAAAGTCGTTATTGTCCGGGCACGAGGGTTACTCTTGCAAAACCGTACGGTCGACCCGGGCACATGTAGTGAAACTGAAAAGCAGACGACCGAGGCGCAGATGGTTGGAGTTATAAGAATGACGGGATTGTTTGAGTCATATTAACCTGATATGTGGAATTCCGGTCCCCATATATCGACCAGGCTGACCGGGCAGGGATTGTTTGCGAATGAACCAAGGCAAGATAAGCCATAGTACTATGGTCACTCTGGGAATACTCATGATCTTGTACCACTACAACCAAAACCGTTTTGTGACCTGTAAGCCCGTCCTTCACTACCGCCTGTCACACATTCACACTTCATCCCACGCATCGTTCACTATTCGGTGAGGGATGTCATCAGTTCGATGGACTATCCCCGAAGTCGGCGGCACCCGTCAAGTCTACGACTGAAGGTGGAGTCCCGATCTCTTCGCTCTTGGGCTGGTCAGCCTTTTCTCCAGTTCGGATATTCGGCACTATCGAGCCTTCATTCGATGTTGACCGATGCGGAGAAGATTTCTCGTGCAGAGACCCGTACTCTGTCGCGGCGATCGAACCTTCGTCCGGTAGTGTGTATCCAGAGGGCGAAGCCCTCGGACCAGCTTCTGATACCGGTGGTTGTCGGCCTACAGTTCGAGCGTATTCCTCCGCGATGGCAGAGTTCTGGCCTGCGGAGATGGACTTGATGACTTGATGTCGTAAACACCAGAAGGTATTTCAGGATGTTGGAACGGCTTTAGGATAGTAACTAACTACTCACTCCTCCATGTAGCCTTTTCGTGAAGCTGTCGTTTCATCGCTCGGGTGAAGAAGTCAGACATGGATGACACGGACCAGTCGGGCGGTATCATATCAATGACCTTCCGTAGATCATTCTTTAGCGGCTTAAACTCAACCCCATAGCAAGCGTGCTGACCTGTATGGTGTCCAAATGTAACGCCTGGGCGTTCAGGAGGTCTCTCGTCTGCTTTTTGGCCCGAGAGCTTGGGGATTTAAGAACTTCTTCAGCTTCAACGTCTGCAACTCGCGCTGTCATGACGAACTTACCCATCCTCCATATATACTTTGAGCAGCGTCATAACCAAATTCTCACGCTGCTCGCCTTCGATGGTCCCCTTTCTCCTCCGCCCGACTTCTCCCAAAGCGACCCATGCTTCGAGTTCGACCATCTTGTTACCGATAACTCGAGCAATTTTCGGTGGCACCACTACTCCACCTTGAGAGCAGTACGTTTCCG
Source organism: Naganishia onofrii (assembly GCA_030039215.1). NCBI lineage: Eukaryota > Fungi > Basidiomycota > Tremellomycetes > Filobasidiales > Filobasidiaceae > Naganishia > Naganishia onofrii. The sequence goes on from JASBWV010000008.1 coordinate 223,251, forward strand.
CTGAAACTGAATCGCGCATATGGATAGCCAGTAACTGCAACGCCTTTTCGTGCCGCCCGAGCTGATGAAACAAAAAAGGATTAGCTTTCCGTCCGACACGATGGGTAAACTGAAGCCTGCACGAACCCGGCCGTAGACGATGGCCTTTTCGTAAAACAGCTTATCGATCCCCTGCAGGCGTACTTCCGCTTCTACAACATCGTAGAATGGGGAGCCCTGAAGGAACAGGATTGTCTTCATCCTAAGAGTCTTTGCTGGGGAATCGTGGGCGGTTTCTGCTATGTATTGACAATATGTTACACCAGGCCGAGTCGCGACATACTCATTATCTGCCGTGCAATCATTGTTAGTCAAAGCGATATCTCCGGACACTCGTGTGCTTACAGATTTCGGTAAAGTGATAGAGTACTCCGTCGTCGGAAAGAAAGTGTTCGCACTCTTGGAGATAGTACGCGAGCAATGCGTTATGCAAGGATTTGTCCTGGTGTTCCGTGCCATGAAAGAAAGCTTAGTTACGAGTTCCCTCGCGAGACTGCCAGCGGCATGCTTACTGCACTGCGCTTCCTCACGACAGCATATTCCAAATATTTGTTCGCCGCTTCTTGGTTGATGGCTTGAAGATCCGACAGTAGAGCCCTGTCATCAAACTTTACATTGGCAACCATCCTCTGACCGGTCAACACCTGCGAAGAAACGGAATAAGGCATAAGAAAGTGAAGAGGCATGTACAACTGCGCAATCATACCTGTAAAGCAGTTTCCGGATCCCTCTTGGCTAGCCACAAACCATATTTGCGTATCAGAGCTACATCATTTGTCTGCCGAAGAATGCTCTCGACCACTCTTGTTGGTTCGGGTAATTCGGAACTCTGAATACCTTGATCGACCATGCTGTGTAGACGGGAATGAACATATTAGCTTCTCTTCAACGGTAACAAGCTACGAGAGATCACTGACGATGTCACGACTTCCAGCACTCTGGTATACTTGCCAGTCATGGTCAATATCCGAGCCAAAAGCCCAGGTTGTCCTTCGGCGCTGATGAACAGCTCAAGTTCCTCGAGAAGGCAATCATGATTGTTCTGTAATATTCCGAGTAACTCCTCGGACTCATTTTGCTCAGCGAGAAGCTTGCAGAAGACAGTGTCAATGGCCTACGAGTGATTCGGATAATTTATCAGTCATTTATCATTTGGGACATCGCAGCAACGTGGAGGAGATCACATACCTGATCGATTGAACGCTCCCTCACGGAGTCTTTTCCTGTGCTACCGCTATTGCCAGATGTACTCGATTTGCGGCGGGAATGTCTCGTCTTGCGCAGGTAATCAGAAAGCATGCGCTTTGCGTGATCCTGTAGTTGATCGTTGATTTGCTTAATCTCCTCCGACAGTGTTTCTCGGTCCGAAACAGCATCTATTCCATATATTTCCGAAACCTTCTTGCTGACTATTGGCAAAGCGAAATCAGCTTGCGCATCGCGAAACTTCAAGGTATGACACCGAGTACTGACCTATCGCTTCAATGGTAGTTGTCTTATCCAAGCTGGGCGTAAGTCCCTGCCAGATAGCCAATTCCTGATCTTGTGGTATACTGTTGCCCACGTACTTTGAGAAGAGGGATATCACGAACCGAGGGTCGATCTTGCTCTTCTGAAATAGTGATCCTGCATCATCAAAAAGAGCTGCTTGAAGCCGCCTATATGCCAGTCGCGCGTATATGAAACGGAGCTCCGCTGTGTGTCCTGCCTGATAGACGTTTTGGTAGTTCAGCGTATTGTCTTGTCGATGGGGAAACGCTATAACGTACTCGATCTCCATCTACTTCTCCTCGTTTCCCCCTTTTCCTTTCTTCCTCAACCATCCTCGCTGCCTTGTCTAATCCGTCAGGTGTATTTTGATTGAGCAAATCATTAGCTCGGACCACCCAGGAGTCTGATGCGAGGACGTATATGGTGTCCCTCGTCCAGACCAAGGTTTCATTAACCATCACGCTCGGCGAGAAGCCAGGTAGCTTGTGCAGGATGCCTTGATTGGACTCTGTTGTTACAGCAGACTCTGATGTGACCGAGGGAGAGAACATGGAGGCATCGTTCCAACGCCGAGCTTCGTCATCCGAAGGCGAAGTCGCTGATTCCTCTTGAGGGATATTTTCGGCTTCTGTGAGATCTTTTCTGGCCGTTGCCGCGATGAGTTTACGAAGCACTGGTCTGATCAACTTGTCCCGCTTTGGATTCGGCACAGTCAGGCCGTATGGGTTGATGCTGATTCCTGACAGGACGGCGTGTGACGTCAAGTTCTGCTCTGTGGAATTGGATGCAAGGCTGAGTAGCTGTGGCGGCTCGTCAGTTCCGGCAGTGATGTCTGAGATGGAGTGAATCCTGAGTGAGTTGTCGCGACACAGAGCAATGACCGAGTCGCCTTCGATGACTAGCGGAACAGAATATATCGCTTTTCATCAGTCTCCCTGGTTTCTGGCCATTACTACCAGGATGTGACATACCTATAGATTGCGGATGGCTGTTCCAGCTCATAGTACCTCTTACGGGATCACCATCCTTGTTGACGAAGACTCCCATACTGCCCGACTCTTCACCGGTGAAACTCGCGAACAGGAATTCTGTTTCTCCTGGTAGGACGGCAATTGCTGGATTCACATCTGCCGGGCTATCGGGAGACGCTTGTGATATCGGGAGGATCTCGAGCAGGTGAGAACCGAGTAGATCAACGATACAGTATTTGGAAGAGTCGGAGATGCAGAGTGTCGCATTGGACCGGACAGCTTGTGTCGGAGTTTCTGGTACCGGAACATCCTACCACCAAAAGTCTTTACGTTAGAAATCCCGATGTCCGGTCTTGTAATGGTACGCACCCTGAGGAACGTCAACTTGGCTCCCAGCCTATAAAGCCCAATTGCCTTGCGCTTCACGGTGCACATTCCAATGTCTAAACCCCTAACCCCTGAGCCTGGTACAACCATCTCCTCTTCTCCAGCTTTCCAAGCGATTTCTTGATCGTCAAGCGTCACATGGCTGACGTTCCTGATAGGAAGGATGGGGTTGACCGTCAACGATTCGAGAGTGGGAAGAGCAAGGAACGACAAGGTTGAATCTACGCGGTACAGACAGATACGGCCACAAATGTGGATGTCAGCCAAGTACGAGCAAGGCGGAGGGAATACGTACCCGATAATATGATAGCCTTTCCTACTTTTGGCGCCAGTAGGATCTTGTCCACTGATTTTCGGCCCGAGAGTACATGTTTGTTACGCAAGACAAAGGCTGACCCCTTGGTGTTCGAGTCCGAGCTTGGTTCCTGTTTCAAGCAAAATGAGCTAACGTCTGGCGAGTCATTACATGGTTACACTCACGGTACTGCGCGCACTGGAGTCCAAGATGTACCACAAGATCTGCCCATCACTAGAACCAACGTACAGGTTATTACCTTAAGGAATCGTGGGATAAGCTCAGTATCGACGCAAGGAAATTATAGGTAACTTACTATATCCTACTGCGCAAGATATATAAACCTTGTTATTCTCCTGAGGCGTTTCATGGGATGCAGGAGTACCGAAATCCAGGAGATCGCGCTGGAGGAAGGGATCCACCAGAAGCGGCTGGATTGCAATGGACTGCATGGGTAACTCGGTCAGTTTTCTGACATGCTTGACGCACGCAAGGACACAGTTTGTTAACGGTTTGACGGATTAGCAGGCAGAGGTCGAATGCATTTACACTGATGAGTAATGCATATCATTGCAAGGTGCAAGGTGCAAGGTAGTTTCCAACAAGGTGTGCTCGGATCGCTGTATGCTTTATGTTTTGCTTCCGCACTATCCTTTGTCCACCACCACCACCACTATGGCGTCAGCCATGACAAGCTTAGGTGTATGATGTCTTTATCGAATCATCCTCCTGTTGCACATCCTCAAAGTGCAAGGATAACCTCTACCGTCGTATTAAAGCGAAATCACAATCTTGATCATACCACTATGGCAGGCGGACCCAATCTCAAGGAAGTCTCGAATGCATCTGGTTCGTAATTCATTTGCGCATGACCTTCACGCTACGTCTGATCTGTGCCTGTCGCTTGCTCTTTGCTTCTCACACCCGATCCCTACCTATTGCGGCACTGGAATTCACTCCCAGAGTTTGACAGTATTGTGAAATCACTGCCACCAAGCAAGGCATGTGTAGTAGGTACGTCGGTGCGATAGAGCAGGCTGGAACGTTCATTTCCAACTGACATCCGAACAATTGATCTAGATTTCCACGCTGTATGGTGTGGCCCATGGTACGGAAAACCGACTCATTCTAGTGGAACATGGAGCTTGACTGACAGTATGTTCATGCGATATCCTCTAGCCATATGATTGCTCCAACTTTCCAGCAACTCTCGCAAAAGGTTTGTACCTCGCTAAGGAATGAAAGTGCATGTTCATCTTGTGCTCACTTCGATTTCCATCTCAATAGTATGGCCATGTTCAGTTCTTGAAAGTCGACGTAGACAAGGTTCCGCAAGTCTCGGCAAAGTACAATGTTAGGGCCATGCCGACTTTTATTGTGATCAAAGGAGGCAAAGTCGTCGGTGAAGTACGTCTGCCTGAATCGTTTATATCGAAGACGGATGACTGATGTATACTGTTCTTATATCAGATGAAAGGGGCAAACCCTGCCGGTCTTACTTCGATGGTCTCGCAGCATGCTGGTCCCGCGCCAGCCGCCGGCGCATCTTCTGCCGCCGGTAGCAGCGGCTCAAAAGCAACGCCTACCGAACCCGGCGTTGTACGTATAAGCAGAAGGTTTTTATCTAATGTGTACTCATCTGCCTTCTTCTGACGGACTTCCAGGAATCTCTCTTGCCACATTTGCACAACCCGCATATTACGTGCTTGAACGAGGCGCCCAGCCATGGAATCAAGACTATCGTCGGGTCTGACGCTGTGAGGAAAGGCAGTGGATGGTTGGAGAGCGAAGTCGATCCCGAGTTGTTGATACATCTACCTGTAAGTCATGCTCCGGATAAAGTCATTTACCAAAGTGAACCCATACTGATGTCCTTGCCCACCTTCGCCTATACCAGTTCAACCAACCAGTCAAGATCAAGTCGATCTCGATCTTTTCCGCCATCTCCCCATCACAGGCACCCAAGACCATTCAGCTGTTCATCAACCAGCCTACTCTCGACTTTTCCGATGCATCCAATCTCACGCCTACTCAGGAAATCGTGTTGACCGAAAAAGACGTCAAGGGCGAGCGTGTGGATGTGCGATTCGTCAAGTTCCAGAGTGTCAACAGCTTGAGCGTACGTATTCTTGCGTGACCTGCTATAATGTCCGCTGACTGATGAGCGGCATACCTCTATACAGATTTTGATCAAAGATAACCAAGGAGACGAGGAGACTACCAGGATCGATTCTCTTGACGTGTTCGGCTCCGGTAAACCTGAATTTGGGATCTCTGAATAATTCATCGTGACTGACACTCTGACCGTTTGGTGATATAGTTGTACATGCAACTTCGAAGGACCCGGTGAAGCCAGTTCAATGAGGAGCAAGGAATAAGCATGAATGAGGTGTCTGGCAGTCCTCGCGCTTCCAAAAACAACCCAGTTCTGATGTATGTCAATTAGCTACGCAGTGTCTAGGATCATGAATGCGTGGACAAAGTGTCATGCATCCTGCATATGCATAATCCAGGCAACGAATAAGTATCGTCCAAGCAATACGCAACGTAATGAGATCTCCGTCTCGAACGTACCGACATTATCTATCTTCCTCGAACGACATAACGTCGCTTGCTATGGGGTCAGATACTGGCAAGGTTGAATGTATGAGAGTAGTCACTTACCACGGTGGGGCTGACAAGGAGTAAAGTGACTAGCTGAACAGTTTTCTTCATATGTTTCACCACAACATGAACATGCAGCAGTATTGTGATCGTACATGACGTGTCCAGCTTTTGATTCCGCGTTCGAGCGGTCGTCGTCGTCGGATCGTTTGGTTGCGTTATGTGTCTTGACGTCTTCATGATATCTCCCCTAGTTGCAAGGTCCTACTGTTTACGGCAGTTAAAAGCGATCCGACCAGTTATTAACAGCGGTTTCTATCGTACCTTTGCCCCACGTCTCAATGGCGCTACAAGCTATCAACTCCAACGTGAGCCGGTTGACGCAACGGATCACGGAGAACTTCAAGGTAAGCTCGGTCTAATCGGCTCGCGGGACTTCGAAATCGATCTCTGAGCATCTCTACGTACAACCAGGAATCGACACGAGACATCCCTCTCTTCCAAGGCAACGCCAAATCCTCGGCAGCCTACTTCGAATACAATCATGACAAGCTGAAAGATATTAGCTGGCTGCTGGAAGGCGGCGGTGACAAGCCTGGAACTGGAGCTGGTGGGATTAGTGCAGTTACGAGTAGAATGAGCGGTGATGCAGCTAGGCTGGAAGGGATGAAGCGGTTGATAGCCGTAAGTTGGCTTTCGAGACTGCAGCTCTGTCTTCTCCCACCTCATAGCTCATTTATCATCATTCCGCCAAACAGATGATCTCGAAAGGCAGAGATATGTCAGGGTTTTTTGCTCAAGTTGTGAAACAGGTTGCATCGCCATCAATCGAGATACGGAAACTGGCAAGTCGTCTCCTATGAACCGTTAATGGGCAGGCTCTTCTAACACCCGTTTTCCGCGCTCAGGTCTACATCTATCTTCTTAGATAGTAAGCAATAAGTTGTGCGCGACTCTTCACCGAGAAAATTGACCGTTCTTGTCATCCCTTCTAGTGCGTCGACAAATACAGATCTATTGCTTCTTTCGATCAATACATTTCAGAAAGACCTATCGGATCATTCACCGTTAATTCGCTCAATGTCTTTGCGAGTTTTAACGTCGATACGGCTGCCCGTGATTCAAGGTGATTTTCAGTTCTGCTTCGTTCGAACCTCTGTCGCTGATACTTGTAGTCTACTGATGACAGGCATTCTCATGATTGGTCTCAAAAAGCTTGCCATCGATCGAAATCCTTGGGTCCGAAAAACTGTCGCTTTGGGTTTGCCCAAGGTCTATGAGTGAGCACATCACAGGGCCATACCAACACTCGTTAAGGCAGCTGACGTGCTCATTATTTCTCAAAAGTATGGATGCGACGACCCAGCCACTACTTTTGCCGATTCTCACAACCCTTCTTCAATCGCCCTCTCCAATAACGCTTGGCGCCTCGCTCACCGCATTCCAAGCGATCTGCCCGGATAACCTCAGCTTTCTGCATGTCCATTACAGGCGTATATGCCGCCTACTGGTTGATGCCGACGAATGGGGTCAAGCTATTGCATTGGATATCCTTATCCGCTATGCTCGCGCCATGCTTGAGAAACCGGAATCCGATTCCGACACGCAACCCTCGAAAGTCGAAAGGTCAAGTGATCAGGACAAGCCATCCAACGGCAAAGGCGAAGACGCTGCAAATCGCCAGGATGAAGACCAAGACGCGGATGAACTCGACCCGGATATCGAACTGCTTCTGCACTGCGCAACACCGCTTTTCCAATCTCGTAACACGGCGGTTGTATTGGGAACCATCCGGCTTTTCTACCTCATCGCGCCAGCGTCGCATGAAGAAGTCGGGCAAGCTAAGCTAGTGCGACCTCTTATTAGGTTGATGAATGGGCTCGGAAGCGCCGAAGTGAAAGCAGTAGCAACGGAAGTTTCTAGACAGGTGGCAGAGGAAAGACCGGTAAGTGAAAAGAAATTCCCTCATGTAGTTGTTCATACTAAAACGTATTCTTCGTCTCTAGTGGCTTCTTTCTGCTTCCTTCACTGCGTTCCTGTTACATTCGACTGATAGTATCCGAGTGAAACGCACAAAAATCAGAATATTGAATGCTTTGCTATCTGCCGACAATGCGGACATATTGCTTCGCGAGTTCCAGGTAGGAGCCAGCTCTGATGCTAAGCTGTGTCTTGCCAATCGCTAACATTTGAGCTCATCAACAGGAGTATATTCGGTTCCCGGAGGCTGATGTTTCCGAAGACGCTATCAAGGCCGTCGGACACTGCGCCAGAAAACAAATCAGCACCAGAAAACTCGCGCTGGGAATACTTATCAAGCTTTTGAACAGTTCAAGGGGTATGTCACCATCTTCATCCTGTATCTCTCGAACAACCATTGACCCTGTCTCGTGATGGTCTAGATGCCTCTGTCGGTCACGCTGTCGTAGTGCTTAAATCGCTGGTACGGCCTGATGCTTCCCCAGAAAGCGTATCCGAGTCAATCAAATTAGTTGCGAAACTGGTAAAGCAATTGCCAGAAATAACGAATGGCAGCGCCCGATCATGCGTATACTGGTTGGCTGGTCAATACGCCGAAGCAGATCTTGGTGATTCCCGAACAGAAACTGCAGATGCGTTCCCGGGGCTGCAGCCCTGGGCACCTGATACTCTGAGGATCGGCGCGAATGAATTCACAAGAGAAGTATGTTTGATGATTCCCGTAGCTGAATTGCCGTGACCTGACGCTCTTCTGTACCCAGCCCTCTCTAGCCCAGTTGCAAATTTTGACCTTGGCAGCAAAACTTTTGGTGATCTGCCCTACTGCAAAGCCGATACATGCATTGGCGACTTACATATTCAACCTCGCGCGATATGACGAGGACTGGGACGTTCGAGATCGTTCGAGATTTTTACGGGTTCTTTTGCGAAGCATATCTCAAACTTCGACAGCTGACGACATTGAAGGCAATGGGCTTCCAGATAGTGAAGAAGGAGACGTGGGCGGAGTAGTCCTCCGACGCGAACAAATACGGATGGTTTTGCTTGCCGCCAAGGAGACGGTCGCAAGCGAGACAGGAGCAGGCAAGTGATTAGAGCTATTCTTTCCTGAAGTAGTGCGCTAACTCGCCATGCCCTGAATAGAAGAACGCAAAGTACGAGAACTTCTGATGGGAACTTTGTCAAGTCTGGCCGGAAAGCCTTTGCAAGGCTACGAAGCGCTATCAGATTGGACTGATGATCCAACGGACACATCTCTTAGAGATGTGGAGGTAAGTCGCATCTACATCTTTGCCCTCCACTAGTCACTGAGCAGACTTGCCGCATTGACAGGAAGAAACCCCAATACGCCCTGTCGCCACATCCCGTCAGCAGTCCTTCCAGCAAACGCATACACCACAGGCGATCGCAAGTCCAGTGCTAGCAAGTATAGGTGGATCTCCCGCCTCGACTGGAGCGCAAAAACGGATTCCCGCTGTACAGGCTAAAAGCAGGTTCAAGAATTTGGACGATTTCCTGAACGACTCAGAGACTGAAGAAGAGAGTGGTGGTAGTGAAGAAGAACAGATCATCATCAAGGCCGAGATCGAGTCAGAGGGCGAATCATCAGAGGAATCGGAAGCCTCGTCTGAGGACGAAAGCGCTGAAGAAGACAACGCGCTCATGGCGAGCAGAAGATAACGGTATTTTGTAGCAGTCCTACCGATTAAATGCAGATTTGAACATAATCGAGATGGCAAAATTATCGAACAAGAGGAGCGTATTACAGATGTCAAGAAGTAGCTCATCTTGCGCGGCTTCGCGTCGTACGCGAAGATTCTCTGTCATTCGCATTGTCACGAAATCCCGCAAGTAATTTTTGTCTTTCTTTCTCAGCGGCCGGATCTCTGTATTGCACTCTGAAAGACTCCTCTGCCGTTTCGTGAGTCTGCTGCGTTTCAATGGGTCCAGCCCCGCTCTTGAACATAATATTGAGGGGTTCCACAGGCTTCGCGGGCGATGCGCTGCCTGATTTCGTAGAAGTCTGTCGCACAATGGCCCATGTCAGAGTTTGGAAATCGCTCAACAACAGTCTGGAGAATCGTAGGTACTTACTGAAACAGTTTTCGATTGCGCTCTTCGTCGTCGAATGGGGAAACCAGCGCCTGCTTCGTGCTGTGGCTTCTCGGGACCCAATTGTTTGATCATGTTTTCAATCAAATCCGAAGGGGCAGATGTCGCAGAGCTTAGTTTGCCACTTGTGGAATTGGATGCACTACCTCCGGATGCTAGCATCAGACTCTTCGTTGTGCTTGGCTTTTCGGAGGGTCCAGTATCGGATCTTAACACTGAGTTAAGTTGAATCGGAAGCAATGAATGAGCATCAGCAGAAACAGTCGGTAATGACTTGGAATGCTGTGAAACGTTTCCTCCCGTGTTTGTAATCTGCACTGGTGGCTCTTCGATCATCGGTTCAAGGTCAAGCACGGTTGACGCGAGGCCTAGTTGACGCGATGCTGATGATAGCTGAGAAGTCGGCTTGTTAGATCGACTGCGGGGCTGTTCGCTCTCGGGTTCTGCTTGAGCCCGAGATTTCTGCGATTTCTCATTTGAAGCTTCACTCATTCCGAAGAAACTGCCCTGCTCTTGAAGCATCGACATGTTTGCAGTGTTGTTCGCCCCTAATGCCCGCCGCGGGTCAATGGAATGTCCGTTTGACAGGCCTATATTTGTGGACAAACGCGTGAGATGACAAAACTTTCCGTTGAAAGCACTTGGATGCACTTACGAGTCTCTTCCAATTCGGCGGGCATTGGCAGTTCAAATCCTCCAGTCGATGCATCGCCCGTCTTTGCGACATGGAACAACCAATCCTGCCTCAAAGCTGGCAATCCCCATTGGATCGCCTTGTAATGCTTAGGGTTACCGGGCTCCTTGCATACCAGATGAGTAGTCCCGCTTTTGGACAACTGGAGTGGCACTTCAGCACCTACGTTCGTCGAAACAGAAAGAGAAGGAAACATGTACATTTAGTGCGACGGGTGAAATAGTTCTATGACGATAAACTTACCAAAGGCTCTCACTAGTCGGCGCAGAATCCACAGCTCGTTGGTGTCCTGATATCCCGATAAATGAATGGCTTTTCCCAGCAATCCTATTGGAAGGGAATGATCGGACTCAGTTCATTGCGAAAAAAACCAATACTACTGAGCACTTACCTGGAACTGGCATAGGAGCAGAGAGAGGTTTATAAGCAACGTGCTCATCAGGGGGTATCAATCGGTTCTCCGTCAAGCACATCTCTATCCAGGACTCGGTAACACGTATTGTCTTTGACTTGAGTTTCGATATTACTGTGGCTACACGTTCGCTGGTTGCAACCCAAGAAATGTTAGCCCTTTAGATGCCATTGAGGTGGAAAAGTGTACTTACACTCTGCTAATCAGATAATCTACGTCGGCTCCATTTCGTACATCGTCCAGTGAGATCACCTTGCCGCCACTTCCAGCGATGGCAGCCTCCATCGCTTCGTATCCCGACTCGACGTCATGGCTGAAAACCAAATCTTTGAAGAGAGTCGGGTTCAACGAGGTATCATGTACCATGTCAGCAACCGCCTGCCGCTTGGCCATGCTCGCTGGCTGAGTACCACCGTTCGATTTCTGCGCAAGCAAAATTGGCTTGCTATTGACGACGTTACTTTCGTTGAACGCTGAAGCTCTCGAAGTGTGCGCCACGGAAAATCTTTCGGGCACTGTCGGCCTCGGTGCCAGGCCGGTACTTGTCACAGATGGTTGTGAAGGAACAGCGGTAGCCAATCTTGCTCGTTTCCTTCCTTGTGATGCGTTCTCCTCCGGTCTAATCGTACTCGTTGTGAAAGATGCATCGTCTGGCGGATTGACGAGACCCGGTGAGCGTGAAGAATCGAATGGCGGTGGAAGACTCTCGGGCTCGGCCTTTGCACCAATCGACGACATGAGTTCGTCAACTAGAGCCATCCGAGAATCACTCTTGTTAGGATTCGCAAAGCTCGAGGGTCTCGGTCGCTTCCGCAGTTTTGCTGGTTCCAACTCGGTGTCTGGAACGTTTTTGAGACGTTGCATGTCGAGTTCTCCAAACGCATGGTCGTCCTGCTCTGGCTCGGCTTTCACACTAGGACCTAGTTTCACATCTTCCGCCATCATGTCTCTTAATAGCCGCTCGCGCTCTTCCTCCTCTTTTCTGATCTTTTCTTCTCTCTTTTTCGCCAACCGTTCTATCACCGTGGCAAGCCGATCATAAGCGATTGTTATGGCAGAGCGGTGTCTTGAAGGCAGTACTTACCCTGTTCTCGTTCACTAAATTCGTGGGCAGGCGGAGTTGGCTGGTTCTCCAATCTCCATCTGTCTTCAGAGAAACGGCCGCCAAAGTCCACACAATCCCAGAACCATCCTTCCCAAACGATTATGATCATCTTCTCGTCGTTGTGTTGCTCGGCGCTGTCCTCTTCCAAGCGACCTGCCTGGATCTCTCGAACTCGACGCCTGCGTGCCTGCTCCGCTTTCGCGTTCCGACGCAATGCCCAGTCCACTTTCGGCGTCCTGATCGCATCCAGATCCATGCTTTCGTTGTCCTCCAGAATTGGTTGAGCGATCATCAAGTGGGTACAGCTTGGGTCCAGAGTTTTTGAATAAACACCGCCCATGGTTGTAATTTTATCCATGATCTGAGTACGCCTGGTTGCTAGTGTGAAGGACAGCGAATGTCAACATTTTCCTTTAGATCGCTGGGTACTGGTCAAGGGCGGGTCACTTACCAGGCTCAATTCCGGATATGGCTATCTTCAGATTGCCAAAAGGAGGAAGGTAGAACTGACGATATACTTTCGACTATTGGTCCAGAGAGCAATAGTCAAGAGAGCATGATTCATGTTAGCTCGACATGAATTTGCATGTGCTTTTTGAGGTGTAGGCTAACGGTATACTCACAAAAATATCTGGTATATCCATTCCCGATAACCAGTTGGAATGTATGGTTTCTATCCATTCTGGAGTATAGACAGGTATCCGGTTCTGCACTGCAGCCTATGACAATGCAGTATAAGCGATCGCTTTCTCAATATGGCCGTTGTCAAGAATCTTACCCGGTATTTGACACTGTCAAAGGTCTCACTGATGAGGGCAGATGTTTCCAGCGTAAGATTTCCTTCTACCTTAGAAACGCCCATAGCTGTAAGTTTCTTGATAAGATCCGCTTTGATTGGCGATGGAATTGCAGTGAAGCAGATAGTTCGTCCTTCGTAGGGCCGAGAAGGCCGCGCATGCTCGAGCTCGGCATCTTCAGAGTTTTCGTCTACTCTCTCGATACGAATCAGCCGGCCGGGAACGGCGGCGGGAAGTAAACGTGAAGCAAAGGCTCACCTGCGAGATCATCCGCCTCATTCAATCTTCTGATGACCTCCTTGTCCATCAGACCTATTTCTTCCTCGCCCTCTGCATGTTTGAATGGCCGTTGAAGATTGTTTGAAGAAGATTTCGACAGCACCGGTGCGGGACGTAGCTTGACGTTGGGAACCTTGTTCGACAGGTTGCTCCGGCGTGTGCGTGCTGAGAACGACATGGTGGGTTGATCCACGCCAGTACGTTTACCTGTGGCGACCGGAATTGTGTCAATCCAGTTGTAGACAGGTAGACCTGATGAAGTTACAAAGGTACTGGTGGACTACAACTTGTTCGATCGAATCATCCTAATGTGCGTTTCTGAACGCGTCAAAACGCGTCCAAAACACTATCAAAGCACAAAGCACCTTATAAATCACGAAGGGACGTCATGAACTTGAACTTGGAAGTCTGGGCAGTGATGGCGTATATGCTCTTGACTTGTCTTGATAACATACAACATTGTGAATCTATCAACCTGGACCAAATCATAGCGACACAGTACAAAGAACAACCACCTTGACATCGACGCATCTAAAATGCAGGCTGATTCAACGGCACATCCAAGTGTGGACCTGCCTGTCTCCTCCTCGAAGCACTAGCTTCAGGTGCGGCAGCTGAATCCGTTACGGCTCTCCTCTCATCCACCCCTTCAGCTTCAAAAGGCGCTACAGGCACCTTTTCAGCATAGCCTTCGTCCCGTAACATCCTTCGCGTACGTCCTTCGCCAGCTCGCTTGACACTTTCGGCTCGTTCGGCAGAGCCTTTACCCCATGACAAGTTGCCAAATCGGGACTTTGGCGGAGGTGCGGGCAGAAACTCTGCTTTATGCGCTGATGAAGATGCAGGCATGAGTAGCAGGTGATACCGCGCAGCATTCGGCGAGTTAAGAAGCCATTCCTGAGACAAAAAGGGGGGAGGCGTTGTCAGAAAAGGTATACAGACCATCGAAAGACAACATCGCTTACCTCCAATGTCTCGAGATTTCGCAAATTGGCCTTGAAAAGGTAATCTAGGTAATCGCCCAGTACTGGCACAATACCTACGACCGTATCGATCAACACTGTCAACAGCTACAATAATATCATGTCGTTAATCGCCGGGCTCATAGCCTGTGAAGAACAGACACTTACCATCCAACCCAAGATTGAGTAATCGATTCCGAAAAGAAAACTCAAAAAGACTTGGTACAGTTGGAGAACTGCACTAGCCAAGTCGCCGTAGAAAGGGATCAAGGAAACAATGTCATCGATACCGACCTGTTGGATTGCAAGACTACCATTAGCCCAGAGTAGATTTCGTGGAGGGATGGATAACACATACCTTGAAAGGCAGACCCAAATCGGTAAGCGCCGGAGCGGCATCCATATAGAAAGCCACCGTGCGAATATGGTTGTAGAGCCTTTGACAAGGAACAAGGCAAAAGCTAATTAGCAATGGTCCCGCAAATGTCATCTCGCAATGAACCAAAGAGGGTCAAGTTTTCATTTTCAGGTTGATCTATCGTTCTTTCCACCTGGATAGATTGACATGACAAAGGTGCCATTCAACCCTCCATTCGGAGTCTAATTAAAAAGCATCATAAAGGAAAACCGGACCCTCCAGGCACAATCGCGCACAAAAGCATATATCAACATGGATGGTAGACTTACAGTTGCGCTTCTGCATCGTTTGCAGGCTTCCTCCAAAGATATGGATAATAATAAGTGGCCTGGAAGGCGCTGAAACGCTTCGGTTGTGCCTTCGCTCTGATGGTTGAGATGCAGTTAGTGTTCGGTCATTACGAGTGTTCCCAGAAAAGACTTACTGTTTTGCGGCTTCTGGCGAATATAACTTGAATGCCCTGTATCCCGTCTTGAGATAGCTTGACATCTTGCTTAGCTGTTCAGCTGATTGATTGAGGATGATACAGCAACGGACTGATGATCCGCTGTTGGCTCCAAAACAACACCATAACTAAAGAGCATGATCGATGTTGAGGTAGTGCGACTGTAGGCTTGTTGTGTAGTACAAGTGGATGCAATGACGACAGGACCCGTTATTCTTATAGGGCGCTCGATCTCGCGACCCTTATGAAAAAAGGAGGGAAAAAATTAGGCGCAGCCTCACTGTTGACAAACCGTATTGACACGTCATCTCCACACTATACCATATTATCTCGCCCGTCTCTCTCATCGCTCATCTCGTCTCTCCACCACCTATGTCTATCGCTTCGGCATTGGAGGTATTATGTGAAGGTAGAATACAGTATGAGCGATCAGTGCAATAAGAGGGTAGCACTGGCTGCCGTGGTTGTGAGATCTGCAGGGCTAGGATGCGCGCCCAAGCAGGTTTTACGGGATATAGTAGCTAGTAGCCTCGGGCAATACTCAAGTACAGGGGTTCATTTGATACTTCTTCCCTGGCCTGAATAGCTTGACGAGTGCTTGTTATTGCGCTGACGCTGAAGGCGCTAATGAGGTTGATTACTATCCCGCGACACTCTTCAGGTCGGGTATGAATCAAGACTAGCTATAAATCCTGTATAACTCGACTTCATGTGGATACAAGTGATGCTATACAATGCGGTGGTGATATAATCGTGTTGGGCGGCGGGGTCGCCTTTTAAGCAGCTTCAGTGCCATTTATACAAGACTCTGGGTCTCGAGCAAGAGGATGATGGCTGCGACCGGGAATCAACAGTAAGTAACTGAACTTCAAGCAGCTCAAGGAATCTGAGGCTTACCGTGAACGATCTCAGGCACGGTGTCCTTGGTCAAGTCAACAACGAGGTCGGCATCCTCGGGAGCTTCGTAAGCCAGGTCTATAATAAGAGTCCATTCATTAGATTTCAAGAATAAATGAATGATGGAGCAAGGGCAACTTACCGACACCAGCGAAACCCTTGAGTTCGCCATTTCGAGCTCGCTTGTATCGACCGGTCCTGTCGGTCTTTTCACAGTGCTCCAGCGGGGTAGCGACGTGAACCATGAAGAAGTTGCCGCCACCGGTCGACTTGACAAGCTCCTTGAAGGCCTTTCGAGACTTGGCTGAAGGCGCGGTAGGTGCGGCAACGACAGCGGCTCCGGCTCGGGAAAGTTCAGCCTAATTAACATTGGGATTCATTAGTAAATGAATGGGTTTACTGCATAGCTAAAGAAGCGACTTACAGCGACGAATCCGATTCGCTGAACATTGGCGTCCTTGTCCTCAGCGGTGGCGTCATCTCCGATGGAACCCAATTCAGCCCTGACAGCTTCACCTAGCAACAAACTGACGCTTCGTCCACCCTGCTGTTGCATTGTCACAGACAAGGCTCGAGCGATGGTGTCCTTGCCCGAGTTGTGAAGACCGGTCAACAGGACTGTGAAACCTTGCTTGTTTCGGGCAGGGTAAGACTCTCGCAAAACCTTGACGACATCTTCGTACGAGAACCAATCAGGGATGGGTCCACCGGTGATCAATCGTCGTCGCAATTCGGTACCAGAGATGTTGGCGGTAGGAGTGCCCTTGGCAACTTCGTCAATTGGCTGATATTCGTCAGTTTCAGGCAAGTAGGTGACCATCTGGAAGGGGACCATCTCGATGTGAAGCTCGTCCTTGAACTGAGCGACCAATTCTTGGGCATCGTACTAATGACCTCCACAGGTCAGTCTCGTGTTAGCTGGACAGCAAACAAGTACACTCACAGGACCGTAGAAGTCTTGACCCTGAGAGTTCTTTCCGGGACCAGCGTGATCTCGACCGACAATCTAAATAAAGACGAGCACTCTGTAAGAATAGATCGATTGTGGTAAAGACCGACGACACTCACGAAGTGGGTAGATCCGTAGTTCTTTCGGATGATAGCGTGCCAAACAGCTTCTCGCGGACCGGCCATTCGCATAGCCAATGGTAACAAAGCCAAGTGAGCCATACCGTTGGGGTACTTGGGCATCAAGGCCTGGTAGGCTCGAACTCGGGTGTAGTGGTCGACATCTCCGGGCTTGGTCAAACCAACGACGGGGTGAATCAAGACATTGGCTTGTCGCTGTCGGGCCGCTCGGACGGTCAATTCTCGGTGAGCTCGGTGCATGGGGTTTCGGGTCTGGAAAGCGACAACCTTTCGCCATGCCATCTTCTTGAAGAAGCTTCGCAATTCGGTAGGGGTGTACCTCAGTGACACGTAGTCAAAGTACTGAGGAGGCTGGACAGCCTGGACTTTGCCGCCAACGTAGAACTCCTTGATGTACTTTCGTTGGTAAGAGACGGCGGGGTGAGCAGGGTCATCGGCACCCAAAACCTTTTCGTTTTCGAGCTTGAAGTCGGGCTTGAAGATGTCGTCGACAGTCAAAATTGCCAAACAGGCGTCATCTCGGGGGTCTCGGAGTGCTACTCGAGCACCCTTGGCCAAACCGAGCTCGTTGATCTGCTCTTGAGAGACATCGAGAGTGATGGGCATGGAGAACAAGTTGCCGTCCGTCAATCGCAAGTTGTCTCGGACACTGTGAACGGTAAAACAATTAAATGACAGTTTGTGGTAAGGAATGTACGGGAAAAGGCTTACCCCTTGTAGTCGGCCTCGTTCATGAAACCCTCCAGGGGCGAGAAACCACCGTTGCAGATCAATTCCAGATCACACAGGTGTCGCTCGGTAAGGACAATGTCTTTGAGAGTTCGGGACTCTTCAATGAGCTCCGCTCGGACTGCGAGGTCTCGAGCGTAAAGGTCCTGTAGCAACCATGCAACAGATCAGCCTTGCGCTTCGTTGATTCTATTATCGATATACCGTACCTTGAGTTCTCCGCCGTGAGGTGCGTTGGCCATTTTGTATTGATATAAGGGAAAGGTTTGAAGATGTATCAAGGTAGGTTCCTTGGTATCCCGGTAATATCCTGGTGATATGTATGCAGATCTACTGCGAGTATTGCCTCCTCGCCATGGAATCTGTGTCGACACTGTCCCACGAATGCCTCCTCGTGTCGGAGTTTATTCCAAAATGTTGCTCATGCCGGCCGACTTTTTCTTGGATCCCGGTTGGTGGAGGTCGCCAGTGACAGACTATCATTTCATTTCGAGCACGTCATTCAGCTTCCGCTCTTCTTGAATTCGTGAATTTGGGCTACCACCATGGATCTGAAAGGAGCTCTGAAAGGGTCTTGACGGTTGACATTCTGAATACTCAG
Source organism: Naganishia onofrii (assembly GCA_030039215.1). Lineage (NCBI taxonomy): Eukaryota > Fungi > Basidiomycota > Tremellomycetes > Filobasidiales > Filobasidiaceae > Naganishia > Naganishia onofrii. The sequence goes on from JASBWV010000008.1 coordinate 241,558, forward strand.
AGTAACATCTTGGCATACGCCATATCTGCAATCTATGCCGAAGATGCCAAGTCATGAGCTCGTCTATGCAGCGCTTTGCTCTTATTGTGCTACAACGTGATATGCATATCGAGGCCGGTATCAAGGAATGTGTAGACGGTCGCGATCCATACAGGACATCAGGACAACGTCTGTTTCGACATGACTTTTCTGTGGGATGGTGACAAGGCGCCAACGCTGTTACCAAGCTGAGGAGCCAAGACGATCCAGCCAGCGCATTCCGGCCCTTCAAGTAGCAAGCGATCCAGCGATTCATCCCTAACCTTCAGCCCGAGGAGCCGGAAGGTTTTCGGGCACCTTGGTAACTCCTTTCGACATCAGCGTCCTTACTTCGTCGTAAACTGGACCTTGCCGAGATCTAGAGGGAACGCATGTTGGATCGTTAGGCACTTCTAGGCAACCCGCGAAGGGCGGAGAGACCTACGACGTATATCGCTGTAAAACGCCTTCCAATACGGATCCTGCAGGCATTTCGATTTTTTCGACGCCCGGGAGGCTATCAGCCCTGGATGGGCCTATCGACAGCATCAGCACTGGTTTTTGGGCCTCTAGTGCTTGCTTGATCAGTCTAGTAGACGTTCTGTAGTTAGGGGGCTGCTATCATGGCGCAGGAAGACGGAAGCTCACCTAAAGGCGCTATATGTAGCCAGAGAAGTACCCAACACCAGCACGCCAGAGGAAGCGGCTACCATGTGTACTGCCCTCGCCTTGACCGCTTCGGAGATCGATTCTCCGAAAAAGACCACGTTCGGCTTAACGATGGAGTGTTGGATCCCCTGCGCTTCACAGTCCGCACAGGAAGGTACCACAAACGAGTCGTATCTGACGCCACCGAGATCTACCTGTTAAGCCGCGTGTTAGAATTGGTATGACGATCTTACCTTGATAGCAGACAAGCAAGACTTACATCTCCATCGGGGTTCGTTTTCACCCTCCCGCCATGCGCCTCTCTTACTACCTGTTCCCACTCGGGGTTGAGTTTGCCAAGGAGCTCCTGAAACTCGTCTCTCGGGTGCATGTGCCCCTTTTGCGGACAATGCACAAAGTGCAGCGTCCCGTGTAACTCCAGTATCCGTTTATCCGTTTCTGTAGGGTTGAAGGGTGATGCCTTGTGGTGAAGGCGATCGACCTGCACACACACGGTCGTCAGAACTGGCCTTCCACATGCCCTTGGAAGGGGGATGATGTCCCCTTACATTTTGCGTGATTAATGACGGTGCGAGTCCCAGACGCTGCAATGCCGCCACATACATATGTGTTGGATTTGGAAGTGCATCCCGCACGGGAGGATACTAGAGTAGCAATAAAGGTGATAAACCCTCCGGTCGCGCATCCTTGGCGAACGGGCGCACTTACACCCAAATACGATCTCGACCAATCTATTCAAGGAGGAATCAGAGTCGCTCGATTGACTGCCTGGCAGGCCTCAGGGTCACTTACACCTCTGCCTGGAGGATCAAACGACTTCAAGTAAGCACTCAATCCCGTAGAGAGAATCACCAAGTGAAGCTCCTTACCTGAAACTATAGCCTTTTGGACCGGGCTCCACTAATTCTCCGTAAAAGATCGGTCTGCGATAGCATATGGTTCAGCCACGTTATCCATCAAGAGCGGAATCCCGCCCACACAGACCTATAATTGGGATTCGTTGTATCTGATCAATTCGAAAGGTTAGCTTCCTCTCAGGGTAAAACCGTGAGCGCCACCCCAGAAACAACGAGCTCACAATGTCCCTCACTACCTCGATACGCTCGAATTCCACTATCTACGCTCACTCCTGCACCCGTCAAGACCAAAACCTTGCCTTTACCCTTGTCCAGGAACTCCTTGGTCTTTGCTACTGCGGCAGGCAAGGTTATGTGTGCTAGAGGGTTGATGTAGCCCGGGGTGTTGCCCGTCGGGTTGGGCAATGTTGGTATTGAGATCTTCATCTTGGGTTGGTTGGTTGGTTGTGGGTCCACTGGCGAGGAGGAATGCAAGATGCACAACAAGCAACTGTTGCTCGTGCTAGATGATCAGAAGAGGTGGACTAGCGACTAATCTATGAAACCCTGTCCTGGAAACAACCTTGGCATCCCGCTCAATTGCTATAAGGGAACAGATTGAATGCAAGAGAATGCCTGATTGCTCGATCGAAATATCATCGCCGTAGTCATGTCTCAGATGCTGATCTTCTTTGCACAAATTTCTCCTATTGACGTCATGTGGTCAGTCTGGTATCTACCATTTACTGGCTCATCTCCCATTTCTGCCGAGCCAAGGTGAAGGGAATAGCAGAGCTGAGGATAGAGAGGAGAATGAAACAAGTCTTTTGTACCAGGTACCCGGTGCTCTTGGATGGGAAGCGTGCTCAAGGGTAGTCTATGGCTTGATCGTGAATCGCACCCTCTGACAGCCATTCCTAATCACAAGCTAGCAAACACAAACCCAGATCCCACATCAACAAAGACACCCATGCAAAAAGCATCCCTCACATGCATTCCATAGACCCATCTTTTGCATTACATGTGCCATTTTCAAGCGCCATCAATACTACGAAAAGACTACGAAAAAACCGGAGCGAGGGCGGATGGCGATTTTTTGGATGTATTGCAACGAGGCTAAGACGAAAGACGACCACACCCTATAAAAGGGTAACAAGCACGAGACAGGAACGGGGATGTTTCGAGCTGCTTGGTGTTTACGATCGGGGCTTCTCCTTCTTCTCCTTCCAGAGGGCCAAAAGACCGACACCGGAGACCTTGACGACCTTGAATCGGACACCTGAAGGAGCAAGGACAAGGAGCGTAAATACAGGGGCAGCGGGGGGGTCGCAAGCAACCAAGATTTTGGAAAGAATGTGTGACGTACCGGGAATATCTCCCTTTGCCTTACCACGTCGACCGAAACCAGAGATCAAAACTTCGTCGTTCTCGTCGACCTATCACAACCAACCAAGCAACACACGGACGCATCAGCCTTCCTTGCTCCGTCACGTCCTTTGACACCATTCCCCTCCACGTCAGGACTATTCTACTCACAAAGTTCAAACAACCGTCATTGGGCACGAAGGCGGTGACCTTCTTACCGTTCTTGATGAGCTGGACTCGGACACACTTTCGGATAGCGGAGTTGGGCTGCTTGGCTTCGACACCGACCTGATAGGGCGGGAAGGGGGGAAAGAGGGCAAGGCGGTCAGGCGGGTTTCTAAAGCGTCAAGGCTGGCTGTTGCGGTTTCGTGGAGAGGGAGTAATGCGTGTTGCCTCGATCTTCTGACTCCTCTTCGTGGCTCCTACACCATGATCACTCCTATCTCCCATCTCCATCGCATCCACATTCACTCCCACTCGACGTCCCCTCGGACCACCGCTCTCCAGATCCAAATCCACATCCCGAAGGGGGGCAACTCACCTTCTCCAAAACAATACCCTTGGCGTGGGAAGAACCACCGGTAGGCGAAGTCTTGTAGATGTTACCGAGAGCTCGCTTCTTGTAAGCCTTGTCGGCCCATCGGTTTTCCCTTCGAGAAGTTCGAAGGGATCGAGCGGCTTGCAATCCTCGAGGCTTTCCGGCTGTTTATCGCGGTCGAGGGTCGGGGGTTGTCCATGATGAGGATGAGGGTGAGCAAGTGGCGCGTGTTTTGTACAGTCCGGGTTGGGTGGGGTATTCCAGTAGATCCGTTTTGTTTCCAGCATTCATTCGTTCCCAGCAGCAACCACCATTCATTCCACCACCATGTCATTCAACCAGTCATCCGTCAATCCACCATCAATAATCCACATTCCAAATCCATCGGTAATATCGTTGCCAAGCGTCCAAAAAGCACAATCAAGAAAGAAGAAGAAAGAAAAGCAAATTCCATCAGACCCCTGTCACTGGCTCTTCCACTCCACGAGAATCCATCGAACAAAGGCAATGTCGAAAAGCGACTCACAACCCATCTTGAATAATGCTTGCTGGTGAAGGAGATCTTGAAACTTTACTACCGCCGCGCGAACAACCACGACTGTGATAGCGATATCACAACGTTTGAGCAGGACACGGCGACACGAACGACAGGTGCTGTACGGTCACTACGCCCTGGCCCCGTCCGTCACTCACGCTGTCTGGGCTGGCTGTCCAGACGCCTAGCAGGCTGCAGCCTGCAGCCGTTGCCCGACACAGGGGCGCCCAGGAGGGAATTGGCTGAGTCGATTGCACGGCTAGCGTTGTCTGGCTAGGGCTGCGAGACTGGGCGAGAAAGCGGAAACTAGGCGCAACTGCGGGAAAGATCTGAACTTGTCTTCGATTCTTAAAGGTAGCAATACTTTTGCTACTTGCTGTCTAAGGCTTACTAATGCCCGTGCGGATCCGAACTGTTGATGTGCTTATCCGATGGAATCACGCCAGGATGAGCAAGGAGGAGGGAGATAGGGAAAGGTCAACGTCATGATCAGCAAAGGGTGATTACAGTTATTATTATCTGTAATACACCCATTCTATCAACATTTCATACAAACAGAACCACCCCACTCTATCCGCCACTACCAACCATGTTCCCCAACAAAGCTGCATCCACTACCAGAAACTCGCCAACAAATCTCTCAAACACCAACGCAAACCAAAGTATGAATGACAATCCCAAGATGGATCCAAATAATATCCACCCCGTAAAGGTTTCACACGGTGCTGGCGCTCTCGCTCTCGGCTCCCATGGATCCTTTACGGGGAAGAACACAAATCAGGCGGCGGACGGGCAAGAGGAACAAGAAGAAGAAGCTCCGGTCAGTCTGTTCGCACTTGCGGCAGCAGCGATCGCCAATGTCGAACACTACAAGAACGATTCCATCATTCCAGAGGATGAGAGTGTGCTCGCCTTGGCTCGACTTGGAGGTCTAGGTGGACAAATGTGGGCGTACAAGGATACCGTCGAAGCCTCTACCAGCGGGTCTTCCTACTCTTCCTCTTCCCCCTGGGCCGGCGGTGGCCCACAGTGGCTTTGAAGTCCGCAAGGATAAAATGCCTCCCGTAAGTCCATCCGTACATGCTGATTCATCGCCCCCGTTTGCCACGGCGTTTCACCTATCTGGCTTTTTTCCTTTTCCTACAGGATATACTGGGGAGGTCGTCGACGTGGGTGACAAACGCGTCGGCGCCACACTATCCTTCTCGCCAGGATCCTACTACTACAGACCATCATGAACCTCTCCACAATTGGCAAGGGAGCGGCGAGCACCTTCCTTCAAACATTTACCTCCGGGGCGTTCACTCGCCTCTATCCGACTATAACACTCCTCCCTTGTCCCATTCCGCGTTCTCCGCATGGTCGGGGTCAACAGGCGGACATTCATCAAGTGTCGGCTCTATAGCTGGTACGGACGCCCACAGCGGTACACCCCCCGACACGCCTTCCAGTATCGGTCACGCGGGATTCGATTCCCACATGCAGCATCGCCTCTCACACCACGGCATCGATAAACAACCCCACTCTTCAAATCCCTCGTCCTCATCCGACATTCCATCATCCGTACCCTCCCTCTCCCTACAGTCATTATACAACAGCCTCCCCTCACCAACCCCCCACCATCCCCTATCCCAAACCCAGCTCGCAGGGTTCCTCTCCCCGCTCTTCCCGCACCACGCAACGATCGCCATCGCCTGCGCTCGACTATTGGAGATTGTCCTCCCGCATACCGCACCAGTGTTGATCGGAGCCGTCATTGATCTTCCGGCACATAGTCCTGGTCCGGATCCTCGAAGACCGGGAAAATTGTCGATCGATCCGGGGGGTCGGACGGTGTATCTCTCGTTGCCGCTGTTCAACAAGCCCGCCATGTTCAGCGAAGGTGGTAGGGAAGCTGTCAATGACGGCGGAAGCAGCAACGCAAAACACGAAGTCAACCTAAACATCGACATCCGTGACCATCTTACCTCTCTCCTCGACCTCGTATCTGACGTATTGGATGCCCTGGAGCTCGTCTTGGTACTCGACCGGCGGAACAGGGAAGACGAAGAACTTCGCGAGTTCTTGCATGCGTTGGCGTACGTAGGTGGGGTAGTGCTGAGGAGTGGGAAAGTGAGGGGCGGTTTAGAGTGGGATGATAAACGATGGGTGTTGGTGGGGATCGAACTTTAGGACTTTTCTCTATCGGATCCCCCGGCATTTCGGAATTTCCCAGTCATCGGCATTTGGTGTTTCGAATACATGTGCGCTCGTTGCTCGATATCCGATCTCACCATCCAAACCTCATGAATACCTTTTCTTCGCCATCGCTCAACAGACTTGTTTTATTCCGTTACACGCATTTTTTCCCGCTCATCTTGTGTCTTACTGTTCAACCAATGTTCTCCCAAGTTGTTTCAATAGTCGCTCCCAGAATCCGCAGTTGTAAATCGCCAAATCCAAGTAATATAATCCAATCACTTCAGTCACCCTTGGGCTCATATTATACTCGCCTACACAGTGGGTTAGAGAAGCAAAGTCGACGCTTGCGCTCCTCTTCCTTTGTCACGTCAGAAGGGGTAACTTCTCCTTTCCCGTTTGGAGATGTCGCTGGGTCTACGATATAAAAGGTCAATCTGGTAGCCTTGCCCCGCCCATCACACCATCGGTTGACGGACACCCATTTTGAAGGAAGGATCATCTCCCTTCCCCTACTTGCGACTCTTTCTCGCCCGCCCGCACCTTCGACATGTTCAAACAGATCTTCTCCTCCTCCCGCTCCGTGCGACTGTTGCACGGCCACAAGGCTCCACCCCGCAGCAATCTCACCTTGTTCGGTAGTTACAGAAATCTCAAAGAGAACAAGCGCGGGATGATGCCTCCTTCCGCACCTTTAGCTCGTCTTGGAAGGGAACATGTGCCCGAGGCAGAGGCGTTGCGTTGGTTCTTTTCTGACTTGTTGCAGGAGGATAAGGCTGCTGAAGTCAGATCCAAGGCACAGGCAGCATGTGATGATCCTGTTTCTGAAGCTGAAGCTACGCCAGCGGTATCCGTCTGCAAGAAAGAGAGGAAATCGTGGTCAGATGATGCAGTGGGAGGCGTGTGAAGGTGGTGAGGGGATTGAGCAGAAGTCTGTTTTGGCAGGACAGGGAGTGATGATCAGGGTCAAGTGCTTGACAATGTGCACAGCGCTGTATGTACGTGTTGTATTATGGTGTACTACGAATATAAAGCTAGAAAATTATACAGGAAGGTTGAAATGTTGGAAGTCATTACACGAATCTACAATCCCAAGACTCCGATATACAGACTAGGGGGAATGCGCTTCTGTATATATCGCGACCTTCTTAGACCGTCATCGGAAATGCGATTGCAGCGCCCATATATAGACGTCGGGTACTTGGCTAGTAGATATCCATGTCTGTACTTGTCTCGGAATCCCTCGCATCGTCGGTGTTGGTTTCGGTCTCCGTCATACTGTCGGCATCAGACTTGCTGTTCAAGTCTAATGCATTATCGTTCGATACGGCGGTTGCGGCACTTTGGCCGACTTCCTGAGGGTGTATACTACCGTCGTCATCGGTATTCCGTTGTCCATATTGACTGAGATATTCACGCTTTCCCGTCGTCAAGTTGGTCCCAAACGATTTCTCCCTCTGGATAGTCGCATGGTGGTGACTGTCCGTGTTCGTGTCGCGACCCTTGTCCAACGACGTTTGCTTGACGGCACGATCACCATTCTTCAAGTCGGTGCACTTTGGGTCTAATCCCAAAGCTGTGGAATTGGTGGTGGGAGCTCTCCCGGTGGGGGTAGACACATGGTCCGTGTTTGATGCGTCAATGTCATTGGTCGGGCTCTCGTATGCCTCTTGCTCCAAAATTGCAGACGGCGACGGCAAGTAGTTACCCGCGACCTCGGCTCTGAAGTAACCATCGTTTCGTATATCATGTGGGTCCATCAGCTCGGAAACAGACAGCGATCCTGAAAGACACAATACGTCAGGAAGATCGATTACAGAGCGGTCTGAAAAATCGACTTACGGACTGGAGGTGTTACGTGAAAGTCGACATTGGTGATTGGGTTGTTATAGTTGTCATCTCCGGGCATGTGTGGCACTTTGAGTTGGAAAGTATCCTCAGGTTAGTAGCTGTGCACCCATGCGATCAAAGGGCTGGAAGGCTTACCATAAAGAACCGCATCACTGGCCTGTCTACGTGCCCTATTCACAGGCATCCTTAAAGTAGTGCTTGGTGAAGCGTCCTCGTCGCTTAATAACCTCTTCGTTCAGGCTGAAAGTCTGGAGTGGTACAATGAGGGAACGGTCGTCCTCTGTCTCTACACTTCAGACACTGCTCTTCGACCAGCTGCGTACTATCCCTCCATCTTCTTCAACATTTATTATCTCTCTGACAATTTTGCTTACGTCACATTGTCTGCTGACGTTTCAAAATGAGACATGGCCGAACGACGTTGCGAGATCCAACGGGAAAAGGGCCACCTGGTAGCCTGGCGTTTGTGCGCGGTGCATATGCGGCTTGCGACAGCTTTCGAATCACATCGAACCCTTCGAAGTCTTAATGAGCTGAACAGGTGTACCTACCACCACGTGATCTGGAGTGCGGCACCTACTCGGTGCTCGCCGTTGTTCCTCGTTGTTCCCGTGCAAACATGTGTTCAAGCAGCTGTTCGAGCAACAGCTCTTGGTCCATTTTTCTTTTGGCCAGATCTCCATCAAAACCACAACGAGCGAAGTCTAACGACCGGATGCGCGTCTAAGCCTCATGAGATCAAATAATGCAAGGAGGAGACCACATCGTCCCACAGTCATTAATTGTCCTCCCGATGTTGGTGTATGTCTCCATACCTCGAAGAAATCGCGAGCGGAATATTGTGGAGGAAAGGGAGACTGCTACTCCATTACTCGAATACACTGAAACTCGCGGTCAAATACCACAAGTCCTCTTCAAGTCAAGGAAGAACGACTGACGATGAACCACCTGAAAGCTCTATCACTCGCGCTTACTCTCATTTCGTAAATAAGCGCGACTCCCATGCGGCAGCCAATTTCCCGAGGCGCAACTTTTCTGAGGGTGAAGACGACCTGTTGAGCGGTAGAGTCAGACAATATTGCTCAAACTGCATTGTCCTTGACTTCTCATACGCTCTTTGCCAGCGTCTCTCACATCAGGTCTCGTTCAGTCTACAAAATGTAGGTATAATACGCCTGAGTCGCGAGCGACAACGGAAAGCAGCTCCAAGTTCTGATATCCATTTTCGATCGAATTTTCTTTTTCTTTAGGTCTCGACCCGCTGTTCTTGGTATCAACTTTGGCCAGTCGTACGCCTCTATCGCCGTTATCGGCAAGGAAGGTCACGCTAGCTGTATCGCCAACGAGGATGGCGAAAGGCAGATCGCATGTGCCATCTCTTACAACGGAGAGGAAGTCGTGAGTAATTTCGTTGGATCCTAAAGGTTCCTTTCACATTTCTCTGATCAGGAATCCGTTGATACAGTACATTGGTAACGGTGCCAAGCCCCAGCTCGTCAAGAATGGCAACAACACTATTATTGGTTTCCGAAACTTGCTCGGTCACACCTACGATGAAGTTGACCACACCGCCGTCTTCGGCGCCCCTTTGATCCCCAGCTCGAAGACTCCCGCCTACACCGTTGACGTCCTGGTTATGCCTCCCGCTCCCAGTGCTCCTTCCACTCGAGCAGGATCTACAGCTCCTTCCGGTGCCGCCACACCCGCCCCTCGAGAACCTGAAGCTACGAAAAAGACCATCAGCGTCCCCGAGGTCACTACCTTGTTCCTATCGACCCTCTTCCAGAGTGCATCCGACTTCCTTGGTGTCAGCCCTACCGGAACCGTCATCTCATGCCCCGCATGGTTCAGCGCTGATCAGCGTGAAGCCCTCAAGTCGGCCGCTGCCGACGCCGGTATCCCCGTTTTGCAGATCTTGGAAGAAACCGCCGCCGTTCTCGTCGGATACCGGGTCGGTCTTACGGAAGAGAGGCAGGAACGAGCATTGTTGGGCCAACCTGAAGAGGGTCACAAGGGAGAGCGAGAGGACCGAGACAAGACGGTTGTTGTTGTTGATTTGGGAGAGACCAGTCTGAACGTTGCCGTTTGCAAGACCGGTGAAGGTGAATACGTCAAGCTCGCGCAAGGCCGAGAACTCAACTTGGGCGGAAAGTCATTCGACGACTTGCTTTGTCAACACTTTGCCAAGGAGTTCACCAAGAAGACAAAGGTCGCGTTGACCATTCCCTGTACCGAGTCCAGCTCTCAAGCCGACAAGCGGGCCGAAGCCAAGCTCCGATTGGCCGTTGAACACACCAAGCGAAGTTTGAGTGCCAGCAGCGGTGCCGCCACTTGTGCGGTCGAGTCATTGAAGGATGGAATGGATCTTTCTGGATCCATCAACCGAATGCGATTTGATGGTCTGGCTGCCCCGGTATACCGGAAGGTTGCCGATAAGGCCAAGGCTGTAATCGCCGAAGCTGGCTTGGATATCTGTCAAATTGACGAGGTGAGTTATTGGAATGGCATTGCGCCGTTGTATGAGCACCACTAATCAAGCGATTAATCATTAGGTCCTTCTCGCCGGCGCCTCGACTTTGTTCCCCGGCTTGTCTGCTCACTTGAGCTTGGTATTCCCCCCGACGACACCTGTCACCTCGGCACTCGACCCATCTGAAGTTATCGCCATCGGTTGTGCTCTGCAAGCACTCCACTTGTCAGAACTACCTGCTGAACTCAAGGTAGAGGACGTACTCAAGTTGGCCGAATCGCCTGTCGACACCACTGCTGCACCTATCGGCATTGTCGTACCCGGTCAGTCGAACGACGATCTTCTCAGCGCTGTTGTCGTCCCAAGCGGTCTTGCATTGCCTGTTCGACGTCGAGTAGAAATCCCCGTTGCTCAGGGTACCGAGAAGGTTGCATTTGAGGTCTGGGAAGGAAAAGATGACGTCAAGGTTGACGTTCTTGAAAAGGCAGAGAAGACTGCTGATGATGAGGAAGATGAGTACAGTGATGAGGAGGACGAGCCCGAGGAGGTTCGAACACCAATCACCAAAAAGACGACTCTGCTGGCCGGTTTGGAGCTTGCGCTTACCGACAAAGCTGCAAAGAGCGTTCTCTTCGAAGTTATTGTGCAAAAGGATGGCAAGGTCGACCTCCGACTCTGGCAGTCAGGAAAGGAATCTGAAGTCGCCGTTGCCTCCATCTGAATCGCCAAATCCCCTAGTACAATCGACGAGACTGCTACCGACGTCGAAATACCCCAGCATAGATCATCACCCGAACCGCTACCTAGAGCTCGATCGTCCTCGTTTGGTCAATCAAGTTTGGGAGTAGGCGGTAAAAAAGAAAGGCCAGCTATGCGCGCGCTTCGCAACGGTGGGCGTGCTGTGTCTATGCCTTTGCCCGATACACCGGGAGTGAACAGGAAGAGAGGAGATGGAAGCGGAAAGGTTGCCTCGTTGATACATATGTACGAGCAACTTGGTGTATCATAATTGTATAGATGGATCACCCTGTGCGAGTTGCATGGGTATCTTGTTGTTCACGTTGTGTCTATGCATAGCTATTATTCTGGAAACCCGCGTGAAGAAGGCGTACAGCAACTTGTTCGGCTGTAACAATCCCGGCGAGCTACATTCGCACAGATTGTCGATGTTTCTAGCAGATACTGTGTCTTGTTGTCAGAATTGAAAGGAAGATCGCAAGACTACACACATCTGGCATGATCTGATTTGCGAGAAGGACACGAAAGCGTAGTGGCGAATTTGCCAAGACGGCCTCCACCAAGGCGGGGGCCGCGCGTTGTTAGCGGAAGCAAAGTGTGAGGGTTGCTAATGTGAGCAGTCTCAAATGAAGCAGCAGGCAGCAGCAGCAGATCGTCAATGTGGCGGCGCCACTCATCGTCGGTGTATTCGTACAAATACGCTGCCAGGTCTATCTACTCGCCTACCGTCTGTTGAAAGGTATCACACTTTTTCAATTTGTCCCGCCACGATGTCTCGAGCTTCCACACCAGCAAGTGACGATGATCGACGTCGAGATTCGGGAGAAATGCTCTTTATCGGACAACGTTGTGCCCATGATGCCTGTTCGCTTGTGGATTTCCTTCCACTAAAGGTAAGCTACCTTGCATATCGCTGGATCTCATGTGTAATGCTAATGCCAGAGTCAAAACTTCGTCTTCCAGTGCCAATACTGTAAACAACCGTATTGCAGCTCTCATTTCCCTGCAACAACGCATTCATGCCCGTCCATGCCACCGGCGCATGTGCTCAACCGTATAGCTCCAATATGTCCAATGTGTAACGTGCCTCAGTCTACGAACCCCGGAGAAGACCCAAATATCGTTATGAACCGCCATATTCAGCGAGAATGCCAGGGCGCACGGACGAAGAGAGACGAGATTCGAGAGCTGAAGGCAAGGAAGGATAGGGGCGAAGTCTGCTGGAAAAAGAGTTGCACAAAGGTGCTGGTCGTGAAGATCAAGTGTGATGTGAGTTAGAGCTGCATGATCGTCCGAAGCGAGTAGTAGGCTGACAAAGACGTTCCTTCAGCAATGTACACGGCAGTTTTGCCCGACACATCGCCACCCAAATGACCACAACTGCGAGAATCCCCCAACAATAGCTCAACCTAAAGCGCTCAAAGCATCCACGGTAGCGGCATTCTCCAAGTATTCGCTGAGGAACAATCTAGCAAAAACGGGTTCGTCTACCGCTGCATCTAGCTCAACAACGACTCCTTCGGCTTCTCTGCTTACACCAAGCGGCAATCCGCGGAAAGATGCGGCGATAGCTGCTATCAAACGGTCCCTGCAGAAGAAGAGCGACACCACACCGACCAGCGGCGCAAAGTCGGACACAGTTGTTGCGGCGTCTGGCGAACAAGGCAAGCCAACACTGGCAAGCGTGATGCAATCCTTTAAATCTGGGTCAAGTCCTACGCTTAGCAAGTAAGTTTTTTCATTCACGACTTCTCTTGATCCTTTGGCTTATGTTTTCTCCATTATTGCGGTGTAGAGAGGCAAGAGCAGAGCTCGAATCACAGTTCCGCTCCATGGAAAACCGGTACAAGAAAGGCATATTATCTGCTTCTGACAAAGTCAAGTATGCGCAGATGTGCGCAGAAAGGGAATCCGCTAGGCGGAATGGCCTGATCAACAAAAATGATCAGTGCATCGTTGCATAACACCTAATATAGCATTATAAGACGTCCTGTATAAATTATAGAAGGGTCTAGAATCAACCCAAGTTGTATCAAGCATGTGCATTGCATACTGAATCGGATGGCTGCATAGCTAGGCGTGGCTTTTCTTGGCTTTAAAGAAACCCGCCACATTTCTCATCGCCTCTGGAAAGCTTCCGACTTTGAGATCCTGACCTATCCATTTCGGCAATTTGTGTGAGATGCGGGGTGTCGAATAACGTCTATCGACAAGTAAGATGGTGGCATAGTCGTTCTGATGCCGAATCGCGCGGCCTAGGCGCAAGAAAGGGTAGCGGCGGTTTCAGCACGGAATGAACCTACTGCTCGAAAGTCGAACGAAGCCAGCTTACCGATTGACTGATTCACAGCTCGCATGCAAAGGTTCTGCGAGGCCATGAGTTCCCACTATATTGGCTTTAGAAGCACGTATACTCACCTCGTACAGCTCCTGTCCTGCATTCTTCCCAGCGTTTGGTAAACCCTCTACGTACTTCATCCGCTCCCTCAGCTCGACAGATCCCATATTCGCGAATGGCAATCCAACCATGACAACGCATCGTCCTAGTTGGTCGCTGAAATTGATACCTGTGGACAAGGAAATGGTTTCAGAGAGGAACCTGCGAAACTTACCGGATCGATCTTACCTTCTGAAAGTTTGCCGCCAACTACAGCAAACATAATGGCTCCTGTCCGCTTTGACTCGTTCTTTGTAAACGGATCGATGTCAGCATATCTGGAACTATTTACATACGCTCTAACGTTTTTACCCTTGCTATGGCATCGGCATATTGGGTCAACGTCGAATCCACTTCAGCACTTGATTGCGGCTCGAAGAACAGCTGCAAACGAGGCGTCAGAAAATGTGAAGGTGCATTGGTGTAATGTCGACGCGTACCTTTTTCTTCGTGTCTAGTCTGTTTAGAGTGCCATTTCCATGCCATACCTCTTTCAGCTTGGCGAGAAAAGAGTATGAAGGCAGAAATATCACGACACCATCAGGTATCAAATTGATAATATTTGTCAGTAAAGTTCCCAGTTCCACAAGCTGTAGGGGTAGAAAGAATTGTCAGTTTGAGAGGGCGTTCATTCCCCAGCTATGATCTTCTACGCCTTACCAAACTTGGGTCCCCACGTTTATCAAACTTGAATTCGAATTCTTTCTTGCTTGGCCCTTGCAATATGATCTGCGTTAAAAGGTTCTCACGGGGAATCACATGTGCGCAAGAGAGGTTGCTAAAGCGTGTACGCGGTATCGAGGGGAACAGTTGCAGATAGAAATCGGAAAGCTGATAGACTAGTATAAGTATCTCTTGTGTAGTGTATCAAGCTCCCGGGACTTACTGGTTCCATGGTACCTCCTGCCAGTACTATACATCGTGCCTCATCGATGATCGACTGAAAATGTTCCGCCGGATTCAGTAGCATGTACCGAAGAGTGACCCTACTACTCTCCATTTTCCCAGCAGGCTGCTTGGACTTGACTACCGCGTTTCGACTTAAGATGATGCGACCGTCCAGGTCAGCATCAGTTAGACTGAGCAGAAATGATTCCACTTGACGAAAAGCCGAGATTGGGTGGTAGGGGGAATTTCCGCTTTCCTCTGCAGCCGAAATGTATTTCGTTGGCAGATGTACACAGTCTTGATGGGTTGCGTACTTACTCATCTTCGCATCGGCGCTATCAGACATTAACTTTTCCGCATAGCCGCTGATCTTTCTCGCCAACTGACTGTCTTTAAGATACTGACATAATGAAACAATGTTGATTTGATCGGCTCCTCCTTTCATCCTGTTTGTTAGATCATTAATGCGGAAAAGCTCTTCTTTAGCGGTGTCGCTTGGGCTGTTGTCGATATCCTGAGCGGCCCAAGCAGATGCGACTTCGATCAAGCCTCTCACCATTGCAGCCATTTGCTTGACATGCAGAGAATGTTCCGGTTTCAGCCGATTCTTGAACTTGCGCAAATACACATCAAGCTGTCCAAGTGCGATCTCTAGTCGTTCTAGAGATACTGAGACCGAATGGAGGGACAATAACGTGTCTATCAAATCTTTAGGGAAGCTCACTTGGGATTAGGAACATGCGATTATGATGCCAAAGAATACCGGCTACTCACTATGTGCTTCGTCTACCACAACAATCTGGTCTTTGAGACTGATTCCCATCGTATCCCTTGCGCTTTTTTGAAGTATCAAGTTGTATGGCATCGTGACCAACTACAGTAAAATTTCAGCGCCATCATATCTTAGTCCTGCGACTGTACCAAACTCACTTCCGCTTGCTTCACACTATTCCTTGTTGCATAATACGGACACACCTTGACTTGCTTGCCTAATTGTACAATATCTTCAATGTCTTTTGGTACAGCCTGTTGCGTGGCGGAATGTCAGGAACAAAATGCCGGCCGATGGTACGCGAAACGCACTAAAATCTGATCACGATAATCAAGCATGGCATCCTGATTATCTTTCGGTGGCAAATAAGGACATCTTCCTTTCTTCGCGTCTAATCATGGGACCTCAGCGATGTGTTTCATCGTTTGAAGGCGACTTCGCGCGAAGCGTGTAAAATGACGTACCTGATTTCTGCAAATCCAGACAGGCTTCATTCAACCTGTCATCTCCTTTGGCTTTTCCTATTGCTTGGACCTGACCTGAAGCTTAGCTACAATCATGCGGAGGCCAAGCCGAGTGAACTGACTTTCTCATTTATGCAGAGTTGACGTCTACTAGCTAACGGTACCATTCTTGTGGGAATATCGACATGATCGTCCTGGAAACGGTTGGTAGGGGCGCCCTTGACGCTTGTGGTGGGCATTTCCAGCGGAGAATCGGATTCTTGCGATATGCTAGCAAACGTCGTCTTCAGCAATTCGGATGCTAATTGACGAAGCTGAGTATGCGTTCTCGAAGTATAGAAAATCTTGAAGAAAGATACGTCAGTGATGAATCATACGACAGAGGGCTTGACATACTTTGGGTCTTTCCTCTGCTGTATCTTCTTCCTCTGTAAAGTTTGTCTTGAACCTAGAAGCAAACTTGTCAAGCCATTGCGCGAGTGGTGCCTCGGTCGCTCGCTGACTTACTGTCGCAAAAGCGCTTTAACTTCGTCCGATATATTGTCATCTCCCTGATCGACTCTAGACCCACGAGACGACCCGATGTCTGTTGGCAGGAACTGATCGTCATCGTCTGCCGCCACTTCAGAATTTCCTTTGTGTCCAGTGCTTGCAGCCTTCCTCGCTGTCGATGCTTCCGGGCCCTGAATTCGTTGTCTTTTGACGCGACCTCCGAAACCGATCAAGCTGGCATCCCTTCTCCTTTGCAACTCTCTTTCTCTCGCTCTCGCAAGTCTTTCCAAGTTTGCCGACTCTTTTGACTTCAGGTCTTGCAAGTGTGACTGCAGAGAGTGCTGTATAACCCATGGCGGATCTGATTCGCGCGCGTGGGACGTTTAGCACGTTGCTATTGACTCCTGTGGGCGAAGACTTACCGTCAGCACCTGCTTCTCTTAGCCTTTTTTCGAATTCTGTCAAGGAATGTTCTCGCAATCTTTTCTCATTCGCTTTCAGCCATGTCAAGGTCGACGTCAGCAGTGTGAGGGACTTTCCCGTCCCCGTCGGAGATTCTACCTATTCAGTATTATTAGCTTAGACGGACGGTCGTGATAGGGTAGGCATTCACATACTATTGCTATTTTACCATTCTCTATCGCCTCGAATACCACTTGCATCAACTGAACTTGGATGTCATATGGCTTTGCATAGGGAAACGGAAAAGTTTCTGGGGTATCGAGAGGCGGTATCCCGGCGGATGGTTCGTCCTTGAAGCTGCCCGCAGACCACGCCATTGTGAGTGCTTGAGAGTGTTAAGCAGGGCGAGTGGCGGGTGTGCCATCCATGTGTAGCAGAAGATGTTGGAAAAGTATTTGGCAGCAGTGATGATTCTGTCTCAGAAAAGTAATGTAGGCAAATGATTGCCTGAAATGAAGGCACATGAGATAATGGACACGCGCGGTGGAGGTCGAATGTTAGCTTCCGCTATGTTCGCTTCCAGAATAGAAGTTGCCTGAACAATTATTGCCTGAACACCTGTCTCGCACGAGTACTATATAAGAGCTCTGGATATGATGAACGGTGGCTTCGTTCAAGAAAACGAGAAGGAGACCCGAATCTAAATGAGAGGTCGCCTACTCCGTCATTAAATATACTAGATGCTACATTATACCACTGTGGCCTGAGTCGTGTATCATTACGAGATTACTATTATGTCTCCTAGAAATCCGATTTCGTTGTGTGGATTGTACCGTTGATTTCGTAAGTGGTGAACCTGACATGTTATTTTCGTATCATACTTTAGTTATCGTGAACGCGATAAGATTGTGACCTTGGGATCGCGGGGGGGCGGCATCCGGTGTCTACCATATTTATTCGTCTTCGGTGAACCCGGCGGTCCCATTTTCTGCCTGCCTTCTAGCTGAATCCAAAGCACGTTGACGGCCTTCGATAGACTTGAGCCATCTGGTTTCTTCCCTGAACCAAATGGCGCGAATCTCGCTGTCCATTGCAATAGCGTTCTCCGGTTCCGCGTCTTTCCTGATACCTAGTGCCGCCTTCAAATCCTCTTCCTTGACAAGAAGCTCCACGACTCGCTCCTTCGCTCGGCCCCTGCGTGCCTTGCTTTTACTTGGCGTGAGTCCGTCGCCACCCTCAACAGACAATAGCCCAAGGACCTCTGCCTGCATAAGCAAATCCATGAAGTCGGGCTGAGAAGCTGGTGGAAACGGACTAGCCGCCGAACTGAGGACCTGTGTGTACGTGGGGTAAAGTGCATCCGTCGTAATTGATTCTGCCGAAGATATGCTCGAGGTCGAAGCGAAGGCGGACGATGCAGCTTGAGTGTGTACTGGTCGTAAACCATGATTCAACCGCTGCCGGGAGATGAGCCAAGCCAAAAGTATCATCCGAACCTGCACGTTCAGCGATCTGACTTTGTTGTCGAGATTAGAAGAACCAGTGGATGTGCCAGTTGTGCCGGAACCCGTAGCCGCGGCGTTGGCTCGAAGTTTGTTGTACGATGATAGAGCTTTAAGGACATGCGAGAGCGAAACTTTGAAAGGCGGGATTCGCATTTCCGTTCCGCAGGTACTCGCCTTCTTTCGCCACTCCGCTTCTGTCGCGTTAATCGCCTCGACCATGACACTGAGACACATCCTTAAATCGCCGTTGTTGGCTTCAACCTTGCGACCGACCAATTCGATCGCCTTGTCATCTACGATGACGGGTGAAATATCGACATGATTGATAGCGAGCGCGTCGTTGCAGTCGTGTATACGGCGTTTGACGATTTCCGTCATTTCTTTGGACCCATATGCCTTGAAAGTGAGATTGAACGGCGCGTGGTTTCCGAGGACAGACGCAACTGATTTTCGCACAGTCAGGTCGAGCGAATTCGCGATTGCGACCAACTTGATATCCAATTCAGGGTGGTTGTGCGGCAGAGCGAAGAGCGATCGAAGTATTTGGTTGTAGGCCAACACGGGTTTTGCCGGTAACAGAGCATCGACTTCATCGAGAACAAGAATACTATCACGACCAGGATTCAGTAGGGCAGATACGTCCCCGAAAGGTGCGTTACTCACAATGTCAAGTCCGGTTGAGCGTTGCGCAAGCCCCGTTCGATAATTCTTTCTGGCTTCTCCTTTCCGTTCCTGTCTTCATCGAACCCCCATGCATCCGCGATCCTTGACCAGATCTCGTCCTTCTTGCCGACGAATCCCATACAATTGATGAACGCGATCCGGCGATCCGAACTGAGTTCTGAGATCAACGCTCCAACCGTAGCGGTCTTGCCCGTTCCAGGAGGGCCGGAAATATAGAGTCCCTTCTGGCTTAGACCTGCCGAAACTTCATCGGAAGCACGAAATTCGCCTGTTGTCAGATAGCCTTGAATGAGTGCCTTTTCCTGGTCCCGCCCAATGATGACGCTGCCATTGGCGGGCTGGATCGTGGTTGAGCTATCGCTTCCCGAAGATGAACATTTGAGCGCAGCCTTTAGAGCCTTGTATCCGTCTGCATATTGGCGTCGCGCAGTTGGGGTTGCTACTTGGCTCTCGTCACTTTCCGTCTCCATCATTATTCCAGCTTTGCCGCTCGCCGCTCGTGGCGTAGCGAACGTTGATGATACTCGAGAGGAAGGCGTGTTCAACAAGGGATCCATATCACTGCGGCTCGAGGCTGAAGGCGATCGCGTAAGATCCGGCGTAGGGATCGCGGTTGTCGCGTTTTGTGCTCGTCGAGAAGATCGTTTGGGTGTCAACGCAAGATGATCTAGAAGTTCGATGTCGTCCGAATCTAGCCTTGACAAGGGGCGGATCGGAGAAGAACAAGATTCGTCCACGGGCGTTGACGGGAACAAAGAAACTCCAGAACACTCAGAAGTTGGCGAAGAAGCTAAAGTTTGGCCGGAAACACTCGAGGTCGCTGTATCAGCGCGGGCCAGGCTGAACCGCTCATACTCGACACGAGAGTTGCTACTTGCGGAGGACGGCCGCATTTCTCCGTGACCTACTAATCTCAGAGATAGAGGTTGGTTGAAAAGTCGTCGATTCGTAGAGGGAGAAGCTGCTTCCTTTCCAGATTTATTCGGCTTGGCAGTAGCGGAAGCTCGTGTGCTCCTAGACGATGATCCAGGAGGAAGCATGTTTTCGTCATCCATAGTCCCGGCCTGAGAGCTCTGGGGGATGCAGGAGGACGGGACGCTGTAAGACGCATAAGACGCGGTCGACATGGCTAGAACAAATATCGTCAGTAAGAATACTGACAAGTCAACACCTAATCGCCGCACAGCTTACCTGAAACCGATGCTTCGCTACGAACACTGACTGCGCTCGATATACTCAGTTGCCTCTTGCGCCCCATTCCTGGTCGAGCGTTACCCGCGCTATTGCTTCCGGACGCTTTAGCCAATTCAGCGAGACCGATACCAAAAGCGCTAGGTTGAGTGGGACCAGTCGAAAGCCGCCTTTTGTTCGCTGCACAGGATACGCTGTACATTGCAGTAGAGCTCGTGGAAGAGGAGCGAGAAAAGCTGGCACTTCGAGCCATGCTCGGTGTAGACGTGGTTCGAGTCACTCTTCGAGAAGATGTACCGGAGGATTCGGCCGCTGCATTGGCCATCACGTTGTTCGAGTTGGCCGCCGCGTTGTGTGGAGTGGCGGATCGCAAAGTTGGTACTTGGAAAGAAGATACTGAGCCGGAAGGAGAAAGACGCGGACGCGAAGCAGAAGACGTTGATCTCGGAATCTGCAAGCTCGTGCTACTGCGAATACACCTTCGTTTCCGGCTAGCAGAATTGCTTGAGCTTCCGGATGTCAAAACATCGCGTTGAGGATCGTCCACCTCGTTGGAAGCTTGAGGTCGGTCTCCCTCATCTTCCCTGTCGGTATCCTCCAGATTCTGCTCATCATCAATTGACCTGCGCGTGGTTCGTCTTCTGGAGCTTCGCGCTCTCGTAGACAACGCTGGAGGATCCGCTGAAGATACAGAAATGGTTGGTGGGGAGACTTGAGCAGGCGAGGCGTCCATAGAGGGTGATTCCGCTTCAGCTTGGATATCGGTCGTGGTTCGCGATCTCCGAAGAGCTGGGTGCACCGGCACGTCGTTTGTTCTATCTTGAGCATTCTCATCATCCCGATTTGTAACATCGCCTTCACTGCTTCGATGGCTTCGTGAGGGACCCGCTCCTGGAGTCGCCAGGTATCTTCCAACTTCATCCATGTCATGATTCCTTGCATGCTGCGTATGCCATTCCTGACCGTCTAACGGAGGGATGTTCTCCTTGCCACGATAATGGTGAGATCGAAGGTCATACGTAAATCCACCCGAACAGCTTGCACCGCACGTGGAAGACAAGTCAGGCCTTTCCGGGATTCTGGCACTGGTTGCGCGTGCATCTTGATCCGTTGAAGAGGATGAGGAGGGATGTTGCTCCAAGACTCCTTCGTCCGGGTTGTCGATCGTCAATCGAACATTCGTCATTTCAACGTCCTCCCCCGTGTGCTCGAGTTGGTCTCCAGTGGAAATATCGTTTGGTACGCGACTTGGGCCCGCCCTCGCCGAAGACTGCGGGGAATGTGCTTCGTGGTGTGATTGAAAATAGTTTCCGGTTTCATTCTCATCATCGCTGTCAACGGCACGACGTTTACCGGCTGCTATCGCTGATGCGGTTGCACGGGTATATGGCCGTGGTTGAGAGGGAGAGGGAGGAGTCATCGTCGGATAGTCGAGGAAATTTCAGGGTGTCCGATTGGCTGCTGGATGACGTTCGGGAAAGGGAACAAGAAAAAAGATGATGGATTCTAAGGTCATGTCGAAGCAGAGTCTCAGTCAAGATCAGGCTGCAGATGAGAAATCAAGTCACTCACGCGAAATGGACGCGTCGAAGTGTCCTGGATGCCTTACTACTGTTCTTACGCAGCAGGCGATGCAATTGGAGATGCAAGAAGGACAACCTGAGCTGTGTTCAGAAATCAAGGGATCATTAGACTGATATAGTTATTTGGGAGGTGGTAGCTGATGCTTGACAACATACCCAAGAGAGGTCGCACGACTTGATACGGAAGCGCTACCTGTGTCTTCGAAATCTGCGGATCTCGATGTGAACAGAAGAACCGCAGGTCGACTTGTGAAGTCTGCTTTTTTCGCTGAAACGCCTGGAAATACTTGAGAATACTGTCGGATCCTCCGCCTTGAGCAGTATGTTCTCCAATCGAACCCCTATATGTCCCAACCCAAACTGCAAGCAAGCAAGCCGACCCTGCAATCCAAAACCGAACCAACCAGGAGGCTCATCCAGTAGCTCGGAATGGTGGAATCGCGAAGTGAACTTTCGTTTCCGCCTGTAATTACCCTTCATGTGCGGAGATTGTTCTTAATTCATTCCGTATTGTTCTTCTTCGCTGACGTTCTGCCTTCCACTCCGAGGCGCGATGTGATGGCTGGCGCGTCTTGCACTTTAACTTCAGTCCGCTTCGCCGGGTCACCTTCCGTGCCGGGTTTTCCTTACAGTGTGATTAGTTGATGACATCAAGCATGCCCATTCTTTTCAATTCGCAGTACCCGTTCACGAGCTTCCGGTGATTTCCCATACCGTCGCTCTCCATCCATCAGAATCAACCGACCCCCAGATTCCGTTTAGCAGTGGGAACACTTGTTCAGTCTAGGGGTAAGCCGAGCCCAGGCCCTAGGTGACCAGTTCACTGGAAACTATGTCTTCTGCCTTCCCGGCAGCCTCGCGATCAGCGATCATACCTGCTGCAGAGCTACCAGGTAGCCCACGCAACCTTACTGATTCGACTGCATGTACTAGTCTAGTGTTCCATCAGGCAGCTGATCCGTGGTTGAACATTTCTGATTGTGGAATCTGATTCCATCAAGGTCTTCCATCGTCCGTTTTTCATATCCTCAGCACATATTTCCCATCGAGTTAAGGCTGATTGCTGATTGATGAACGCAACACTGTAGACCTTCTGATCCATACCCCGTGCTCGGCGCAAATCTATCCTACACTGTATGTCCACTAGCAGAGAGAGAAGGTGAATCGCATGCGCCATATACTACTCGTGAGAAGCTACAGCTCAAGCTACCCCGGTCGTAGAGCTGGTGGTGGGGAGCGCTTGCAAAACTAGCGACTGAGATACTCCCGATGACCGAGCCCTTTGAAAGCGCAGCTGGAAGTATATAACGTTTCAGAGATCGTACAGACCCCCGGCGACATATCGTTAGCTCCGCAAACGAGGAGGATGTCCAGCTGGAGTATGCGTTTTTAACTAATCGTAAAGGATCAGTGAGAGAGCAGCTAAGATGCGATCCGACACAAGAAACAACGGCCATAGCACCAAGTGTCCGAGCATATGCTGGACTACTCAATCCCTCCATACGTCCGTAGCTATAAGGCGAGTGGGATGAAATGGCAGTGTTGGAAGAAGCTGGGGAACGAATTCCTGAAGATATCTCAGATCTGTTGTACAACAACTTGAACAGTTGATGAAGGACAATGATCGAACATCGGCCAGACACGGAAGCAAAACTTCAACCCGATAATGAAATGTCTCACTCGAGTGATCAGAGTGATCAGCTGGTCTGAGCGCAAGAAAGCTCAACAGTATTCGACTGACTCGAAAATGGGAAATTAAGTTTTCGTACATCAGCACAAGAGGGTTACATATACAAACTCTCGTAACTTCAAACGACAGGCTGCGAAAATCTCTGGCCTCCCTTGTGCGAGGAGCGTAATAAGGATTAAAACACTCCTTCTGCGATACTTTATCCGCATTCAGCATGTCAACCTCCAGCATGGTTGCTAACTCCGCCAACGAAACAAAGGTGCTCTGCCTTTATTCTGGGGGAACTCTAGGCATGCTCGCAACCTCACAGGGCTACGTTCCGGAAAAAGGATATTTGACGGTAGGTTTGGCGGTTCAAGGCCTCCCTAGCCAATTACGACCGAAGACTGATAGTGCTCGTTCGTCCGAACGCAGCAGTATCTTCGGTCCCAGGCTCGTTTTCACGATCCTTTAGGAGACTCTGTATGTATTCAGGGACTCGGTACCCGAACATGTGAAACCTGCTGACCCCAGAGAATTATTGCAGCTCTTCTCAAACTCCCAAACAGCGGCGACCTACCGCAATTGGACAGCGCAAAACTCACCAGATGGTAGTCGGCCCACTTCTCCTTTACCCAACGCCAAACAATCACTAGTGGGACGAGCGATGCTGGCCAAGACCCGCGCTGATACAGGGCAGCTGGAGAGTCACGATCTTTCTGCGCATACGTTGATCACACCGCCCATAGGGCCGAACGGTAATCGAATCCGGTATTCGATTCTGGAGGTAAGCCAGTCCCTGCGAGTTGTAGACCAAGATTCAACGAACCAACGATGCTTTTATGTTCTTCGTCCCTTAATCCCTTGCATGTTCTTGGAGCGTGTTAGTAGTATGACCCCTTGCTCGACTCTCCGGATATGACCTCAGCGGACTGGATAAGACTAGCCGCTGATATCGAAGCGAATTATTCAGCCTATGATGGTTTCGTAATTCTTCACGGAACTGGTATGTCCTTGTCTTTTAGATTCAGATTTCAGCGAGCTATGGTCTAAGGTTTGCGTGCCCTAGATACTATGGCGTACACGAGTTCCGCTCTGTCCTTTTTGCTGGAGGATCTGGGAAAGACCGTTATCGTCACCGGAGCGCAAGTACCCCTGGGACAGCTTCGAAACGATGCAGTCGAGAACACTCTGAACAGTATCATTCTCGCAGGCACTTATGTGATCCCAGGTAACTTTCTCAAACACTAGTCTACAATTTGATTTCGGTCGACCTAACCCGTTTCACTGAGAACAGAAGTTTGCCTTTACTTTGACCGTAAATTGCTGAGGGGCAATCGAACTCGAAAGGTTTCTAGTTCCGACTTCGCTGCATTTGCTAGCCCGAACATGGATCCGTTGGCGGAACGTGAGTCTTCGAACTGCCTACCACCTTTGGACTCACTCTGACAACCGTGTTCTTCTAAGTGGGAGTGCTTGTGGAGATTGATTGGTTCTTGGTGCATCGACCTACCGCATTGCAAGCTTTCCGAGCGCATAAAGGTAAGTGGATCTGCGACACAGCTACAGTCAGACCTTGACTCTGCTGCCTTCTATAGAACTCGATAATAATGTGGCCGTACTCCAGATTTTCCCCGGTATTTCGACTGCCACCGTGAAGGCGTTTTTATCACCCCCTCTGCGAGGGATCGTACTGGAAAGCTTTGGTGCTGGCAACATACCGCAGCGGGAAGATGTATTCGAGGTCATCAAAGAAGCCTGTGATCGTGGGGTAGTGATCGTGAATATCACTCAGTGCACCAAAGGATCCGTTCTCGCCTACTGTAAGTACACGCGTTCCGGATATGTTCGTCAGTGGCTGAGTGCTGATGAACATTGTGTGCAGACCCCGCGATGAGGAAGCTTGCGGCTGCCGGTGTCGTTTCGGGCGCAGACATGACTCCGGAGGTGAGTAACCTTCTGTCCTTGCAGAAGACCAATAGCTCAGACTAGAGGTGAACGAATTTGTCATCCAGGCCGCGCTGTCCAAGTTGTCTTACCTGTTGTCCAAGGATGAGCTTGACACCACGACTGTCCGGCAACTCATGTCCATACCCATCCGTGGCGAAATGACACTTCCCGACGACACGCCAACTGCCGTTTCTGGCCAGTCTTCCGGACTTGAAGGCATCATGGGACACCTTCTACATCTCAACTCATCTCCAGATACGATCGTCAACACCTCTCGACGGGACGATGTACCGCAGACTTCCTCGCACGCCCCTAGCTCTCTTCCACGCAAGATCGACGAGCATGATAGTCGCTTGGCTGAATCTCTGTTGCTTCCATATACGCTTTGTTTGGCTGCGGCGAAGGATGACTTGTCAACCATGATGGACCTTATTAAGCGTGCAAAGGCTTTTTCGGAAAATTCTTCAGGTCATAATAGGAGCGAGAAAGTTGGTCGTAACTTGATTGACGATCTGGATCCCGCGTTCGGCAAGAATGCGTTGCACGTGGCGGCGGACTGTGGCAGCAAAGTCTGTTTAGAGGCCTTGTTGCAAATCGGAGCATTCGTTCATACAAGGGATCGGGCGGGTCACACAGCGTAAGTGACATAATCGGTCGGCTCCACAAGTGACTTGCAGGCTTGAGATTGGTATTGACTCCCAGCCTTCACAGTCTATTCTACGCAGAGAGGAAGAGTCATAAAGACTGCATTGGAATCCTGGAATCCGCAGGCGCTCATCACGGGGGCATTGACGATGTGGATGAGATGGAATAACAAGGTCGAAGGATCTGGTTCACCCGTCAGCTTTCTGAGCATTGTGGCTTCCCCTACACGAAGGCCATGCTTTGACACGCATGACTGCACAGACGTACAATGCCATCCCAATGTACACTGTGGTCAAACGACGTTGATCGCCACTTAGCGGACTAGCAGAACGTCGAGGATCATATCTTACAGCAAGGTGTATGCCAGCGGATCGTTATTATAGTGGCACATGTGCATCATTGATACATGGTACTATAGCCGTGGAAGGCAAGTCCTTGCCAGCGGGACACTTCATTCCGCTGGGCGACAGACTGTGCGAACATTGGCAAAATTAGTTTTTCCGGAATGGGCGCTTTTACGAGAGTATCGACATAGTTGACAACTGCTTTCCAGCATATAGATGCTAACCAAAACAACTGATCAATCGCTCAGAATTCACTCGACGCCTCTACGTCAACCTTGCTAAATCGAATT
The DNA here is from genome assembly GCA_030039215.1 of Naganishia onofrii. Lineage (NCBI taxonomy): Eukaryota > Fungi > Basidiomycota > Tremellomycetes > Filobasidiales > Filobasidiaceae > Naganishia > Naganishia onofrii. Next base: position 268,072 of record JASBWV010000008.1, read on the forward strand.
CGAAACCACTAAGTCTCTCAAATTGCTAGATGAATGACTGAACGGTCAGTGACCGGAATCAAACCAAACGAAGCTTAGGACAGTACTAACCGACATAATATGCCCTTGACTATCAAGGTATTGCACCACCTCGTCCGGATCCCTGAGTTTCTTTTTTGTTAATCCATTTACTGTGTTTTCACCGCCAGACCGTAGACGTCTTGACAGCCGTTTATACGAATCTTTGTAGCTATCATATAAGTTTCGTTCTGCACGGAGAAGGCGCAATCAGTACAGCCAGCCGAAAAGGAGTGAATAGGTGAAGCCTACCCCAATGCGAAAATTCGTGGAACACCTCTGCACGGATTCGACAGAATTTACCTATGAAGGATGGGGTTCATCAGATAACGAAAACCGATTGGATACAGACAATCCGGTAGGGACTTACCGAGCTTGAAAGGCCCTCTTGATGGCGCTGAGCTTTCCTTTTGCGAGCCTTCATCGCTTTCGTCGTCACTACTGTTCTCGTCCTCATCCACATCATCCAAGTCCTATAATGCCGACGTCAACGCGATTGTCCTTCCAGATCTCTAAGGGAATCATAAGGAGCTCACTTCGAATGTCTCTCGATCATACGCGCTGCCTCTCAAGTCACCAACAAATTTGCTCAGCCTGCCTGTCAAATGACACGCATCACATCCGTACTCTACTTCATCCAGACGCCCGACCACAAACTCCGGATACGTCTCGAGACTTTTCTTGAAGTCTGTTTTCCACACCGATGATGTGACGAGAGAATCTTTCTGGCCTTGAAGTTTGCGCGATATGGCATCGTAGCTTTGTCGATAGTATGGCTTTTTGCGTTCTTGTGCATATGATGGACCGCGTATGACGAGATGAATAAGAAATTGAGAGATGACTTTGAAATGATATTCCAGATTCTGATATCTGCCCATCTGATATTTTTCTGCGAAGGTGGAAGAAGCGTCAGCCATGACACCGCTTCACTGGAAAGACGTTACCGGGCCGGAACAGACGTACCAGGAAGCAGGGTGGAAATATCTTCTTGCTCATTCTTCCCTTCATCATCGATGAAACCATCCAGCTCTTCTTCATCCTCAACAGTCCACGCGCCCTCACTCTCTTCATCTTCATCGATCCGCGACTTTTGAACCGGTGCAGCACGATGATGTTTGGCTTTCGTCCAACCAAAGGGGGCACCATCGACGATCAAGTCGTCCTCGTCCTCTTCCGATAGATCCACCGGTGAAGTGTATCGCTCGCCCCGCATCTTTGCTTCTTTCCGGCCTATATTCATTTCGACAAATATGACGCTTAGCAGGTCGAATGAACGTGAAAAGTGGAAGATACCAACGTTTGAGCTGTTCAAGGCGTATTTGATGCGCAGTTTTCTTGTTTCGCTCTCGTAGACGTGACTCGACGATTGCTACAAAGCCATCCTATGTTAGCACCATGCACAGTCGATAGACATGGCACAAAGAACTCACTAGGCTCATCCATCTCCAGCTCTTTCACCAACGCTCCCGGATCAACGTCATCGTCTTCTGATTCCTCCTCCTCGTCTTCCTCATCGGGATCCACTACTCCCTTCCGACGTTTTCCTGATAGTTTCCCGGATCCTTTCGCTTGCTGTTTCTTCTTGATAATTGGAGGGCGAGTTCTGTACGGTGGCGGCGAAGCGGGACGATCGGATTCGCTATCACTCTCCTCTTGCGACGATGAGGATGGCGTGGGAGTCCGCATTCGCCGTTTAGCAGTACGGGTATAACCTGTCGAAGGTTGTGAGGATTTGGTTGGTCGGTCGTCCAAGTCAGAGAACATGCCGAGAGGATCATGTGCGGAAGATTTGCGTGGAGGTGTACTGGAGGGGATAACGGGTGCGGGGGATCGTGGAAGCGTAGATCGAGTCCGCATTGCTCTCGGCTTTGGTTCACTATCGCTATCGAGATCGATGATTTCGACAACGGGACTCTTTCGGGATCGAACATGATGCTCGTCCTCATCGTCGTCTTCAACAATGACTCTCTTCTTCGGTCTCTCGTCTTCGCCATCCTCGCCGCTTCCTGAGCTATTTGTGTCATCGTCGCTGCCCGGTCCCCTCTCTCCCCATTCCAACTGACTCTTGCCGGTCTGAAGCCTCACAGCGCCTAATCGCTCCGGTGTTCCTTCTTCCGACCCATACTTCTTCCGGCCGTCCGAATCTGAATCTGACTCGTCCCATTCGTTGATAACAGGAGTAGGCATGACGACTGACTTTCCCTTTTTATGTTTCACCGGTGCAGCTTGCTCTTTCTTTTGTGGGTTGGGTCGCTTCTTGGATGCAGCAGAAGCGGAAGCTCGTTTCGGGTTTGGAGCTGGATTCGTCTCTGTGACGACGGTATAACTTGCGGGATTGACGAAATTCAGCTGAATCGGCGCGGTGGCGGAGGCCGGCCGAGCACGAACGCGGGACGAGCCAGGTGATGGCAAGAACGCCGTGATGGAAGACTGCCGTGCGCGAGGCATGGCGCAGCGACTTCAACCCGTATTGTACGCACAGGCTCTAGAAGTTCAGAGAGGGCGAGCAATTGAGCGGCTGCTTGGGTTAGCAATAAATCTGAAACGTCTCAACGTCTCGGACATGGGGTGCGCCCGACTCAAGCCTTCGCCTTCATGTGCTTCGTCGTGAGCTGCTTCGTGCTTCTTCATTTCTTCATTCCTCATTGATTCACTATATCAGTCGTGCAGAAACCACTCCTCGACATCACACAATTACAAGCAGACGACCTGGACCACTGGATGAGAGCACAGTGCATCGTAACGAGCAAGGAGACACTTTAAGACAACATTCGTGTCAAGATACAACGAATACGACAAATCTGGGTGATAGATGACTTGGCAAAACAAGGAAACCACTCCAGTACACTATCAACTTCGGCCTCCTCTTCCCCCTCCACGACCTCGAGACCCGCCTCTTGATCCTCCTCGACCTCCTCCTCTACTTCCTCCTCCTCTACTCCCTCCTCTTCCTCTTCCGCCCCCTCCTCTTCCTCCGCTATCACCACCTCGCGACCCTCCTCCACCCGACGAACCTCCTCTAAACTTCTTACGCGGCATACCACCCTCATGCGTATCATCATCTCGATCCGCGTCATCTCGTCCACCAAAGCTTTCGCGACCACGTTTACCACCATGACCCTTCTTTGCGTTCTCTTTCATCTCCATGGCAGCAGCACGGGAAGCTTCGGCCACCCGCGGAGCAAGCACAGCCATGGCTTGCTTGTTTACGTCGAATGCATCCATTTTCTTCCCAATGACGCTCTCTATCCGCTGTAGGACTTCGACATCATATTGGGTGACAAGGGAGATGGCTTTACCCGCTCGACCGGCACGCGCAGTTCGACCGACTCGATGGATGTAATCTTTTGAATGTGTTGGCATGTCGTAATTAATGACGAGATCAACTGCTGGGATATCCAAACCTCTGTAGGCGAGTGAATTTAATAGAGTCAGTTATGGGACAGACAAAGGATGTCAATCCGTGAGATGCCTGCTTACCGACTTGCGACATCAGTCGCCACCAACACCTGTCTCCTTCCGCTCTTGAACGCGTTCAAAGCCGCTAAACGTTGACTCTGACTCAACTGACCGTGCAGAGGGATTGCAGCCACACCCAATATCCTAAACATTTCCGATATTCTTGATGCGTCGTTGACAGTACGGGTGAAGATGATCATGGAGGAAGAGGCGAGTTCGTTGACCAGATAGATCAAGGCGGCTTCCTTGTTTTTTAGCGGAATGAGGACAAAGTATTGCTGTAAGGTGGACACCGTGGAGTATCTACAAAGAAGGTGATAATGAGTTCCCAATGAACGGAGCAACACGCCGGGAAGAAGTTTCGCTTACTTTGTAGAAACCTCAATCCTCACGGGGTTATGCAAACTGGCTCGTTGAAGCTTGGCGACTTTGGTTGTCATGGTTGCCGAGAACAGGTAGGTGTTTCGCTCTTTCGGGATGACTTTAAGGATCTTGTCAAGAATCGGCCCAAAATCCAAATCAAGCAATCTATCGGCTTCGTCCATGACCTGGATGTGTGCAAGAGGCGTTAAGAGTTACGTACTCTCAGGAAAAGATAGAGAATACTTACCAGGTATTTCAAGTTACGTAGGGAAAAGCCTTTAGTGTTCTCCAAGTGATCCATAAGTCGACCGGGAGTAGCGACAATGACATGCGGTCTCTTGCTGAGTGCAATAGCCTGTTGAGTCATCTCCATTCCACCAACAATAACCGTTGTCTTCAACCCAATTGACCTTCCCAGACCGTTGAACTGGTCGTGAATCTGGTACGCCAACTCTCGTGTCGGTGCAAGAACGAGGGCAAAGAACGGCTGAGGTTTCTCCCACAACGATTGAAGAATTGGCAGTGCAAACGCGACCGTTTTACCGGAACCCGTTTGAGCGAGACCGATAACGTCCTTTCCTTCCAGAGCATGCGGGATGGATTTCGCTTGAATGCCTGTGGGCTTTGTGAAGCCTAGTTCCGCACATGCGGAGCATAGTTCTGGGATGACTCCAAGCTCCGCGAACGTCGGTATTTCGGCTTCCTGCTCGTCCTCTTCAGGCCGTTCACTCTCGTCCAAAGCCGATTGATCGTCTTCCGAATTTTCGCCATGATCCGAGTCATCTCCTTCGTCGGTGCCGACATCCTCGCCATCCTGTCCCTCGTCTTCCTCCCTATCGTCTTCATCTTCTTGACTTTCGCCCTCTTCCTCGTCCTCCTCATCTTCGTCGTCCTCTGACTCCTCCTCATCTTCGTCGTCCTCTGACTCCTCCTCTGCTTGATTAGTTCCACTTCGGCCGCTGTTTGAAGGGGCTTGACGAGCAGTCGTGCTTTTGGGTTGCGCCGTCGACGACGGACGTGAGCTTGTCGAAGAAGCTGATCGAGCCATTGTTGTTCTGCCGCGCAAATCCAAGTGAAGTGTCCTTGCTACTATGTCTGCGGAAAGCGCAGGGAATGACTATCGCTGGTAAACCTTGTTATACCTCTCGTCTGTTGGATACACAGGTGAGGTGAAGGTTCCCGCATAATATGTTCCACTGAACTTTTGCCGTAGCGAGAACGATCGAAGTCGAGCACAAAGTAAACAAATACGTCACGTGCGCCGAGAAGCCTGCTGCTGCTTACCTAATAAAAAATAGATAGTCAAACAACCACCCTTTGCGGATCCAAATCCGTCACATAGCTAAACACTTTCAAGCTGGGTTCAGCCAACCCATCTTACCAGCCTTGAGGATCCTGTCACATCAAGCAGGAAACCTCAGCGTAAATCAGACATTCATCAGCGTAATACACATAGCGAAACCTGAGCGGACCCTTTCAACCGATACTCTCTCAAGCGGGTAACCAATGGCATAGCGCCGGTCATCGGCGCAGCAATTCAACAACCAGAAACAACAAATCAGCAAGATCCTCCTTTCCCTTCACCAGGTCTAGCCAGACGGCCTCCGCATCCGGAGACTCAGTAGAAGATACAGCGACAAGATGTCACGCGAGCCTCGTCGCTCGCAGGGACTAGGAGTCAATAGCTATAGCCCTGTCGCTAAACTACAGGACTACAGGATCCTCAGTTGCATCGGGCAAGGAAGCTTTGGTGTAATCCACAAGGTGGAGAGGATCAGCGACAAAACAGTGAGTACCTTGCCAACGTTTCCAGAAACCATCAGTTGGCCGACATCCGTTGCCTTCCTCAAAAGGTATTTGCGATGAAACAGCTAGATTACTCCAAGATGAGTCCGAAAGATCGGCGACAGATGTTGTCGGAAGTGTAAGCAGAGTTATGGCTGCGCTTCACGCCGGTGCGACCCATCTGATACCTACTGCTCTGATATAGGAACATTTTGGATTGTCTCAATCACCCCAATGTCGTGATGCTGCATGACAAGATTATCGACAAGGATGAGCAGAAAATCTACATTGTGATGGAGGTGAGTTTGTTGTCGATGATCCCTTGCTAGTCCATGATTGACCGAGTGGGTCTGCGAACAGTACTGCGGAGGTGGAGATCTAGGGAAAATCATCCTGTCGCATAGGAAGAACGGCAGATTGATTCCGGAAAGCGTCATTTGGCAATACTTTACCCAGCTGGTCCTGGCGCTTCACCATTGCCATTGGCCAGAGGATAGAGAAAAACTCGCAAAAGAGTCGTTCGCCAAACAAACACCATTCGAATCGCACGCAGACGTAGACCCAGCTCTGAAACGGAGGGTATCGGCCCCTGAGGGAGCGGGACAGGTGTTACATCGAGATCTCAAGCCGGAAAACAGTAAGGGTTCCTTTCCACGATGGTGAGAGGATATCGAGCTGATAACGACGCCTCCGCTTACAGTCTTCCTGAATGAGAAGCAAGACATGCTGAAACTTGGCGACTTTGGATTGAGCAAGAACTTGGGAGGACAATCATTTACGCAGACTTACGTTGGGGTAAGCTGCTCAGGCAATCTTCAGATATTGGTGCGGTAGAGTACTTATGTAATCCCCTTCCCGATAGACACCACTCTACATGCCACCAGAGATTTTGCAAGAAAACAGATACGACACAAAGTCCGACATATGGAGTCTCGGCTGTATGATACATGAATTATGCTGTCTAACGTCAGTAACAATTGTTTATTTGCATGAACGACAGGGCTAAATCCTTTTTCTATTAACATATGCCTAACAGATCCCCGTTCGCGAATGCTCGAAGTCAACCAGACCTTATCACCCAAGTCAACTCTGGGAAAATCCCTCCTTTGCCGACCCACCTGTCCCCCAAATTGAAAGACACCGTGCGACTGATGTTGTCGTTGCAGGCAAGTCCATATGTACTGAATAAAGGGGTTACTTCTAACTTCTGGGTCGATTTTCAGCCTACTAGGAGACCGTCTACAGTGGATCTGCTGAAGGTTCCAGAGATCGACTTTCACCGACGGTTGATGGACTTGACGATAAGGTGGGCTTCTGTTCATAGGCTATGCAATATATGCGAGCTCTAATTCTTTTCGATTGGGAAATTTCAGAACGGACAAAGTTTCCGTTTGGGAACGCCGAGCAAAGATGCAAATGGACGCCGCCATCGCCAAGGAAAGAGAGGTCACGGAACGTGACCGGCGTCTGGCAGAGAGGGAGAGACAGTTACAGGAACGAGAAAGAGCTTTGCAACAACGCCTCGAGAGTTCGCAGGTGCAGATGGAAAACTTCCAGAAGAACCGAAATGCCTTTGAAGACGAAAAGACAGTCTTTGGAAAGCAAAAGACCTTATGGGAACGGGAAAAAGGGGCATTCTTACAATCGATGCATGCTCAGCAAACAACAGTATTAGTCTCGGATCAACGTGCAGGATCGCGTTCTGCGGCGATTTCAGTGACTTCGACAAACGCCACAACATCGGACAAACAGCGAACATCTTTGAACAGTTCCGAAGAGCGGTCCGTCAGCAGGATGTTGGGAGGTATGGAGAATGCTTATGGCTTGACGAGGAGCCCCAGCTTGCCTTCGGTAGAAACAGGTATGATAAAACGTCCTGTTCATGCGACAATGGCACTGACGATGTGCGTTGCTTCTAGACGGCTCATCGAAGAGATCCTTTATTCCAACAAGCAGCAAGGCTTTACAAGAACGCAGGTGAGAACTGATTAATGAAGTTTGCAATGTTCCCCTCTGACCGGGTTCCTTCTTGGTAGTCATCCCAACAATCCAACAGCAAGAAGTCGACAGGCCTCCGTTTTCGAAGCTGATACGCCATGCAAAATACCTGGAAGCATAAATCCCGCCGATACTAGCAGGATGTTGGTTGATTCCCCCGCTTCGGCTAGAATTTCTCTTCGGGCAAAGGCACAGACACGGTCAATGGGCAACTTGCGAGAACGAGCCAAATTAGATCTAGAGAATATGCCTCCATCGCCCGATAGTGAAGACGACGTATCTCCTATGGATCAGGGAACGCCTTTTGCAGAACGGCTAGGAGGTGCTCGAGCAAGTGTGAGCAGTCCGAGCGAATATCGATCTCGACTTGAAAAGGCCAACGAGCGCAAAATGGCAGAAGCACGAGCGGATCTAGGGCCCTTCAAACCGCCAACTCGACTGCATGGTAATTCAACAATGCCAATTCCCGTATCGCGACTACCAACGTATATCTGGAGGGAAAATATGACACCAGCCAAATGGACACCGGATGCGGTCAATGACATGCCGAGTCCTTTCCTCAGGCCCGCGCCTTCGCAGCCTACGCTTACTCGAGCAAGAGTCGGAGGCGGATCTGACCTTCGACAAATGGCATTCCGGAACGTCCAAGCTGCAAACCACGATGGAACTTCCAGTGGCGGTCTATAATGAGAGTGCATGTCTGCACACGCTACGCGACAGATGGCACGGGCATCTCTCGGTTCCAATTCTCGAATTAGACGGACTCGGGGAAGAAGTGCAATTCGACAGTAGAATATGTCCTTCTGTAGGCGTCAACTGCACCTGACTGTTATTCCGCCTAACTACTCAGGACATCACATGGGCATATGTGTCACCAAGATCTGTAGCGCCAGCTGGCATCGAGCTGCGGCACAAATATATAATCCCAAACCCGCTGGTTCAGCTTTTCATACAGGCTTGATTCTCGCGAACACTTTCTGTTGTAGAATGATATACTTCATTATAGCCATGCTCGTGGAATGACATGAGACACAAGGTATAATGTAGTGATGCTGCGTTGTTGACTAATAAGCAGCTGGATGACTACAAGGACAAAGCTGCAACTGGCATTTTGGCCGAGCCGCCTAGCTCTGTGGGCACGACAACGTCATTCCCGAAATCGCGCAGGGTGTCACGGGTGACGATTTGGACCAGGGAACCTCCTTGGGGTAAGACCAGGAAAATTCAGTTCGAACTTTTTGCGGATTTGCTGTTTTAGCTGCACCCCCGAACCGACGAGAATCAATAGCGACTTCTTCTTCCTATCCGGACGCAAAGCAAGCGCTGCACTCAGCGAGTCGCAGACATTGGCCACGCGAGAAATATATCATTACTAGCAGCTTCCCCTGGTAAAGGGGCAGGCTTCTCCTTTGGGAGCAGAAACAACTACATGAGGGTCTTTGGATCAGTTGTTGGAGGTATAAAGGGAGGATTGCGAGTCGGCCCAGCGGATATCACCCGCGAATCGGCAAGTCCAAATCTCTTCTGACTATTCAAGAGTGTCACTGCTCAAGCTACCGACACCGCTCCCTATGTTACAGACAAGCCTCAATGACTCGCAGGTCCTGACGCTGTTCTTGGCTGCCTTCTTCTTTTCTTGTCTTCTGCTTACGGCAACCCTTGCTAGGTTTCATTGTTGTTTCGAGAAGAGATGGAGATGGAGATGGGAATATTTGGTACCGTGGCTATTTGCATGGGCGGGGATCATTATCTATGCACCTTTGCAAACCATAACGGTCCAATTTCATGAGGTAAGCAGTGCTCGTTGCAAGCATCATTTGGGTCATTGCTCTGCCGACTTGGACATGTGACAGAACACCATGACTTTGTCCGGGTACTCAGGCATCGCACGCAATGACTGCCATATCGTTTTGGCTCCTGGGTCGTTTGTTCATTGCGACGGGACTCAAGACTCGCACGGGAGAGTTCACCTCGGGTAGTTGCCCAGTGACGCGGATCGTTATCGAAAGTACGTAAAACCCGACTTTCAGGGAGGACATATGCTCTGAACTACCTTTCTGCTCACTAACACGGTATTCCGATCAATCCGAACAGAGGACAGTGGCCGGACATGTTTCAAGCGTTTACCCTCCAACAAGTTCGCACTTAGTATCATCATATTAGCAGGGTACACGTGAGTGCGAGAGTCACTACATAATGTGACACCCAACCACTTACACCCGCATTTGACTACTTTGTCCGTCGTTACCGGTGCGACTTTCTGATGTAAAACTCCTTTCCTTCAGAGGCAGCACGTTTGCTGGATGTTTTCTGATCTTTTGTAGCTGTATGTCACTCTACAAAGCTTGTTAAGTCTGAGGTGGATCACACTGCTAACCACTCATCAGGTCCGCCTAGTCGATATTCGAGCGTTAGTAGTACCATCATCCCATCTCTTTCGCCTGGTCGATTTAAAGAGATGTTAATGTTCGATGAGGCACTCGGAACAGAGCGAAAGTTGCACTTCTATTCAACTGGCTCTTATTCGGTGTGCTACTCATTGTATGTACTGGCAAGCTATGTGCACTGTGGGTGAGGCCGTCTCCTCGACATTCGGTGGGTGGCGGAAGTGGGAGCGAAAAGGAAGTGGAAAGGGGCAACCCGAAACTTACGTGCTATTTGTGAGCCATTTGAGATCGCTTCTTTCCTAAAGACGCCTCATCGGATCATTTGCGCCCTCATTGCAGAGTCATTGGAATTTGTATCGGGATGCTATGTATACTAACGCTCGCTTGGGCATTGTCCGACTCGGTCGCGCTTCGCCCTGTAGTGCTAGGCTTAGGCGTCTTTTTCGCTTTTTGTAGGTACTATGTGTCTGCTGCTTCGCGAGTTGCAGTATTAACAAATGGCAACCGCTGTGTGATAACATCTCATAGATAGCCTGTGGGACGTCGCAGAAGACTGCATTCTCTCCAGCGCCGAGAAACTTAAAGGGTCGGATTGCGGTAAGATACTCCAGCATGTGACGAAGAAGCGAGAACCGAAGGATGCCAGGATTTGCGGTATACTGCTCTTCTTGTTCGGCGCAGGATTGGTCGCCCTGACCTTCTACGCCGGAGTTAAGCTCCACAAGCAAACCCTCGAACAGCAAAGGATTAGCTCTCGCACATGGTATGGGGCAAAACAAAACCGTTCATAGATCACCGCCTGATTTCACTCATCTCTCTTCTGCATAGGTTTCCAGTCGCCCCGAACCATTGGAGATCTACTGAAGCATTCAGAGCCCTCAGCCGCATTCCTAGACAACTCGGTTTCGATATCAAGAAGAAGACTGGGAAATAAGAGCCACGCAGAATTCAACGACTCATACACCATATGTTCAATACAACCATGTCCATTCGTCGAGCCATGTTTCGTTACAAATGCCATACCATCACACCCGAATCTCGATGAGCGATCAAGCTCATCAAGCCTATATTGCGTTTTGTACTTTTCTCTGAAGTTTCTTCTTGGTCCTATGCGCGCCAAACCGAAGTGACAAACTGAATTCATGCCAGTTGCGCTTGATCGAATCCATGCAGGATGGCCTAAGCGAAGCGATATATGTCAGCTTCCGCAACTTGTAAACTCTGAATGTTACACGCATACTCACGTCCAATCAGGTTCAAAGTTGCCTGCAACACCGGCCTTCTGGCTTCCCTGCCATTCAAGCGGCCTATATTTCTCTATCGACTCCTCGCCCACTCGGATCTCATGATCACCTCTTGCCCATCGTGTAGGCAGATAACTCATCTCGTGAGAAGCGAATACTGTCGACGCATTGCCCTTGTTGTGACTATGATAGCTTCCCCTGCGGCCTGAAATAGCTCTCTCGACGGATGACAAAGATGGTGCTCTAGATCCGGTCGGTCGACTCGTGTGATAAGCTGGGTTGAAAGGCGCGACAGGAGGTATGAAGACATCTGGGTCCGCGCCGGCAACTCCATGCATTCCTCTTTTCCCCTTGGCCTTTTCCTGTTGCGCAGCGATCTGCGCCGGAGTCGCAGGATACAAGAGCGAACGTGGTCGTTCTTCAAGTTGTGCGAGCCGAGAAGCTTGTGTTTTCATTGAAGTCGCAGGACCTTGCTTTGACGTATTACTGGGATGCGGAGATGATCGACTCGCAGATGACGAACCGGCAGTTGACGGTACGTTTCTCTGCGAATCAATCTGCAGACGACCGACTTGGAAAGGTGGCATCTTCTGGGTTGTCCCGATGCGAGCAAACGACGGATGTCTACCGCCATCTTCTGCCTTAGGGCTTGTTGCTGAAACTCCGGAATCATATTCGCTGTAAACCGTGCGATTTGTCGCTTCCTCGTTACTGTCTTCCTGTTCCTGGCTATGTAACCGGTAGTCACGATCGTCGTCATTATGCCACGATTTGCCCGTGATTCCGTTAGCCGGAGGTCGGAATGCATAGTGACCATCGGCGATATCTCCACTCTGTTCGTTGTCCTCATCGTCTTCGATACGAACTTGACGCTGCAATTCCTGCACCCGCTGCCTATCTCGAGCGTTGAAAGCAGGATTACCGGCTACGAGTTGACCCTGAGAAGTTGTTCGTCCATAGGCTTCCAACATTCCCGCGTTTCTCCCGCCCATGTCTCGTCCAACAAAGCTTCCGCTAATGTCGCTACCGGCTTCGCTGTCGTCTTCTCGAGCAGCGCCGAATGCAGATCTTCGCTCGAATTTCTTTTGACTCAAAGAGCGGACCGTTTCGAAAGGGTCGTATTCCTTGTCGTGCAATCGACCTTGTTTGTCGATATACACACCCAGCGTCTTGGAAGTGAGTCGTTCCTCGGCATCATTGCCATCAGATCGTCCATCTCCGTCTCGTCCGTCGTTACGCGAAGAACGATGTCGACCGCTAAGCAGGCGTCGTTTGCCTCCTCCGTTGGCATCGCCGTGTCCTTGCCCAGTTCCATCCGACGTATGGGTCTTGATCGATCCACTTCGACTGGTCAATCTATCTAGACCGCGACTGGGTCCGGCAATGCCATCGCCTCCAGAATGACCCAGTCCCAGTCCTATTCCTCCTTGGTAATCGAAAGATTTACGTTCCTCTGCGATCGCTCCCGACTGGAATTGCGGAGCGAGAAGTCGATCCAACGCCGCTTGGTCGTTCGCGTGCTTATGCTCTTTACGATACTTTCGGTTGTTGATGTGAGGAATGGCCAGTGTAGATTTCGTATCAGGGTTGATGAGGATACCTTTTGAATGCGCTGCACCGCCTAGATGAATTGACAAAGGGAGGCATGTTCAGCAAATGGTCGGAGTTGTGACGGTTTACCGGTAAAACCTCCTGACAAAAGACGGAAAGGTCAACTCACTCGGTCGGTAGACCTTGTACAAGGGTCTCTCTGGTTGTCGAGTTTCTATCGGCCGAATTTGTTGACCGCTAAGAGGATCCTTCTTGCCGCGTAACATCGTAAAGGGTGTTGTATTTGTGAATCGGATTGGGATATCCTTTCTCAGTCAGGCTCAGATGAGGCAAGTTTGAATGAACCGAGTTGAATAGAAGAGCGAACCAAGGTCGATAGCGTTGGCGATTTGAAATAAGCCGAGAGGTGATGCGTAAAGGCAGCAGGTGATGTGAGGTAGTAAGAACGAGTTTGTATCGTCAATGACCTTGCACTGAATGTTCTCTTGGTTTCCGGATGTTCTTGAAAATTGTCAAGGGTTTGCGGTTCTAACCAAGTGAAGATGATCCTGTTTGCGTAAAGCACAGCTTTCTAGGAGCGAGTTCGAGGTACGCGAGAAGAGAAGAGTGATATTTTGTGTGATCGGCCGGGATGAGCGAGGGCGCAATGGCGGTGTGTATGAGTGACAGAGTGAACGAGAGGATATTGATAAGGGTAGAGCAAAGAGCAATAATGAACGAGACGATATATAAAACTCCGTCCTTGAAGAGTGATGCGGGGGTTAATGTGCTGCTGATACCCTTTCCCCTCGATGATATGCCGGCAGAGTGCAAGTGTTTACAAATTAAGTCGCCCGTTCAGGAAATCAAAGCGAGGGAGGGCCGCCCGGCGATTGACTGACGCGTTCCTCGGCGCGCGGTTCTCAAACTTCTTGTCAGTCACTCAGAAAGGCAAATATGAGGTCATCGACGTTTGGCTTTCTGTAGGATGTAGGTAGAATAGCGGGTGGAATTATCATCCTCTGGCAGGATTTCAGTTTTCTTGTCATCCGCCTAGGGCTTTTCCCTACGGTAGCATTGCGAGCCTTTCAGGGACATGTTTGGGTACTCGGGTTGACTCATAATATACGATCCAACGCTGAGATTCATCTTATGCTCCTCGCGAACAAGGTCATGTCCTTAGTGGTGCAGCTTCTTGAAGCGTGTCGCCTCTTGTTTTTTGTTTCCTATAAGTATGCAATGTGCCTTCGAGTCGATGCGACCAGCAAGATTAAATGGTAAACAGGCCCGAGAAGTGTGACAATGCAATTGTGATTCGTTGTGCAGACCGGAGCAGTGGTACAAGTCTTGCTCGTTCAGCACTTTAGCCGTGAACAAGGGTGTGACGAGCGCTCTGGGCTACAGTAACGCCACCGGGAAGTCGCCATTTTTCATTGTGACTTTCGCAACCTTGCATGACTTAGACCAGAGATGCTGGGCTCTACGACCTACACAACTCCTTCACAATCTCCATGCTTTGGTCTATGCGGTACCGAATACAACTTTTGATTCTATGCCTTAATACAACACATATCCACTCCAGTCAAACCTGATTGTCGTTGCTCTAACCCCTGCTTCTAAATAATGCTGATGTCTGAGCGAGTGAAGATGTGGTCAATACAAGATGATGACCCATGACAGAATGTACCAAGAAGAAAACTCACTCCAGGTTTCGCTATCACTTCCAGCATATAGCTTCTGGATGACAACGTTCTTCCCGGTATGATACCCCGTTCCATCGCTTTGCCGCAGAAAGAGTAACGGCAAGCTTGACCCGCCAAGTTGACTAGCCCGATTGACATGCCCTTGCGCATACAAAGGACACGCCGTAAATGGTTTGCGAGTAATCCTGACGTCGGGTGCTTTAATATCATGCAACGCCGAGGATGTCAACGTCGGTTTTATCTGCGGAGTGCGAGGTTTTCGTGGTTGCTTGGACCGCGAAGGTGCTACTGGTTTCTCTTCTTTACTGACGGGGAGTTTTCCCTTTTTGCCCTTGTATGTCACCGTCGCGATAGACAGAGGTGAAGCCACCTTGTTGGCGATCCTCTTGCTTCCACCAAGTGGGACCTGGTCCTCTGAATTGGGCACAGTTTGTAGTTCCGAATCTACGCCATTGTCGGCAGAGTGCAACATGGTATCGGTCTCTGTTATCGTTGAAAGCGAATCGTGTCGCATCGAATACCTGTCAACGTGGTGGGTGTCCATAACGTCAGAACGCCCCGATTCTTCAACGTGCATGTTTGCGTCAAGAGCTCCAGGGGCATAGTACTCGTACTGAGCATCCGGGCCCAGATCGTTCTGTGAGTGCTCGACTCCGATATCTTGATCGTGGTTGAGCTCATGATGGTGCTGGTGGTGATGTCCTTGTCCATCATCCTCTTCGAGAGAATTACTATGCAACATGGTTGAAGGATCCATCATGTCTTGACTGTCTTGTGTAGCAGCTTGCAATGCAGCAGCCGTAAATAGCTGATGCATATCATCGGTCACATTGTGATCAAACTCGTATGGCTGTTGTTCCATAAGAGAGTCGACCTCTTCTTGACCATTGTGTCCGTTCATCATGGCATCCATAACAGCCGAAGTGGAGTCGTCTAATCCCATCTCGGCCGGCCCAAAAGGCGGGAAATCTTCGACCCGTATATCGGCCATTGAGTCGTCATCGTTCTGAAGATGATGCCGGCTGTTGTGAGCCATTTCAATGCTTGAAAGGGAATGTTCGACGTCGGACTGGTGTGCCCTCCCCAATGGCTTGTCTGTCTGCATAAAGGCGACTTCAAGGTCTTGGGTTTTCCCTTGCTTAAATGATGGATTGATGACATTGTCCTGGCTGGCCCGTTCCGTTAATCCGGTATTATCCTCCGACCTACGATTCCGCGGCTTGCGTTCTTCATCTTCCAGTGGCGCCCAATCCGGTTCAGCGAACGAATCATCAACGACGTCTTCCTGTCGGTATTTCAGATCGTGCGCTAATTGCAGTTGGTCAAGCTGCATCTGCCTTTCCCGCTCGATTCTCGTTGCATCCCACATTTCTTTCGGTGCCGGTAGGTGTATCACAATGATCGTGTGAGGCACAGTGCTTGGGACGGAACTGTAGGGTCGTGCTTCCGGTGGAACCTCTTCGCCTCCGTCAATGGGGATAGCCGGGAAGGAATTTAAATACGCGGCTCCAGCATCGTGAGAGGTGTTGGTAGTCACGGCAGGTGCTGTACTCCGATAACTCCTGAATTTCAGAGGGCCTATCGCCCCAAGGTAGAGCAACAACGGTTTGCCACGAAATACCGGATTGTCGTCATCATAGTAAAAGTTGGTCACCGTCATCGTGATTGTATTCTCCATGGCGCGGTATTCCGGTATATCTAGGAGAATAGGCATGGGCGTCAATGGGCGCCTGAATACTGTCGAAAAGTCGCCCACTTCGTGCCTTCCTTCGAAAAAGGTGTACGTGTGTTCTGTCACACCGCTTATCGTCCAAGTAATGAAATCATCGAAGTATTCCCCTTCCACAGACTGGCCATCGATGACCTCAACGGAAAGTTTCGACGGCTCAAACCTCACGGCAGAGGGATCGCCGAAATTGTCTTCGGTATCTAAAGCAGGAGCGACCCGTTTCTTGACCACTGAGTTGACCGTATCCTTCTTCCCTCTGATTCGTTTCCTGATCCGCGGTAAAGGCTTTCCATTTTCGTCCTCTAGCTTGTCGCGGTCATGTCCCGGTGCTCGCAGATACCACTTGCCCTGACCGGCAACAACTTTGGCAAAGGCTACCTTGTTAAGCTCGGAGACTGGGCCAAACTCGTTGAGGACTGGCTTGCCTGACATGATTTTGATTAGCAGTAGAGGCTCCGTTCGATAATCAGAGTGAATGTCTCGTAAGATGACTGTACTGTTGAATGTGATGACACCTGGGTCCGGGCGGTTCTTTTCTGGTAGCCCACCTGGAGGCTCTCCACGTTTGACTACGTCAATGACAAAGGCCGACCAGTCGGACGGCATGCCTACCAATTTCCCATGCTCAACAAAGAGATATTTGGTTCGAACTGACTGAGAATTGATTCGCGACCATAGCGAGATCGGGTCACCGACATACAAGTATGAAGCATTCGTTCGTTTGAAAGCAAAGTTTGGGCGTTTGCTTTGAGTCGGTTTTGAGACAATTTGCATAGGCAGACCGTCAAATGTCGCCCAAGGGCGGAGACTGGGCTGGTCGCTATTGCCTTCCATTTCCTCGATGACTTTACTTGACTGTCCCGCCCCGTCCGCTCCCCCATTCGCTGCAGGTGTATCGGCCGATACCTCCACGGTTGACTGCCGATCATCAGGCTTCAGTTGCCTGGCCTTCTTCCGACCCTGTACGTCGGGGTTTTGGTTCAACGGTGCACCATGTCCATTCGTGAGGTTCTCATCTGACAGGGCCGCTGTATTTAGTATACTCATGTCGTCGTACTGGGGACCGCTCTCAGGATGAGTATCTTGGTACCTGGTATCCACTGAATGCTGATTTGTTTCATATGCGGACATGTCGAACATTGGGTCGTTTTCGATCATGGCGTCGATTGCCGCTTGCCTCTCCTCTGCGTCCAGCGAGCCCTCATGGCCGACATTCATGAGTAGATTATTCATATTCCTCTGTCGGCGAAGGGCTTCTTGATCGGGGCTCGAATTTGGTTGAATGGCTTCCGCTTCCGTCTGATCATTATTTACCATTTGAGCTTCCCCAGTCTCGAAAGATGTTGCCTCATCATCTGCTGATCGAGGATCCGTACCACCCGGCTGGAACACATTGAGCCGCAATTTTAGCGATTTTGCTTTGCCCGTACGTGACGCGTACAGTCCGGAAAAATATAATCCTTCACGAAGATATGCGCGTGCGTCCTCCTCCTTTCCGGGAACATTGAACTTGACGCCTTGATTGTTCGAGATGATGGGGATGTCCGGTCCTACATCTTGATTGAGTATTTGCAGGGAGATTGTTTCTACCGTGTCCGACACGCTACCAGCCATTCGTACAACCGGCGGCGGACAGAGAAACCTAGCGGTACACAAGGGACGATCAGTCAACACAGTCATGATCAATCAACAGAGTCAATACTGATAACTCGGTGAATTTGATCCGTCAAAGGCAGTGACCTACCTTTTCTCCTTCAAGTAACTCTTCTGCACAATATGTCCATGCAACAACGTAATTGTCGAGAAAGACATTTGCTGTTCCGGAATCCTCGAACCTCCAGGTCCCGTCGTGGCAGCAAACATCCTCGATATTTTCGTCCGGCGCATTTCTTCCAGGAATGGTGGCGTCGTAGCGCGCCCTCTTGCGTGAACAGGCGGTGCGGATGGAGGGAATGAAGCCGAGCCACCAGGTCTTGGGCGGGACGGCCCAGCAGCGGACTCTGGCGATGACAGGCGTGTCAGGATATCATCTGGCGAGACTTCGGAACGAATTTTTCGTTTTTGAGGGACAATTTGCGAGGAGAGCGGCAACGACAGTTTTCGTGGACCACGAACCGCCGCTGGACCAGAGTATGATGTACCGTTCTCGGCCCGCGCCCCAACGGATGTTTGACGGCGTCCAATTGTGGCGGATCTCGTGGGCTGATCCCGTTCCGTCCTGGTTCCAGGGATTGCAAAAGACCTCAGCGCGCGTTCCAACTCAGTCGGATCGTTGACGGCATTGTCGTCCGGCCCGTGGTACTTTGTCCTGGTGGAAGTGCCGGAAGGTTGACCAGAAGCAGAACCAAGCATTCGACTTGCCTGGAGCAGCCCACGAATGGCGTTCGATGTAGCGTCTTTAGGAGTTTCATCTTTGTTGTTCCGCTCGGAAGGGCCCGTAAATGCCGATTGAAGTGCGTTCATTTCAGATTCTATTCCCAGGCCTCGTTCCCGATTGTGAGCTTGCTCATCCCCTTCCGGAGCGACGGCGTAGACAGCCGTCTCCTGCGATAGATCCTGCTTGGGTTCTTCATGATAATCTGACGGGTAGTGTAACTCGGTATTCGGACCGTCGGAATGCAACCTATTTGAACCATCTTGATGCAAATATCCATTTTCTCGTTGATCTATCTCTTGCTGGGCTCCTGCGGAGGTGTAGTCGTCCCCTTGACCATTCTCCAGTCCTGTCTGATGGGTAGCACCAGATTCCGAATAGGCCTCTTCGATGACATAATCTCCCGCTTGCTCTTGTCCTGCAGAATCTTCGTGACCGTCCATGTACTTGTCTCCCAGCTCTTGCATATCCGACTGCTCGGGAATGGCATGATAGCTCGCATGATCCTGTTCTTGCACCGGCTGAGCTATAACATCTCCGGTTTTTGAAGGCAGGATGGCGGACGACTCGTCCGTCAGAGAAATGCCTGGGCCGTGCGGCGGGTAATGCTGCGTCGGGTTTTGATCCTCAATGTGAGAAAGGTGTATGGTAGAATCATGTACGGAATCCGAACCATCGATTTGAGAATAGTGTTCGCTCTCTGCAGATAGAGGCGATGGAGAATTCCGGATTGCATTTAAAAGTACCTCGATCGGCGCGTTTGCAGGATCTTCCGACTATGAACAAGTAGGGCATTTTGAGCAAGCGATCACAGCCTTGTGACATCAAGCAAGACTCACTCTGTCAATGTCATCATGCATCGGCTCATGATGCAGTTCGGGTCCGTCCAAGTTGACGAACTGGTCCAGCGTTTGGTCATCTTCATGATCGAGTCCATACAGGCGATGCGTGTACTGTTCATGGGTATGAAGGTGATGTGAGAGATGGTCATGACGATGATCCATCTTCTTTGACGGTCTCTCTATGGGAGAATGAAGTAGAACATGAACGAACACTGGTAGTCGACACGATCGGCGAAGGGAACGAGGTGGCTCTCACGATGGCCAAGGTATGATATTGAGTGTGTGTCGTTGCTAATGGGAAGGCGCTGGGAGAATTGGATTACTTCCATCATGCCGAGTGAGCGAAACTGTCGGGCGCCGGAAAAAGACTGGACTTTCAAAAACGAAAACCAGCAGTCCGGCACACTATTTGCCGCCCAGCCTCGCCGACACCACGGATACCTAAAATCCATAATACAAGTCGCCTCGGAAATAATTGATCGCCCATTGGTCCTTGAAGCTCGTCTCGATCACTCGGGACTACTCGGAAACGCTGGGAAGCCCTGGCTCACGATCTCTCTCCGCCAGTCAGAGTTTGCTCAAACCGGTCCTCGACGATCGACAGACGACGGCGACATAGGGCAATATCAACGGTAGACCCTACTTGTCATCTTCAACGTTCTTGCGTTGTTGCCACACACTAGTCTCATACCTTCTCCTTCACCAGCAATTCATCTCTAGCCACCATGTTCGCCTCTCGAACCGCCACATCTCGGCTCTTGGCTTCCTCCAGCACCAAGGTCGCCTCGACGTCACAGCTCGCGCAGCGTGCATTCTCCGTCTCTGCTATTCAGCAGCATGCTGCACCTGCTCCCGTCCCACCGAAGCAGGCTCTAAAAGAGTTCAAGATTTACCGATGGGTATGTTGAGCGAGTGATGGCCCAGTCTGACTGTTGTATTGACTTTTTATGTCTTTTTGCGTTCCTATGTCTCCCCAGAACCCAGACCAGCCTTCCGAAAAGCCTCAGCTTCAGTCATACAAGGTCAACCTCGCTGAATGTGGTCCCATGGTCTTGGACGCCCTCATCAAGATCAAGAACGACTTGGACCCAACTTTGACTTTCCGACGATCCTGCCGAGAAGGTATTTGTGGATCTTGCGCCATGAACATTGACGGTGTCAACACACTGGCTTGTTTGAGCAGGATTGATAGGAGCGAGACCAAGCCTCAAAAGATCTACCCTCTGCCACACAGTGAGTGCTTTCCTGCCTTTGCATACGTCACCCCAGCACTAACCCGTCATCCAAAATTCTTTCAGTGTACATCGTCAAGGATTTGGTTCCTGATCTCACCCAGTTCTACAAGCAGTACAAGTCCATCGAGCCATTCTTGAAGAACGATAATGTCCCAGAAGGCCGTGAACACCTGCAGTCGGTGGCGGACCGAAAGAAGCTCGATGGAATGTACGAATGCATCCTGTGTGCTTGTTGTTCGACTTCGTGCCCGTCTTACTGGTGGAACCAGGACGAATACCTCGGCCCGGCCGCACTCATGGCTGCTTACCGATGGATGGCGGATTCGCGTGATTCGTACGGCGCCGAGCGAAAGGAGAAGATGCAAAACTCGCTTAGTTTGTACCGATGCCACACGATCTTCAACTGTAGTCGGTGAGTTTTGGCGCTTTGGCGGCTCTTTCGTTGTCAGGCAAATACTGACCTATCTCTCTGCTTTCAGAACATGTCCCAAGGGATTGAACCCGGCCAAGGCCATTGCCCAGATCAAGCTCGAATTGGCTACCGGAGCATAATTGCTCGTACGAGTGGATATGATACCCGTATCAGCAGAGAGGCGGATGCTTCTGCTGGTTGTATTAGTACCCTTGGATTCATATGTATTGCAATATCTAATAGCAAATATTACGAGTGTTTCGGCCTGGGTCAAGTTCGTCTTTGATGATCTACGTTTGTCATGAACAAGAAAGTCTTGCTCTACCGATGGAAGCGGCCACAGGGCTCAGAATATTGATACATTTGCGAACCAATCGCGGGATACTGGCTACAATAAAAACCTGACTTCTCTACAACCTCTATACCATGTCAAAATAACACATACTGGCTGGTGCGTCGCTCACACACCGATCGTGCCTCCACGCTTGTGAGCTGTGGCGAGACAGCCTTCCACCACTCCGAGAAGATGCGAGTTCTCCAAGGCAGCGTGAACTCTCTCCTTGTCGTTGAGCTGTTTGTTGACTATATCAGACGGATAGTAAGCACGAGTAGTAAGGTGGATGACGGTTGTGCTGAAAACCTACCGGCATTCTCACTCTGGTGTGCGCCTTCTGTGATACGGATATCCACTTTGTATCTTGGTGGCAACGCTCGTAGAAGCCTTACTCGCAACGTCAGACCTAACATGGGCAGTTGCGATTAGTCGACGGGGTACAAAGACTGACCATATTGCCAGAATAAAAGCGTGAAGACTTACCAATCAAGGTGGCCATACTGCAATGCGGAATCGTCGGCGTGAATTCAATTAACACGCGCTCGTGGCCCTTTTTGTTTGACACCTTGATTTGCGAGGCCGATACAACGGCAAGTTGTTCAAGGGTAAGCGGGTGTTCCGGGTCTGTAATAGATCTCAAGAGATCTGGAGCAATTTGGCGGTGATTTATAAGTACAGGCACAAGTTCGTTACTGCAAGGCAAAGCAAGACATACCGAATACCTCCTGCTCGTCAATATCTTCCACCTCGTCCTCCTCCACAGCAATTGCATGGCTACCGACCGCAAAGCCGTCCAGTTCTTCTGTTCCTTCCTCTTGCCACAACCTTTGAAGCTTGGTCTTTTGACTGGCTTTACTAAAATTGTGCGACGACGATGATTGCGCCGTAGGGGCAACAATCGTTGGATTGCTATTGTCGAGTGGTCGTGCAGAGGATGTCATTGTCGTTGTTGAGACTTGTTGGAGTGAAAGGCCACAGTAGGGATGATTCAAGAATCGCAACAATTCACACTGGTACAGCTTTCACATCTGCGACATCCTGGTGCATCTGGAGAACTATCTGGAGGGTGAGGGGGAGCCAGAGGGGACGAGGACGACCCGGCCTGACCCGGCCGCCGTTGCCTTGTTGATTGTTGCCGACAATACGAAAATTGGATCCGCGCTTGTGTTGAGCTTTGTACTGTCGGAGCGACCTCCGACCAGGCTACTCGTTCATCAGGGGTGGCATGAGCTGAGCCTACTGAAGTACTCTGTCACTGGTCTGTTAAGCAACCTCGTGGACCTGCGCTCAAACGATTCCCCAACCATTTCCTGCCCAATCATGAGCAGAGCTCTCACCCACCATCAAAGCATGGCTACCGAGTCCAAGCGGGACAAGAAGCGGAGAGAGATTATTGAAAAAGTAGAGAAGCAGCATGCGGAGAAGATACAAAATTTCCAGCAGTGAGTGGTCCGTTTGGTATTCATAGAGTTAGAGCAGGAAAGACGCTGATGCCGCGTGCTCGATGATGTCAGGATATATTCGGATCTGACGACAGATTTGAACCTGAAAAACCAAGCTCTGCTACGGGACCCATCGACGAGTGTGTCTCTGCAGGCACCGATGTATATGCTGAGCTTGGAGAGGGATGCATGGCTCGACAGTATAGATACGCAATACGAGTACAAGTGAGTTAGAATGTGTTTCAGTTCACGGACAGAATCCTATGAGCTCACACGCCTTTGTGCTACTTTCAGACTGTCGTCGGCGCGGAAGCTGTATCAGGTCGAGAGACAAAAGATCGAGGACGAGTACAAGAAGAGTCGTGATCTTGTGCGTCAGCGGCTACTGGACGGGCTGGAAGAGAGGAGACGGAAGATCAGGGAGGATAAGGAGACGGTGAATGATATTGTTGCTGGTACGTTCGGATTTCTACCCCGGCTATGAAAGGGGGATCGTACTTGACAAGCCTTTTTATGTGGCTTTGCGACAATTAGATACCTTGAATGACGTCTCTGGGCGTTCAAGACATACCAGGCAAACCATCTCACTCAAAACATACTGCGATGGATCCGCTCACTCGAACGGCGAGTCATCAACAGCGGCAGCTGCTGCAGCCGCAGCTCGGACAGAAGCCATTGTCAAGGAAGCCGATTCATTGCTGCAAAGCTTCACTTCGCAAAACCTCGGAACAGCACTCTCAATAGACAATATCATCTCTCCATTACCATATTCCTTGGCGGTGCTTCCGCCACCAACGCAGCCAGATCGTGTAGGCAAGAACGCACGGCGCGGACGAAACGTACAGCAGCATCGCGAGTACGATAACGGGACTCCAGGGCTGGCCGCTGGTGCTTCAGGCCGAGATGGAGGGGATGGTGGTGCATCCGGGGATGGAAATGGTGGGACAAGCGGTGCAGGTGGCGGCAATGCCAATGGAAACGGCGGAACCAACGCCACCTCATCCGGACCGAACAACACCGTCATCCGAATCAGTCCCGCCATGTCAGGTTATGCTAAAGTCGCAGGCTGGGCTCCTGGGAAATCACTCGAGGATCTCAAGTCGTTGGCTGTTGCGAGCGAGTTTGAGAGGGAAGGGGATCTGGCGAATATGAGCGGTTGGGGGAGAAGGGGGAGGCAGGCAGGCAAGGCTGCTGCTGCTGCGATTGCTGGAAAGGGTTAGTGAGGGTTGGTCGCGGTTTAGATTTGTCTTTGCTCCGGTTGCGGACCAGGCATGTAGGTTGGGTGATAATATTGTATCATACATGGATCAAGACGGAAACGGGACGGACACGCTCTTCGTCCGGTTTCGAGGTTGTACTTTGTAGAGGTTGTGTAGAGTGGTAAGATGACTGTGTTGCATGATATGTAACAGATTTATGGGTCGTGTGATATGAGGTACAAGAGTCGTGAATATCCACCAACCACCAATTTATCAACCTGCCAAGCCGTTGAGCTCTGAGCTTACATCTTACATACAGCCCAAACAGCCACATCTGCTGATCTAAGCGCATAGGAATTTGAAAATAAGCGCATTCTCCCATGACGAGTCCAGCTGATGAGATGATTCAATGGTCATGACGTCACATGTCACTTTCACTTCCTTTCGCTTTACGCATTGTTTATAACCATTCGCCCTTTCCTCGCTCAAGCACACGAGAGGGGCTTTTCCGTCTCGTTTCCCATCTCTTTTCCTGTTCTTCGCATTTTATACGTAGGAACAAACAACTCGTTCAAAATGGTCAGACTCGATATTGCCGCTACTTCCGTCCTCGTTGCAGGAAGCCTTGCCAATGCAAAGGTGTTCGGCAGCACACCCAAGGCTTGTGAGTACTTTCCTCTTGGAGGTCGTGCGAGACTTGTTCCGGCTCTGATCCTTTAACCTCCCTTGCGCAGCCGACCCTTCTACTTGGTCTTTGGAAGATGCTAAATCATGGCTGCAGGCACACAGCATCAAGCTTCCCTCCGGTGCCACACAAGAACAGGCTCTTGCTCTTGTTCAGGACAACTTTGACTCGGTCGCCAAGGTATGAGGGAGATATCTCGCTAGTCGTATGATAATGGTTTCACTGACTCTTGGTTTGGCTTCGTGGTGTTTTATAGAAGGGTGCCCGAGGTGCGGGTGTGGCTCAGGCCTACTACGAAGCCATCACGGAAAAGACCATTGATGCGTACGTTGGCCGGCTTTGGCTGATATGGCGGCATAAGCTGACCTTATCTTGTCCCGCTTGGTTCATCAGATGGACAGAATCCCAGCTTCGAGAGTACTTGTTGGAACATGGTATCATTTCTCCTTCCGGTACCCTGGAGGAGATGAGGATCGCCGCCAAGCAAAAGTGAGTCTTACGCAACACCTTTTTGCACATCGTGGCTAATGAAGTCTTTTCTGTAGGGCATCCGCCGTTTCTACCGCCGTTTACGGTCACCCAACTGATCAGGCCGCATCCTCAGTATCGTCCGCAGGTTACGCCGCCGCCTCTTCAGTCTCTTCAGCCTACTACGGTGCTGGAGACTCGGTAACGTCTGCCGGTTACGCTGCCGCTTCCTCGGTATCCTCTTTGGCTGGTTATGCCAGCGCCAAAGCTCAGGCTTCCATGGACGCTACCAAGGACTATGTCTACTCCACCTGGGACGACAACCGAATGCGATCGTGGTTGCAGGAACACGGCATCGAGACCAAGCCTCACCACTCCCGAACCGATCTCATGGGTCGAATGAACGAGGTTTGGCACAACAAGATCAACGACCCCATCTACAACTCGTGGTCCGACAACTACTTGAAATCGTGGTTGGTTGCTCACGGTATTGTGCACCCCCCGCACGAGCGTGACAGGCTCGTTGACTTGATGAAGAAGAACTACTGGGATGCCAAGGACACCGTCTACTCTGCATGGTCGACCGACGCGATGCGAAACTGGTTGATCTCCGAGGGTGTCTTGAGCTCGGACGCCGCCGACTTGAGCCGTGAAAAGTACTCTGCGCTCCTTACCGACAACTACCACAAGGCAAAGTCCACCATCTTTTCCGGTTGGTACGACTCGGAACTCCGTGACTGGCTCATCCAGCACGGTATCATCAAGTCCGATTACGAGGCGAACCGAGATGAAATGGTCAAGATGATCAGCGACAAGTACCACCAAAAGACTGACGCACCCTACCTCGCTTGGCCGGATGCGAGATTGCGTGCCTACCTCCGAGACCACGGTGTCGATGACACCAAGTACACCGACCGTCCTTCGCTCGTCCACGAAACCCGAATTCGATACGTTCAAGCAACATCTCGAGTCGAGTCCCTGCTCGCCAAGATCCGTGAAGCCATTGGCGGATCCGTCGATTACGCCGAGGAAAAGCTTTCGGGCGTTTTGGAAATGTTGACCGGTTCTTCCAAGCTTTCCGCCGAAGAACAGTTGTCTCGTGGATACGCTAGTGCCTCCAGTGCTGGTGCATCTGCCATCTCGGCTGCTTCGTAAGTGCATTCTTCTTCTCGACGATGCAAGATTTGTCACTGACATTCACTTGTTTGCATTCTAGTGCATCGGCTGTCTCGCTGGCTTCTTCCGCCAGCAGTGCGGCGAGCGTCGCCTCCGCATCGGCTGTGTAAGTGTTCGTCTGATTCCTATACTTGCATTCTCATACTGACGCATCCATCGTAATACAGCGCCTCTGCTTCGTCAGTCTCCGCCAGTGCTCAGTCTGCGGCCAGCTCGATCAGCTCCTCTCTCTCCGTCGAGGCTTCCAAGAGTGCAAGCTACGCATCGAAACACGCGTCTCCTTCCGCTAGCAGCGCAGCAAGTGTCGCAAGCAAGTCTGCATCCAGTACGTGTTCCTTTCCTACTTGATCGTTATGAAGGGGTTCTGACTTGAAGCGCGATTTTCCGCCTTGAATCGTTAGGTGCCGCTGTTTACGCCAGTTCCAGCGCGTCTTCCGCAGCGGCGTCAGCCTCATCTGCCGCTTCCAGTCTAGCCTCGGTCGGTAGCAAGTCCGCCGTCTCGCTCTCTTCGTAAGTGAAATCATTCAGTTCCCGCTTGTGAGAACATTTGGACTAACCTACCACCTGTCTCACAGATCTCTCTCGGTTTCTGCGGTATCAGCTTCCAAGGCTGCTTTCGCCTCAGCCAGCTCCGTCAGCAAGTCTTTGAGCTCTGCCTACCACCGAGCTTCCTTGTCTGCCGCTTCGGTGTCATCCGTCGCATCCGCCAGTGCATCTTCCGCCAGCAAGTCCGCCAGTTCGTACAGCGCCAAGCTCGCCTCGGAATCTGCCAAGGCTTCTGCGTCAGTCAAGGCTGAGCTTTAAACGGCCGACTATGAATGGCTGAGATGAGAAAGAAAGTCAATAGAATTGCCATTGCAATGTCCGTGGCCATGAATGTCAGATGCAAACACGAGTTACGTAGATCATGACATGTGTACCTTAGATACGAAGAAATACGAAAGCCTTTGTAGTGAATTTGAATTAGAATATGGCTCGAGCGAATGAAAAATGTCATAATATGTTCTCTCGGTATCTTTGGATGATTGAATTCAAGCCTTGCTGCTTCCCGTCGATGATACGCGGTCGTACAACACGCGAGTATTTACGCGAATGCACGCAAAACTAATTTGAGTCGCTATATGGCTACCGTATGGTAATTCGGAAACACAAGTTCGTCGACCAGAGTCTTTCTAACAAGGTCGAGGATAAAGTTTTCCACTTTCCCTACATTCCGCAAAACGTGAACATCGGCATGTCCAATTTCTGATTCGATTTGCAATGCAGGCAAAAGCCGTTGTCCGATTGGTTTGAGGGGCTCTGGTATTGTTGATACCGCGCTGTTCAATCCTGGGGTGTAGGGCTGATACGGGTATGGATGCGTCCCGGAAATCGTCTGTCCGAAACTTTTGTGTCCGTGCGGACCTGATTGAGTGCCATCCTGATGAGTCCCAATGATCCCAGATAACGTGTTGACAGTCGTACCTCCTGCGAGCGGAATGTTGGCGGTTGCTGGGCTTTGAGCAGCAGAGCTGGCAAGGGAATTAGTCATTGTCTGGGTCGCCGGGTCAAAGTCGTCGATAATTGATAGATGTACACGCTTTTTTACACCGTTGAAGGCGACCACCATATCCGCATTTATCGAGAGGCCGGTGATGGTCAATTTCAGAGGCAACGACATGAACATTTTTGATGGATAATTAATCTGCAGCGATGTCAAGACCGTCAGATGGATGTTCGACGCGTGCGAGAAATTCAGCAAAAGTTGGATTGATGGTAACGGCTGAGGCTGTGGCGGGTCCAGGGGTGTTTCCGCCAGCGGTGTATCCATGTGTCCGGGCGTGTGCTGTGTTTCCCCCATGTCGTCGTGCGTGCGAGTATATTGATTTTGCAGGTAAGGCAGATGGTGATTATGATGATGGTTGTTGGACAAGTTTCTTCGTGTCGCTCCTTTCTGGTTCGATATAGACATCGAATATATCGATGGATTCAAGGCTGGCGTCATATATCCGGCCGTTCCCAGTCCTGCATGCGCGAATCCGCCATTCAGATTTACGCCCAATCCTGAACCCAGTCCTATTCCCGCTCCAAATCTGTTGAGGCTGACCCTGGGCGACAGGATACCGCTGAAAACGCTTCCTGTTTCGTCATCATCGTTGAGCGTGTGTTGTTGCAGACTAGCTCGCCGTCCGTTCGCGCGCGAATGTCGAGGATCTTGGCTACTCCTCCTAGACCTTCCAGGACCACTGTCGAAACGTTCGTCATGCCGGCCATTCCGACTACTCTGTTCTTCCGGGTACTGTCCAAATGCATAGATGGATGGCTCCGCTGAAGCTATCGGTCCATCCGGTCCCGTGTTGTGCTCTGGCGTCCGATTTCTTCCTATCAGGTCTCCATCCTGCGAATCTGCCTCTTCGTCATCTTCAATGAACGACTTCCAGACATCTCCTACGTCCTTAATCTCGATGTCAGGCCCGACCGTTCCGAAATCGAATTTCGTTACTTGAATTGGACCAAGGAAGGATGGTCGAGTGACATTATCGAGAGCGTTGTTGAGCTTATCGATGAAGGACTGAGCGAGGAAATTCGAGTCGGACAGGAGGCCCCAATCGATTTCGAGCGACATGGCGGATGCGGCTATACAGAGTTACGCCTTAAAGACCTCTTGTCGAGAGCTACGTTGAGGTGGCCAGCGTGAAACAATCTGGCCAGGTTGAAAATCATTCCCAGAATTACTCGTCAGTGATATTACACTGGGCATGAACCTGCGAATTAAAACCCTCACTGTGCATTGCAAATTACGAGTATCGGTAGCGATGGAAAGTAGGGAACGTGGCCGTGGTCTAGGCTTGATCTTCGGACAGCCTTGACAGGTAACGAGAGCATGCAGCACTGTTTGTGCAACACACCATCTTCGATCGCACGGCTGGAGTAAAGGACGAGTTCCGGTTCGCCGGGGCCAGCCGCCGGACTACGACTAATATAAGCTTCGAATACAGTAGCTCTTACAATCTCTAAGACAAGGTCTGAAAACACGGTCTGTCATAAGCTCGCCAATACAGGTCGTCTAATGTACAACGTTTCACTACCAAGTATCAGTCTCGTTAAAAAGTGTTACAGTTTTAATACCGAAAAGGTGGCTACATCAATAATTCCCCTGAACAAAAGCCAGCGCGCACACCGGTTATACTTTGACTTCCAGTTCGACTTCTCTTGTGATACCACGTATCACGGGTTCGAACAAGGTGCTCAAATCGTCGTCGTCGTCCAACCGCAGTTTCTCCTTCTCCTCGTCTCGGTAGTAACACTTCACTTGTGATCCCGTTACACCTCCAGCACACATTTGGACTTTACGAGAGACTCTGCTTTTCAGGTCATCACAATCAATGTCCGCTGGCACCGCTAATTTGAACACTCCCTATGGAACCGCATTAGCGTTAGCAAAAATATGATATGACGGTAGAGATTGTCACGCACCTTGTGAGAATGGACTTTAACAATCACCATCTGGCTGAAGGCCTGTAAAGACTCTCCACTATCGCCGCCGCGTAGTTCTGCGACATGACCACTATACGGCGTGTCTGGCGGCCGCGAATCTTCCGATGGCTGAGAAGAAAAGCTACTGCTGCTCGAGCGCTTTGGGTCAAATTCGGTTGCGGCGAGCGATATTTTGGATGGGTTGAACACTGCGACATCGCCTTCCGGTATCGGATATGGCGGTCCCGTGCCAGAATTCCAGGAACCGTTCGGATGGGTACTGGGCGGCGTAACTGCTGGAGAGAATTGTGAAGAAGGGTAGAAGGCGTCGGATACCTTGGACGACTGCATGACATGAGGACTGCTGGCACTTCTGCTTCGAGCTGACGAGAGAAGCTGTGGATGCGGAACACTTGGATGAGGATAGTGTGTTGACGTGTTCCTTTGCATTCCTTGACCTGGGCCATTGATGCCTCTTGTCATGCTAGATGAAGGGATACCTCGGGCAGATTCCACTTCAGGAGTGGTAGCCAACCCTGAACTGGTAAATTCTTCCCCATAAGCAGCCATCTTTCCCAATGAGAACTTGTTCCGATGCATGCTCTGAGGATTGTTACCGAAGGACGCCTCTGTCACTACTGACAGCTCTGACATCTTGCGCGGCATCGGGGGCATTGAAGGCCCGCCAGCCTGACTTCGCCATTGCGCCATGACGTTGTTGTGGTCTCCCGAAGTTGAGCGCACACTGTTCTGAGAATATCTGTCCGAAGGCCGTGGTATTCCCTGCTGACTGTGCGTACGACGCGAACCGTTGGCGTTATAGGGCGGACTGCTGTATCCAGCACCAGGCGATGTATGTTCGTCTTGCCATGCGGGATCCTGCGCTCGTCGTGCATCCTCCTCAGTGAAGAACCCGCCAGATGCAGCGGATTGCATTACTTGCTCTGAGCCAGGAGTCATCGGGAATTGCGATACATATTGCATCCTAGACGCGGCTGATGCTCGTGCTTGACGATCCTTCGAAATGGCTTCACGATGTCGCTGCTCCCTGCGTTCTTGGTCCGCCTTCATCAGTTTAGTAATTTCCGATTGCCACTTTGCAAACTGTTCCGAGTTCTTCAGATGAAGAACGAAGTTTTCGTACTCGTTTGGATTGTCCTGTTGACGCCAGTAGACAGCAAGCGCATAACCGCCTGCGGGACAAAATCCGATTGTCAGTTACTGCACATTACGAAAAGGGAGCTGTGTGCACATACCTTCGCCGCCAACATCTTGTATATGTGTAAGGTTGTTGACGTATATACGGCCTTTCAAGTTGAGCAAATTCTTCTTTGGTGCCATTGACTGTGAAGAGCGGTCCTTCTTCAATAAACTGCCGCTTTTGCCGTTCTTTTTTTCCTTTTTGTCAGGAATCACTTCCTTGCAGCAGAGAATCATTTTCTCGAACAAGTAGACCTCATAATCTCGATCCATGTCGGCCTTGGTGACCATGAATTGGCCGTCCAGAAGCAATTTACCAAAGTCGTTGATGTGATGTCCCTTCCAGTCCTTGACGCGGCTTTCCAGTTCCTGGACGATGGTAACGTTGGTAGCCTGTCGAAGCGTTTCGTTGACCTTTTCAGCGATCCTCTTGGCAACGTCCAGACCGGCGCTCAATTCCTGTTTGTAGGCATAGTCGGTACTCGCAACGGTTTCACTCAGTTTCTTGGTTAGAGCGGAAAGATTAGCGCGTGACAAGCGGCAACGTGGCGTTAAACTCACTTCTAGTAACAGAGGATAACGGCACAGCCTTTGAATAGGCAATACTAGGAACGATGTAAGCTCAGGAACCGTCAACGACAAGTTTGCTCTCTGAAAAATGGGACGATGTCAGTACTGCGGGAAGGCTATAGGCGAGAACTTCGAAACTGACCGTCAAATTTGGCGTTTCCTTTTCGACCAAATTGATAGCTGACATGTAATTGGCACAATAAGGCTCGTACACCTCAAAGTCGTGTTCCTAAGAGATGGCAGTATATTAGCTACCAAAGATAAAGGAAAGAGCACGGGCGTCCGCGCAACGCACATATGTGACAAACGGATAACCCCATCGACCCTCGATCCATGATGCTCCGCCCTTCTCAACCATTGGCTCGTACTCGGTTTCTAAAGCGGTCAAGAACCGCCTCGAAAAGTTGACAAGCTTGGCGATGTTAGCAAATATGGTATGAACAGTGTCTGGTGCGACGATCGACTGCTGTAATAGACTTTGAGAATATGTCTAACGAGGGAGACAATCCGTCAGAGGAGGCATCGAAGATTACGAATGTTCTCGCTCGCTCACCTGCATGATCTCAAGCTCGGCGACATATTTCTTTTCTGTCTTCAGAATCTCCCACACATGCATCGCCGCTCCTCCGACGTCTACTGGTCCAAGATCTATCCCCGTCGGAGGTCCAGCAGGGAATGATTGATGAGGATGCGTGCCACTGGCTGTTCGTGCCATTGTATTGCTGTGATTATCGAGGGCTGTGTTGATCGTCAATCCTTGGCCGGGCAGACGTCCGTTCTTGTTGTTGCTGGTAAGTGTACTGGTTGAGCCATTTGATATTGACATTGAGCGAGCCGCATTCGCTGATGATCCAACATTATTGGAAGCCGAGCGGGCA
Source organism: Naganishia onofrii (assembly GCA_030039215.1). Lineage (NCBI taxonomy): Eukaryota > Fungi > Basidiomycota > Tremellomycetes > Filobasidiales > Filobasidiaceae > Naganishia > Naganishia onofrii. Next base: position 300,598 of record JASBWV010000008.1, read on the forward strand.
TGAGGAGGCAACCCGGCTTGATGTGTCGACCCGATGGTCATGTTTGCAAGTGCATCACTCGCCTCGGCAGCGTTTCCGCCATTTTCGTCAGCCACGACAGGGACTGACTGACCGAATGGTGTTCCCGGAGAGTCGTCGTCTCTGATCCATGCACTTTCCGGCAGCCTTTCAAGCAGGAGACTTGTTGTTCGGAGAACCTTCATCAATCCACCAGTGTCGTCCCCCAGCAATTCGTGCACGGCCCACAACGGATCCTCTTGCGGCCATTTCCCCTCTTTCCTCAATTCTGTCATCTTTACGATAAACTTGGCTGCTCCCTTCTTGCACGACTTGACGTTTTGCGGTAATAAAGCCCATGTGAATACTCCATTTCCTTCAGGGTAATCAAAGTCTGGAAACTCGACGGGAATCGGCGCTGGAGGGTGGGGATCCAGAGTGGGAAGTAGCATATTGAAGAGGTGACATAGCGAGGACCCTAGTTTGAAGGAAAGCCATACGTGGGTAACGACGTCAAGTCTCTGAGCAGTAGGAGGCATTTCTGCGGGCAAACAAGCCAGTAAGCTTTGTCTAGTGTGCAGACAAAGACTAGCCAGAAGTACTCACCGAGGAACCTTTCATAACCCTGAACTCTTCTAAGTTTTCGGCGTATATCTGAACACATTTCAAACAATGTCTGCGGATTCGCCAACGATGCCGTTAATGCAGCCAGCGCATTTGTCCTTTTTTACGTGATCAGAGAAGCGTTCAATACAAACCTCGGCGTCAAAAGGACGATGTAATTATACACTCACGGAGCACCCATCACGATATCCATATTACCGCCATTGATAGCATTCTGTCCTCCATGTCCAACTCCTCCATTGTTCATCGTATATGACTGATTCGGCGTCGCTGGGACGATGGTCGGTGCTCCTATAGTCATCGCGTCGTGGCTTGCAAACGACGAACCAGAAACAAACGCAGAAGAGACCGCAGTAAATGTTGTTCCTCCGTGTCTGCCTGCTTGATATGGCATGTCGGTACGTGGCCGCACTTGATGTCTACTTTGCGGAGGGAATCAAAAAGACGATTTATGTCGTCGATATGTGGAGACGACAACGACGGGATACCGGTGTGTGTGGGGAACCCTTGATCGGGAGATTGATCAATCCGGAATGGTAGATCTAAGTCTCGGAAGTCTGTGGCGTTGGTCAATCGAGCGGACTCTGTGTGCAGAAGGGGATGTAGGCGGTGTTGTAGGAGGTTTGTGTTCTAGGGAAAGGCCTTTACTTCCCTTTCTTCGCTATTTGGATAGCTGTCGAGCTTTTTTGTTGGTTATGAGATTAGCTCAGGATGATGGCGATACCGTAGGCAAAAAGGGTGTTGTTTCCCAACGAAAAGTGGATCTCGGCCTGAGATTCGGTTGAATCGATGACGAGAGTACTTGACAGGTGGTCTTTCACGAGCTGTGGATTGGTGTATAGTTGTTGCAGTGTGGGATTGCCGTCCGTTGACTTGGTGAAACGAGAAATCCTTGAAACCCCCTGTCCTTCCTTTCCTCTAATTTTTGCTGATCGAAGGACGATGCTGAAACAACAGAGGAGACCCAAGAGGACTTTTTTCGTTGGCGTTTTCGCCGTTGCGAGTGTCACTTTAGCGGCGAAGGATGTGTCTGTTCGCTCACACTCCGTTATCTCGGGTGATTCGGTAGCACGCTGATTCACGGTCCGTGGTGATCTCTTCAGATGAGGATTCCTTTGTACGGCTTTAGCATGCATCCGGCGACATGGTGGGTTGCGGTAGGCGGAGGAGTAACTCTGACTGGAAGATAACGGCGGGCACAGCCTTTTGCTAGAGGGTGAAGACGTTCTTCTGCGTGGTCGGGTCGAGGTTTGCTCGTAAGCGTGAATGAGAACCAAATCGTGAACAAGGTGTATCCAGCGAGGTTTCTGTTTGCCTGCTATCGCGTCTCGTGTGAGATATATTTTTCGGTTCCGCGGCGGCGAGCAACAATTCAAGGCTTGTGGGATGCTCGTTGGAAGTGCTTCTCGTGTCGAAGGTCAGGATAGGAAGGTGTTCTAGCGAGGTGATACCGTTCGGGTCCTCCTGTGAAGGTGAAAGACGATTCACCGGCGGTTTCTGATGAGAAGGATACTCAAAGATGAGGCCAATGAATGGTATTGATCGTGAATGTATTGGGTTTCTAATAATCTTGTTCTGCCGCCGCCGGCCACGCGCGGAGCCAGGCAATTATTTTCTATTGTTCAATGCCCTCAATATTTGAAGGGTACTAGACCAACAGACACCGAAGGAATGGGAAAGTGCTGCCCCATAACCTAATCAGTCGAAGGTGTGATGAGTTGTGTGAACATGGTAACACATAGGTGACAACACCATCGTATCTGCTTTAGCCTTGATTGCGACTCTTCTAACGGTGTAGCGGATTATCTCAGATTCCATCAGTGATGAGGACGTATTCCATCAGTGATGAGGACGTCTGAGTAACTTTGTTCGAAACCTTGTGTGCGTGATGTATCAGTCCGAACATCGGACGGATCGAAAGGGTATAAGAGATGTATAAGCTGTGACCTCCTTCCAGATCCGGTCTAGGGCTAACGGTTCCGCAAGCCTGAAAGACATTTCAGCTCATGAACAGCTTACCTGTCCTGCAAGACTGCAACTGCTTTCAGCCTGCTGCATTGATCCGCCCATGGTTTGCCCCGGAGAGCGAAATACAGCTCGATGGGACTCGCACGGCTGAATCTCTATAGGTCACTTTCTCTTCGCTAGAACGTGTTTCCGTAGCTGTTTCCGTCTACTCGAAGTTAAGAGTCCAACTTTGTATGCAGAGGCCACAACGGTTCACTTGAGTACCCTTGAATGCTTTCTGAAGAACTCTCCAAGAACACCCTCAAGACAGCAGTCGCGTGGATCAAATGCGCGCGGCAGTGTCTTCCCGAGATCGCCGTTGCTGTCAATTTGACCCTTCACCCTATTCATACAAGGGACAAAGTGTGCTTCTTCCGACACTTCACCTTTAGTCAAGTCATCTCCTCTCATCTGTATCCAGGCATTCAAGGTGATGAAGCCATCATCGTGACGGCCACACATTCGACCTTCGAACACTCACCATGCTACCACGCTGGTCCACTCCAGCATACCGCAGCGCCAACCCGAACCGAAACGCTGGTCGCTTCATATCGGGAGCAGGAGGTCTATCAGTATTCGCATTTTCCGGACAATCTCTTAATGAACGGCTACGCACCCGTGCCCGTCTCACAAACCTAGCGGTTGGACTGATCCTTGTCCTTTTGGGATTGTCGCTATTCACCAACGTTGCGTATTGGCTAGCCGAGCCGGATGTGGGTTCGGAATTCGGGGGAACAAGATGGTCGTCGCCGCTGCAGAAGCTGTCCAAGTTGGGGTTCAATGATCGTGGGACGTCTTTGTTGACTTCCTCGAGTGCACCGATCAGTATAGAATCGACGATTGACAGACAAGCGGCTTGGAAAGAGCTGGATCATCTCGTAATGGTAGCAGGTCATGCTATTTGGAAAGGGTAAGCTTGTACGCTGTTGGTTGTCCGAACGCTGGCATTAACCCATATATCCTGATCTCCCTTGCAGTACAGACGCTTCGAAGCGAGAAGACGATGACGACTGGGTGCTACAACCAATACAGCGAGGTGGAAGTGTCAAAACGTTCTACAAACACATAGATAGGGGGTGAGTGGAGTTTACCGTTCTTCCACAAGTAGACCCAAGAGCTGAGAGCTAGCAACCTGCATTAGAGTTCAAGAGGTACTACAAGATCCCCGAAGTCTTCTTATTTTCTCTGGGTACGCTCTTTCAGACCTATGACTGGCGCTGCTCATTGTCGCTAACATGTTTTTTTGGTCTCGTGCGAAGCGGTCAAACCCGTCCTGATACCCCTCCGACGACGGAATCCCAATCATACCTCCGGCTCGCTCTTGAATCCGATCTCCTCCCCGCCGCACCAGAATTCTGGAGAGTGACGACGGAAGAATTTGCGCTGGATTCGTTTGAGAACGTCTTGTTCTCGCTCGCGAGGTTCAAGGAGATGACAGGTCATTGGCCGGAGAAGATGACGGTGGTTGGGTATGAGATGAAGCGAAAGAGGTTAGTGCTTTAGCTGCCTCTTATATGGCATTGGTAAGAATAGGAGTTGATGGCCGTCTATGCTTGATTGCAGATTTGAACAGCTGCACCGCGCAGCACTAAAGTTCCCCGAGGAGAAATTCACATATATCGGGATAGACGATGAGGGCGATACAAGACCAAGCTATGAAGGCGAGGCAAGTCGCTTTTCAATACAAGGCTTGTTGTCAACCACTAATCACCTGTTCATCTTCCAGCTAAAATATGGCTACCAGCCATTCACGGAAGACCCATACGGGTGTTTTCCTCCATTGTCCCTAAAGCGGGTCGCGAGAAACCCATTCATGCGTTATCATCCGTATCACTCCTCCTCCCCTGAAATTGCTGGCCTCCTCGAGTGGTGTCCAAAGCACAAGGTTCAGCCTGAATCCGGAAAGAATCAGGGCTTATATCCGTTGAATCTTCCGTGGGAGGCGAAACCACCGAAAAGATGGGGAAGAGAGCAAGATTGATTGTATCCACACCGCGCGAGAGTAGCATTCGTATGTCATGTATGAAGGCAACCATGTAATAATGCGTCAACTGTCGTAAACTAATGGTGTCGATCGGCTAATCCGGCTCGAAGGAGAATCTAATCCTAAACTACTAATGTGATACAAAGGGTAAATTACTACAATTGGATGCAATGGTGGATTCGTTCAAAAAGAACATCCGCATGGTGGGTCGTAATGTTCGTGACGTTTCTGATGGTTCGGATCTACGGACTGGACGTTTCCCTCGATTCGGCCCCTTGCCTAGCTTCCATGTGCTGCATGGACAACTTGCTGTGATAGTATGCTTTGAACATGACCCAGTCTTCCTCGGACAGCTCCTCCGCAAGTTCGTCTTCTGATGCCAAGATCTCATAGGGGCAAGACGGAGGAGTCAAGGTCCCGTAGTCGACATATTCAGCATAGGGCGGAGGTCGGCGTATTAGGTGCAAAAGCTGATCAAGCGATGCAAAGTTCTCGATCGTTTCTGCGAATTTCCGATGCCGACGACTTCGGGAGTGCTGTGATCGTACAAATAGTAAGACAGCCATGCCTGATGTCAAACAGAAATGCAGTGCTTACCTCTTCAAACGAGTCATACTTGGAACGGCAATTTTCGCAATAACCAGCCTTTGGAGGTGCTTCAACGTCAAACCGCTCGATCTCGTGCTTTCGCCTTGAAGCGAGCCTCATTGCTCGGATCTGGCTGAACGAGAGTTCGTACGGCCTTCTCGATTCGTCCAGGATTTTCATTACTTTTTCGCGAACCAACTCGTCCATTGACTGATGTGCGTTCCCATCACCAAATACGTCCAAGCTTGACGCCGCACGAGGAAAGCTGGTACTGATGGTGCCACCAACGCTGAACGAATCTTGCCGACTCCGTCTTGAGCTGGGTCCTTCCTCGAAAAATGAACTTTCCCCTTCCATTGTATCAAGTCCTTGCACTAGTTCGTCACCATATGTCATGTTTTGCTCTGCCAAAACTTTCCTAGCCTCCAGCTGCTTCTTTTCTGCCAATTGCGCGGACGCCTTGCCTTTCAAAAGCTGGACACGCTTGTTCATTTGCACGATCCGTTTGTCCTTTCCATAGTCTGGTATCCCGTGTGCCGAGAAATCTGCAGAATGGTTGTGCCTTTGACTGGTAGTTGAAGCGATGTTGGAAGTAAGGACGACACTATTGCCTGAAGCTGCTGCATATGGCATGACACTGTCCTCGCGGTGGAAACGCGGAGTGTCACTGACTGCAACGTTGTTCAGAGACACCGACCGAGTGACCGGTTTCTGAGCGAGAATGGCATGATCGAACAATGTCGATGACGACTTCAAAGGTGGTGGCTTCTCTTCGCCATATGGTTCTCGCTTGATCCATAAAGTGATTGCCCGGTCTCGAAGTTGGTCAGGACGGGTTGTAGGGCTGCGGTTGAGTACGTCGCGGGATGGCTTCAGAAATGTGCTGTACAAGACAGGCCATGCAGGCGTCTGCACTGCGGTCGGCTTGTCGTAGACTTTGTACATCAAAGGTCGATTCTCTCCGGTAGCATCTTCGACAAGCAAGAAGTTCGAGCTTTCTTGAAAATAATGCCAGTCGGACCGTTTCGCCATAGCATCCCGCTCGCGTGTGCCGTGAAGTCGTTCATCTTCCAGCAACGTTGACAAGTCGGTATCCCTCTGGGTTTTGCCCGATGCTTGGCTCTCTGGGTCTATCAGCATGCTAAGCACACGAGCCAATTCTGCCGGGGAGGTACGGTAGGCATCAGCAAGTATAGAGCCTTGTTGTAAGCGAGAACGACGTACTTGAAAGTGACCAGACCTTGATGCCGAGTGATTGAGCTTGCAGTGCCACTGAACTCATACTCTTGTTTTCCAAAAGGCCCGGGCTTTTGTATGGAGACATCAATGACTCTCTGTGAATCCTTGTGTCAGTGATTGAAAATGTGAAACGGTACATAAATGGAGTACATACTTTGATCCAGCGACTCCGGGGGCTATCTTCAATAGGGAACGAGCTTCTCCATTTACCCTGGAACTGAGACTACGCCGGTTGGTCAAGTTGGCGTTGACAGGAGCGAACGGCGATGCAGTGCTTGGTGGCTTCTGGGACGATGCTGACACGGTGGTGGCAAGACCAATGTCCTTTGCCGTTATATAGTGGGTGATCTTTTTCGATAAGAATTCTTCTGTGGCCTGTAGGTAGCGTATATGATCAGTAGGGTTGGGAGATCTAAAACATCTAGGCAGAATCACTTACTCCACCCAGCCGCTTTATCTTCTCCTTCAGCTCTCGTACCTGCGCCTTGTCAGCATCGATCTCGAATAGAAAGATGAAGCTAGGGAAGGCCTTGGTGTAGCTTCTCTTGTAATCGTCGAGTTGAACCCTCTCTGAAGCCTTCTGAGCTTGGTGTTTTGATGTTGCAGTTGAATCCTGCTTGACCCTCTCTTTACGTCTTTCTTCCCCTCCCTTCTCTGTAATGTAGTCGGCAACAGTGACAGAACCATCAACGCGGCGTTTCTTGCGCACAGAGAGAATGCCTTCTCTATCCTCGGCAGCCGACAGAGCAGTGTCCATCAGTGACGTCGACGCACCCCTCTTTAGAGATTTTACATCTTCCGATGGGACGTCGTAGAATACGGAACGCTTCGCGGTGAGAGCGTTTGGGCCCTTCTTTGACGAGCTTTGAAGATTCTGCGCTTGGATTATTGCATCTAGAGCATGGACTGGACCACGGAGACCCCCTAGAGCAGGCAAGGCAGGCTTGACAAATGTAGCTTTAACAGTATGGGCGGAAACTGTTTTCTGTAGTTTTCGCGTACTTGACGCAATGGTGGATTTTGTTCCTGCCTGTATATCCATTGGACTGCAGAAGACGTCGGGGACAGCGGAACCTTTCGGCTTCGTTGCTGCAGGTAACGCTTTATGCAAATTCCGTGTAGTGCTGAGGTCGTGTGCGTTCGCATTCTCCTCGCCCTGAGCTCGATGATTGTTATCGAGGCTAGGCTCGTGAAGTAACGAGCGCGAGGTCCGTGTTTCAGGAACGTTGATTTGTTTCGGGCTGAGTGGCACGGCTTGGCGACGTGTTGGAACGTGAGGCGGGATTGCTGAAGCCACAACATCTTTCTTGATGACCTTAGGTTCGACGTTATACTGGTCGACCAGTGCTGGCTGAAATAGGTGAAGACTTTCACTTGTGCTGCTATTAGCTCCTTCGATTGCAGGAGCTGAAAGATTCAAGTCGTCGACAAACATGCCTGTCGTCTCGTTTGATAGCCAGTCACCTGTGGTTGTCGTCGTCCTTGTCCCATCGCGTCCTGTTTCAACACTTGTCGACTGGTCTGGTTCTGTGCCTGCGGTGCCATCTTCGCGATCTTGACGAGAAGACTCGGGATTCCCAAAGGAAATCGCGGTGACCTCCTCGTCAAGCCCCCAATTAACCGCCTGGTCCTCCCTCCTTCCATCAAAGTGCGATGCTTCGCGAAAAACTTCCTGAGAGGTTGGTCGTGTGTCGTATTGATTCGTCTCTTTTCCTACACGTCTCCGTTTAGCAGGTGACGGCGATGGTGAATGAGAGGCGTTTCTGTTGTAGTGATCGTTAAAGTACGATCTGGGCGTCGGCGACCAGCGTTCTTTCTGCTGAATGAGCTCTTGCAGCGTTTTAGGGACCGGATCGAGTGGCAGAGGTTGATGAGGACTGGATGCTGCTGCCTGAGCATCGCAAAACACAGACATTCTGGCGATAACGACCGACTCGTCACTGACAAGTCGCGACGTATGGTCACCGTCGGCTATAACATGGGTCACTGTCGGGATGAGTAGAAGTCTGAGCGCGATTGAATTGAAGGAGGCAGGATGAGGGTGGATTCGTGTTATACAAGATGTAGTCTGATGGTGATTGCCGTCAACGTATGACCCTTTTGACACCACCCAACGGATGGGAAATCTGCTGAGCGCGTCCAAGCAAAGTGGCTGATTGAGTCGGTTCCGTGAAGAACAATCGGATAGGAGTCGTCACACAAAGAAATAGATCATCAACATTTCCGTAATTTGGGCGCACCTATAAACATAAACCCTATCGCGTACATTTCGGTATCCCGCTTGGATGGTGATTGACCAGTCGTCTAGTTACTTAGGCTTTCACGACGTCGTTTCTCTACATATGACTGCCGGCCGCCTATATATGATCTCCCGCCCATCGTACATCTGCGTGCTCCTCGAGGAATTCCATCCACTTCTTGAGATACCCACTTCCCTGGCCAACAGTTCCCGAATCTCCTACAACGCACTGTACCATAGCGGATCAGAGTTTAACGAAGAAGTGCTAGTTATTAACTTTCGGGTGACTTACTAGCTGTCTTTTCGCACGTGTCATCGCAACGTTGAGACGTCGATACTCTGCCAGGAAGCCGACCTCTCGCTCCGGATTGCTTCGCACCAAACTGAGCATTACTGCCTGCAGACGTTTATTCGCGATCAGACGGGAAAGGAATTGCTGAACCCTGCAAGACGTTCGACTTACTTCTCGCTCTTGACCTTGCATTCCATCGACTGAGCCACAAACAAGTTCCGGGAAGTCGTTTCTGAGCAGCGATGAAAGATGCGCGACTTGTGCCTGATAGGGTGTGATGATTGCGATATCCGACTCAGGGATTCCGAATGATATCTAGAAAAAGGAACAAGCATCAGATCATTTTCGGCACCGCAAATATGCTCATGCGACTTACAAGTTGCCTGACCCATTTGCTAACAATCTCTGCCTCATTCTCATTGTACCTTGAGCCTTCACCAACGGTGGTCTTGTTCACACTAGAGTCCCCATCATCTCCTTCTAGCCGCTCATACATCTCTGTACCGCTTGTGTCGAAGAATACCAAAGTAGGTAACAACACATCTTGAGCAGCTTCCGACTCTTTGTCATTGATTGAAGGCAAATCGATCAAACGGCGGGAGGCGACGGATTCATGCGAGATAAGGGCCGAAGAATAAAGAGCTTTTGATGGGAATTCGGCTATGCTTGCATGCATTCTGAGGGGGATCGATCAGCATGTGGTCTGTAAAACCTTTCGAGTAATTGGCAGAAGACGCTTACCGATACTGAACGGCGAGCAGACGTTTAATTCCTGCGCCGTACATCTTCTCCAAACGGTCGAACAGTGTCATCTCCAGCGTACGCGGAGGACTGAGTTTGGGACGTTTCGAAGAAGTGTTGATCTCCTTCATGCCGTTCGAGGGGGTAGCATTGTCCTCCGAGTCCACAACAACGGCAGGAGTCACGGATTCGTCAGACTTTTCCATATCAATATCGTCATTCATAGGTTGAGTTACGATGCTCTCTGTTGTGGACTCCACTGAGCTTGCGCTCGCTTCATGTTCCTTCGTCGCTGCGCTCGAAGCGTCGATACCTGGCTGCCTTTCAGCAGACTCAGGCAAAGCGCCATTCGAGTCTACTATGCTGCCATTTGCTTGTTGGTTCTTGTTGTCGTCGTTCACGTCGAGGTTTTCGATGCCCGCTGCTAAGGTCTCCATCGGTGCTGTACCTGTGTCTTGCGCAGCGGCCTGGGCCGTCGAGAGATCGGCGTGTGGCGACTTTCTCGTATCCTCGGTCGCAGGGCCCGCCGAATCTATTTCGCTGGGAGTCGTCTTTTCGCAGGCGACGCTATCAGGGAAATCAAATGGCTTGATCTTGAGCTTGGTGACTGCGGACTTTTGATTTGCGCTCAAGATCGTTGGAGGAAGCTGTGATAGCAAAGGTGAGATGAGCTTTCATTCACTCGTTGACTCTCCTTCTGCACTCACTTGAAGAGGGTCTCCCGCCAGAATGAGCTTCTTGCTCTTCAATATCGGGATCCAACATACCTAAGCCCATAGCTTCAGTTTCGATGGATCGGTAACAGGAGACATGGTGCTTCCATATACTTACCGCCTCCATCGCTTGGGTTGCCTAGCAAGGGCAATGATGCATCAGCTAAAACCCGTCATTATGAGAGCAAACAAATCTATGCTCACCTCATCGATAATGCATACGTCAAAGTTCATATTATTAAGCTGCCGACTTCCCGCTCCGTGACAAGTGGAAAGTACAACCTAAGTCGCGGAAAGCTCGTCATTAGCGTGACGTTAAAGTTTCTGAAGCACGTTGACTTACCTGTGCCCCCGACATTACGTTTTTCACCACCTTCGCCTCTCTTGTACGGTATCTGCGTAGATGAACGAGCCCTTCAGCGCCGTTTCCCTACCGATGTCATTAGATCCCGGACTCACTCTTTGCGCAACTCCCTCACATCATCCCATTTCTTAGACCGCTCTCTCCCCTTGACCCACCCCTTCTCGCCTTTCTTCCGGCTCAACTGCTGCATACTCGCTTCCAGTTCAGTCTTGACGTCTTTCGCGATCTCCGCATCATCGGAGTTTGCAGCGCGATAATCTAGCGTCCGCGTCAATAGAGATTGTGTGATTCGCGCTGGATGGCCAAGTCGTACCACGGCTGCAGGCGGCAGGAGAGGCGCAAGCCTGGCAAGGAAGTTATCTGTGCGGGTCAATGTTAACATGCCGCGCCATCTACCGACAGAAATCACGAGACGCCGACTTGCCTACGGCAAGGTTACTTGCTCCACAGATCAAAACTCGCTTCTTCTGCACGAGGATCAGCTGTCTAATGATTTCGATCAAAGTGAAAGTTTTACCCGTCTACACACATGTGCACCTTAGCTCAAATTCTGCAAACTGTTCCGTAATCTGAGCTCACGCCAGGAGGTCCATGAATGCAAGCGACTTCGTTTGCGCGAAGTGTAAATTCCACCGCGCGTTTTTGACTGTCATTCAGCGTTGCATCAAACCACTGGATTCCCTGGATATCAGATTCGGTCGAAGATGCATCGGAGTCGCGCTGCTTGTTAAGCATAGCAAACTCAAGTCGAGATGGGCTCCGCAGGCCAAACAGGACGTCGAGCAAGTCCGCGTTGTGTTGCCGAGCGGACGTTGTACTTCCAGCCAACATGATCCTTGCGACATGCCGGAGTGTTGCCTCCATACTACACAAGTTGGATCTGATCAGCGCAACGGAAGGTCCATGATGTAGGAGCACACTCACCGATCAAAAGTGCCGCTGTTGGCCAGTTTTAGACTGTCGTTTTAACCATTAGCAGCGAGTCATCAGGCAATACAAGGAGGTAAACAAGGTCAGCCTTACAGTCGAAGTCGCTCTGGTAGCTCGAGATCTTTCCCGCTGTCCACTGAAAGGGTGATCCGTTCGCTTGTTACCTGAAGTTGTAAAGCCGGGAATCAAGGTAAGCACGATGGACAGACCCAGTCAAGTGATTCGTATCGTACCTTGGCGACAACTCCTTCAACCCCCTCATCATCTCCATTCTTGTCTGAAGACTTTCCATCGGTTGAGCTTTTGCCTTTCTTCTTGGCAGTTGCATTCGAGTTGGCTGGGTTGGCTTCCAGGCGAGCCGGATCACCTGTCCTGATATGCAACAAGAATATCAAAAGGTGAGAGCAAGGGGAGACTAATTCGGGATTACCTGAAGGTGTGTGGAGGGAGTATCGGGCTGTTATGGTACGCAGATGGAAGATGCAGTTCTATCTGCCTAGCAGCGAAGTATGAAAGTCAGCGTCGACTTTCCTCTACAAACGGACGCCATAAACTCACGTCTTTCCTCCAAGGCCAACGGAGACACTCGCAACGCCCAAACCTACAGCATTTATCATCCATTATGAGTCGATAACACACATTGATAGACTGGAGCACTCACTGCCAATAGCTAGGCCGCGTTTCTCCAACAGCCTAGGACTGCAGTTGGAAGCCAGCAAGCTTGTCTGATCGATTTCTGCTTGCCGTTCCGAGGCAAGCAGATCTAGGTGACGAGAGAGGAAGGCATGGATATCGGTTCTGGTCGGGGGAATGGGATTCAGGAGCTCCGGCGGGGAAATGTCGTAGCTTTCTGCCATGATGTGAGGTGATGCAGACGAGCTCGAGAATAAACTCTTAGAACATGTGAAAATCAACCATACACCTCTAGGGTTTAGGGGCACTCTGAATAGCCTCTGAACTCTGAATTCATTTGGCCCACGACTCGTAACTGAGACAGCAATATTTACGCTCAAATCGTTTTTACACGCCATTCCTACGGTCGGAGCAATCGGTGACCCGCATGGACTATGGTAGAAGCAGCTTGTTGGTCTTGTGACTCTCTCTCGATTCTCGATATGGAAAGTGTCCATGAACTGTCTATTACACGTTACAAGGCAGCTATCCGGCTAAGCGAATAGACATGGTATACATCAAGAATTGGTCAGACTTTGAGACCGTGAGTTTCGGTTTTAGCGAGTGAACGTGAAGATGCAGCTTCGAATCGCAACCCTTACTGATGTTCCGTGTATCTGCAATGAATAGGCAACAACGGAGCTGTACAACCATGCACCACAAAAGGTATGCGAGGATTACAATGATATGACTTGGACTTGTGGAGCAAATCAGCTGAACGGGAGCTTGTGATGGACAGGTCCGGTATTGTGTAAAGTTCAGGCCAAAGGAAGGACATCTGGTGCTGAAAGTGACAGACGACATCAAGGTACGCATCTCTCTCTACCGACTTCACACCTGTCTGGGGCAACACGCGTACCTAACATCTTGCTTGGCTGGATCTCGACAGTGTCTGAAATACAAGACCTACTCTTCCATCATCCTCAACCGTTTCGAATCCCTCAACCTCCGGCTCCTTACGTCGATGGCTTCTCCTCGAGCGCGAGCGGTACCGACGATAGTACCGTCAGCAGTGGCAGTGCCGATAGAGGGCAAGCTGGAGGGCAGTAGCGTTCCGGAGACGACGGTGGGAGCCGCTGCTACGACGGGCGGAGCGACGGGGAAGAGTGCGTCCAAGAAGAAGAAGAAGGGGAAGAAGTAGCGGCATTCAAGAAGAGACAGTGGTCGGCACAAGCCTTGTGGAGGCAAGGAGAATAGACAGCTGGTCGGCAGACTATGGTCAACAACCCGGTCATGTTTGCGGAATGCACGAATTCACTAAACCACGAAAACAACATCAACAACCAGACAGATCGGCAAGACGGTCTTGTATCACTATTCGACAATCGAGCGTTGTACCTCATCAATTATGCATCATTTGGGAGCAGATTCTATAGGGCATGATTTACAAGAAGGGCCGGCTTGGGAGGAAGGTTTACGCTGATATATGAGATTTCACAGGGCGACCGACTTGCCTTAACGCAGCATCTCTTCGCCTTCCCTTCTCTCTTTCCTCCATGAATGGCTGGGAAGACTTCTGTTGGAGTAAACGACAACTTGCATGCCCGAGTCTAGTCGACCACAGCGCAGTCGACGGCCTTGAAGAGTAAACTCTCGCACGTCACCGCTGGCATTGCAGTCAAAACTTGCATCACTAACGCCGTCGGCGGCGAATCGAGGACCACTCGGGGATCCTTGATGATGCCAGAACCTTCGCCAAGTCCTTGACGTGTCCTCCGGGGTATTTTTTCATGTTGAACTGCCTCAAGCATGCCTCCGGACGCCAAGACTTCCTCTGCAGAGCTCTCCGAAGGTCAAGAGGCCTCTGCACAATCCACTATCTCACGTGACTCTCCGATAACGTCGTTTAAAGCTGTTAAACAGTTGTTAAACACTTGTTGAACTGAGCTGCTGTTGTTCCAGTACAGGCTTCGGGAACTGCAGTACAGCTCCCGCTTCGTCCGCTCACGTTCTTCCTCCGTGTGCCCGGCGGTACTTGCCTAAACGAAGAGAGCAGCTGATTCGCTTGGACGGTAGGCGATAACGGTATCGGTGGATGTGTGGCGAGAAGATTCTGCGCTTGAGAGTCTGTGACTGGTGACGGATGAAAAAGCGCTTGGGGCTGAAGCGGATGCAAGCGTGGTCCAATGAAAGTCACTTTTAGATTACGTGTCCTAGTGAGTCAAGGCTGGTCAGCACGGCGCCCGCCTTGGCTGGGTAAGCAACAACCATTTCCCTCCCCAACCCACCAACCCGTCCCCTTTCACCGTCCGACACTACAAAACCGATACAAACCATACCCTCCTTCCGTTCCGTCGCCGTCAACGCCTCTTTCCGAATACAAACGCACATTTCCGTCGCTTTTGGTGAGTCCATTTTTCTTTAGTTGGTTCAAGCTCTTTCCTGCTTGTGTCTGTGGCGTGGACGACATTTGGATAAGGCTCTTAGTCGAGATTTGAGGTGTAGTCGATGAGAAGTCGAGCGAAGAGTTTCAACAGCTGGCGATAGCGAGCGAAAGACGTCGTTGGATCCAAGTCGGATAGCAAGAATCCGCTCGACAGGCCTGCGAAGCTAGTCGTGGCAGTGGGTGACGGCGACGACCCAAAACGGGACGGACATGGTTGGTGGCTATGAGATCAAGAAGGATCAAGGATTTATGATGAAAGGATAAGTAGTTTGGACGAGTGACGATCGATAGTAGAACCGAAACCTCAGCGGCCATTGGCGACATGCTGGCTTGATTATTTAAACGAATTCGCCTTTCGGGCTTAACAGGCGCAACTCGGAGGTCCGCTTTGTTCGGGAACCTCGGACGAGCGTAGACTCCTTGTTGTGCCTTAGCACCGAACAATTCCAGGATACTCGAGGCAGGCGTAGTACCTAGTTCAAGTTGACAATGGGGTAACGGCTGGATATTGCCGGTTGGTATAGGACGTCTTTAGGATCCGAATGTCGGGATGTCTGTTCTGCACGCTTGGTGGATCCCATCCACGTCAGATGCAAGACATGAATGCTGCTGTTTATAATAAGAGCAAACTAGAAGAATGATTGTTTGCTAACTGTCATATTTCCTTTTTCAGCATCCTAAAACAAACCCACAAAACATTACATAATGTCTGTCAAAGTCGGTATCAACGGGTACGTAAAGGTTGCTCTCTCTGCACGTCTGAGCTTGTCCCTGACGCCTTTTGTCTGCAGTTTCGGTCGAATCGGTCGAATTGTCTTCCGAAATGCTGTAGAGCACGGAGACATTGAAGTCGTCGCCATCAACGAGTAAGTGGTTATCCTGCTTGTCAGGTTGGAATCAGCGCTGATCACTGTCTTCCGTTACGACAGCCCCTTTATCGACCTCGACTACATGGTCTACATGTTCAAGTACGACTCTACCCACGGTCGATTTAAGGGTACTGTCACCGCTGAGAACGGCAAGCTTGTCATCAACGGCAAGCCCGTCCACGTTTTCGGTGAACGAGACCCCGCTGCCATCAAGTGGGGAGAGGCTGGTGCCGACTACGTTGTCGAATCCACCGGTGTCTTCACCACCACCGACAAGGCTTCCGCTCACTTGAAGGGTGGTGCCAAGAAGGTCATCATCTCTGCTCCTTCCGCTGACGCACCCATGTTCGTCTGTGGTGTCAACTTGGACGTCTACAAGTCGGACATGAACATTGTCTCCAACGCTTCATGCACCACCAACTGTTTGGCCCCCTTGGTCAAGGTCTTGCACGACAAGTACACCATCATTGAAGGTTTGATGACCACCGTCCACGCCACCACCGCTACCCAGAAGACCGTTGACGGTCCTTCCCACAAGGATTGGCGAGGAGGTCGAGGCGCCGCCGCCAACATCATTCCTTCCTCCACCGGTGCCGCCAAGGCTGTCGGTAAGGTCATCCCTGAATTGAACGGCAAGTTGACCGGTATGGCTTTCCGAGTCCCCACTTCGGATGTCTCCGTTGTCGACTTGGTCGCCCGAATCGAGAAGCCCGCTTCTTACGATGACATCAAGGCTACCATGAAGGCCGCTTCCGAGGGTGAGCTCAAGGGTATCTTGGGTTACACCGAAGACGAGCTCGTCTCCACCGACTTTGTCGGATCCACCGAATCCTCCATCTTCGACGCCAAGGCCGGTATCTCGCTCAACCAGAACTTCGTCAAGCTCATCTCGTGGTACGACAACGAATACGGTTACTCTCGACGAGTTTGTGACCTTATCGCCCACATGGCCAAGGTCGACGGTGCCCTTTAAATCGTTGGGCTTTGCCAACTTTTTCCTTTCCATCAGCACCCTTCCCTTCGCACCGGTTGTCGGATGCATTTCATAGAGCGAAAACAAGAATGAAAATTTCAAAACAGAAACCCCTTTGTACCAATTGTGTAGTATTTTCGTATGCGACATGATGGCGTTACCACAGTGAACAATGTCAGTCAATCCAGTTGCGACGGGATGACTCCGCCTTGATAACGCATAGGTCATGACTTATCAGGAATGAACACGCTTTACAATTACACAAATAAGCAGCAGGTGCTAAAGCCGCATAATGGTTGGCATCTGCATTCATCATGGTTTGAGCCGTGCAGAGAAAGACACAAGCGATAATCAGGCGTCGCATCGGTCAAAGAGCCGATATGAATGGGCCAGGACGGCTGAGAAGCGTCACAGCTCACACCTTGCTTCGAGCGGCGAACCCGTGGCCCAAAGACGACTCCTCAGTATGATTGCTCAGATAGACAAAGGGAAGTGCGATGTGGTAGTTGCTTGACGCGGGAAGAAGCTTTAGGAGTTGCCTTGACAAGGTCAGTCCATATAGTAATGTCAAACAAGACAGGAAGAAAGCGTCAAACATTATACGCTCGCTCCTACCGCAATAAGGTATATAGTATTATATTAAAAGAAAAAACACCAACATCAACCGGGGAAATGGCGCAGTGGTAGCGCGTCGAGTTTGCAGTCTGCTTTAGCCATTGTAAATATCTCGAAGGACCGGGGTTCAATCCCCCGTTTCTCCAACCACTTTTTTGGCATCTTTGGACAGCCTTTGGACGATGATGGTTTCTTTCACCCTTTTGGCATTTCGTCTCCAAAGTCGATTTCGCATGCGCATGAGCAGCAAGACGGTTTTTCCGGCAGAAGCCAGTGATAGGTGGGGGGAAGCACGAACAGGATGTAGGCGGCATGAGCTGCGAAATGGTAAGTTTGTTTCAGCCTCTATCGGGGGCGCCGGTGGACGAAAGGAAGCACCAGATGCGATGTCATCGGAAACGTTGAATCGAGGCTGGGCTACGAGGAATCCGCTACTGAAATACCGCCTCCCTGTGTTACCTGTCCAGCGCCGACTGCCGAGCAAGATCACCGCGAATCTTGAAGATTGGATGTCACGGCTGTCCTACACGCTCAAACGGTTGTGGTGCGTCTACCTTTCAGCGGGTCTATCCCTCAGGGGTCAAACTTGGCGACTCTTTCGTCGTCCCCCTTGCAGGAATAAGAGCGAACGGAGGTGAAACCCCCTTTGAAGCCCAGGATGTTCCTATCATTCCTGGTGAGAATCATTCCTCTGCCATGCCATCATTTCAGCTATAAAGCGCAAAGCGTTGCTAATGCTTGCTGTGATTCGAAGGGCCTCAGGTCATCGTACTGTGTCACTCTTCGCTCGTTCGCGCGTACATCCTACAGGCTAGGATAAAAGGTCAAACACGACTTCATTCAGGCGCATCAGACTTCTGAGAAGACCTGGACTACTGACTGATTTCGCCTCAACGACTACTCGGGTCTGGAAGCATGCTGTCTTACGCTGGTTTCAGCTTGGCTGCTATCGTCGCTCTCTGCGGAGCTCTTCTTGTTGAAGGGCATGGTTATGTATCGAATATCAATATTGCTGGCGTGCGTAGACATTCCCTTGTGCAGAGTATCTGGGGCGTGCGAATTAACGCACTCTTCCCAATCGCTGCTTCAGGTGGACCATGATACTTGTTATGGGCCCCATTACACAGCTCTTAAAGAAAAGCATTGCGAGACACCTCTTAGAAGCAATGTCCGCGAAGATAAAAGTGCCCAGGAGGAAGAAAGTGAGTTTCGCGTAAACTAACATGTTGAGCTGTAAGAGTAACCTCTCGTTGGCAGAATGGGTAAATTTTCCAGAGTACACGGACCTCGATGAAAAACTGGCGACGGGGGGACTTGATGAAGGTTATCCTGTCCCATATGTGGTCGTCGAGGCCGTATCAGCCAAGGCGGGAGATTTGGTGAAGGTGAGACTTCGGCGTCAGGCATCAAAATGCAGGACACCCAGCTCACTCACAACACACATTCGTAGATTCACTGGCTCAACTGGCCGGTACGTCTTTAGCTATGTCGTGAACAGAATTGCATTCTCTTATTCCTACTAATCAGGAGGGCCACATTGGCCCAATTTTCAACATGATGGCAAGTTGCGGTGAAAGCTGCACCGGAAAGCTAGGCGCGGACCTAGAATGGTTCAAGATTTCTCAAGAAAATTATGATCCTCAAACCAAGACATGGCCCCTTGCAATTCCTACTGGGACTAAGGGCATCGACACCAAATTTACTTTACCCACCAATCTTCCTGGTGGACAATACCTGCTGAGTCAAACTTTGATCGCAATGCACTCGCATGATGGAGCTCAATACTACGTCAGCGCATTCGAAATCGATCTCCAGAGCGATGGTGCATCACTTCCCGATCTCACCATGTACGTCTGCGGCATGGATGTCTTCGCAAAAAGCTAATAATCTATGAAATATAGGAAAATCCCGGCGATGTATACCGAGCACCGTAACGACGTTACCCAGTTTCGTTTCATGGTTGACCGACCCGACTGCTACGACTTCGGTCTATTCAGAGTCCCTGGTGTTCCCGTTTACGATGGGTCGGATTCCATCGCCGGTGATAGTAACGGCAACGGAGCAGAAGAGTTCGATGATCAACCACTGACAGTTCCAGCGACTTGTCCAGACCAAGTTCCACCCCCAACAGTAGTCGGCTCCATTTTAGGAGCTCCAGCAGCAGGCTCTGGAAAACCATCCAGCCCCGCGGCATCGAATGCGCCTGGTGGCAAGCCGGTCACCCCTGCATCACAACCTCCGAAGGCACCGCCTGCTGCAACACCTTCATCGCAAGCACCTCCTATTACGAACCCCTCCAGTCCACAGACAGGCGGAGCTCCAGACACAAGCGGAACGTCGGGCACGAAGGATTGCCAAGGCATTTGGGTGAGTTTTGATACAGTCCGGTTCAAAGGTACCGAGTCTGACCATGGCAAGCGCCTTCAGGTCACCTGTAACGCCGCCTCCGCTTCCTTAAAAGACTATGCTGCGTCTATGACTGCCCACGGAAAGTGCGACACGGACGTGAGTGCTCTTTTCGAAGCTGCCGCGATGCTTTGCGCTCTCCCTGGTTTAGGTTGCTGAATTCCATTGCAAACCTCGTTCAACAGTTTAATGAATGTAACCGGGCGAATCACCGATCAGCCAAAAGGTTTATCAAAAGGCATGTTCACAACCGACGCAACGCTGGTGCAGTGTGGTAAGAAGAGTGAGATGGTCAAACCTTTCCGATGAAAAGGCTCCCGGCGCCCCCTCTGATTTTACAATTCGCGTGTACTGTAATATCATTCATATAAGATCACTGATGATACCATATTCCACATCTATTTGGAGTGGGACCTAACAGCGACGGCCTAGCTCAACTGCTTATATAGAGAACAAGCTGCTATCTCAAGTTCAGAGCCTTCCATTCCACATATCGGGTGTGATTGCGGAGACGCGGAGTATTGCAGGAGGACTGATTGATAGAGCGAAGACTCCTGCCACGACGCATTAAGGGCAACGACCCCCCTCTCTCAGAAGGAGTGAGGGGTCCTTCTATATCGGCCTGAGTGTGATTTCCACCTGACCGGTCCACCGAGCTGTTCAGAGATGCTGCTACCAGACACCCATTGTATTATTGTTGGCGACCGAGGAGACGTGTTTCGAAGTTTGATTCCGCAGCGAGTTCACCAAAATTATGAGTGTGATCGACGACTAGGAGCAGTCCTCTTGTTCTGATATTTGTGAAGCCTTACAAGCTGCTCTTTCAACAGCGACACCCGTAGACGCAAGATTTCATACGGAAATCCGCTGAAGATGGTATCCGTCAGTGCTGTGCAATCGCCGTATTTGGCTTCAGCGACAACCCTCATTAAGGCTTTGAAGTCTCCTCACGACCCCCCTCAACCGGACTGGCCGCATAAAATTGAAATCGCCAGTCGAGCATGGGCACAGAAGGAGGAAATCGGTCATGGAATTGGTGGAAGAGTGGGTGACATTGTTAGAGAATGGCTGTTGGAGAGCTGGATCAGAACCAAGGGCACGAAAGGGTAAGCTTGCGGCGCACTGACATTGCAGACATGATCGATTGAACTCTTTACTATAACAGAGCGAAGAACTCTCTGCTCAACTCGTCGTATCATGATCTACTGCGGACGATAATCCAGGAAACACCTTCTTCTAGCAGTGTCATCATCTCAACAACACAGTCTCACCAATTTCTGACAGCGTTCTTACTCTCTTTACGCTTATCACCAGAGTACACAACGGAAGACCTGCTGTCTTCTGCTGCTCAGACATTCAACGTACTTTTCGGCTACGATTCGGTATCCTCAAGTGGAGGTGGGGTGTCAAAACCGGTTGACGAAACGCTGAGCAGTGTGTTGGTCAGAGCAGAAAGCTGGCTGGAGACGCTCGGCGGTTTGCTAGCTCTCTGTTCGTACATCGTCGATGCACAAAGCAGGGCAAGAGGGTCAGAGTCGACAACGATGACATCGAATCTCAATTCGGAGCGCTCACAAGGCCTTTTGGGCCTTACGCGATTGATCGTGCTGGAGACAAACGCTAGTTTAGGAATCAGTCAGACTCGTCGAAAGGTGGCTAGTCTTTTTGACTCCCGTTATTGTCGCTCATGCTGACAGTGAAACCCACAGATTACGCTCAACCTGATCAAGCCACTCGTGCCGACTTTCCTCAAGGTCCTTCATTCTCTGCCGTTGATACAGGCGTCGCTGCAGTCGCTCGTAGGTCCGCTCTTCTGGCCACTCGCCATCCTCCAGCCACAGACTCAAAGCAGCCAGGCGTCCTCGACTGAAAGCATGCAAGAACCCTCCGAAACCATCATCCGAGAGCTAGTCTTTCCTGCCGAGGCAGTGAGGAGCCTCAACTTCCAAGCCCTGCTCGCAACACTATCGTTTGTTCCTGCGCTCTCGCACGAATACGTTACCGCTATTCAAGCCAATCGATATTCCATCTTTCCACCTCCTTCGACATCTGGATCGAGCAAATCCAAGATTGGGAGCAAGATCCCACCGGATGTGTATGTAGGTGACAAGGTTCGAGAAGCTGTTCGCGGATATGTGAAGATTATCTCACAATGCCTCGAAGAGATATGGACGGAACTGCAATCATCCGGCGATGCAGGAAAAGCCGGCGAGGCTGCCTCAACAGTCTCTCAAGCAGATATCACACTCGAGGTCTGGAAAACACGATGTGCGTTATGGACCGAGGTGAAACAGTGGGGAGGGTATTTCGAAGGCGACGAGGCATGGCGCCAGTTGGTGACCGAAGCAGTAGGCGTTGCTTCAGAATGGCTGTCTACCACTGGATTCCGAGTACTTCTCAGCGGAACAACCAAGGCTACAGATAGGTCCAGCAAGTCGGCCACAGAATCCTCGGCGTCAAACAAGGCCGCTGAATCAGAGAGAGAAATGTTCATTTGGATCGAGAGACTATTTTCGACTCTGTTAGAACTGGACTATGGCGCATGCAAAGTTGACATTGAGGATGAGGGTATGCGAGTGCTCGCAGCTTCACTTTTAGTACGTGAACACTATTTGATTTTGAAGCTTGTCCTCTGATCCTTTCTTTTATGTCCAAACAGGCGCATCATGCTGGTGTCTCGAATGATGCTCTGCCATCGATCCAAGTAGTCCTGCGATACCATACGCTCACTCAATCTCTGCCTGAATTTGCTGCCCTGCTGGCGTCCGTGGTGCAATACTGTTTCTCGCCGGCAATTTCATTTACTACGTCTCTGAACAACATCTATATTCGACTGGCTTCTGGCCCACTGGTCTCCGCTGAATTCCAGAATCAGCTGGAGAAGGCATCGAGCGCGGCCTTCGTGGGTGGCGTTAGTGACGACCGTGGATGGGGCAAAATGGTTATTTGTCTGGGAGACGCGTTGCGTAGCGAAAAACAACGGATGGAGGTCGTGACGACGGAAACATCAGGCAAAGCACAAAGTGAAGTCCCTTCCAAGCGAAGAAGGAAGAACGACGGCACATCCGCTCCGGTATCATCCTCCACGGTGGATCTTTCAGGTCCTGCTGGATGCTTCGCTATCGTCTCTCGATTATTGGCAGTTGTCTTTCATGCAGCCTATGCGAAAGGGCATGGTTATGAGAAAAACGGGAAAGCCGATGATGTGCTCGTTCTTGTAGACCGTGTGGCAGATGCATGGAAGACGAGAGTGGACGGAACATTTGGCGACCAAGTCGCGGCTGGCCTAATAAGGCTCAGCAGAGCAGATCAACTTCTTCGACGTGAGGTCTACGAAACTGTACAGCCTGCCAGCCAAAGCCAGAATGAAGCGTTGTTCGAACAGGTGGGTCGCAAACGTTGACATGTAGATTGCCTTCCTGACTCGTAGACCTTCCTTTGCAGGCAAATCTTCAATTACAGACATCGGCTTTTACCAGCAAACCCAGCTCGCAGCCATTTTCTGACTTGCTGAATCGACTAGCAGGTCAACAGCCTTCAGCGGCATGGACAGGGAATATTGTTGACCTGCAATCCGGGTCATCTTCAACTGCTTTATGGCATATCATAGCGCAAAGAGGGCTTAGCGTCATAGAGTAGGTTCGAGCAAAGCACTCAGTCAATATATTTCTAACTTGTCATACTTCCAGAGAAATCGCAACGAGCGAAGAGCTAGATAGCTTTGCAACGCTGCTATTGAGCACATCTGCCGCTTCTTCAAGCGTTACAGCAGGTGTTCATTCGGACGAACTGCTTCTACCACAAGCTATCCAGCGGATATCGAGATCTGCCGAGTTTTGGGAGTTGGCGCGTACTCGATGTCAGTACTGTATGACCGCTCGCTTCCATCATGGACTGCGTCTGACTTTGTTTCCGTTCCAGCTGCCATTCTGAAGGTCATCCAAAGCCTGATCGGAGACGATACATCGGTGAATAACACTGCTGTTTTCGCTTTCCTCCTCGAGGCGCCGTCGGATTTCCTGAACAGGAATGTGCGGAGTTTAGCCATCAAACGCGCTTATAACATTGACGCATCGAGTCCGGGTCAAAAACCCTTCAAGAAACTGAATGCTGCAGACAGAGCGCTGATCCGCCGTTTCATGGTTAAGATCATCAAAGATACCGAGTATATCGGTCCCTTAGTGAGTGCTTGCTGAATGCTATACATTCACTTTGCATATATTGATGGAAGCGTTTGCCACAGGCTGAAGCGGATATTATTATCCGTCTCGTCACTGAAACGATTCCGACATCCGACGAGGTGGAGGGCATCACACAAGAATTGATTTCTCTCGCTATAAGGTTAGAGAACTTCTTGTCTGGCATCATCACGACAAGCTAATGTCCTGCATATCTCCTTAGCACTCTAGTTCGAGACAGCCGTACAGCTAAGTCAAAGGACGCTCTGAGGCTTCTCATTACCAAGTTGCAACAAGAGTTTGCGGACGTCTCGCCTACCATCCAGCAAGCTCGACTTTTCAAGGCCATCCTTCAGCTATTCAGTACTGCCGCTTCGCAGTTCGACGCCCTTAGCGAAGAGATCTTGTCACCGCTGACATCGCTCAGCTCTTCTGTTATGGCGAAATTCACTTCTCAACTTCGGCAGGCCAACCCATCGCTTTTCTCAGATGCACAAAAGGACACTGTTGAGCGAATTGCGATCCTCGCTGCAATGACCAAATATCGATCTAAGCTCGCTTTAGAATCGAGCAAGGACGGATGCGACGGCTTAGCTGATCAGCTCTGTGTCAAGATCATGCGAGAATTCGAGTCCAACCATCAAAGCACCCCAAAGCACAGAGAACGGCTGGCATGTGCGCTACTCAGGTGGGCGTGTGTGCAAAGCGATCCTAGCCAGGATGTCGTCGATATGAAGGCTTTCCTCAGCAAATGGATAACCTTCAACGCATTGCTTGGTAAGTCTGGCTCACTAGCCACGTCTTTCTAAGGGAACATCACTGATTGTCCCTGGATTTAGGCGGATCATCGTCGCTCGAGGTCATCTTACAGGACGTCTTCTCATCGGCGTCTGAAGAAGTTTTCGGAGCGCTCCTGGAACTGTTGACGAGACTGCTAGAACGCGAAAGAGAAGACGCAACGGGAACACTTTTGCCTACGTTGAGAGCAGTCAACGTCGTTTCTCGCCTGACCATCCCTCGTGAGTCTGAGTTTAAGCTAATACGCTTGTTCAATAACTGAACCCTTTGCCTCGTCTTTCTTGTTTACAGATACAGGACGACTTTACCGCGGTACTTTGGCTCGGGTATTGAGCGGACTCCGACAGCTGATGCAGTACCCGCAAACTTCGCAAGTTCAGTTGCAGTCCCTCGAGCTGTTAGAAGTCATAAGTGCAGAAAAGGTAAGTTGCGTGGGATTTATCATGTCATGAGCGAAGTTACTCATCTTTGCGGTTAACTGTATGAAAGACTGTCATCCTTGTACACCAGGATGTAAGCGATATGCTAGCTGTCTGCTACTCATCGGTACGGCGACCGCCAACGACATTGCCGCGATTAGATCACCGTGAATCGACATCAAGAGATACCGCACACCCGCATCTGGTTTCGTTATTATCTCTCGTGAACACACTAGTCCGACACAGACGAGATCTGGTCATCAATGTGCTACCGCAAGTGATGAAGCTTTACGCTCGAATATTTGTGCTGTTTGGCGCTCCCCGTGCTCGAGGATCCACGGGCGCTTCAGCCGACAGGGCAATCAGGCGAATCAAAACCGACTGGCCGTCATGGCTTGTTGAGGACACGGCAGAGAGTCTGGGAGCGGAAGACGCCAGGCTATTTGCTCGAGCATTGGTCACACTTAGCAGCCGCACCACGATTCGTTCAACATCAACATCTTCGACAAATACTGGAGCCGGAACGATGATTGGTCAACTATCGAAACACGCTCCAGTCTTGCTAATAGCCTATGTTCGAGCTGTCGCGCACCCACTATATACCATTCCTGCATCATCGCGGCATGAGCTTGTTCCCGGAATCGCAGCTATGTGTGAAGCAGTGGTTGCAGGAGGCAAGTCGATGCTTGGTGGCCTCGGCGCAGGGGGCAATGAAAACCGGTCCGCTGAAAGTATCGGTGAAGCCTTTGGACTTGGGGAAGGACCCGGAGGAGAGGGCGAGTTAGTGCTGTGGGGGGATATGTGGAGAGCATGGAGGAGGTCGAGATATGTGGGTCAAGGCTAAACGAAAGGCGTGAAAACATTATGCGTATCGCTTGTAATAGAAATGCAGCAAGTTATGGCATATCTATACAGAGAAGTCCAATCACCTGATTTTGAGGTATCTAATACACATTGCAGTCTACGGTCAAGCTTTGACCTTGTGTCCCAATCCCGTCTCGAATCGTCCTCGCGCTTGCCCCCTACCTCGGTATCCGCCTGTCAAGAGCAATCGAATCAGTTAGATGCGCAATTCGCGATTGCATTTGAACTGAATCCTAATGCATACCTCTTCCCCTTCGCTCTCCACGTCCACGACCACCTTCACCAGTGCCCCTATCTCGGCCCCCGTCGGCTCGTTCAGGACCTGAGCCAAGCTTGATGTCCAACAGCTTTTCATTCTGTTCCACCAGAGCCTCGGCCTGTCAGAACAAGGAACAGTTAGTTTCGCTCATGACAACGCATGATACCGACAACGAACCTTGTTAGCCAATTCCTGGGCAAGCTGTTGCACGCGCGTCTGCTCTGTTCGGTGGAAGACAATCACACCGTCGATCTGATCCAAAGAAGCGGGTAGCTCATCCGACCAGATCATTTTCGAGGTGATAGCGATGACCGATCGTCTCGGAAGCGAGAACGTACCGGCAAGCAGGTCTAGCGAAAGACTATCATAGTATGGGGCGTAGGTGAAGAGGTAGGTCCGGAGACTCTGTTCCTGAATTTGTCTAGATGCCACAGGGAAGAATAAGCGCAAGCAAATGGCAGTTTTGGCTAAGATAAATTTACTTTGCGAGTCGTTCCGTGATAGCCTGGCTATCGTCCAATAAACTCCAAAGCTTCATTGAAAGGATCAAATCCCTTGCCTTTTCCCAGTCACCCGTCCTCATTGCCTTGCTGGCCTGCATGATGTGATCTCTTGCACTTTCGGGAGCACCCATAAAGGTCTGTCTATCGGCCTGCTCGAGCAATCTCCTAAAAGGTCGGCTGACTGCTTTTCGCTTCTCCTCATCAGTCGAGAGAGAAGCCAACAGCGGCAGTTCGATCAACATGCAAGATACGAGGTAAACAGTTTCCAGCAAATCGAGGTTGATGTGCATGTGGAATGGCAAAAGTCGTCGCTTCTCCAGAGCCTCTTGCTCGGGAGAAGTTTGCGAATATCGTTGAGTGCCTTGAGCGAGGAGTTCTTTTGTTCGTTGCGATGAAAAGATCTCGTTCAACGTCGACTGACATTCTTGAATGTAACCACGCTTGAAAGCGGCCAAACCGAGCTGAACGACAGTCCTGTTGTACAAGATCTGAGTTGCAATGTCGGCGTGTTGAATGCTATCCTGCAAGTGGGACATGAGCAGCATATCCCGGGCCTCATGGTATCGACCAACCATGGCATTGTGGTAAATGTGACAGAGCATGGCTCTCGTCCTTAGCAATGCAGGTGCAGTGCGGTACAGGTAGACAGCCAAAGCGTAGACTAGGTCGGAAGCGGATTGCGGAACCGAGATGTCGGAAATCTGAGATGTTTCGCCAGTCAAAGCCTTGGATGCGGTTCGCTCCAAAACATCAACAACTGCGGTAGGCTTCGAGTAGACGTGCTCCAAGCGCCTCATTACTGCTCGGGAGGTGGGATCCTCCCAACCCTCTCGTTCAAACAAGATCTGGGCCTTGACGATTGTCTCGTACAGGGGCTTTTCCTCCCTCAGTCGTTCGACGTATTCGCTGCCATGCTGATCGGTGTTTTGCAAAGTTTTTGTGAACTCGGTGTCGACGCTTTCGAGCAAGTTGATCAAACTACCTCCGATCTTGACCCTCGCGTTGTCCTTCTCTTCACCCTGGCCCGGTATTCTCTCAACCATGTCATCGTACTCGCCAGCATCTTCAGTGACGACGTATTCCTTGTTCTTGGTGAGGAGCATGGTAATCAATTCCTTGAGCTCAACAAGAGCGGAACACCACGAGTCGTGAGGCATTGAGGCGAGGTTGGTGGAGTAATCGAGACGAGCAGAAACAATGGCGAGGAGCACACGAATCTTTTGGTAGGGAGAAGCCGCAACTTCAAGGAGTTTCGACAAGATTTTGATGGTCTCGGCTCGGTCGGTGTTCTATTAAGAGGTTTATCCTTCAGCTCGAGATGGCTCAGGCTATGCAGAGTAGTACTCACCTTTCGACCTCGGCTCTCCATAATGCTCTTCAACGTCTTGAAGACACCCTCGCTGGTCAAATTGAGAGCTCGACCACCACGGCCGACCGTCATGAAGTCTTCAGCAGTGGCGTCTCCGCCAGCAGCATCTGCAGCGGATTTGCGGGTAGCTCGTTCGGCAGCGGCGGCATCCTTGGAGGAAACGACGGTGACTGCATCGTTGTATGCTTGGGTGAAGGCATCAGAGTCCTATTCAATTGGAAATACTAAAATCAGCCAATGTATGGGATAACTGGAAGGACTTGTGCTCACGGTGTTGTAGGCCTGGATAGGCGCTTCAAAGTCCCTCAACGTCTTCTTGATCTTCTGCTTCATACTGTTCAAACCCTTCGCATTGGCAGCGTTCATCTTCTTCTTGGCATCCTTTTCCTTTTTGGACGAAGCAGTGATAAGGGCATCGAGGTCGACGAGAGCCTTGATGAATACTGGGGGATGCAGGGCGGCCGGGGAGGCAGTTGCAGACAATTGTCGGTGCTTTTCCATCAGTCGGAGAAGCTTGTCGAAATCTGGCATCGATCAAAGACATGTCAGTATCTTCCTACAAGCCAAGACTGATATAAAAATGCCTTACCATTGCTGATAGTCACCCAGTCATTGATCTTGGATGCATTCTCAATCGTCTTGATGGTGTTCTCAACTTCGTCCAATCGCTTATCCTTGGCGGACTTGACGACGGTGACACCTTCATCGTCTGAATCGGACTCTTCGTCGGAAGAGGCAGCGCCTTTCAGGAAAGCGTTGGCTCGCTTCGCCTGGAAGAGTAAAAAAGTAAGTGACAGTCCGACTTTGATCTATGAGCCAAGTTTCAAGACGCTGCTAGAACCATCCTGCCCTCGTGCCACATGCGATCCGTGTGCTCTCCAGCGTGCTGATGAATACGCTCACGCATGTCATGAACAGTAACCTCCCACTCCTCAACTGCATCTGCTCATTCAAGCCCATATGCCCATACATACACCTCGTCCCGAAAGTCACTGGCGGATCGCATGCTAAAGACAGACAAACAATGGCACACAATACTCACCGGCTTGGCGGGTCCCTCATCCCCATCGCTGTCCTCATCCTCATCCTCGCTATCGTCATCGCTGCTGCTCTCGCCATCACTCTTCAAGAATTGTGAAGCACGGTTGGGGACAGGTTTCTTGCCAGCGGTAGTCGTCTTCTTCTTTTCGGCATCGACTTGTTCTTCCTCGTCGGATGAAGATCCGATAAGGGATTCTTCGTCAGATGAAGAATCGTCGTCCTCGGAAGAGGACATGTTTCCTCGGGTGAAGAAACCTGACATTTTGGTTGGAGATTCGAGGCTTTGTGAAGTAGCGGTGGAAGCTTGAATCTGCCCGTTTTTTCCTCGAGACTGTTTTTTCAGGGAGTTGAGGACGTCGACTACCTGGTAAAGTGTGATATTTTACACAATCGACTCTTGGTTTCTCTCACAGAAAAGCAGCTCGTCGCGGTCATTCAAACGCTTCCGAACAATTCAAACAGTGAGACGCTTCGATCTTTTCTGTGCAGCTAAGCGCGTCAGCGAGACTGTGCGCCTTTTACGAGTTGAGTGGCTGTAGGTATCTCTATGGCGTTACGTAATCTCAGCTTTTTGGCCATTGTGGGAAGCCGAATGCCGCTTGACCCAAAGCCAGAAGGTGCTTCCCAACCAACAAGAACCTGAATGCTCGTCCTGGCCGTCCGTTTCCGCGTTTCAGGCCGCAAAACTCAGCCAGACAGACGTTTGGATCGGAGGTGAAGTGAAGAATAACACGGACCTCGTAGAAACGACAACCTCTTTTGACTTGCGCACTCATCACGACTCAACACCTCCGTTAAAAATGGCTTCCATGACCCGATCCGTGTTGGCCCGAGGCTACGCTTCCGCTGCCGCTTCCATCAAGGTATGTAACGGCACGTTCGACGTTCGACTAATTTTGACTGACCTTTTGCTCTCTTGCCCATCTCTCAGCCCCCTGTCCAGCTGACGTCGCTCTCCGGAACCTACGCTACCTCGACCTACCTCGCTGCCGCAAAGAAGTCTAGCAAGGATCTCGACAGCCTCGCCAAGGATCTGTTGGCTTTGGAGAAGAAGTTGAAGGATGACCCCAAGACTGCTGATTTCTTGAGTGAGTGTCCGGGTCGATAAAGAGCGGAAGGGTTGGAAGGATGCGATGAGAAATGGATTGGGATCGGGTGGAATTTGGATGCCGGCGCCATGACGAGGTTCGAACTTGGGACGGAAAATACAGTGCTGAGAGCTGAGAGGATTGAGCGTACGAGATGCGAA
The DNA here is from genome assembly GCA_030039215.1 of Naganishia onofrii. Taxonomy (NCBI): domain Eukaryota; kingdom Fungi; phylum Basidiomycota; class Tremellomycetes; order Filobasidiales; family Filobasidiaceae; genus Naganishia; species Naganishia onofrii. The sequence continues at coordinate 330,917 of JASBWV010000008.1, forward strand.
AAAGGGTGTCAGGAGTATTCGCGCCGGAGACAAAAACGATTAGTAGGTTCGAGGGGCAGCGGAATGCAGGAATGAAGGGAGGGTTGGATGCGAGAAGACAGGCCCGTGCAAGATATAGGGAAATCGTGCATTGGAAGAATCTCTCGGAAAACACGGCCTTTCGACACATTGCATATGGCCTGGTCATTGAAAACATGTCGATACTGATGCATATGCTACTCTCCAACAGGCAACCCCACCTTGTCGGTTGACGAGCGAACCAAGGTCATCAACAGCTTGGCCCCTTCCGCTTCTTCCCCCATCCTCTCCAACCTTCTGCAAGTCCTCGCCGCCAACGGCCGACTCTCCATCTTCCCTCATATCATCACCGACTTTGCCACCTTGATGTCCGCTCACCGGGGCGAACTCGTCGTCACCGTCACCTCTGCCGAACCTTTGGGCAGCTCGGAAATGAAGCGTCTCGAAAAGGCATTGAAGGGAAGCCAGCTCGCCCAGGGCAAGGACCTGAAACTCGTCAACAAGGTCAACGAGGGTATTATGGGAGGTCTGCAGGTTGACTTTGGAGACAAGACGATTGATTTGAGCGCTTCTTCCCGAGTTACCAAGTTCGGTGCCGCTCTCGCTGGTAAGCACATCTTTACGGCTGATTTCCTAATGCTTTCCTAACGGTTTTCGTCCCTGTAGAATCCATCTAAATAACCCCGCTTGAAGACCGGGTGTCAGAGCATATGAGTATTTGCTGGAGTAGGACGTGAAAATGTATACCCAGAAAAGTCATCGCTCAAATCTGGTATTGAAGTAAATAGAAAATATGAGAAACCGAATGACACGGACATAATTCTGGAGTTCAAACCGTGCAAGCGGATGGAACAGCGAGAGACCCGGGTCCATAGTTTGCTCACCCTGCATGCTCATGCCTTTTGGCTCTGGTAGCGAAGACTCCGATGTTCGAGGCTGGAGTGAGGTGTCGGCTGTCGCTGCAGCAGTGCAGGGCAGGCTGCTCTTTTTGACGTTAATATTCGTGCAATGGTATATACCTATACTGAACCCTGAATCAAGTCCCGACAAGCTTAATAGCTGCAGGTGACAGAAATTTCAGCCTGGAGAAGCTCTCCGCCGACTGAACGTACTGGTACTGTAGATCCGATGAGCGATCGACGAGTGTTTCAGGTGGTTTGATGAATCGTTTGACGTTTCACATTCACAGAATGGTTGCACATATGCACATATTTAGGGAGCCGTTTCGATATTATCAACAGCTTCTACCACTAGACAATCTCCTTCGGTGTCGGCATAATTGATACCGCCTAGTACTACGAACAACACCCGTACTCGAGCCACCTGAAAGCGCAAGATGTCTGACGACGCTTTAACCCTTGAAGAATACAAACGGTATGGACGTCAAATGATACTCGAAGGTTTCGGGTTGCCAGGTACGCTGCCCCGCCTCTTTAAGCCTTACATTAGCTCATCAACACACTTGGGGTTGCCTAGGTCAACTCAAGTTGAAAAAGGCAAGGGTGGCAGTCATCGGAGCAGGCGGACTAGGTTGTCCAGCCTTGCAGTATCTGGCGGGAGCCGGTGTCGGTGAGTCTTTCTGCGGCGTGGGGCATTGCCAAGTCCAGTGAACTCTAATTAGACCTTGTTCTCTATACCAGGCCATATTGGTATATTTGACTTTGACAAAGTCGAAAGCAGCAATCTGCATCGGCAAGTGCTGCACAATACCGAACGAGTTGGCTGTTATAAAGCGGAGAGTGCGAAATTGGCATTGGAAGCGTGAGTTGATGTCAATTCTCTTTCTTACCTCTCATACCTGACTCCAATGTACTGATGTGGAACTCTGGCAGTCTTAATCCGCATGTGGAGATTATAGCCCACATAGAGCCAATCTTACCGTCGAATGCGATATCCCTTCTAGAGTCGTACTCTCTCATCCTGGATTGCACGGATCGTCCCACAACTCGGTATCTCATGTCCGACGCGGCCGTTCGACTCGGCATTGTTCTTGTCAGCGGAGCGGCCATTAGCATGGGAGGCCAGTGGAGCGTATATGGCGGTCATCATCGAGCTGGCATACCTCCACCGCGGACTGAAAGAACGGCGGATTATACAGTAGATGCGTCGGGTCACAAGCGACGGCCATGTTATCGTTGTATTTGGCCGAAACCACTTCCGCAGACCGGCGGACCAGGAGCTGGAACATGTGAAGAAGAGGGTGTTTTCGGTCCTGTTGTGGGTGTCGTTGGAGTGCAAATGGCCTCGGAGGCCATGAAGGTAATATTGGGACTAGATGGTGTGTTCTTCCGGAATAACTAACAAGGTCTATTCAGTGTTGACTCCATTCCCTTGCTCAACAGATGAGGAGCCTCGGCTCAATCTGCTATCGCTTGCTCCATCTTCTACGCCATATCGCAGTGTCAAAACTCGCGGTCCTTCTATCAAATGCATCGCCTGTGGTCCGAACGCCACAGTCACTGATGACCTCGGTGCTGTACCATATGAGGCGTTCTGCGGCTTGACTGGTGTGCCTGAGGAGGAAGAAAGCAGGGGTGGTGGGCAAATCCCTCGAATTAGGGTCAATGCGTTGCGAGAAGCCTTGACATCGAATACTAGCGCGAAGAATATCTTGATTGACACACGGCAGGAGACAGAGTATGGAATCTGTTCGCTACCTGAATCGAGCAGTAAGTGTACATTTACGTCAGTGACTATCAGCGCTTACTCTTGACTTGCCGAACAGACATCCCTATGGAAACTTTTGTAAAGGACCCTATTAAGAACGTGCAGAGTCTTCTGGAGGAATCTTCGGCGGAGGATACCGCCGGTGCGAACATATACTTCCTATGTCGGCGTGGAAACGACAGCCTCGTCTCGGCACTCGCCCTGCGCAACGCACTACAGGAAGCCGATCCTGGGAATTCGAGGAATTGGCAGATTCGAGACGTGATTGGTGGGGTCCGTGCATGGAGTAAAGACGTCGATCCTCACTTTCCTGTTTACTAGCCTATGTTGGTGTCGACAACCGAAAGACGCAGTATGACATATTATATTGGTGCATTGATATGTTTGGCCGCCTCCTCCTCACTTTCACGCTTGTCGACGATTGACGGTTGATGTTATGCCGTCACTTGCCGTCCGCAGTAGGAAGGGATGTGCTTTTGGACCACTAGCAACGTAGTATAGTAGGCGGTGGCCGCAGTGCCGCATATCACAAATGTATCGCATGTCATAGAGTGCTCGACGCGCGATGAGGACTGAGGACACTGTAAACATGATCTGCACAGTCAAGCACTAGCGCGCTGCAAAAGTAAACAAATCTGAGCCCGTCGAAGCGAACATTCCACTTCCGACGAGTCGCGGGTCAGTCTACCTGATGACTTTCACATGAACATTCGAATATCTATCTACTCATCTACTCGTCTTCTTTGTTGCTACAACAACCCTTCCACCATACGTCTACGGCGGGATATCTTAAACGCCTTGCAGGTCCCGAAAGGACTATATTCCTCGACTGTCGACCCTTCCTCTCCGACAATTCAACACGAAATAACGACGTAGAAGCCCCGTCACAGATCTCAACAGTGTGACTATTAGTATCGCTTCCCAACCATTCAGAACCGATTCGTGACTCTCACGGACACCATCATCTAACAGGCATGAAAGTACGAGCCTGAACGATCGACTATCGGTAACCGGCGACCCATCATCCTGAACATCGCGCAATTGCTCCCTACCAATCCATCTCGTCTTCGCCGGTCGCCTCGCAGCCACAGCCTGTTAGGTCACAAACAGGCTTTTGATTTGTTATCGTTTGAACCTGTGCTGCCAAAGCATGAAATTAGCCGTTGGTACGGAAGCCAGACAAATCCAGCCTGCCCTGATCAAGCTCACCTTTTTCTTTCAAACTAGGTTGAAACTGAGAATTCTTTATAACTGCAACGATAACGTTGAGGCACGACCTGATCCCGATTACGACTGACTTCCGGCTGGACCCATCTTTCACCAATTTCAAAATACCGCAAACCACGACACTCGTTTACAATCACGCCCGATAACACGCTCATTTACGTATATTTAGTATCAAATCAGCTCGAGACTTACCCTCGCGACCAATAGAAAGATGTCAGAACATGCACACGGACCACGAACACGCTCACGATCTAATGCAGATCATACCATCATGACTGACCCGGCGTCAACCAAGACTCTTCGATCTTCAGTAATCAACGTGAAACCCATGGCCTTTTCAGACATCAAAAGTGGTTCAATGGGTCGGCCTAGCATGGGTAGAAGAGCAAGTAGTCAGCAGAAATCCAAGCCGAAGCAGGACATGGAGCAGGATGATCCTATCGCTATCATGGGGAGAATGAGGACGCCTCCTAGAGAGCGGGATACGACGACTGAAGATGAAGACGATGATTTTGTGATGGTTTCCGTTTCACCCTTACCGACCAAAGGGGGACAGCATCCGAGTACACAGAACATCCGTCTTGACGGTACTCAGGAACCTCTCGCGCGTCGACAGAAGGCAGCTGTTCGTAGACCGCTCAAAAATCAGCCAAGTTTATCGCATTTCCGGGCGTCCTCTGGCGGACACGAAAACAAACGTGCAGGATCTCCTGATTTAGGGAATGGTGGCGCTTGTGGAATGACACGAGCCGCGGAGCGACTCAGCTTGATGGAGACAGATGAAACAGCGGATCCACTAGCTTTGGGATCAGCAGAAACCCGTGGTGTTGACGCTTTCGGCAACAACTCGCCAATCCGGCACGTTCTGGGTCAATCTCGCAGCCTCGGAAAGGCTTTACTCAGCCGCACGCGATCAGGTGTGGACGATGAAGCTGGTAGCAGTCCGGATTCGGTTAGGCGCAAAGGTGGAAGTTGGATCAAGCGGTCGAAAGCGACAACCTTTGAACCATCCAGTCTCCATTCACCATTAGGGCGCATGGACAATGCTGATACTTCCATCTCATCCATGGACAGCATCTACGCTGACCTAAACGGCACGTCCGCAGGCTTACCTGTGGCAAGTCATAGTAGAAATACTAGCGAAGAAGACGATAGCCTCATGATGTCTAGTTCTCCACCGCTGGACACGCCCATTCATCATCGGACGTATTCCACCGTGTCGACTGCGCCGATCGGACAACCTCGATCTAGCGTATCCCAGCCTCGGTTTCCACCACCGTCTACCATCAAAACTCATGCTTGGCGAGTAGCATCAATGGACGCGGATTATCAGGCTTCTCCCTTCTTGTCGCCGAAGACTGTGTTACCTTCCCAGAACTCCGGTGTGATGTCGTATTCGATGTCGGGACAGGCAACTACGGAGAAGGAGGAGGCGACGTACACTATGTCACTGAACAGTCCCAACAAGACTCCGGCGTATCGTCGTCCATCGTTACCTCATGCCGACAGTCTATTTGGTGGATCCGGACTTGTCCCTGGCAAGAAGACAGCTTCAATGGGAGAGTTGCAACAAGTTGGTTACGGAAAAGAAAATCACATGAAGCGACCCTCGTTAGGAAACTCCCCTGCTAGGATAGGCTCATCGTATGGTATCGCCTCGAACCGGAATCGCAAGTCTGTTTCCGGTACATCCCTCAACGAACAAAGCCAAATTCCGAGGGCTACTCTGCCACGTTCACAGGCCGGGTCACTGTCTGCATGGGCAAACAAACCTCATCGCCGCACCACGAGTGTAGAGTCCTCCATACCGACGGTTCCATCGGGATTGAGTCACGGATTCAACCCGATGTCGCGCTCCCAAGGACTTAAATCTGGTCTGTCTGACACTGCGAAAGTCACTGCGGGAGGAACGCCTTTGGCAAAGTCGGCCAGCACGTCTTCGCGATCTTCCTTGAATCAAAACAGCAAAACAGCAGGACTAGGTCACCCGAAAGCACAGGCTTTCGAAGAAGTCAAGCCCTTACAAACGGCCTTCGAATCGCTCGAGGGTCGGCAAGTCTCTCGAAAATTCAGACCAAGGGATTCCGGTCTGAGTCTGAGCTCCAGCACATTTGCAGGCGTCTTTGCCCTTCCTTCGCACGATGACCAGGCTCGTAACACTGTTATGCCGAGTATCAGCAGACCAATTCGGCCAAGTATGTTGAAACGAGCTTCATCCTGTGGTGATGAGAGATCATCATCTTCGCAGCCGCCAGAGAAAACACCTATGGATGGACCAGGTCCCGCCAGTATGTGGCCTGCTGCCTTCGGTTTCGACTTTGCTGCTGCGAGAGCCAGTCTAGCAAGCACCGAGGAGAAACAACCCAGCATGCCTGATACACCCGTGAAGAAGGGAGCTTTCGGTACGGACGCTGCTCAAAAACCAAGAGTCGGACACTCCACCTCTCAGCCACTTCTGACGACGTCCTCCTTGTTCTCCGCGATCCGTCCTACGGCACATGCAAAGCCGAGAGCTTCTGTTCCGTCCGCTCCAACACGACCAACATTTACGACTACAGACCCGACTGGCCGCACGTCCTCGATCCGCGCTGTCATGGCCACCCCCGCTGTCAGCTTGGCTCACAATGGGGCTTCTTCGCCTCTGTCACCGTCGGATGGCTATGGTGCTCAAGGATCATCTCCCACCGTGCGAGTTTCCCTCAAAGGCACGGGAACGATTGGTACTGTGGAGCGTAATGCAACAGCAATCGCAAGCTCGGCAGGGAGTGTGCACATGGGGCTTTTACGGCGGTTAAGCAGTGGAGCGGCAAGTAGTAGTGAAATGAGTGAGGACGAAGGTACTCCAACGAAAAATACTGGGTCAGAGAGATCAATGCTAGCCTCGCTCGGTATGTGTTGTCCATGGCTTTACCGTGTCCTCATGCTTATTCTTGCAATCTTCCTTGCACAGCTGGAAGATCAAAGACTCCAACTCCCTTGCCGAAGGTTCAGGTCCTTCCGACATCGCAGTCCGGTCTCCTGACGCCGCAGCATGCGTCAAGTATCCGGTTACCTTTCCACCTGCCGCCGGATCCTTCCCCACTTGCACCTCGGCATTCACTACCCCAATTCTCGCTGAACAAGGTTACGAAAAGGCAACAACCCAGGGTATCTGCCCCAGGGGATTCCCTCTCACAACAGGGCGAGGACATTTTTGAGAGTAATTTCGTCGTCCTGGAGATCATGGGTAAGGGCGCTTTCAGCCAAGTGGTCAAAGTCAAAGATCGCCAGACGGATACTGTTTATGCTATCAAGAAAGCCCGAGGGGTATTTGAGGGTGTCAAGGACAGGTGAGGCGTAGTGTACGTGACCAAATCATTTCAACCATTGACATGATTCTTCCGACAGGTTACGGCATTTGGAAGAGGTCGACATCTTGCGGCATCTATCCAGCCATCCGAACGAGAACGTGATCCATTTTGTCGATGCCTGGGAGCAGGTACGTGGAGTCAACAGTACATCGGTGGGAACAGGTGCTAATCTTCCCAACCTTAGAATCGACAACTGTTCATTCAGACAGACTTGTATCTTGGAACTCTAGGTTTCTTCCTGGAAGAGTATGGTCGACATTTCGAGAGACTCGATGAGGCTCGTGCGTGGAAGATTACTCGGGAGTTGGCTGATGTGAGTGGAGTGGAGTGTCTTTAACTGCATATGCTGACGTGTGCGCGACTTCACAGGGTCTCGACTACATTCACACCATGGGGGTCATTCACTTTGACATCAAACCTGCGAATATCATGATCGATGCAGTGGGAACCCTCAAAATTGGAGATTTTGGTTTGGCTACAAGGTGGCCTAGAGTAACAGCAGAGGCTATTTTGGCTGGATCTGGACTCGGAGGGGATGTTGGGAACATCACTGGCATCACGAGGCTCGCTGACCGAGAAGGAGATCGCATCTATATGGCACCTGAGATGCTTCACGGGCAATATTCGATGGCTGCCGATATATTCAGGTGAGTGCTTTCAGATTCCTAGACCGGTATGATGACTAAATTCTTGTGCCATAGCTTTGGTCTGGTAATTCTTGAAACCTCGACAAACATTTGCGTGCCTGACGGCGGTGGTGAGTAAGCCTTTCTTGACGCTGTCGAACGGTTTCTGATTTCCCTCTCCGCGTTCAATCCAGCTCCGTGGCACGCCCTCCGAGAGAATGACTTTTCCGTTGTCGACTTTTCAGCCATCTCTCCTGCCCTGACTGATTTGATCACGCAATGTATGCGCGCAAACGCTACCGAACGACCGACAGTCAAAGACATCGTCTCGCATCCAATTCTGCATCGTGCTCGCATCGCGGGACAGGCAGCCCTGACTCCCGAGCCTGACGGCTGGTTAGCACAGCTTCTGGCCGATTTTCCGCCGTCAGCCAATGCAGACGCGGTCGACGTAGAAATGGCGTAATCACCCAACTATGTCTGTATTTGTACTAGATCAAAAGCATTTGATATGCTCCTCCGCACTTGGTTGTATAGATATCGTCGAATATCACAGAATGAATTAGATGGCATACGACATTTACTTTTGCGTCCGCGGCCACGGGTAACAGAGTGTGTATGAGCTGATGTTAAAACTTCGGCGGACAATTGCAATCCTAGAAGAGAGATTGTGACTGTCGCGTTTTTAACCATTGGCATCGCGCTGACACCGATGCATAGCACTGCAAATGGATGAACTTTACAGTCGGCTATCGACGCTCAGCCCTTCGACAAACATCTTAAGACATGGATGACACAAGTATATTATCACCCGTTACTAAAAACTTTCCATATTTCAAGCTTATATGCCGGACCAGCGCGACTGAGTTACACTGACCGGCCTAAACCTGAAATGCCACTAGTGGTTACCAAGCATAATTACTATACCCACCGACGTCGGAGTCTTCTTGGGTGACTCGGAGGGCGGTTGAGGTTGAGTGTCGCCTAGGGCGACGAGACCCACGAAACCCACACTGCAAGGACGACGGGAAATGAGCCTACCAAGTGAAACATAGTTGAGACACCGTTCATCAGGCATCTTTACTGGTTTCCGCAAGGTATCAATCCATATCAAACAGTAAAATGTCACAGGGATAGTGATTCAGCTAAGGGGAAGCGGCAAGCTGTGGCAACCGGCTCTATTAACAGTGCGAAGGATCAGGTGAAAGTAGCACGACGAATCGCGAGGTGGCTCAAGCGAAACCACATGTTAGTTGAATTATATTCGTACAAGCGGGTCACCAACATCAACCGGGGAAATGGCGCAGTGGTAGCGCGTCGAGTTTGCAGTCTGCTTTAGACATTGTAAATATCTCGAAGGACCGGGGTTCAATCCCCCGTTTCTCCAACCAATTTCTTTTTGAACTTTGCCAGTTGTTTTGCTGTTTTTGTGAGTCCCTTTGGCAAGTAACGTACCCGGCGCTCGAGCGATGAACCAAACTCCCCAGTGGTAGAACAGTTGATCCGCGGCCTACACAGACAACCTCCTCGAGCGAATTCATAATAGACACCGGTGCGACCAGTACAATCATCAATGTTCTCCGACAGGTAATGGTTGGGAAGCAGAAAAAGGGTGCCATCCGCCATCCCAACCGTTGAAGTGAGTATTGCAGTGGACTTGTGGCTGAAACCGCGTCGTCTGATTCGCATGACGCTATCGAGCAGTAAAAAAATCGAGCCAGAAGCCATGCCTCACACGAGTACGGTTTAAAGAGAACTGTTTGCTGGGAAGCAAAAGATAGCGCTTTTGTGCATGTATATGGAATCAGTCGTCGGTATAGCTCAATTTCCTAAGTGGTATTCTGAATCAGCCACCCAGCGCTTCCGTAGGTGACGTAGGAAAGTGGTCTAATCCGCCAGTTTAAGGTCGATCTATGTCGTCGTTAAATCACTGGTCCTCCGGGGCGTGAGTTCGAATCTCACCGTCATCATTTTTGCCGTCTGTCCAGCCGGCTGTCCTTAACTTGATACAACAATCCTCTATTTTACTTCGCCAATACCAGGCAAACGCCTTTATAGCTTTGCAGTAAGCTTTTTACTTTGGAGGTATTGCGTCGACATGGCGGCCACACGCTCGGCGATCCCCCACGAAGATTGGTACCTGTGCCAAAGAGCTGCTGTAAGCCTTGCTGACATGAGCGCGGCGTGACGGGAAGTCCTTACCCAGCTCCGCCCACACCGTATGCGTGAATCACACCGACACTTGCATCTTTGCCCCATTTGGCTCCCGCTCGGGGATGCAACAACTTGTTGCTACCATCCATCTTCCTCGTCTCCAGCTCGACTCGAGGTCCACCAGTCCTTCCTGGTCGAAGACCGACGTTGTGGCTTATCACTTCGATATCTTGCCACGATTTGCCTTGAGGTCCGGCCAAATCTGGACAGAGTCGATAACATTCTTGCAGTATTTCGCGAGCTCGTTGAAGGTCTGGTTGGGTGGAGTAGTCGTTCACCAGGTATGTACCTCCCAAGATCACCTGGTCACCTGGACCTGGTCGAGGAATGATATAGGTTGGCTGTTTAACTATGCCTGGAAAGTGCAGTGTTGGTTCAGATCACTTGCATTACATGAAGGCTTGAAAAGCTTACCAACTGCGGCGTTGGGTTTCGATTCGGAGTTCATATAGCAGATTTTAACACCGGGGGCTTTGACGAGGACTGTTTGACCTTTGACAGGATGTACGGCTGGTCAACGGAGGCATATCAGCGACCGTTTGTGTCCCGACATCACTTCCCCGACGTACCTTCATCTTCCACTCCGACCAGGCTTCGGGCGCCCAATGCAGAACAGTTGATGACCAAATCCACTGTCTTCCCCTTTTCCTGGCTCAATCCCAACGAGTGCAAATCGTATGCTTGATCCAAGGCCGATAGACGATGTCGCACCATCGGGGTACCCCGTTTCTTGCATTCCTCTGACAGCCAAGCGAGGTAGTTGGGTGCATTCGTGATGAATGATCTGAAAGCGATCCCCTTGCTGAAGTTCCCTGGGATGGACAGACCCTTCTTGTTACTATTCTTGTCGTGCAACACGGTGAATCCCGGTACTAGATCCTTGTACCAGGGTGTTTCGCCTCCTGACTTTTCCTCCCATACATCATAAAACGGGATTTCCGTCACGAGGTCAGGATGTTCTTTGGCGATTTCGGCGAGCCGTCCGAATGTCACACGGTCAAAGTCTTGCTCGATAGGCTTGTCGCCAGCAAACGAGTACCAGTTACAGCCCTACAGATACACAAAAGGATCAGCATTCCTCACCTAGGCAGGATTGGGTAGATAGAGAGAGAGAGATATGCCACCTACAGCCCAAGGGCTGGCGAACCCTACAGAGTGGATGTCGGTTGGAAAGTCTTTGGCCACGATACCGACTCGTATTCCCTTGCTTTCAAGCTCGAGTGCAACTGACAATCCGATGACTAAACAGAGCAGTGCGTGAACCGTCAGTCCGTCAAGGAAGTATCAACGCCTCTTCAACGACTCTCCAGGGTCACTTACCTCCGGCGCCGAGAACAACAACATCCAGCGGATGGTCGGGAATTTGGGTAGCGTTTGCCATTGTGTTGATTGAGGATGTGTAGCAGACTGGGCTGAAAGCCGAAGGTGAAGAATTATTGTTTGTGAGGCGGTACTCACAACCACTAGTACAATGTCTGCAAGTCAATGGCGATTCACCCGGCTGCTCCCCTGTACGGCTCTTCCACCAACTTGCTGTCCGAACCCGATGATAAGGGATCTCATTACGCGAACCGGGTTAACGGGTTACGGGTTACGGGTTACGGGTTAACGGTCTGGTACAGGTTGGAGGGTTGGAGGGTTGGAGGAGGTGCCCCGTGAAAGCGGACAAGTTTCGGTGTCCGTGTCTACGGCCGGGTAATGACGACAATGCAATCGACTACTACCTGGAACTTCGTCGTCTTCGTTGGCCATCTTCCAACTTCAAGCTGAGCAACCTGTCATGTAGCGTTTACACAGCAGTATTGACCTCACTCTAGCCTTTCCTTACAGTATCCTCGTCGGTCATTGTTAACAGTTGCAATGTCATCTACAACCACCACCCAACAAGTCGTCAAGCTCGAGAAGCAGGCTGAACAGGAAATTACCGAACTCGCAAGAGAAGATGGCAAGTCATTTCCCTTAAGGCAGTATGAAATGAAAGCTAAACTTTCCTTCTGCTCTTATTCAGCCGACACCACGGACTCCAACCTTCGTTACAGTAAGTCATCCTCGCAATTTCGCCATACAAGTGCACAAGAACTAAACATTCTTCTATTCATTTGCATGTAGTGGCATACGCCAACCGTCTACGAACCGCCGTGCGAGCCGCAAGTCGGTACACAGCTTACACTTCGGATATCGGAGAAGCGTTCCGTCCTGTAGTTGCGCCTTGGGTCGTCACAGGTGCCTACGGTGTTTCATGGCTTTATCTCTTGGGAGATGTCTCGTATGAGACTTACAAGGCCAAGGTTCGTGGCCCATCAGCGTTGGATTCGGCGACCGGCTTGTCCGAGAACTCGCGGCTGGGCATGGTATTCGTGAAGCGAAGCATGTGAGTATAGCTTGTGATTCCAATTTAGCGTTTTCCTTATCGTCGTGAGAACTGACTTGCGTCTACCGTCCGCAGTTTCCAAGGTGTAGCCTCAATGGCATTACCGGCATTCACCATTCACACTGCAGTCAGGCAAGCTACAAAAGCCTTCAGAAACGCCAGCTCACCAAGAGTAAAGGCATGGGGTCCTACAGTAACAGGTCTAGCAGTACGTATTTTGTCTTTCACAGGACGTCCTCTTCCAAATGCCTACTGAGCTGTCAAATCCCCGTACATTCACCTTGACAGATTGTGCCGTTCCTTCCCTACTTGTTCGATCACCCCGTCGAAACCGCCGTTGATTACTTCTTTGACAAGGTAGAACATAAATTGATCGAGAGCCACGGTGGTGCAGCTGCCGTGCAGGCTGTTTCAGATGAAAAGAGAGATCTATAGATGCCAGATGTTACCATCATACGAGGGAAGAGGGGAGGAAGTATGCATTATACATGGACGGCTGCTACTCGCCATATTCGTGGGCTGGATCTGAAGCTCGACTTGCGTGAAGGAGAGTCGGGGCGAGGCATTCAAATCTTTCCAGCTTGAAGAAGAATTCAATGGCTGTAGACGATCTTCTAGGGGATCTTCGCAATCCAGTCTTTCTAAAGCCTTACGAATCGACCTATCGGTCCAACCTTCGGATCATGTGTCCTTATCTGATTTCGCAGAAATCTTGCAGCATAACAGCATAGACCGGCCTGCACTCCACCAATGCTCTCGAAGTGGATCGATCAAGGCCGGTCAACTACATAGAATAATATCTGAAAGATGCCTCAGACGTCGAGGTAGTTTTCTGAATTCGACTGGCGCGGAACAATTCAGATAGTCGGCACCTATATCTATCATTACAGGTTATAGACCTGCGCCCTGGACCAAAAGACCCTCTACAAGTATCAACCTGTCTTCACTCATGCAAACCATTCGGCCGTCGGGTATGAAGCAGAAATTTGCGCAACCGGAGAATCCACTGGGTGAGAACATGGATGGGAATAATCTTTTGGGTAACGAAGGACTGTCAGTCGGGGACGGACAATCAGGAGCAGTGATTGTCCTACATTTTCCCTAGTAGCGTTCCGTGCGGATTCCAGATATGCACTCCGTCAAAGCTGATTGAGCGATCATCATAACAGTCAGACATGTAACACCAATTGACGGATTCACAGACAATTAGCATAACGTACCATCCAGCATAAACGTTGCCCTTCGTATCCAACTTGATACCGTCCGGTGCACCACAATCTGCCATGGCAAAGACAGATCGATTCACCAGACTTGGTCCGCCGGCAATGTCGTCTGGGAAGACGATGTCATATACGTAACTGAGCAACATGACATCGTAAGCTTGAGATCGAACCGGCAGCGACCTTGACGTACATGTGACCGGGACGTGAGGGATCCATCTTGCCGGAGCCGTGTATCATACCTGTATCCGTCACGTAACACTTGGTTCTTGCTGCGTTCACGGCGATCCCGTTCGGACTCGTGAAACCGTCGGCAATCACCCGAGTCTCGCCAGTCACAGGATCAAAGCAGTAAACTTGAGCTGGCAAGCAAGGACTCGGCTTGAACTCCTGTTCGAAGCCGTATTGCGGATCCGTAAACAGGATGTAGAAAGTGGACTTCGCATCAGGGCGGGGGTCCGTCAGAGTAATGACGTCGTTCAACGAGTTGAATGCTCTGCCGTAAAAGTTGTTTAGCATTGGCGTTACGGAAGATGGGTCGGAGGAATTGATGATGGATAGCTGAGATGATTGCAGTTCGCCATAGCCTTGGTCGCAGACAAGGACGTGATCCTTGTAAAGGCACGCGCCATTCGCGGCCGGGAGTGCAAAGGTGGGTGACACTGGAGTGTATTCGATTTCGCCATCTTTTGTTATCCTGAGCAAGTGCATGTCCACTAGTCCTTTGACCAGGCCAGATCTCGGATCACGGAAAACTTTGGCGTCCAGGCGATTGCTTGTGATGAAAATCTGCTGGGTAGATGGAATCCAGACCCCTTGACAATCATAAAACCAAATCAGCTCGCGATCCTGCCAAGCGGCGGAACAGCAGATGTACCTGCTTCATGAAAAATTGATCTGCCTTCCGGATCCTGAGCGATGACCCGGATTCTTGAGTCTTCGCCCACGATGGTCAAAAAATCCTGATGATGCCCGACAAAGGGCGCTTGCATTGTCGGCTTCCTCCTATGCGAGTAGGGCGCCGCAGGTTTCGACGAGGTTTGGGTTACAGAGTCCGGCTGCGCTTGTGGAATTGTGGGACCGGTGGAGAATGGGCTTTGAGCCGGAGAGCGTTGGGGTGTTGTGAATGCAGACTCGTGTGCTCTACGCATGTGGGAGACCGGCAGGACTGTGCTTGACTTTGGGTCGATCATCTACTAGCCAGCGAGACGTCGAAGTCAGCCGTGCTCCCAGCTTTAGAAGCAGTTCACCCCTGGGACCGTGACTCACAATGATGTTGTTTGGCACGTCATAAGGCTTGAATGTAGAGGTAGACATTGTTGGGTGCGGCATACGGTGGGGACCTACGACGGACCGCAGAAGCGTATGCTTGACCGTCGAGGGTGGCTCGCTTTTCTTATTGCGTGATCCCTTTGGCACGACGAGTCTCACAGAAAGGGCTCCGGAAGACACAGGGTCGAGGTTCGACTGGTTTCGCATCTTGCAGCGGACCGGATGATGGCGCTGAAGAACGCAATTATAGGAGTTGTTGTAGGTCCGGTCTTCATGGCTTCAAGACCTGTCGATTAGCTGACACCTGCCGCAGAGTCGTCAGTCATTCGACAGAGCATGGCAATGATTCCAACACGCACGGACCGACTACCAACGAAGAGGTCAGCTGGATCCAACGAGTGTCGGCTTCGGACCGTCAAGTATTCGCAGCCATATAGTCAGATATAGTTCTGAATTACCGGTCCGACTTCTCGAACATACTTTGCGTCTGGGAGAAAAGGCGGACGCATTAATCCTATTTGAAAGGTGCTAGCTGCAGGGTCAACAAGCTGGTCAACAATAAGAATCTGCGACCAACTTCATAGCACCCGCCGACACCGCCCCGCAATCGCAACAGCGGGTTCTCTTCTGCGGCCGTGAAGGGTGTGCCTGACGCAACCCCTTGCGTGGATTATGGCTGTGATCGCTGAGGTGACCTGAATAGCTGGTCGAGAGAGCTGTCGACAGAAGGCGTTCACAACTTGCTGCTCGCAACTCACGAAGAACAGCTCAAAGAACACAGTCTTGAAATAGATCAGAAGATGAACGAGAATGCTATGTGCGGGAGCATATGAGCGATCTAGCAGCTGATCTAGCTGTCGAGTCGAGTCGCGGAAGCGGCTGCGGTTTGTCACCGTAGCGACAATATGACAGTCGCATATGGCCCCGCAAGTCGAGGCTCACGGCGGCATCTGGTTGATTGCTGAGTGAAGATGAAGATTTGGTTGAGCCTAATCATCCAAAGAGCAGCGATCGCTATGCAATCACCTATTTTCGCCATGCCTACTCAAGGTCGGACCGGAAGCTTGGACCGGACCATCGTCGTCCTTGCTGGACACATGAAGACATGGACAATCCCACTGTTAGCAAGGGGCGTTGCTAGGAGCCCCTGGTGTGAGACCTGGGATCAACGCTGCTGGGAGTCATAGGTCGAACAACGTATATCGCATATGTCGATCGATTGTGCCCCGGCAAAGTATTATAAAGTTGATCAAGTGTCCGACTTCCCTTATCATTCTTTCACCATGTCTCTAATACAAAGACAAAGAAGACTCCTCAACCTTTTTTCAGGACTCAGCTCGCATCGAAGCCTCTTTCAAATTCTTTAGATCTGTCACCCACCGATTCACCATGCCACTGCAAGGTTCGGCTCTGCTCGCCCTGATCACTTGTAAGCCCGATTCTTTTGACGATCGTGTACCCAGCCTAACCAATGGCATCCTACCGAAGGCCTGACCGCAACCGGGTTTTTGCTTATTGGATACGATAATGGTGTATTCGGCGGTATTATTGGCGGGACAGGATTTCAGACAACATTCAAGCACCCCTCCAACGGTCTCCTCGGTACGATCGTCGCCATCTACGAAATTGGATGCTGCGCGGGATCACTCGCTACGGCGTTCATCGGAGACAGACTTGGAAGAAGAAAAACCATCGGTCTCGGTGCCCTGATCATGCTTGGTGGTGCCGGATTTCAGGCAGGGGTCAGCTCTGCTGGTCCCATGATTGCCGCGCGAATCGTTGCAGTAAGTCAACATTCTTTCATCTCTGTTGTTCTCGTATGCTGAACATGGTTATAGGGCTTGGGTATGGGTATGATCAATTCGACATGTCCGGTACTCATGGCAGAGGTATCACCTAAGGCTTCACGAGGACGATACGTGGCGGCTCAACTTTCCACCTTGAATCTGGGCATTTTCATTTCTTGTAAGTTTTCCGTTGTTGAGGGCGAATGGATGACGCGCTGATTCGCTCTTTGAAGACTGGGTCGGATATGGATTTACAAACTTCATCACTGGCTCAATTCAGTGGCGAATCCCGGTCGCTCTGCAAGCTGTCTTCATCGTGATCATTCTCGGTCTATGTTTCGTCGTCCCGGAATCTCCTCGTTGGGACATGAGCCACGGAAACAACTCGAGAGCCCTAGAGACACTGGCCCGACTAAATGCCCGATCGACCGACGACCCCATTGTGCTGGAACAATATCAAGCCATCGAACAAGCTGTTCAACTCGAGAACAGCGTTGGATCTGGCAAATGGTCCGAATTGCTCAGCTTCAAGGACGATGAAATCAAGAGCAAGCGTAGACTCTTCATCGCCTGTTTCCTTCAGGCCGCTCAGCAACTCGGCGGTATCAACGGCATTGTATGTGATGCGATTCCCCTTTCATTGGTATGACCGCTTGACTGATCACCCTTTTTGCCAATATCAGATCTACTACGCTGGCACTCTGCTCAAAACTACGGGTCTCAACGACCACGACGCTTCCCTTGTATCCGGATTCCTCTTCACCTGGTTCTTCGTCGCATCTTTCATCCCCTGGTTTTTGATCGACCGTGTTGGACGACGACCCTTGCTTCTTGTCTGCATCTCCCTCATGGCCTGCACTTTCGCCGCTCAAGCTGGACTTATCTGGAAAGTGGAAACTACTGGCTCTAAGACTGCAGGCGCAGCAGCAACGGCGGTTCTGTTCCTCTACATGGGTCTCTTTACCACTGGATTCCAGGCCGTCGTATGGGTCTACCCGTCAGAAATCCTGCCGCTCAATATGCGATCCAAGGGGTCTTCTATTAGTACCGCTGCCAACTGGATCTGTAACTTTGCCATCGTAGAGATGACCCCATCCGCGGTCGCCAACATCGGCTACAAGTTCTACATCATCTTTGCCATCCTGAACGCCCTCTGGGTTCCTGTTATTTACTTCATGTTCCCCGTGAGTACTCGAGTTCCAGCAAGCTCTTCTGCCTATCGACTGACATGTTGCTTCTTCTGATTCTCAGGAGACATCTCGTCTGAGCTTAGAATCCGTCGACCTATTGTTCGCTGCGCCAACGGTACATACCATGCAGGATGTCAAGAATGAGGTCAGCCACATCGAGTCTTATAACGCTCAGAAAGAAGTACCGGTCGACTTTGACGACAAAGTATAATCATCAAGAGATATTAGTGCGGGTTGTAGCCGTTTCGTTTCGTCAACTTGTGTACTTCAGGATTTGTTGCTTCTAGGTGCTTTGCTGGACTATTTAACATGGTTACTATGCTGAATAGCTGACGCACTTCCATCTTACTTCCTTGAGGCTAAGCGACTGACCCGATGAGCTTATATATCAGCTGTCCGCTTGCCTCCTCGGAAGTCTCGCATACAAGCGCGGAGCACCGCTCATTGGCACTCCTGAATGTAGCTCACAGACTCGCCAGACGTCCGGAGGAGTGATCGTCCATGCCAGTGTGCCAAAGAGGTACGAATTCGTAAATGCCGGTCGTTGTAAAGACAGTCGAAGGAGGCGGCAAAGATATTTGTTCGCTGGTTACGCCTTACGTCATAATCAACCGTTCTTTGTCTTATCCAATTCCAAGGATTCAGGGGATCGACCCCGATGTCGCCTAGGGCATACCATATGAGAATTGGTTGGAAATATCAAAGAGTGGCAGGAGAAAAGTGCTTGACGGACTTTCAGTAAGCTACCTGCTGTTATGACATCGTTTATTTTGCGTTCCGTACAAGACCGAC
Organism: Naganishia onofrii; assembly: GCA_030039215.1. Classification (NCBI taxonomy): domain Eukaryota; kingdom Fungi; phylum Basidiomycota; class Tremellomycetes; order Filobasidiales; family Filobasidiaceae; genus Naganishia; species Naganishia onofrii. Next base: position 349,651 of record JASBWV010000008.1, read on the forward strand.
CACCATCGTACCCGCCGAGGGAAAACACATGCACCTTTTGCCGGATCATCTCGAAGCCAAGCGAAGCCTTTGTCGTGTATGAAGATGAGAACTGCATGGCATTTCTAGGTGAGGAACGACAAAGCCGACTGAAGCCGATATCGTACTCAGATACATTACTCTTGGTGTAGATATCTACCCTCTGAGGCAGGGACACACGCTTTTGATTCCCAAGCAGCATTATGCACGGTTGGCAGACTTACCGGCGGAGTTGGGAGAAGCAATGGGAAGAGCACTGCCACGGATCACTAGGGCTATCAACGAAGGTGAGTCATAACTTTCAAAATCTGGTAGCAGTCGTCTTGCTGATCGCCCCTATCGACCGCGCAGCGACGGGAAACCCCGATCTGAACGTTGTCTGCAACCAAGGTGAGTGTTCAAATACGGGCCGTTTGTCACTATGAGAGATTAAGCTTCCTTGGTTGCAGGTTACGCACAAGCGGTACATCATGTAAGTTTGTGCTATATCATGGGGCGACATGTAAACTTATTTTGAATTTATTCTGCTCATAGGTACATTGGCATCTTGTGCCGGCGCCTATTTTCGACGCGCCGAATAGCTCGACAATGTCTGTGGCGAGCAGGTTATCTAAATCTTCCCCGAACAAGGCCACCCCGAATGGCGGAAAGAAGGATACGGGTGCTCATACCCACCAGTACATGCTGCGTGGAGAGATGGCGTACCGCGATTTCCTAGACGACGACGAAGCAAAGGTATTGGCGGAGAAGATCAGAAGCAAGCTATAGGCGTCTGTGGTGAATGTATTCAGAGTACGGGAGTCAAAGCCTTTGTCAGACGGTAAGGAGTGTGCAAAACCAACATAATTTGCACTGGCATATATTGCATATTGTCTATTGGTCCTCTTCCCACTCAACACCAACCCATTCTTCCGTGAATCCCACACAATCGCCTTCACAACCAAAGACAACGACACTGCCCCATTCCATACCCATCCCTACACCTTGCTGCGCTTGGTCCACCTCTCCGCCCTCCGCAGTGTCAAGGCTCTTCCCTTGCAGAAGTGCCTCGACTTCTTTCCGCCGCTCTTCCAGACTCTTTGCCTTCTCTGCAGCCGACTTCTTCTTCCTTGACGGCGCTTTGCCTGTCGTGCTCAGGCGTTCTGGAGCAAGATAGGAAATCATACTAGAGACGAGCTGGACTTCGAATACCCTTCGCGAGTTGCATTTCGGGCAGACTGGAACGGTTGGGTATGGTTTGAAACGCTGTTCGTACGAGTTTTCGTCGTCATCATCTTCATCATCTGCACTGCTTTGAACAACGGGAACATGACGGCCGGCGAGAGATTTTGGCGGGAAGAGTTTCTTGTAGAGGTCTGATTTCTCGGAATACGGCAAGGGAATGCCACCAAGGTCGTACCTGTATAGATTCAATAGGGCAGTTTATTAGTGATGGCCACGCGAGGGGCTTCGATATTGTAGAACGCACCTCAGAACCTGTTCATTCCCGTCAATCGCCGCATTCAATCGATTCACAAACCGCTCAAACACCTCGTCCATCCCCTTTGGCAATACCCTCTCCCACTGCTCAGCCACGTTCATCCCACTCTTCTTTCCACCCTTCCCGCTCGTTCCTTCCTCGTCATCATCTCCGGTGGCACCATCATCCGCTAGACCCTTCCTCGCTGCATCTTTGTCCGATGGTAAAGCATTCGGAATATCTTCGGGATATGAATCGATCGCTTGGGCAGGGATGTAAGCAGGTAAAGGTGGACCCAAGCAGGTTGCTGGTGTTGCTGGTCCTTGTGCAGTCTTCGCCGTATCAGAGGATTTGGTGCTTGATGTTAGGTCGGGTTGAGGCGAAGAGATGCTCATCGTGGAAAAGGCATCGCTTAGCGGTGCACCGGAGGTAGAAGGCGCTGCAAAAGGGTTGCTAGCGGCTGCCGTTGTGTCGAAGGTTCCAGCACTGCCGAACAAGGCATTGCCGAAACCCGTCTCCGAGGCAGCGGGCGGAGCTCCGATCTACGAGAGGTCAAGGGTTGAGCCACATTGTGACCGGGAAGATGGAAAACAAGGCAAGGACTTACAGCGAATGGATTCACCTTTGCAGCTTCCTTCTTCCTTTGCTCTTCTTCTGCGAGTCGCTTGGCCTCCGCTTCGGCCTTGGCTCGTTTCTCAGCTGCATCTGCAGCGTATACTTCGTTTCTCGCTGATGCTCGGAATGCTCGAACACTGATGGGATGGCAATGCGAATTACGGTATCAAGAATATGGAAAGAGATACGATGTATAAGCTCATGAATACAGATATACGATAACGAATAGATACAACGTGCGAATACAACAGCTGGATAGAAGAAAGAAGGTGAGACGCACCTTCCTGCTCTCCTCTGGCATGCCGCCTTGGGACACGCCCAAACATACAACGTACGATCATTCTCACCTTGCTCCATCGGACAGTAAATCTGCGACAGGAGCGGCATCGGTGCCTGGCAATTGCCGCATGTGATGCCTGATTCCGCAGGAATGGAGGATGACGACGAGGAAGGTAGGGAAGGGAAGGCTGGGTAGCCGCCGGCAAAGGAGGATGTGTGCGTCGATGTGGAGACTTTTAGTTTCGGTTCTATACTTGCGAGCAACACGTTGGTGCGGGTAACGGACGATGCGTCGGACAGTCCTCCGTCTGAGTCGTAATCGTCTACCATCTTGTACAAGGGTTTGAAGTGTGATGACTGCGGACGAGAGGTGAGGTCAGCTCGTTGGTTCAAGAGCACACGATCAAATCAACCACCTCGACACCGCCAAACACCACGCGCACAGCTTGGGTTCATTTCAGCCAGAAATTATCGCCAAATAATATAAAAGACTATCTGCATGCACTGTATCCCTCCATATACACCTTCTCCCGGCCAGCCCAACACATCCCCACCGTCTCAGAAAGATCGGGTGAACGCTATCCTCGAAGAACTCAAGACGAGCCGACGAGAACAGCTAGGACGCAGATGAGCCGAAGGAGAAGGTGCGAAGGGATGGCGTGCGATAAGTCTCGTCATCTTGTAGTCATCTTGTAGAACCTGATGTGCGCGTGGATGTGTGGTACGGTGTCGAGGAAGAAAGAGCAGGATGCGAGGACTTACGATATGCGTTGGCGATGTGGAAAGCTCAGCAATGACGCAAGGTAGTTCAACCCCGAATTTTGTGAGTGTTCTTATACTTTCCGAGGGCGGATTGATCGAAAAAGTTGGATTCGAGCCAAGCGCATCACACTCACGCGCTTCGAAAGCCGTTGCGCTCAAACTTGGTCGACGTTTCAGGGCAGTGATGCGAGAGACGAGAAGAAGTGAGAAAACGTTTCATGTTCGCCTTCTTGCACAGAAGCCGTAAAGAACGGCCAGTAATGAGGGAAATTGAGGGGCATGCCTGCTATGCCTGCTTCTGTTTGGGGTTGTGATGACGGATAGGAGAGTTTGACTTGATCATATATAGCATCTAAGAAATTGTTTCCAGTTTTGTGTTGTTCACGCCTGCTGCACCACCCTCTTCCGCCACCTCTCCATGGGTATCATCTGTTCAGAACAGTGCTGCCTAGATTGCTGTGGCAGAGATCTTTACGGCTGCTGCTGCATCGGTGATCCAACCTATCGACGAACACCTCTTTTTCACGGCGGGTACGAACAGGGGCACTTTGCACATCCGCATCCCTATCCAAGTGGCGGTTTCCCTCGGGGTGGGGCATCGAGTTGGGTCAGTAGGAGTAATAGGTTGGCAGGGTTGATTCCTCCTCCAACGCCGCTTCCGCTACAAGCTTTCCTTCCGCCACGCAACGACTTTCCCCTTCCTCCGATTCCTGGTCAACAAGGATTTTATCCTCAGCCGCAGCCAGGCTATTACGCGCCAACGACTCCTCCTCCGACACTCATCAATCAGTATTCTGCTGCCGGCTATAATCAGCCATACCGACCTCCTATCCATCGCTCTTCTTCGACAGACACATTCGTGGCACCACACCTCACGCACCATCCCTCCTCAAACTACTCCCAGCACCATCACCACCACCATCGTAACTCCTCCTCTCGCTACCCCGAGCCGACTCACCAGCGAAGTCAAGGTGACGAGTGGCACCGGGGATCCGATCCGGGGATAAGCGACCATAACGACGGGTACGAGGAGCGACGTCGTTTGCGGAAGAAGGAAAAGAAGGAGAAGAAGAATCGTCGTCGTCTTCAAAGAGAGCAAGAAGAACGTCAGGACCCATCACACGGAGGGTACTACGCACCCGACCGAGAGTACTCGTATTAGAGCAGACTAGGCGTAAGTGGCGATATTGTGTGCGTGGCCATTAGATGGATCGACTGACCGTCATCTCCTATCGAATGTAGCGTATCAACTTTGACAGACTGGATGTTACCGAATAATCAACAATCATCCCAACATCAGCCTCCTTCTGCGCTCGAATCACCCCCACCTGGATACAGCACGCTGACCGTGATCAGAAGACCGCCGACGCCTTTCCATTTCCCCGGACCGCCACCGGACGACGAGTGCGACACGACCAAGGACGAAAGTCGTCGGACTCACATCACGGACGACATCATTCGCACTCACCACACACCACTTTCCGCAACCTCTCATACCATACGCCGAGCAGCATCCAGTGGGATTTCTATTCCCGTCATCTCCGAAACCCAACCAAGCACTCCAACGACCATCGAATACGCATTCCCAAATCCGTTCGTCGCAACAGCGAGTCTCAAAGCCCGACGTGCATTGAATCCAGACTATCGATACATACGAAGACCAAGCAGCAATCAGTCGGAGGAGATGTCCCGTTCCTCTCGTGCTGGAACGCCATCAAGTCGCGTTGGCAGCGGCGGTAGTCGACGAGGATCTTTGGCGGCGAATGCGGAAGAATGGAACGGCACGGATTCCCAACAACGCATCCAACAGCGTCTGGTGGACAATGCCATTGTGATTCCTTCCCCTTCCTCTCCGGCCTCGCAAAACCAACAACGAGGAAAACGCAATCAGCCTCTTCACCGGGAATATTCGGCAGGGAAACTGCGACCGGCTTTGCGTGTGGTTCACGCTGAGATCGATGCGGCGAGTCCTAGAACAGGGATTAAAGCTTTCGGGGGTGTTGTAGAGACGATTCAGGCCGGGAACGAGATAGATATCCGATTGACCGATACTTCTCGTCGTGGAAAGCCTTTGCCACCGCGTCCACCTTCTACCACCACTGTTGGAAACCCCCGCAGAGCGGAGGAGAATATACGACACTCACGAACGTTCTCCCTTCAAGCACTGCGTCAAAGCCTTCCATCTATCGGCTCTAGAAAGCGATCACCTTCAAACCAGCCTTCTCGTATGTTGCAAGTGGCTGCCACGGGCGCTCACGAGAGTCATGAAGCAGTGCGCCTGCCGCCTGACGCGTTTCCATCGCCGTCTCATCCATCCCGTCTTCCATCTTTTCCTGCATCCGCAACAAGATCCGTCGGCAGTGAGACTCACGGTCCGCCGTGGACTCAGCCTCCAAGCACTGTCCAGCACCGTGCACAAGCAGCCGCACTCAAGGATCCAGCAGATAACCTCAACATCTATCTCCGACTTGCTCACCTTCCGAAATGGACTCGGTGGATCGATCCTGACCGCAATGTTGAAAGCAGGTGGCACAACACGTCAAACTGGGGTACTGGTCGGACATTTAAGAACAATAAGGATCCGCAGTCGTCCAATGTCGCTTCCGAAGCGACTGACGGTCGATCCGGAATGGTTTCGTCGCACGGTATCGGAGAAATGTCCGGACGGGCGCGAACGATCGACCGGCTTGTTCAAAGTGTAGTGACGAATCAGATGTGTAGTGCTGCCGATACTGCTGGTAGCTTTGCTGGTCGTGACCAGCAGCAGCGACAGGTACAATCCTTATCCTCTTCGTCCGCTTCGTTGGCAGCGAACACGCAGATTTTGGATCCGGGAAAGCATGAATCAGCGGCAAGAGCTGATCAGGTAGCAGGAGGTCGTCGGTTCCTGAAATCGTGGGAAGTCCGGCGCGGTTTCCTTGATGGTATAGAGAACTGTAAGTCCCTTTGCTTCTCTGGTGCGGTTCCCCGCGTGCATCAGTATAGTTCCGGATGCTGCTGTCCGTTACAGAGGGAAGCTCAGAGGGAGATACACCCGTTCTAGTGAGAAGCTTGGCGAGGGCGAGAGCGAGAGCGAGGGCAAAGTGCGAGAATAACTGCAGGGTCGGTATGAACGAACCCGAAGGGACTTCATGGACTGTCCTCGTGTTCGCCGAAAGAATATTCTGCTGATAGCGTCATCTTCTATCTTTATCGCGGCGCGGCTGGTTCCTTCTCAACTGGTATTCGTTTCTTATCCTCTTCCTCCAGTTTATGAGAAAAATGTGCCTTACAACTCGATCGAGCCAGACAATAGATGGGGAGAACAGTGAGTAGCGTTTCACATCGCAAGAATGAAACTGCAATCGCAGCCTTCCTGCCTCATAGCCGCGAATGGGCAGGTTGGAGCGAGGGAATGCATGGCACAACTACATCTTTCATGACTAAAGGACTGTAGTCATGATCGGCGCTGCCTGTAGACTCCAGATCTACAACTGCACCCTTACTTACATCGCTTCTACCGGCTTCGTGCTGTTCACCCCGGACTCCCTCTACCTTTCCCTCCACTCGGATTGTTATGCGCGGCACCAGAATATTCGCCCTGGAAGCCAAGGGGTTCCATACTGTTCGCTTCCATGACGAAGCTGCAATACGCACGGAGGACGCGGGGCTCTTGGGATGGTTCACCGGAGCCGTAAGTCTCGTTGTGTCCCAGCGCTCGAATGAAGCGTTATGCACTATCAATTCCTAACCTTGTGAGATGCGTTTCATGGTTTGTCGCGATATTTGGATTTTCCGCACGGTGCTGCTCCGTGAATGTTGGATTGCAGGTACTGAAGACTGCCGTTTCCACATTGCATATGCTGAGGTACAATGCGCAGGACTTTGGCTTCCACGTCCTGCCAGCCTCCCTTGCGCCACGGGTCACTACGGGTGCACGGGGCCACCATCACTTCGAGCGTGGCGGTCGCTCATTAGATGCTCCAGCAGAATTACCGGACGGGTGTGGGACTTTGGTGCTGGTGAACAAGCGGGTAGCAAAGGATAGAGCAATGGTAGTGATAGTACGACCACCGTGGCTGATTGGGTCCGCTGAGATGAAGGATTTTGCCAAATCTGCAGTGAGTGCCGACGACCGGCGCGGCGCTGTCAAAGCTGTGAGCTACTGATGGAGCCGTGATATCGTTTCCATTGATGATTAGCTGCACTGGCGACAAGGCTCAGCGACTTACCTGGAAACGCAAGAAGGTCAAGCAAATCTGCTCCAGGCGCAAGTCTTTGACGACTGCTATTCCAATTACTGCTTCTTTTTCTGTATCACCAACTTGAAGCATTGGGTGTTTGGCCACTTTGTAAGACTTTCTCGTTCCAGCCGTTCGGTCGAGTTCTAACATTTGCATCCTTCCTCTTCCTTTATATGTCAGAATCCTGACTTTACGAGATGTGCGGTCGGTCCGGTAATCAGTCGCAAAGCGAAAAATCCCTCTGTCATCCAGGTGTTGACGGTGTGGCTGATCCGATCGTTTGACGAAGTGAGTTTCGATAGCAGTGTCCTTTGGCCAGTTTACGAACCTTGAAATAACGTAGCGACCTCAATCCGAGACGATCGCAACGAGAAGACTCCTGGTTTCCGATGGACAACCTGAAGAGACGCTAGCATCTCCGCGAGTTCGAGGGGCTCCGACGAGTCCGCGATTCTGGAATTCCTTTCTTCCTGCACATGACAGTGGCTCTGCACTCGGTACTCTTCACCCCCACGAACAAGGATATGGGCTTGGGAGTCTATATACCGATGTACAAGCTAGGGGTGGCTCAAGCCTCCCTCCCTGGGACTCCAGCCCATTCACTCTCCCATTCGATCCAAATCAACGCTACGCTTACGCCAACTCAGGGCCATCTACGCGGCCTTCTTGGTACGACATGACGTTCCAGTCGCACCACCCCGTGGGTGGCGGTGGTTCTTTTCAATACCCGCCGTCGGAATATGGCGTTGCGCCTCCATATGCGCCGTATCATCACTCGATAAGCTTCCCACCGATGAGTCCACGTCATTCGGTACCTACTCATGCTACGAACTTCGAGGATGACCGATGCCGGACGCAAGATAGCCTCGGAAGACGACGGAGGATAGACGAGTAGTTCTTAAGAGGATGGTAATGTTGCCAGGGATATGGTTTTCGTTGTGTAGGGCACGGGTACGTGGTGAACTGCGCCTCTGCGCCTCGACATGCGTTGTTTCCGTTCTGACATCGGCCACACGGGCCACTATGTAAAGGAAGAAAGCTATGATCATATACTTGTAGGGTTTGTACTTACAAGATGATCTGTTCGTTAGCCCCCCCTCCCGACCTATGCTTTCTTGTATTCGATGCTTTTGCTATTTGGAGAACAGTAAACATATGCAGCTTGCAGGTGCGTGAACGAGGAATGAGGAATGAGGCATTTGAATAGGCATACTACCGAGCAGCTCGCCGAGCCTCAGAAGCTGCCTGGTGCCCGAGTTTCCCCAATTCCGCAAGAAGCGCGGAAGCGAACCGGCGGCAAGCTACGCGGTAGTCAGTCACGAGGGCGGTCACGAGCCTCAGTCGAACCGCCGGAACTGGAGGCCGCATTGCAAACGGTCTTGCAACTTTGCAACGCTCCTTGGTTGAACACCCCTTTGTTTCGTTCAATCCAGGCCTGTTTATATTGGTGCTTAGCGGAAGACCTTCAATTTCAGCCTCGCTATTCTCATCATCGTCGTCTACCTCAAGTTTAACATCATCCAACATGGTCTACACTATCATCGTTCACTTGCAATGCAAGCCTGTAAGCAGCCAACTTTCTTAAGCGAATTTTAGGCGTCGAGACGCTCAACTTTATGCCCAAACAGGATTGCGTTCAGAAGCTAAAGGACAAGTTGGTCGAGGCTGCTGCTGTCTACAAGAAGGACCGCGAAACGCTCGACTGGTATGTCATGCAAGACCCTAAGGTACGTCACGTGAGACTGACAGCGAAGTACAAAGTCTCGTTGAATGCTCATTCCTGTGATTCATTCTAGGATGAAACCAAATTCGCTATTGTCGAGCGATATGAACAGGAGTCGTCGCAACAGTATCATCTCAACAACCCTTACTGGAAGACTTTCGACCCGTACGTCCTACCGCTTTTAACGAAGCCAATGGACTTGACTCGATGGGAGGAAATGTAGATCGATGGTTGTCAAGGATAGAAAGCCAAGGGTTTCCTTTGTCAGGACAGAACTTCTGACGACTGTTGCTATGGACATTCATGATAGGATTCTCATCAACCTCAAAGACAGCCCCAACACTCCATCAAAATTCGAAACTGAACGCCCAGCTTCCCTCATACTCGTCTCGTAGACAAACTAAACTGCTGTCGACTAATGAACTTACCAACTCCTTGTTGCTACTGCTAGCTAGCTCATCGGACATGAAAGACGGAGGAACGGCTTGGAATGGTCGCAACGAATATATCTCGAAGGACCTTTGCAATCACGACTGCTGGCTCTCTGCGTTGACCCCTGTGGCTAAAGGGGTACGTGATTCACTGGTTTGCGCACAGTTCGAAGGTGATGCTGATGAATATGCAACCACCTCATAGTGGAAATTTTGGTTACCCAGCACGCGATACCAGCAACGCCTGTCCGATACAGCCTACCTCTGGCTCGACGCCATCGATATCGCCTACTCGCACCTCGGTCAAGAAAGGGGACTTGTGACTGATCATCACTTCGCGTGTGTCGAACGGATAAAGCGAGAGCATAGTTTCTGATAGACATGACCAAACGATATTTACGACGGGAGCTTCCAGATGGACAGCGGGCTAGTTAAGTCTGTGCTCGATGTAGGGATTATCAAGTGAAAGAAAACGCTACACTCACGGTCGGAGGTCGTTTGAGACAACCTCGTCGTTGTCGTAAAGTCGTGCCCACTGCGGGTAAGTTCAACTTCCATTGTCCTAGAACGGCTTCACTCCTTTTCACCCCAGAGTCGCCAATGTTTGGTCTAAGATCGAGTCATGTCCGTGCGGAATAGTGGGGCAAAGGGCAGGAAGCGCGCCTTTAACGGGATCCCTGTTATCAGCGTCGCGCAGGACCGTTCATGGAGTTGTTTTCTGCCGCAGAATGGACGCGCCGAAAAGCTATACGGTCCTCTCCTGATTTCTCAATGAGCTCCAGATGGAAAGCCGAGCGAGATACTGATGTCGAATTGCTGTCATTGTTGGCAAATGGACGTCACGAACCAAGGCAAAGACGAGAACTCGATGTCACGAAACTCGGATGTCTTTCTAGCCATTCTTCTCGCCTTTACCCGGCCCAACGATCAGCCCCTTTCTGCTCCTTCTCCGACATCATTGTTTCCATTTGCGTATGATAATAGTATCTGTAGCACTTCAGTGGAAAGTCTCTGTGACAAGCAGGATAGTTCAGCTACCATTCTTTCGTATGGGCCGCAGGAGAACAATGTGGTTGGCATTCGTGGTACGTTTGACGTATGGATGATATTCCTGAAAAGGCAGCTCGAAAGGCTAAAGGGGGAACACGATTGCAAGCAAATCGCGCAGCTATTCCCGCACTGTGCCCTATAGTGCGCACCGTCGATCAAGGTTTGACTTTCGGTTAGTGCCCGCAGTCTCCCGAGACCTTTTCTAAGCGATATTGATCTTCTTCCGTTCCGAAACTTCGATCGCTTTAGAGGCAATCTCGCTTGGAGACTGTAGAACAATATTTTGGGAAGCTTCGAAAGCTCCCTCTGATAGCTCCCCTGATGGACATCCTTGTGAGCCCCCTTAGCTCCTGCTCTATGTGTTTTTCGTGGTGGTGACTTGTCCAGAAGCCATTGCTGACAACGAGGATCCCAGAACACCCATTTTCATTTCTGTGCCAGCAATCTGCGTGCTATCTCGTTCATCAAGCAACAGAGAGACTCATGTTTACACCTCAGCAGGACGCACGGTTGAGAAGGTGACCAAGACCAGTATTCTCCAGCCGCATAGTGCCAAACACAGAAAATGTTCCGTAAGGGCATATATGTCGATTAGGTGGTGCACTGCTTGTACTGTAATTGGCAGTGATATCATCAACAATGAACGCGTAGATACAGGCAATCACTTACTGCGAAGGAGGGAGATCCTAACTGCGGGCTTCATGCCATTGTTCGGTAACCTAATTTGGTAACACATATTCCTTCAAAGGTCAGCGCCACGTACAAGGCAATGTGGTGTGAGTCTGAGAAGGGGGTCTTTAATGTGGCCGACGACATGCAGTCCTGACTATGGGGCTCTCTATGAAGGGTTTAGTTACACATAAACACAACCAAGACCATGTATGCAGCGATGCATGATCGATAAAAAGGTCGTGGCGAAGCGTAAGATACAACTGCACACAATGCTGCGTTTCACGACGTCTGTAGCATTGGAACGATCATCATGGTATAGATGCGGAGAAGTACCCAGTCGAGACTCCCCCAGGTCTCCACATTCGATTTCCAGGTGCTTCATCTGCCTAGTCTTCGTGCAACCTGTCCATGTATTTGGACGGTATTCAACAGCAAGCCTCGCCAGTAACTTTGCGTGTCCCTGGAACTTCGCTCAGCATCGTTGGGAACAAGTTCTTCCCGAATCGCGCTGACCTACTTTGGATTTCAGCAATACCTGGCGATGCGACTTCCGTCTACCTCAGCCGACGAAGTATGGACAACCGCTTCATTCCATAGCTGGCCCCCCACGGAGCTTCCCCCGTTAATGACAAGGAACGTTGGCGATCTCCACTTACATCGCTTTCGCAAGCCTTACCTGAAGGAGATAGTGCAGGAAGGCGTCAGAGCTTGCTGTTGCCTTGCTCCTGGGCATCCTGGGGATGAGCGGCGCAATGAGGCTACCATGTTCATTCGTAGCGAGGCGACCAGCTTCAAAGGGTGTAGGCCGGTGTCTGGAAGTACTTCCGGTCTGTTTAACGGAGGATAACGTTGCCCTGCCGCAACCAAGTGTCAGGCTATTAACAGCCAAGAGAAGGAGAAATCGTGCTCACAACGTGGCATGCACAGATCCTAGCGCCATCTTGACATGAAAGAAAGAGAAATGATTCTAGGGCAGTGCAGCCACAGGATACCTCCTTTGTATGATATTCGTCACGTAGTAGAGGTCTCTGGTTGACAAGACGAGACACGTTCAGCTGATGCGACTATGTTGCTAGTCGTTGCGCCTCACGCCTGAATTACCTCTCGTCACCAGCGATCGTGCCCGAACGTTTCCGCCGTCCGTGCGTTAGGTCTGCGCCTATGTCCATGCTTGGCTCGAGCGGCTCACATGCGACAAGGGAGAACATCCAGATTCCGGAACGGCGGACAGGTCGCGCGTGATTCAATGTCGAAGATAGGCCAAATTTACCGTCTGGCGGAAAGCTAAGATTCAATGTCAGCCATATGGGGCAGAGGATCATCGAAGCCAAAGAGCAGGAAAAGTAATGCATGCGTGTCAACCCTATACCTATAGGCGACTACTCCGATCAAACGAGCCTTACCTGTTACCAGCTTGAGGATCACACAGGGCATTGGGAGCTGTTTGTTCTGGCCTGGAGCTTTCATGGTCTATTACTGCCCAAAGTGACGCACAGATGACCGACGAGTTGATCGCAGGGGTGGCTCTATCGAAGCTATAACCAGGCGACTGGGGTTTCTAGCTTCTGCTCACCAGGATTACATGATGATGACGATGATCGATAATCGCTGACGGTTCGGGTGCCATAATGAGCCATGCCAAGCTAAGTCGGAGGCAAGAAGCGCGCTGTGATGCGGAACCGTGCTGACTGCTCCGAGCCGTTGAGGTATTGCTAGGAACTATTTCATTCCGCACCGCCTTACTTCGGATTCTTCTGCATCGGCCCTTCCGCTGTTCTCTGTGTCAAGCCGCTCTACTCTTGGTCTTTACACCAGAGCAGCTGCTATAACGCATCACACAACTCGGTTGCTTGACCATGCTCGAAGCGGGTAGTCGCTCAGTGTCGCGTCGTACTCTCCTCGCCGTGCTCTCATGTTCCTAGGGTGATTCCTGCCAGTGTAACCCTTCACGATCGCATCTACGATCACTCTTGTACCTGTCTATATTCGACGTATAGTTTGCGAGTGGAACGCGGTGTACACGATTATACTGCACAACCGTTTAATGCATATCCCTCAACTGATGAGAGTTCAAGACAAGGCCAACATACTCGAAACTCGTCAAAAAGATAATGGATGACAGAAACATGCAACTCAGATGAATGACAGGTTGCTTGCACCAAATCAGCATGTCCATATTGATGACAGCTCAGACAGACTGGCACTGGAATGCATTATGAGAAAAAGTCCCTTCGGACGGCTTGATTCCGGAAATCACATCCAAGCAAACCTCGGAGTTAGCGAGGGATGAACATGAAGCATTGCTGACATGTGATGTGGATACGAACATCAGGTTCTAAAGCATCAGGAAGTCGATCAAGAGAATTATGCATTGTTCTTGCGAACCCGTCACTTTCTTGCATCCGTCAACTATCGTTATATCCTTTGCGCAAGCTGTTGCATATCAGCTTGCATATCAAAGTCGAGAAACGGCCTTTGTCACTGGAGCTTGCTATGAGCGCCAGCTTGAACGTCACCCGGGATGTTCGAACGGTAAGCGAAAGCGGCAGCACGGGTTCTCTTCTTCCCTCCTTAGGAAATGATTCAAGGCAATTGCGGAACGCATGTAGTGCACATGACGTTACCAAAGGGTGATTGACCACCGGTTTCCGAGAGCTTCCGGAGCTGGAAGCCCCCGGAATATCTGCGTCTATTCGCGCAAACCTTGTAGTGCAGAGTTTCTAGTTGAGCGTGCGCAACTAGGACATCAAAAAACATGGACATTCAAGCGCGGAAGGACTGCCTGCAACGCTACAGTTGGAAGCTGCTTCGCAGGAAGAACGGAAAGATATAGTACCGTACCAAGCTTAGTACTGGCGGCAGTAGCTTTTCTTTCAGCTCTGTAGGAGCTTGTGTAGGTATATCGGGAACGATTCCCTTGGTGCGGGTGTAGTCGAAGGAGAAGAAGGGAACGAATTACCAACCTGGTGGGATCTGCATTTGCTAAACATGTGAGGGTAAGGGAATGGGGTAGTAACCGCGGCGAACCCTAAACGAATGCATGAAGAGCTGCGTGAATTCAGGAAGATGCATCGTTGACGAATAATTTCTTTGAAGAAAGCAACCGAGCCACGAGCCACTACTTATGCATCTGACGTGTCTTATCCACATCGGTAAAAACCACGTGAGCACATGAGTAGCATTTGCAAGACCTGTTAACAACACAGTCACCAGCTGGAAATGGAAGAAGACAGAAGCGAATCTATTCATCAAGAAGAGAAGACAGAATGCCGCAGAACACAAAACTAAGCTGAAAATTCCCATACTCTTGCGCGTCCGGCAAACTGAGCGCATCGTCGACAGCTTCTCGCACCCTCGACGAAGCTCTCCAGGATCTCTCCACGAGAGCGCTGAGAAGGAAACTTGGAAGGTCCAATTGCTGGATACATTTCCGCGAGAAATCTACGGCAGCATAAATCAGCCAGTCATCAGGTCATCTCTAGCTTGTCGCGCAGCCGACCTACAGTTCTATCGCGCAACCGGATGAAGAACGCCAGGCAAGGGAAAAGATGAGATCAAGAGCTGCATCAAGGGGTACACGCGTGTATTCGTGGTAAAAGAAGCACAGGGGCTAGGCAGGGCGTTTGGCAGCTGGTTTCTTTCGTCTCGGGCGATCTGGACTGGGCTTTCTCCAAGTTCAAGTACAGTACACGTATTGGCCAGCTGCACGCATGAGCAGCAGTGCGGTCGGGATGACATTGCAGTTTGTCTCAGCAGCTGCTGATGCGGACGGAGACCGAAGGTAGAGACTGAGAGGCGATGAAGAGATTACTCCTTTTTTCGCAATCATGGCATGTTGATCAAGTGGTTCCATCCTTGGTAGGCACCTGTCGTTGCTGATGCAGTCGGCTATTTGCTGATGCAAGCTCGTCTGATAAGACTTTAGTCGTGCCTCGGACGTGCAAAGCGAATGCACTATACGGTGAAGATCTCGAACTGCCCTTCAGTAAGCATCCGACGCCGACCTACTATCTCCTCTGGTGCTACAGTCAGCCACACAGCATCAACAACGACACTCCTTAAACCTTGAACGCCGCTTCCACAGCCTTGTCCGCCTGTCTACATTCGACAATACATACCTCTTCGACCATTCATTCTGTTGCATAGGACCGTATCTGGTAAGCTTGTTGGATGTATAGGGTCGACGGTGTGTCGTTGGTTTGCTCAGCTGTTTGCTCTAATCTACTCTCGCTCGAATAAGCGAAGTCAATTCTACCGAGTCTGGACGCTCAGCTGGACGCCCCTATCCCGTACGACGCGCGATCCAGTCGTGCAACCTGAAACGCCTGGAAGGACAAGGTGAAACGGTAGCGGCGCGGAGAACAAACAGGGGTCATCGGTCATCGGATCAACAACACACGTATTTTTCTCCCAAGCTGGCGCGTAGCGATTTCTTTCCAAAGACGATTCCTCATCGTCGTCTTGAGTCTCTTGATCGTCCTCGCTACATCGCCATCGTCGAGTCGTCGTTCAAGGACAGCAAGCACTCATCTGTCGTCTTCCGTCATCATCCATTACGCAGCGTCCAGTATCCCTCACCACTCGGTTCATCTTCATGCATGCCATCTGTACCTTCCCGTGTCCGCTCACCTCAACCCGAACAAGGACCGTCACAGGCTGACACGCCGGCGTCGTTGTCCCATCCTCCTATTCATTCTATCGACTTCGCTATCCCTCAAGGCCACACTCGGCAGCACAGTGTGGGCAGAGACCCTGGTATGAGTCAACCTCCAGGATCGAGAAGGCATAGGCGATCAGAGACGCCATTGTCACCTCGACTCAGTCAACCAGGCGCGGCAGCTGTGGCGACAGCCTCTACGCATCCTTATCAAACGCATTCACGTCATCGATCCGAACTTTCTCCTGGACGATCAAAATCACCGGAAGGATATGGTCCAGGTCCGACGCGACCGAGAGACAGTGCTCGGCATCGATCTTCCATGTCACTGTCAGCAACAACTTCTCCATCGACTTCAACACATCTGCAACCGTCCGGATCTGGCGGTGGAGCCACGCTGTGGCCAGCACCGACCGCCATGTCCTCGATCAGAGACTTACCACATCCTTTACCTCCTTCGACTTCGAATCCAAACGCTCCATACGGCCATCCTCCATATCATCCTTCGCACCCCGTCTCGAATACACCGTCCGTTATGGCCTCAGTCTACAATCCACAACATCAACAATTGCCGTCGTTTTCAACTGCCATGGGATGGACCTCTCAGGCTGCAACGTATGCCGGCCCTGGACCTTCAGTGATGGGAATGGCTCCTCGAAGAAGTTCGAAGGATTTCAGTGCAGACTTTACCGAGTCTAGTGAAGGCAGTATCGTATTAGGAAGAGATTTGGGTCGCGAAAGGGCACCAAGGAGTATGATGGCGTGTAAGTTACTCATGACCGGTCTCCTATCAGACCAAAAAAACGAACGTCACTAAAACTGGAACTCCTTTTTGTAGGTGTTCGCTGTCGCAAACAGAAGATGAAGTGTGACGGACCGGCAGCGGCTCCATGTCGTGGATGCAGAGGCGCCAACGTCACTTGTGTCTTTGAAACACGGACACGTTCATCACGGCCGAAATCGATCTCGATCTTGGGTCCAGGTCCACCACAACCACTGCCGGCGATCATGAGTGGCGGTACGGATATGCCTACCGGTCACTTGTCTAGTCATCAGTCTTCCAGAAGTCTGGATCCCTACACGTTACCTGCCATGGCAACACAAGGAGCAGGCCCAACATCACCACTGTATACCAGGAGTCGAGAGATGCCGCCAATGCGTCCTCCGCCAGGCCCGTCAACACCAAGCGAGCGAAATCTAGCTGCACATCTCTCCAATCAACAACCGCAGCCTTCTATACTTCCTACAACGAGCACTCCTCGACCAACGACAGCCACATCCTTCGCCACTCCTGGCCCCCCCGGTGGATACATAACCGCTCAGAACTTACCGTCACATGGCACCGGAACTTTTGCGAACCCGGCTATGTCTCCGTCCATACATCGAACAGTATCACCACCACCAATGAGGTCCTCATCAGATTTCGAGTTACGTCTGCGGCAAGTCGAAAATTCGGCACGAGCTTTTGATCAGTTGCGATCAGAGTACAGCGGACTGCAAAGTACCATCAAGTATTTGGAAGTGCAAGTGCGACAACTCACCAACGATCTCATCGACGTCAGGAGTCAGGTAGCATCTTCCGCACTACAGTTGCAGAGCAAAGAATTAGGGTCACCCGGACGCAGAGTGCCGATCTCCGAGAGGATATGGGATGCATATCATGCATATATTACGTCTCTGGCCCCATGGCTACCGACTCTCACCTCACCTAACGGTCTCTCAGGAGAGGTCATCGCATGTTTAGGAAGCAGGATTCAAAACGATCCAGAACAAAGTCCTGTGGTCCGTGGGGAGCTGTTCCGAGAAGAATTGTCTCGATTGGTCGTATCTGGTCAGGCTTGGCGAGAAGAAGATGTCCTGGCAGCGTGCGTTTTTGCTACCTGGGAAGGGCAAATTGCGTTGATATGCACGGCAGTAGCACAAGCAAGGAGCAGTATTCGTTGGTCCGCAATCGAACAAGCTTCCATCGCTGAAGCAAGATATATGGTAGAGCTGGCAGTGATGGAGCAGATGTGAGTAGGGGTACTTACATATCAGTAGCAGCCTGAGCTTACAATCGTCTGAAACAGGATGGCGGTGTTGAATGTTCCGGAGACGGCGAACGCCATCGCTTACGCATCTCTAGCAGAAAATTGGCGAGCCAAGATGCGAGATGCAACTGCGCCTTCCCCGATCGATAGAGATCGAGATCAGAAACTGCTTTTATGGGCTGAATATGCAGAAACGTTCAGAGATCGTGAGTACCAGCAACATCGCTTGATCTCAAATGTTCAGCCCTCACCCTTGGGTTACGCATCAATCTAGTCCAAACTGCAATGCATGAGAACTCTTTCGACCTTGGCACTCCGGGTCTTCGTTCCTCTACGGCTGGAACCAAGATAACGTCTCCCAGCCTGGCGAGCATAACAGATCCTGCCTCACCCAAAGAGAAGACCGAACCAAGATACAGCTTTCAGCGGCGACGGGAATATATTAGAGAATGGGACTCGTGGCGCAGTCAATGGGAAGCCAGTGGAGGTACGTATAGTCCAGCCCTCTTCAAAGACATTTCCTGTTGACTCATCAGAATTCGCCTCTATCCTTCTTTCGGTCAATAGATCCGTAAGTCGTTTCGGTAGGATTCAACTCACATGTTAGGCCGGCTGACATTCTTGTATCTTCTTTCCAGAATTCTCGCACTGTATCATCATTACGCCATCCTCGTTACGGCGTCACCATTACTAGCAGGCGATCCTAATATCTGGCAGGAGATGATCGCAGATACCGTTGGATACACGATACTCACTCGAGCAAGAGATGCCGCAGTGGAGATCATTCGCGCTATCTGCCTAGTAAGCGTTGTCATTTGATACTATCTTTCGCAAGTGCTAACGAGTCGCTTTCCCTCCCACAGCCTGAAATCAAACGCACTCTACCATAGTAAGCTAAGATTAATGTTTGTTTTCCGCTTGCCCTTGATATTCAACCTTGGTATTGTCCTCACAGTTCGTTGCCATTATTCCGAACACAACTTGCCATGGCTGTGACCCATCTTATCTTGCAAACCAGCATACTCCCACAAGCACCCATGACTTCGGTACCGCTTATACAGTCAATGGTGCGGCAGGCATACGACTGTCTCGGTGGCGAACAGCAGCTTCAGGATACCCTATTAGCGGAGGTGGTGTCTTCTGGCGAAATGGTCAAGAAGGAGATCGTCAACCTTCCTGCCAACAAAGATCTGTGGCATAGAGTCATCGGTGGCTTCTAACGGAGACATCAGCCTCACTCCAAGAGCGCGTCATCGTAACACTTCGTTTTCGCTTCCTACACTATTTCTGCAAATTTACGGCAGTCTAGTTATTTCTCCCTTCTTACGTATCGTGTAATCGCATATGTCGATTCTGGATGCTTCAGGGCCGATGTCATGATTTACACTCACGCGCTGTCAGTCGTAGCAGTTGTAGCGGTCAATAAGCGCAGTTTCCGGTCAAAGGACTCGGAACCACTGTATGTATATAATGGTACCAACATCGTACTCGATGCTATGTGAATGATGCGCTGTCTTCAGACAGCAAGACCCAGTCCAGGCTTTCGAAGAGACTTCTCGCTGTCAGCAGAAGATACTTGCCCAATGAGAGCTGCGATGAGCTGCTTCATGTGACGACAATGCGGCGTTCATCAGATATCGTGGCTGATGGATGACCTAGAGAGGTGGAGGTTCCCCGGTTCCGCATACAGCAAACAGTCGTCGTTTATTAGAAGATGAGAAGAACAAGTGCTGAAAGTGTCCGATGTCAGACACCGACATGACCTTACGCAAGCTAACTTTATTAACTACGAACATTCTGGTGAACAGGACACAAAGCACCCTCATAGCCTATTCGCCCCAAGGTGTTGTTGCTCTCGACAGACGCAGCTAAAGGGTCCATTGAGACTGAGACATAGGATCTAGGTCAACGGGTTTCAAGTCATTCCGTTACGCGTCAACTGCAAAGCATCATGCAACGGAAAGCTATCCTTATAGCAGTCGGAGGAGCGACCTGCTCTGGAAAAACAACGCTCGCCAAAAAGCTGCAACGCGCTCTGCCCAATCACTTTATCATCCACCAGGATGATTTCGCACCGGTATGTTTCCAACCCAGGGACCTGCAGATCGCCTTTCAGCTGACGTTAGGTCTACCAGGCGTGGGACAAGATTCCTTATCACCCTAAATTTCCTGATGTACAAGACTGGGATGCTGCCCCCACGGCCGTCGATTGGCCTTACTTCAGACGGGAGATCGAATGTGCTAAAAGGGAAGGAAAACATCTCCCTGAACTTCGTAGCCATGACCACCTCAACAAGCAAGTGGAAGTGCCGATTGACGATGCCGTAATCGAGCACTGGAGGACTCGATTCGAGGAATTGGAGGCGAAAGAGAAGAAGAAGGGGGTCGAGTTGATCTTTGTGCTCATCGATGGATTCCTGCTATACTATGACCCCGTAAGTCAACTAATATATAGCAAAAAGCGTTCGCTCAAACAGTTAAATCTACAGGAATGCGTGAAGTATTATGATGTCCTGTTCTTCTTGCGAGTACCGTATGCTACGCTGAAGCAGCGCCGAGAAGAAAGAGCTCAATATGTTACGCAGAGTGAGTCGCGGAGACTCAAAGTTGATGTTCGCCAACCTCTGATGCGTGTCCGTCCCTTCTCGGGAGATCCTTCTCTTGCCAAAGCTGGAGACGTTTGGCAGGATCCGCCCCATTATTTCGACAACATTGTATACCCGGCTTATGTTGACGCACACAAGCATTTGTTTACAAACCAGGACGTAGAAAAGGGAGAACTCGCACCGAATTGGTATCTTGCGGCAATGGGACCAAATGCTGTTCTCGATGGGGAAAACAACAACAAAGTCGCAGAGATTTTCACGCCGGCCGAAGGAAGCGAAGGCATGCAGGAGATGGTGGCCAAGGGTCTTGAGAGGATATACGAGGTGGCCGTCCAACGAACATCGTCTTAATGTACGACATGACGGGACATACTAGTAGGACGCTGATAATTGGCAGATAATCTTATAGATAGAAATCTCATTCTTTTGTATCGCACAGAACGAACGTTGAAGAACGTACGCACATGATATTGCGCACTACAAACCGCGGGCAAATTCGACCGTTTCTTATTTCTGTAAAGAAAGGATGCGGCACAAAGTCTTTCACCCTTTTCCGATTGTTTCCTAGACCTAGCTGTCCCAGCTGATCTACAATCACACATTATTAAATAATGTCAGGAGATCCGATGATAGGAACAGACTTACTTTCACCTCTGACCCAGACTAATCCGCTCGTCGTCAGAACGAAGTCATAATCGTCTCCTATTGCGATCGAAGCGATCCCGAGGTTGGCTTCTACTTCTCCCTCGCTTCCTCTACAGCAGTCTGGTATGGGAGGTATCTGTACCGGGCAAAGACCGTCCATCCCCTGACCCCACATCCACGCTTCTCCTTGATGAGACCAAACGGCACTTCGAGATCCTCCTGCACTAACCCCGGCCATCCCAATTCCACAAAGCGGTTCGATAGGGATCGGTTCCGATAGATGTGACGGGGGATGCTCGCAGCCCACCGATTTCGGGAGACCAGCTCCGTATCTGTTGTCACCAATGCCGAGAATCTGATCCAATCCGGACTTGCCAGTACTGAGTAGGATCGTATGGGAGAGTCCGCTGGCCGAGGTGTATGTCGTTCCAGGAGGCCCCGGTAGCGGTTTCCAGTGGGACTGAACATCTGATTCAAGCTCTGCAAAGGTCTCAGACCAAACACAACCCGGCAATGCTCCATCTCGATGTCTATCTGGGATGACAGCGCAGATACTTCCCGATTCGAGTATGGTCACATTTGGTGAGTGGTGTAACCCGACTTCTTGCAGTAATTCCCGGACAATTGCGATGCGCGTGAACTCTTCGACAGTGTCAGCCGAGAGAGGGACAGCTGTCGTGTCTTCGGCATCTTCCTCCTTGTAACCTAGACCCCAATGTAGCAATCCTCCTGACTCTTCTCGTGTTCATGCGTTATAAGAAACCGCTTAGCTGCTTTGTAGTCGAATGATACGTACTCACTGTTGCGAAGACCGATCAACGTCTTATGCCAGGCGCCCTGTATTTGATCTATCGCCTCTATATCCTCTTCTGTGCCTTCCATAAGCGCTGTTAGGATGTCAACTGGATCCCCGACGATGATTTCCGCTACTCCCGGACAAGCCTTTCCGAAAGGGTTACTCCCGAATGCAAACAGATGAGATGTTCGCATTTGGAAAGCTCTTGTTGACGGTAGTCCAATATGTGGCGAGAAACAGCTGGCAAGATGTTCGTACCATCACACAATTGCAAAAGACTCAACGCTCAACACACGGTCCTAGAGATGAACGTCAGGACTCTTAGGACTAAGAAAGTGCGTTTACTGTGAAATCTCGAATATGCGCGCACAGTCAGGTCAAACGCGTTCGTTTGGCTAATTATTGTTTCAAATCGTCAACAAACAAGAAACTCCTAGAGGCAAGAAAGTGAGGATCCCGAGTAGATCGTCTTTCAACACGTTAGCTACTGGTTCGTTAGTTACTTTCCACTACTACAGAATCAGTTCTCACGGCGACCATTGGTCCGATTGATAGCGATAAAGATGATGCTGTCAAAAGATCACTCTCCTAGCGAGAGCGGGGACGCGATATCTGGACAACGGCGTGAGCTGGAGATACCAGCAACCCCAGTCACCGATTTCACGTTACTGGAAGCTCAAAAGGAGAACATCCGACCTTTATCGACTGGACGCTCAGCTTCGACACTATCGAACATCTTTACCAAGGAACGGGCAGAAGCGGAGAGGGCATTACAGCTAGGCCATGAAGCGCATCGCCGAGCTATCGATGTTGCGAATCAGCGAGAAGCTGACGGTGAGGAAATGGAGGATGGTGTCATGGACGTGTTGGATCCATATGTCAAGTAAGTGCCGTGCTGGAAGAATCTCCACATATGCACCGGCATTTCTAACACTCTTGGAACTAGATATATCGCTTTCATCAATCAACATCACCCATCATCTGCTACACATCTACTACCTATTCTGGAATCGACGACACGCAAATTCGTCGACGATTCTCGTTTCTTCCAGGACCTGCGGTACCTCAAGCTTTGGGTTCAGTATTCCAAATTGGTAGAGAAGAGCGAGGATATTTGGGTATTCCTGAATTCTAGGGAGATTGGAACGAATCATGCGTTGATGTACGAAGAGTGGGCGCAGTGTTGTGAGACTCGCGGAAGGTAAGCTTTCGACTCCGCAATCGGTCATAATATCCAACTTGCTTATACTTTATATGTGCTACGTTAGGCGACAGAAGGCGGACGAAGTGTATCGCATCGGCATAAATCGTAAAGCACAACCGCTACGACGTCTTCAAACCACATATCAGACGTTCCAAGCCAGAGAATCCGATCCAGCTGGAGTCGTAGTGACCGCTACCCCATCCAGTGCGGCGCCACAGTCGGCGCAGCGTCGTGTGCTTGGAGACCGAAGCGGCCGAGGTCTGGGCCCATCAGTCGCCTCGTCATCAAGCCTACCCGACAACGGTGCTCGATTAGACGTCTTTTCTGAAGATGCCAGTCACTCCGCGGGAACACTAGATGAAAAAACCGGAGAATGGGCAGACTTTGGAACTCGAGATCAGAATAGAAGGGAGAATGTCAAGGAAGCTTCGACGTGGAAAGGAGAGGTATTACCGCAAAGCGCGAAAGCGAAAGCTAGGATCGCACCGAGAACGCCAAAGATAGAAGTTTTCAAGGATTCTGTGAGTGTGATGCAATGAAACGTCTCATCTTCGTGTCTCATGATGTTTCCTTGTACACTTTGACAGGGAGCTGCCGGAAATTTCAAGGTCTCTAGCGACTTCACATCGAAAGGCAACATGTCGCAATCCGACGCCGAAAGGCTGCGGTCGGATCCACTACAGAATTTCGGCCAGTCCTCTCACGGCTCTAGCTCCAGCAATACGAGCCAGCACATCGCATCAGCTCCAGGCGCTACTCCTTGGTCCGTTCCCAATGAAGGCAGGGAGGTTCCGGGAAAGAATGGCAAAATTGAACGCAGAATGTTTGAATGGGACGAAGTGTTCAAGAACGGCGAGGAGTGGAGCTTTGAGGAGATACGTGCGAGAAGAGCGGGTCTGCTGGGTGATGCTGGAAAGGAAGTTCGAGATTGGGAGAAGCAGTGGCATACACCAGGAGGTACGCATGTCTGGTTTATTGCAGTTTTACATTGCTCATACCTTTTGGGCTTCACAGCCACTTCACCTAAACCCGTACAGCGGAAGGGACCACCGTCACCCACAGTGAACACGAAAGCAGCAATGGCGGACGTCTATGAGCTCTTCAATCAGACGGTCAACGCCGGAGTGGCGTCTCGGGATAGCGATGATGACAGCTCAAGTGATGATGATAGCGATTCGGACGCGGACGGTATGACTGAAAGTCAAATACCGCCAACACCCCTTCCAGCACCTGTGATGAGTGGAATGACGAGGATGGGGCTATCCACACCCGGACCTATGGTACCACCTACCCCTACACCAGCACAGGGACACCTTTCCGGCAGAAAACTTGGCAACCCGTCTGGCGCACTGCAAGTCTTTGCGGATGAAAATGCTCATCGCCCAACGGAAACCCCGATCCGTAAAATCGCCGTGTTCAACGACGAGAATGCTACACCTGCCGCGTTCGCCGATGAAAACGCCCAACCTCGAAAGCTGGCAGTGTTCCAAGATGAGAACGCTATTCCTTCATCAGCAAAGAAGGTGCCTATGAGCGGCATTGCCACACCAGCAAAAACACCACTGGCGCCCAAAGCTACTCCTCTGGCGATGAAAACCATCGCTTCTTCCGCAGCAACCCCGATCCGACCGAGCTCAGATCTGTCACAATTCACAACGCCACGAACCGAGGGAGCCCAGCGACGTCTGAATATCTTCGACGAAAACGCCGAATCAAATGCCGCCGCCGATGCCCAGCAAGTGCATCTTCAGGAACCAGTATTTAGCAATATACCGGAGGCGATTCAGGAAGAAGAGGAACCAGAAGAAGAGTACGATGAACACAATCCTAGAAGGGTGTTCAGCTGCGGGGCGGCCTTCAACGCCATGACCCCGATCACAGAGCGTACAGAACAGTACACACAAAGCACGCAGGGGTTCACTCTACGTTCTTCCACTTCCAGTAATTTGGGCAGGGCGCCGGAATCTGAAGATGAGGAGGATCCGTTGGCGGAGTCCGCAATGCCAGCTGAGAACCGGCTGGAAACTGTGACAGAACACAGCGAAAGAAGCAGTAGAGCGAGCAAGTCGGGGGGAATCTTCTCGGAACCTACAAGTCCACAGACTATTTCAGGCAGGCACAGCTCACGAGCAACTCACGCCTATGGCGAACAGGCTTCATTCCAGCTCTCTCCGGGCCATACCATAGCAAATGCTGCCAATCCCACAACTGTCGGTGGGGAGTTAGATCCAGCATTCCCGCCCGCAAACAGTATTCTCGTATCGCCAAAAATTCTTGCTTCAGCGACTCCCGGCGCCGATAGTCATTCGAATTTCGAGCCTCCGAACCCATGTTGTCCAACCGATGTCGATGTCGTCAACAGACTCGTCTCTGCCCTGGATACACCGCTTACAGTCACTTCCGGATTCAACCATTTGCGTGGACAACGAAGTGCTCAACTTTCCGAGCTGCAGAAAGTCTTCAAGAGTTCATTGCGGCGGTCGACATCAAATAGCAAGCGCGCACCAACAACAGAGACGTCATATCGTTTGCGGATCGGCGAAAAGTATTTCGAGGTCGAAGACAAGATCGGCGAGGGAGGCTTTGGTGCCGTGTTCAGAGCGATTGATCTTGAAGCACGACAGATTGCCGATGATGCCAGCGATGATGAGGACGATGAGATGGCCGCCGAAGCAGCGTACACCGTGGCGATCAAAGTCGAGCAACCCGCCAACCTTTGGGAGGCAGTAGTCTTACACAGATTGTGGCAAAGACTACCGCAAGAACATCATGCGTCAATTGTCAAGTTCCGAGGCCTGAACATGTTCGAGGACGAAAGTATGCTTGTTCTGGATTTCTACTCTCAAGGGACTCTCCTTAATGCTGTCAATAACGCCTCCTCCTGGGGTATCGGGACGAGCTCCGGCCCGGGAATGGACGAGATTCTGGCTGTCTTCTTTGCCATTGAACTTATGAAGGTAGTTGAAGCATTGCACCGAGCCGACTTTATTCACGGCGACCTCAAGATCGACAACTGCCTAGTCCGGCTAAGCGAGTCCAATTCCGGCTGGAAGAGTCAATATGAAATGACCGGCGAAAGCGGCTGGAGCCAAAAGGGTATCCGACTGATCGACTTTGGACGAGCCATCGACTTCCAAATGTGGCCTGCTGGGAACCAGCAGACTTTTATCGCAGACTGGAAAACCGACGAGAAAGACTGCCGAGAAATACGAGAAGGCAAACCTTGGAGTTATCAAGCTGATTACCATGGGCTAGCCAGCATTTGTTATTGCATGCTCTTTGGAAAGTACATGACGATCGAGCCGGCACCGTCACTTCCCCAAGACGGAGGCCAGGAAAGATACAAAGCGCAGGGCGTATTCAAGAGGGTAAGTCAAAGACGGTAGCAAGCAGGGACAACGTTTCAAATGCTGATTTCGCTTCATTTTAGTATTGGCAAACCGACCTGTGGAATTCACTGTTCGATCTTCTCCTCAACCCATGCTTGGTTCGTCCGGGGGGAGTACTCCCTATCAGCGACGAGCTCGCAAGCGTACGAGCCGAATTCGAACTTTGGCTGGAGGAGAACTGTAACAAGGGGGGCAAAAACTTGAAGAACCTGCTCACCAAGATAGAATTGGCGACGATGAGGAAATAGAGCTGAACATGGACCGTATATCTCTCCTAATTTCGGGTGCTGTCAACACTCATTGTAGCATAAGGCTCATATTCACATTCAATAACTAGTCGTGCGAGTAGTGCTAAGAGCTGCCCATATAGAAGCGTTATGACCCGTTCTCATGACACCCCCTTTCATACCTGCGCGCTCTCAACATTCACACCCAGAAGTAAGGACTCGGCAGAATGTTTCTGTGAGACGCTTTTGACTAGTTTCCTGACGGTTTCTTGCGCTACGTGTACCTATGCATACACTACATCGAGTACAATTCCCATCATGGCGTAATATCTCTGACTCTCCCTCTAGGAACGCCAAGACAGCAGTCAGCTATCATCGACGCGCCAGTTCCGTCCTGGAATTGCGAGCTTACCATGATCATCCCAACGGACACTATCCCTTTATTGTGCTTCCTTCAAGCCATTCTCTAATCCCTGCAGGGTCCTGACCAAAGAGCCACCCGCAGCGCTCTGCAAAGTGCCGACCAACTGGCTTCCCGACGATTCCAGTAAACCAACGAGTTGCGCATGTAGCGTGCTCAACTCTGGTAATTTTGCAATATCTGCCACCTGTTGTGCAGACACAACGCTGGTTCCGTCGAAGATACCGCCGAGGAGCATCAGTCGGGAGTTGACGGGGAAGGAACCCTGAGCGGCAACGGGTGGACGTTGATTTAATGCCTTGTTGATAGCTTGGAGGATTTTACCGACGTGAGTCGGTGAGAAGTTGGGACAGGTGATGAGCGCGAGTGGTCCGGAGAGTAAGGAGCTTATTGCCTCGGCAGACTTGGAACTTTTCCTTCGATTGTTGACGACGGCAGAGAGGATGCCTGTCCGAACCGTTGTCAAGGTAGCGTTCGATTCGAATGACGTTGATGGAATGTTGGCGATAGCTCGACGAATGGCTCCAAGCTCGGCCATGGATAGGTTATTGGGTTGAAAGAGCAGAATCGCTGGTGATTCATCGAGGATGTGGTTGTAAGATTCGTAGAGCACAGCCTTTCGGTTGGTGTAGACACGCTCCGAGTTTGCGGGGGCAGTAGAAGCCTGTCTGCAGCATGACGCTCGGACTGTGAGCGGCGAGCGGAGTGAGCTCCCTCTTGTAACTGATCGAGAGATCGGGTTCATCGTAAAGATTCTTGGTTGTGCGGGTTGAACGTTTAGACAACTAGACACCCAGGATGCTTTGGATCTTGAACAAGTCGACGAGACTCGAGACTTCACAACCACTTTTCCCTAAACCTGAAAGCGATCGGAAAGCGCAGTTAAACTCAAATATCTCAACAGCTGCTTTAATGCGCATATATTTCAGTTCCAAACTTCCAATTCCAAAACGCCCTAGCGCCTTTCGGTCGTAGCCGAAGACTATAACGAGAGCTCCCAGCATATCTCTCAACTCTCAAGACTTGAAGCGAGATAGCCTGCTGATACCATGATACGCTAGATTGCACTTTGCACGATTGGCCCTCCTCACGCACGCAAACGTGCCTATATAAACAGGTGGGCAGTTCGTGACTAAAGCTATCTACTATTGGCAAACTCATCATTCAACACATACTAACTTGTTCCACTATGATTGATCCGGAAAAGGCGCCACTGCTAGAAGATGAGGGAATCAACGGTGCCGTCGGAACTCTACCCGTCGATTCTCCTGGCGCCAGGAAACATGTCGACACGTATTCAACCTCTCGGAGGGCTCTCTACGCTATGGTAGCTCTGCTACTCATCAAGATCTGCATCTTCGCTGGATTAGTTGGGCAACGCTACTGGAGCGCTGGCCAGACATTGTCACCCAAAGATATCTGTCTTCAGCCTACCCCTCAAGGTCAACCTTCGCATTGGTCGGAACTGTATAACCGAAGCGGATTCGCTCATG
Organism: Naganishia onofrii; assembly: GCA_030039215.1. Taxonomy (NCBI): domain Eukaryota; kingdom Fungi; phylum Basidiomycota; class Tremellomycetes; order Filobasidiales; family Filobasidiaceae; genus Naganishia; species Naganishia onofrii. The sequence continues at coordinate 378,351 of JASBWV010000008.1, forward strand.
AGAGCGCAGAAAGACTCGCCGGCGCTGTCAAGATACCTACACAGTAAGTGCACTCGATGTGATATAGAGATGCGTTGCTTATCAACTTTCTCGGACTCAGGTCTTTCGATGATATGGGTGAGCCGGGAGAAGACGATCGGTGGAAGCCGTTCGACGATTTGAAGAGCTATATGATGAAGACTTTCCCGACAGTGTGAGTCCCAGCCCTCACATGATCTTCGCCGAATGTTAACACCATACCATCTTTCAACCCTTTTCCAGGCATGCGGAAATGACCTTAGATCTAGTTCATTCGCACTCGATGGTATACACCTTGAAGGGAACCGACAAGATTCTCAAGCCTCTGATGCTTACCGGTCACTTGGATGTGGTTCCTGCTACTACATCTCTCGACAGATGGACATACCCGCCTTTCGAGGGTGTCATTGAAGAAGAGTGGATTTATGGCAGGGGTACTTCAGATTGCAAAGTGAGTGAGGGATTGCCGCGACCTCCTCATCTGGCAATCCGCTAAAGTTGGACTTCTCAAGAACAACGTCATTGGCATCCTGACAGCTCTAGAGTACATGCTGAGCAATGGCTGGAAACCCACCCGAACGATAGTTGCTGCTTTTGGCATGGATGAAGAAGTCGGGGGCGAGCGAGGCGCGACGGCGATCAATGATTTCCTTGAAAAGCGTTACGGTCGTCAAGGGATCGCCATGATCGTTGACGAAGGTGGTATGGGTATCGAAACGCTTTACGGAACTCAATTCGCCTTGCCTGGTATGGCGGAAAAGGGTTATGGCAACTTTATGATCCAAGTCGACATGGCTGGCGGACACTCGTCCATACCGTCCAAACATACTTCCATTGGCATCTTGTCGAAAATCATCTCAGAAATCGAGGACCAAGATCTCTTCGAACCGGATATGCGACAGACTAGTCCGATGTGGGGATACATGCAATGTGTTGCGACTCACGGCAAAGAAAAGGTGCCTCGATGGATCACAGATGCTGTACGCGCCAAACAACCGGATTTGGCGAAAGTCGGGACCGGATTCGCAAACGTCTCGCCTGCGAATCGATACCTGATACAGACTTCAAAAGCCGCCACCGTCATCACCGGTGGCAACAAGGTAAGTTTCTGGTATATATTGTCTCCTCAACGACGGTTGTGTTAACAAACAGGCCGCTTGGAGGTCAATGCTCTCCCTGAGTCCGCGGTGGTCACTATCAATAGTCGGATCGACCTCTACTCTGATGGTACGTATGTTTGCCTTCATTTGCTCAAAGATCCATATTTTGATGGTGGTAGTTCTTTCCTGCAGTCGCCGAGGTATCCGAAGCATACCTCACAATCATGAGGAAAATTGCGAACACGTACAGCCTTTCAATTCAAGGGGAAAGCTTGAACTACGATGAGTTTTCTATCGGAAACATTAGTCTTACCGTCAACCAACCTGGCCCGCCGAGTCCAATCACACCAACCGATTCTTCCGCGTTCGAGGTGTTTGCAAAGGCAGTACAGGCGGCTTTCGGCGAAGATGTCATCACTGCACCCAGTTCAATGACGGGCAACACTGACACGCGACACTACGTAAGCTTCACACGCAGCCGGGATTAGTTTCGAACTGACATTATCGTCTTGCTTTCGCAGGTTAATCTGTAAGGCCTAAGCTACTATCTGAGGCATTCTGCTTTTCTTATACTTGCTAACTATCGTAATTACCATGTCGGTATAGAACCGACCATATCTACCGCTGGAGCCCAAGTCGAATCGGTACAAGGCTTTTCGCACACACTGTCGACGAAAAGATTAGTACGTCAAGCAGCATCACTTCAGAATCTCATCGTTCTAAAAACAAAGTCATCCTCGTCCAGAAATCCAAACTCACGTTGACGCCATCAGATTCTATACCGGTAGGCAATGGCTATCTATTTGAGGTGAAGACAACTGAAACTGACGAGATTCGTTGTTACCAGAACTTATGGCCCAGGCAGACTCGGTTGGCAGCGAGCTTTAGGGCGTGTATAGCACGGATAAGTAAACACTTGTATACAAATAAAGGTCAAACCCAGGTAGATTACAACCATCCGAGAAAAAGATACACATATCGGAACCCAAATCTATTGCCTATCATTCACTTTGTCCTCAATTCTTCTTCCTGCAACTTCCGAGGCCCGCGCCACAGAACTGCGCAACAAACAGATACAGTAACAACATACAAACAACGCCACTGAGCATCATGATACGTGTATTCTTCCACCACATCTGGCGTCTCATATTTCGTGCACCTCTACGGAAAGCATGCGCCTGACCGGCCATGCTATCCGTCTTGTCCACTAGCAGCTCGATTCGTTCCCCTCGAGCGAGTACTGCGTCAATGTTCTGGACCATGATATCTTTCCTGCAAGACGTAAACGGCGCCAGGGGATCAATTTCAGATGCCTCGGTGAAATACACTGCACAGCCAAACTCACACGTTGTTAAGGTCGGACTGTGCTTGCTTGAGCGGATCATTGGGCGGATTTGTGCTGTATTGATGCATTAAAGCCTCCAATTCACCCTCGAAAGCGTCCTGCAGTTCCAAATGTGAGACAGACGACGACTCGAGATCTACTGATGAACAGCGGGTCTTGAACTGAAAAAGCGAGAAGGAGTATTATATCACTTAGCATATACGTCGAGCTAAAGTACGGGGGACATTCAACCGAACATACCCGTCTTTCCACCTCTGCAAGAAATGCGAAAGGTGTCCTGCGACCGACTGTATCATCCGCTACGACCAGATATACGATTCCTTCCGACGACACATAGTGGATGAGCTTGTCTTGCCAGACATCTGTTGGACCCCGATAGAAAAGCCGAACGAGGAGATGGATTAGTATTCTGATTTGGACCCTGGGTGTCACGAGTGATCAAGGGACTGACATGTCAACTTGCAGTCGTTCGGAGGGATCTTTGAAAGAATTGTGATCTGTGCCGCTGAAAGATGGAATCAAGAGATATCAGACACCATACACGCATAAGCCAGCGGAGCCGCCAGATACAGAGTACTGCCTGTGGCTGACTTACACTGCTTGAATGCGCCATGGCTGGTAGAGTGCTCGGCCAGAACTGTTGTGCCTTTAGCGATCAATGTATGAATCAACGACATCTTGACGTTGTCGATGAGACAAAGGCGGAGTTGTGCAGTTGGATTGGGGGATGAAGAAGTATAAACCGTCGACCTGATCTTGGCTTAAGCTGTGCGGGAAGAGGGAAGTATATGAGGTACCTGAGTAGCTCAAATAGATCCGCAATAGGGGTACAATAAGGGCTTAATAAGCTTCGGGGCCAACAAAAGGGATGCCCCCCGCTCATTGTGCTTTCCTTATTAGCGTCCTCCGCGTCCTCGCGTCCTTCCTCCTTCCACTGCCCGTCCTTCCACTGCCCACTGCGCTCCATTCCCCGCATACTACAAATACTGACTCGTACAACTGATCATCCACGTTGCACCTCTTCTGCTGATAACCAGGCGCAAAGCAGTTATCACCATGTTCTTCAAATCTGCCTCGCCTTTCAAGCTTCTTGCCGCACTTGCCCTTGCGCTCGTTGCAATCGTTGCGTTCTCCGCCTCAAACGTGGAAGCCGTCAAAGGGCCCGTGATCACCAACAAGGTCTACTTCGACATCGAACATGGAGGAAAACCCATGGGTAGAATCGTAATGGGTTTGTACGGGAAGACTGTTCCCAAAACCGCCGAGGTGAGTCCATTTTCATTCGTCCCTGGAATCGGCACAAAGGTCGCGCTCTGACATCGCTTGTATTGAACCAGAACTTCCGAGCTCTTTGTACTGGCAAGGTGAGTCTCCAGATGCTCTTCGACGCCGAATGCAGACTGATATACGTTGTGCTCGCAGACCGCCGACGGCGAGGAGCTTGGCTTTGGCTACAAGGGATCGTCATTCCATCGAATTATCAAGAACTTTATGATTCAGTACGTTCACTATTGTTCTTTAGAACCTGATTTGATCAGTCATGAACCAAATCTCTAACGCTGGGTCTTGCCCTTACAGAGGCGGTGACTTTACCCGAGGTGATGGAACTGGTGGAAAGTCAATCTACGGCGCCAAGTTCCCCGACGAGAACTTCAAGCTCAAGCACACCACGTAAGTGATGGTCTTTCGTCAAGGCGGAACAGCTCCTGATGATCTTGCTGAATTCTCTTTTTAGTCCTTACAAGTTGAGCATGGCTAACTCTGGCAAGGACACCAATGGATCTCAATTCTTCATCACTACTGTCGTTACTTCCTGGTTGGACGGTCGACACGTAAGTCACTGTTCTACCGATGCTCTCAAAGCCTAAAGCTAATTCGACGGTGTCTGCTATTCGACAGGTTGTCTTTGGTGAAGTCTTGGAAGGCAAGGAGATCGTTGACGCTATCGAGGATGTACCCAAGGGTCGGGGTGATGCCCCGGTGGAGAAAGTCACCATTGCCGACGCCGGAGAAGTAAGTCGTCAGCTTGAGCGCTATCCTGCATTCCACCCTGCTCATCGTCTGTACTTTCCAGTTGCCCCTCGAGCCCCAGTACGATGATGAAGGCAACCAGGTACCTTTGCGTCTCGAACTTTAAAAGTCTGTTCGTACATCTGTGAGACTGGTGCTGCGCAAAATGGCATGACGTCGCGAATGGCTACTTGGAAGAGCGTCGCAGGCGTCCATTCATCCGCCAACCTAGCTACCAGCGTTCATTCATGCGTTGTTCATAGAGTCTGAACTGACGGATACTTTGGTGTTTGACAGGAGGACGACGTAATCTCAATCGTACCGGACGTCATTGTGCCCGTCCTCGACAAGACTGAAGAAATTATCGAAACATCCATCAAGGCTTATATCATCTCGTCCCTCTCCACCTATCTCTTCCTTGGATTTGTCTTCTTGCTCTGTCCTGTTGCACTTGCCATGTACTTTGGCAAGTTCCCTATGGCGTCGAGATGGCTGGCCAAGGCATTTGGACGGGAAGGTCCGAAGGACACGAAGCGTGGAAAGTATGAAATGGTGAACAAGGCTCAGGTGTAAACAAACTAAAGAGACAAAATCCAAACGCATAAGTCTGTATTGAACTGGATTCACTATACATGTGCTATATGGTTGGCTTGGCTTCTTCCGACTTTAGCGAGCGGTAATGGTCTAGCGAGCATCCTCCAAGATTGAAATTCGTGGTGTACCGATACTTGATGGGTTGTGAGCATCCCGACAAGCAACAGACACTTGTTCTCTTCTCCGGGACCTTCTCCGCAGCAGGTTGTGCCCGAGAATGCAGTGATCCTTCAAATTGTAACGTCTGCTCCTTCCCGACTGGCGCACTGACAGACATCACAAAGTTTCCCGATCTGATGCTCGAAACGAAACGCAGCATGCCAGGGACTGCGGGCGATATGGCTGACCCTCCTGTGGCTGTGCCGTTTATCGTGTCTTCGCCGTCCAACCCAGACATGGGCGTGCCCTCCATTTGAGCCACGTTTCGCCGCGTTTTCCCTGTCTGGGCTTTCAGCAGTCTATTGATCACATCATTCTACCGAGGAGAAGACTAGGTGAGCGATGGTTCTTGTCAAGACCGCAAATGAAAGAAGTCGAAGCTTACCCTGTCGTTCTCCATTTTCTGATCCATCTGTAGTTTCCGCCGTCTTGCGTTCTCCTCCTTTTTCCTCTGTTTCTCAAGATCTGACAAAATGATCTTCTTTCCAGAATCTGTGTCGAGCAGAGGTGAAAGGTTGGACATGTACACACATGAGCATCGATTCCAAGCGGCGATTAAAGGATATGTAAAGCCTTACCTTCCGGTAACATCATTAAATGTTCTCCGAATCCACCTGCACCTTGACGAGCCCGCTGTCGGGCCGTCAGTCGTGATGGATCTATCCCACCCATCGCTTCCTCGCCATCGGATGCTTCCTCCTTTTCTGTTTCACCAAATGAGCATCACGGTCAGCGGAAGAAAAATGAATATCGTTTAGAAACAACGTGACGACGGTCGGCTTACCAGAGACATCCAGTTTGACCTTTTTCTTATGCGACTTTCCTTTCGCGGTATTAACGCTAGCCTGACTCGCATCATCCTCGAACGCCGCATCTGCCTTTGCCTGTGCAGCCGTTCTTTTACTTCTTGTGCTTGAACGTGCATTTGAGGGTCCTGCCTCGGCGTTTGTGGTGGTAGAAGACGATGATGATGCTTCCTTGTTCTTGTTGAGTGTCAACTTGATTTTAATACCTGATGTGTTTGATGTTGCGACTGTTGCTGTTGGTGTAGGAGTTTCTGCCGGTGTGACGGAAGGTTCATCGACACGATATTCCTCGTCAATGTCCATATCTTCACCTTTGAGAAGTGAAGTGTGTTAGAGAGTTATCTTGGAAATTCGACAACGCGACGATTGCGTGAATTGTATCTCTCACCTTCTGCATCTTCATCTGCTTCAGGATCGATTTCTCCCTCTGCATCATCATCGTCATCAGCATCGACTGCATCAATGTTTTCCGTGACATCCGCTACTTCGGGCGCTTCAGGAGACTCCGATTCTACCACACGCTTGGACCGTCGAGTCATACCCGAAGTCACCGATATGGAAGCAGCCTGTGGTAGCGGAGGAGGAGGAGGCGAGGGCACTGTTACTGTCGTTGCCGCTGCCGCTGCTTTGCGTGCTGATGTACGAACTGTCATGCTTGCTGGCGGGACTGAAATATGAGGATAGTCGGGACTGAAAGCAAGTACAGTAGCAGGGGAATAGACGATACACTATGCATCCATGGAATCAACGCCCACACAACTAGCACGGAACTCTCGTTATTATTCGTTGTCATCTATTACGGATGGCGAACAGCGAACACATCCTCAACCCAGCTCGGACCAGCTAGGATTCGTCCGGCTCCGTTTCTCCCCTTGTTTCCTTTTTCCACGTTTCTCAGCATGTTTCAACGTGATGAAGACGCTTGTTCGGAAGCTAATATTCAGTTGCAACCACTTCGGCTTCGGTTTCATTTGCTTTCATAAAGACATTGAGAGTCGCGCTCGAAGGAGATTTCTTGTAAATTGACGCGCTAGCCTGAGTGTGATCGAGTGTAATGGCGCGACAAAGGAGAAGCAGGAGCTGTCTTGCAGTTTCCTGGATAACCATCTGTTCGTACTAGAGGAACTTGAAGCAAGTAGGGGCTCTGCTCACCGCATCCCAGCAATCTCTGCAGCATCTAACAGCTTAACATGTCCGAAAACGCCTCACCACCTCCAGCAGCAGCACCACCACCACCCGCAGCCGAAACGGCCGGCTCTCCCGCCGAATTCTTGAAGAACGTTGTTGGCAAGGAAGTCAAGGTCAGGATAGGGCACGGCATTGATTACCAAGGTACGTTTCCGCTACGGCATAAGAGATTAGGTCAGGGGTATGCTCGACCTCACCATCTGCGTCTTATTCTCTTTGTTAGGAACTCTTTCGTGTCTTGACGGCTACATGAATGTTGCGATGGAGAACACGAAGGAAATGGTTGACGGAAACGTGACAGCATCCTTCGGTGATGCATTCATCCGTGGCAACAACGGTTAGTACTCGACGACGTGCTTCCCTTTCCACACTATAGAGTTGACCCATGTCCATACCCATAGTTCTGTATATCTCCGCCATGGAAGACATCTAAGCGAACTTGAACCCTTTGATATTGGAACGAATTAAACAGACGACTCGATGTACCGAAGTATATGCATCAATAGACCGCACCATGTATAACACAAAGGCAATCCACGCAATGTTCTCGATTATCCATGTGCTTCATCATACCAGGCGAGTGTCTGTTTTATGGTCTGCAGAGCCAGTGTCTTTGAGCTTCACGCCGCATCGCGCAGAGTGTTCCGAGAAAGTCGAAGAAAGAGCAGGCCCCAGGAGTTCGTCAATCCTACGGAACATGCAAACGAAAAAGCCTAGAGACATGCAGGTATTTATACATTCCTACAAGGTGACGCGCCGTTATGCGGAATTCTATCTTGTGCCAGTCGCCAACTAGCGCTGTTACGACATGTCTTCCAAGTAATGCCATGGTCCAATCGTTTCCCTCGTTGGCCATTCTCGTTCCAATCCCTCCGGAACTTCTTCTGGGTCTTCGAGCGCTACTTTTCGAGGTCCCTTCTTTTTCTGTTGTTGAATCGCCTTTTCTGTATCCCGCGAAATGATCAGCTTTATTTTCTCGTCGTCCCTTCTGGATAGGTCCGACAAGTTGCACCAGGGCGTCGCGATCTTTTCGTGTCGCCTCTTTGGTCCGAGTTGCATCTTGACGGGTAAGCGTTTCCAGCTCTTGTGACTCGCCGGATGTCGCGGCGTGCAGAGCGTGTATTCCGGAACGGGGTTGAAAAGGCTCCGTGTGTCGGAAGGTGTTCCTTGCGCGTACATGTCGTATGGAGGAATCGGCGCACCCTCCAATGCGGCCTCGGAGTGAGAGACAGGTACGAAGCCAAATGCCGTGCGGAAGGTCATATCCGCTTGCGAATCCCACGAATCTTGAGTGTCGGCCAGTGCATGGATCAAGGCTTCTGGCGGCGCTTTTGGTCCATTACGCACAGGCGGATCGATTATGAGGTACTCTGGCACCTTCTCTGGCACGGGGATCAAAGACGAACCGGGAATAGTGTTGAGAGTGTCTTTGGCGTATTGCATGTTGGCCAAGACGGCCGGCGGATGGGTTCGAACGTGCTTGTGTGATTGTGCGATGCTACCGAAGGCCTCGCTGAAATTGTATGGGCAGGCTACGAAGGAGCCCCAAAACAGACGACGGCTGTGAGCATATATACTGCTTATAAAGGAATGGGAACTCACCTTTAACCACGCAGCACGGAAAGCCCTTGTTGAAGTTGACATCCAGATGCGAATTTTGGAAATGTCGCTTGAGGGCGTCCGTGCTGACATAGGCAGCATTTGCAGCTGGTTTGTAGATGCAGTCTCCGTAGAGACATACGAAGGGCAACCAAACCTTTTCCGGCTGTGGAAAAAGGCGGTCAGTGTGATTAAAGTCATAGACGAGTACGATCCGGCTTACCTGAGTTTCTACCGGCGCCCTATTCTCCGCGAACGTGTTTCGGTAACCCGGAGGTTTGAGGATCAATTTGATCTGATTTCCCCTCGTTCTGCTTGTCCCCGGGTGCAAAGCAATTGGGTCGTCGTCCTCGTCCGTTGTTGAACGTTGATCTCGTACTTTCCACGAAGTCGCGCTCAGTTGCAATGGTGGACGGCGACCATTTTGCATTTGTGCCCGTTCAAAACCAGACAATGTTGGTGCTGGGGGCGGTATGGCAACCGATGTTACACTGTTAGGGTTCGGACGAGGGCGTTGGCGTGTCACATGCGCCAAAAGGATATGCTACAATCAGAGGAAGATGAAGATGACAATCAGTAATGATAAACGGAACTGGCCGGAAAGTTGGCGCACCTTTTCTAGTGATTCCCAGTCATTGAGAATCGCACCACAACCGGGCCATTCGCAAAAACAAAGTCGCCAGACTTTTCTCTGCCATTTTGTAATATCCTTGTTCGTAAATCCTTCCGGGATTTCATGAATAACGCGCGGCGGTGCTTCTGACGGAGCTCCTGTATCCGCAACTTGCGTGGACGTTGATATGTCGTCTTGCCGCGATGTGTCACGATTCGCGTTGGAGGAGATGGGCCGCGACACTGGAGAGGGCGGATCGGAACGGGAAATACATGGAGACTTCTCCGGCGAACACGCCACAGGTGGGGAAAGGTCCAGCGGAATGTCGATATCCATTGCCTCGACGTCTTCCGCTCGCTTTGCGCGCTTGACTTTCTTCGTACCTCTATCAATCGGGATAGCGTTTTCGGAAGTACATATATCTGGAGGCTGTGTCTCTGGCATTGAGGTCTGCCTTTGAATTGGCCTTTTTATGGGATCCCGATGATAGACACCTGCTACTACTGCCCTTGTTGCGGCCGCTGTCCCGTACCATTCCGGTTCTGGAGCATGCATACGACGTCGCTTGCTGGCGTATGTCGCATCTGGAGCATCGTATTCGGGCTCGTATGCCCACACCGGTAACGGTAGAGCACTGCTATCGCCACGCTTTCTTGAAGAATGCCCGATTAGCCATTCAGGCAGTGGCGGAATTCGGTGAGCTTTCGAGGGGTGAGAGGCATTGTCGTTGGTGCTCATTTTCCGGGGTGCAGCTGGTGCAGCGGCTGGTGCGGCGTCAATCTGCAGAACAGCAGACTCAGCGGGTTGTTGGAGTGCAGATATAGCTTGCGCGAGCATTTCTTTCTGGGCTTGTAGGATCCGAGCACGTGCCGCTGTCTGTGCGTCAGAATGCATGTTGAAGTCAAAAGTTGATAACGTCGGTCTTGGCAGCTGTTTTCCGGCCGGTTTGTCGGAAGAGTTGGATGAGCCCGATAGTCGACCCGTAACGATCCCATTCGAACCAACAATCACTCTTCTGACGTTTTTGATTGCTAGTTTCGAGTGCTTGTAGCTCTTGGGGATGGATTGCGCAATCGATACGGATGCGGGCATGGCAGAGGAAGTTTGCGGGATCGGCGAAGTCCCATTTGCCAGTGCTTGTTGGCGTAGCTGCGGTGAGACGACATTGAGACCGGTACCCTGTTGTATTGGTCGAAGAGAAGGAAATGGAACTGCAGCGGATGCAAATGGTAAGGAGCTCGAAGAATCTGAAGTGCTAGCCTCGGGAACCGTGGATGATGGTAACGCCGACTGTGTCAATGCTCCGTTTATGGTATTTGGTCCTGAAGAGCGCGAAAGGATTGGTTGCGCTATTCGAGGGTCTGGACTCGTCAAAGAGGGTTCCGACAGCGTAGAGGGCAACGATGACACAGATGAATGTGCTGTATTTGGTGGTGCTTTGAGTAACGGTGGCGGAGGCGGCAGTCTAGGCAGACTCGGCTCTGGCTGAGCCAGCACGGTAAACTGCGGCAACTGCGCGGGCGTCGAAGATGAAGTTTTGTCCGTCGAAGATGCCGAAGATGAAGGTTTGTCCGTGTGTGAAGGAAGCAGATCCACAGCGGTAGAAAGTGGTCTCGCGACAAGGTCAGGTGAATCTGATTCTGGTGGCTGAGGTACGGCATCGCCGCTGTCACCGAATTCATTGGCGTCGCTGGTCGATATCCGTTGATGTGCCTCTCCTAAGAGGTTCTCCATGGATGTTGCAGCCGCGACGGTTGGTGTTACACTAGAGCCGCTATCATCCCGGTCGTCATCGGTTTGGATGTCAAAGTTTGCAATTGTGTTTGCGACGGGAGACGGCTGTTCGGATAGACGGCGCGACGAAGCCGAAGCGGAGGACGAATGCGGCCTTTGATCACTCGGCATACCCGGCGCTGATATCCTTCTGTCAACGAGATCCATCTCATTTCTGTGGCCGATGGAGTTCACATACTTAGAAGCTGATTGTTGCGATTCTGGATCTGTCGTGGATGCTGGTTCGGCAACCGCCGGAGTCGGTACATCGGTACGAGCTGACGACGCAGGAACATTCGACCGGCTTTGTTCATTCTGAGTGGAAGTGACTACTCGTTGTACCACGGTTGAAAATGCGGGTGACTGCAGTCTCCCAGATGTGTCCACTCTTCCTGGCCTCCTAGAGCTGCGCGCCAACTGTTCATCCAGACTTTGAACGATATGTGTGATCTCGGCAGCTTCGATTTCGAAAGCCGATGCGAACTGGAGTACGTCGATGAACGACGAAGCGATAACTCTGATTTGTTCCTGATGCAAGGGCGAGAGCTGAAACCGAGCTGGAAGCACGCCTAGGGGTCAGGGTAGCAGGGTAAAAATCTTGATACCTACTTTTGAGAACGAATATGAGCTCAACTCACCGCCGTTCTGCCGTCGAGCTTCTTCTTGAGCTACATCCTTTACTTCGTTGACTTCACGGACCGCCTCGAGGTAAGAACGGCCTATCAAAGCGACATAATCCGATCGTGAGGTCGCACCGTTCATTGAGTATTCGCATCTGTCAGATTTCGTTTGCGCAGTGAGAGTTGGATACGATAGTTGTTGATAAGGCTGTGTTGGCCGGGAATAGCGATTGTTATCGAAAGTCTTCCAATAGTCTCTGTGGGAATGGGAAACAGTTTTTGAGGTAAAGAAACCTGCTCAGAAGAGCTCAAGAAACAGGAGGACACCGATCACTAACAGCTTCACTAACTGTACTTGTAAAGACATGCTTCGCGTTCGTTGGGGCGCACCGCTAGTTTGAGACAGCAATGCAGAGCAAACAGCAAAGAGCAATGCGCCATAGTTAATTGGGCAACCTCGGGCTCAAGACAACGTTCAGATGCTTTGGCGGATATCGCTCATCTAATCCTCATTTTCTACATAAAATGTACAAGAGAAGTATACGTCCGGGTATAATGGACAACGGAACAATCTCCCTAGTCCCGCTTGTGAGGGCCTCCCATGCTAAGCGTCAAGGTGGAAGGCAGTTTTTCGCCACCTACCGCGTTAAGCAGACCAACCGAGGCGAGTAATACGGTGATGAGGAGTAATGGTGTAAAGACCAGAAGGATAGTTTGGCTAGATACATAGATGATATGGTTAGGTGTTTCCGACAAAGCTCTCGCAAAGCAAATTGACTTACAAAACGTAGTCTCCCTTCTGACACTGGACACCAACGTAGCCTGCAGCACACTTGCACTTCCAGCATTCACCTGTCCTGCTTTCCTTTGTGGAGTTGCTGACTTGAACGCAAATTCCGTGACCGGAACACGACGAGCTTGCATAGTCACATGTCCGGTTCGAAGGAAAGCACATGGGGTTTGCATCAGCCGGAATCGAGCTATTGGTGTAGGACGCGGCCGTTGTCGTTTCGGAAACTTGTTGATCTACATCTTCCGAATCAAAGTCCAAGTCTTCGTTCAGCACCGTTTCCGATTCAAATGCGCGTTTAGTCTTGTGAATCGATGTAGCGCCGTTTGATGGCATGATGACCAAGATGAATGGAGGCTGGTCACTTGAAGAAGTCATCTGGTAGACACAACGCGTATCAGCCATGCTCTTTGTCACCCACACACTTTCAATACTCACTTCCGACAATGCGCCTTTTACGCCTAGACAACCCGCTTTCCTCACTGCAGCCTGAATTTGGGCGTCCTCGCCATCTGCAGCGTTAGAGGATCCGCCAAAGGCGTTGATAATGATAGATTCCCATGACGAATCTTGAGACTGAGATTTATCGTTCCACGGCATGCGGGATGCCAGAGCCGAAAGGGCCTCCAGTTGGTCGTGTAGAAGTTTGGATGTTTCTATTTTTTCTCCAAAAGGGCACATGAGCGACCGACGCAGCTGGGTCAAGGAGTAAAGATCGACTTGCCAGAAGAAGTCAAGGTGAATACATCACCGAGCCATTGGACGACTCGGCTGTCCTTGATATCCAAGGAATCCATTATATGATCGACAACCTGCTCAGCCCGATTGATATATGGCTGTAGGAAGGCCCTGACGGTGGACGAGGTGGAAGAAAGGTAGAAGGTCGGGTTGGGCGAGATCGTATTAGGCAGAATGTCTGATGTGAGGGAAAATTGAGGTCAGTGAATCGATGTGAGAAGTATGGAAGTGAGCCCTTCCACTTTGGGTATCGAACTTACCTTCAGCTTCAACATCTCCTTGAATAATAATCACCCTCCCCTTGTTGGCTTCCTGAACTTCATTCTCTCCTGGGGTTCCTAGTAGATGAACCCAGCTTCCATGTCCTTCTGGCAGTTTCTCGTACTCGTCGACACCACCAGATAACCCTGCCACACCTAGATGATGTGAGAAGATGGCTTGTGCTTGATCCGCATTCAATAACGGAGTGCGATCGTGTGTAGCTTGATAAGACTCGACGGTGGAGGGAGACGGATAAAGGAAGATTTGAATTGGTTTTTGGTGTGAAGTCGATGCTGAGGCAATGGCGAGTAGTGGGGCTGCTAGAGCCGTGAAACTCGAGTACAGACGCATATTGAGGGTTGAGTTATCCTGGTCAAGGCGGTTGGGTTGAGAACTATAGCTTATGCTTCATACTGAACGAGGCAAAGGGTATTTGTCGAGGAGCGAGGAGATCCATAGTCGAGGGCGGCCACGAGCCACGATCCGCATCATCATGCGCGAATAGACGGGGGCGCACCTTTGGCTGTCTTGCGTAATTCCAGGTCGGCAGGTCGTCGGTGCGGTGTGCGAATGGTGTCGCGCAGTGCTTGTACTTTCCTTTAGAAAAGACCTTTCATCCATCTCTATAGCACACATCGACCCTTTCGTTGAGTGTACATTCCATCGTCGCTCGCAAACCCCATCATGTCAACTGCGCAACCACAATCTTTCCGCTCGCAGCTATCCTCTTTTCGATGGGCAAATTCGGTGCAGGACGATTCACCAGCAGCTCCCGCCGCGTCCAGCAATCCTCTAAGCAGGGCGTATAACAGCATAACAAGCTCGGTGTCGGATTATGTGCCTCTTAGGTCGACTGCTAGAAGTGATGAGGAGGAAGCGTATTTCGCGTTGTCCGTAAGTGGGTAATGAAGGCTGCGCGTGTGGACCGTACTAATAGCGTATCGTCAATACCTGTCAAAAGAGATGGGAGAGGTATGTCGGTTTCTGAGTGTCTCCACGTTAGCAGGACCGACAATCGTGCTCACTTGAAGCTACTCGCAATAGGTTCCTCGGGTTTCTCGCATGTGTAGCAGGAGCGCTCGTCTGCTTCTTTGTCGCATTCCTTACCCTTCCACTACGTCAGTAAACCTCGACTCTTATATCCCGGTATTGTACCCGCTCATACCGGTTGCTCTTGCATCAATGTAGTCGCCTTCAAGCCGAGAAAGTTCGTGTTGGCGTTCACGCTAGGATCACTGTTGTTCATGGCAGGTTTCGCCGTGTTGCAGGGACCTTGGAACCGTGAGTTTTGCATGAGTTCAATAGGGATGATCATCGCTGAGCTAGTCGTCCCCTTCAACTAATAGATTTAAAGCATATCATGTCGAAAGAGAGGTTACCGTTCTCGATAGCATATTTTGGTAGTCTAGCATTAACGCTCTACTTTTCGCTAGGGGTGCGTAAAGTGACGCTCGTCCCCCTTTGTTATCGCTAACCCTGCTCCTGGGCTTTATTCTTGCTTGTTATCTGAAAACAGTTGAAATCCGTGATCGGAACGCTGATAGCAGCAATCGCTCAAGTAAGTTGACCGCTGTTCGTCCATGGCTACTAGGCCACGAGCCTGACGGATGCGCTCGGCCCCCCTTTAGGTTGCAGCGCTATTAACATACTTGGCGGCGTACTTCCCCGGAGGTGTCACCACGCTGCGGTATGGTGGACAAATGGGTAAGCTCACCTTCCTTACCTTCGTGCGCGAAGAAAGACATTGAATGTTGATGCGTCATTCTTCTGTTACTTATCTTCTTAACACTTTGATTTTGATTTCCCGTCTCTTTAGCTCTACGAGGTGCCGGTACTGTATTGCCATTTTAATGAAATGTCTACAATTATAATATGCATGATCAAGTAACCGGCCCACTGAAATGGAATGATCTTGCTTCGCGACATACTTGGCCTTTTTAACACGGGAAGACCAATGGTGTTTACTAAAAGGCCCGGACCACATATCGCGACCTCCACTGAAGCAGGGTCGGCCAGAAAGCTTGGTCACACCTGGCGTATGAACTTACAGTGTGCATAACCCACCAACATCAAGCAGAGCTTATACGTAATGTGCACTCAACGATCAGCGATTGATTACCTTGTGAGTCGCGCCACATGTAGGGACATAGTCGTGAAGCAAGTATCGGTTTAGAATGTGCGGATCCGTTGCCATGAACACACACGATGATGGCCTCTCGGCCCACAGTCTGATGTCCGGCGACCCACGACCAGTGTACAGTGTCACTTGCAATAAGGCTTTTGCGCAGTCCTTCGCGACAGTCCCACAATGATAGTTTGTACGTCTACGCTTATCAGAACCGTAAGCATTCCTAGTGTTTGGGCAATCCCGTACTTCCCGTGATATCTAGGCTTCAGGCGACATTCAGGTCTCTTTCGGCTTCAGGAGCTGGTTTGGGGAAGGTGCAAAAGGCGGTCGACCCCTTTTTTGGTTATATTAGTCGTCAGCAAAAGTGCTTGCTTGGCCTGTGCTCCCTTGCTTCTTGTTGCTTGATTCCCCACAGGCAGCGACTGACCAATTGGCCGACCCAGCAATCGAATGCCCGGCGCCTTTTATCCGAAACTTGTCTAGTAGCTACCGTAGCCAGCAGGCAGCACAGCAGCGTGCCACAGCTGCCACAGCTTAGGTCAGTTGGTGCGCCCGAGCTAGTGACAGTCTATTCTAACCGATCAACTCACCACATGAACATTCAAGTTGCTGGGTTTCTGGGTTGAAGCCTGTAGCTCACACCCTGACAAGTGTTTTTTACACGCAACAAAGGAGGATACGAGGAATCTCAGAGATACAAAGCCACGACAGAAAGCAACAGGCCTCTATCCACCGTACCAGAAAACTCCGATTCGCATAGCCTTTGTGTAGATCGTTACCAGACATTGCGTATATTGTACTCGACATTCAACAGGACTTCCGATCTCGCAGAAGCAATATATATCGCTTTGACCTAAACGAAGAGACATGGCACAGGAAGCAGTAAGTCATATCATGTCCAATCTTTAGTGAGGTGTCTTTCTCAGCTTACACCGCATATCGTCTGTCCGATCAACGATGCATTTATAGATTCGCAGAAAGTTGGTAAGTATTAAGCATATAGTTCAACCTTCCGATGGTAGCTAATGACGGGATCTACCTGATAGGTCATCGTTGGAGATGGCGCTTGTGGTAAAACCAGCTTAGTGAGTTCCGTTGTTCGCGGTCGCTCATCAATATAACGCTGAACTTGAGGACCCTATCCAGTTGACCGTCTTCAGTTGTAAGTTGCATGAAGGATAGGAGATGGTCACTCGCGTTTACACCGTGAGCGGACTTGGGTGAACGGCTGAACTGACTCCTTTGTCCTGTTCTTATGGATTGATTGCGTAGTGGGTCAATTCCCGGATTCATATGTAAGCAGTGCTGCTCAAGTCGAAATCCGTCAGTTTCGCACTCCGGTCCTAAACCCAAATATGTCATGCCACAGTCACCAACAGTATTCGACAATTTCGTCGCCGATATCCAGCTCGATGGGAAGCCTGTCCAGTTGGCATTATGGGATACAGCAGGCCAGGAGGAATACGAACGATTGAGGCCTATGAGTTATGCCAAGGCACATGTGATCCTTATTGCATTCGCTGTCGATACGCCGGACAGTTTGGATAACGTTGCGAACAAGGTATGTGCGGCGATGCGTTTTGCAAAGGAGACACGTAGGGATTCAATCCTGACCCGAATCGCTCTTGTTAGTGGATTGAAGAGGTCAGATCGATATGCGGACCGCACGTCCCAGTACTGCTTGTAGGCTGCAAGACGGATATCAGGGAAAAGGCGAGGCAAAGCGGACACTATATACCGGATAACTTTGTAGAAACCGCCGAGGTAAGCTTCCGCTCTCCAAGAACCCCTCTCAAGTGACACCTATTTACTTTGCGTCGCAACAATTACCAATCCAATAGGGACAACGTATATCAGCAGCGATAGGAGCAAAGTCATACTGGGAATGTTCATCACTGCTAAACCAGGGCGTCGACGACATTTTTGAAGCTGCTACACGTGCGGCAATGCTGGTCCGAGAGGGTGCACACGGGATGACGGTTGCTTCCGGCACCGTCGGAACACATGGCAGGAACGGGTCCCACGGAGGCAAGAGAAGAGGTGAAGCAGAAAAGGGACATGGGAAGGGATGTTGCGTTATTTGTTAAGATTACTCTCCGAGTCGCAGATCAAAGTAGGTACCACTCTTTCCTTTGGTCCGGCCCTCGAATCCGCACGTCTTCTAAAGCTTGTCACATTCTCTAGTATTGCAAATCATCTGCTTGCAACACGAGCCAAGCTTGTGTAATGCCGCTCACCACCAAAATCACGAGAAAATTTCCGCATTGTACATACGCCTGTGTCACGACCTCGATCTCTTCCACGACCGCTCCCACGACCTCTTATCACGTTTTCTGTTTCTCGTTGGGTATGGCTGTTTATTTCTTCTTTCAACTATATGGTAGAATTAGATATCTCGCCTGCGCCAACGTGCAATTCCAGAACGCATACGTGCGTTGCATGGCAATTTGTACTGTATTCTAGGAACATCGTGCGCGTATATGTACCGATCTTTTTGTTCACAAATATTACATGATAGACGTTATGTTCCGCCCGTACGCGGTATGTGAACAAGTGCTTTGGGTTTTCGTCCTAGTTTGTACTCGCATCGCTTGAAGCGCCGAATGTTATATTCACCTTGTGCCAGCATCTCCTACTTTGCGGCCTCCCCTGAAATGTTTTGTCGGCAATTTAGGGTTCAGTCATAGCTCATGGTCCTTGCACCGGCTGCTGAGAGATAATTCGTTACCATATGCTTGCAGGTGAGACAGTAGTGGACGAATGGCCTGCAGGTAGCCGCTTTGTCGCGCAAGACCACTCTTCTCCGCGTCTCATTGAGGAATCGTCACACGAGCGCAGATGTCAAGGTCAAGGGTATAACATTTGCCAATCAGCATCTTTAATCTTATTCACGTGTCGGTGAAGCTGTCGGTGACTATAACGATTAACAATTTATTGATAATTCACTGCCCCTTCGTCGAAGAAGGCGAAATTAAAGCACTATTATAAGGCTCCTTTCCACCGAGCAGCTCGGACTTCGTGACGCACTAGGCGCCAGTTCCGAGCGTACTATTGTTCGCGATTGTTGATAATAGGA
This sequence comes from Naganishia onofrii, assembly GCA_030039215.1. Taxonomy (NCBI): domain Eukaryota; kingdom Fungi; phylum Basidiomycota; class Tremellomycetes; order Filobasidiales; family Filobasidiaceae; genus Naganishia; species Naganishia onofrii. The sequence continues at coordinate 397,169 of JASBWV010000008.1, forward strand.
TGTTGAGGAAATCCGTCTCGCTACAACGCAAAGAAAGTCATTCAGCTTCACCATTTATAAATCTGCTAAATCGAGACTTACCTGTTCTCAGACATCGTGTCGCTTCCTTGGCCCAACTGGGACAAGTAGAATGGATTGAAGCCGACATCCCCGTTGACACCAGTAGCATTGGTCGGCAGCTGACCAAAAGCGTCGTTCCACCACGAATCGAGATTCGTTGCATTACTTCCTGACAGATCCAGTTCGTTCGAGAACTGGTTCTCGTACCCTTGTAACGCCGTTTGTTGTTCAGGGGCAGCCATTGATGACTGTTGTTCTGCAGCTGTGCCACCGTGACGAGGCGCGTCATTATAGGCCTGTTCGAGAAGCGATGTCTGACGGCTGCGCGCAGGTCCTCGAAGAGGTCCGGGCATTCGATGGTCTAGTCCTCGCTCGTTGTCGACGAATGGTTGGTGCACGTCGATTGTATTCAGATCTGGAGCAATGAAAGACCAAGCAGAATCTTCAGGTATCTGTTGTTGCACTTCTGAGTAATGCGCGGAGTGCTGCGGGTTTTCTTGCCCTCCTTGATGAGGCAATGGTATGACAGGATCCGAGGAAATGAGCTGATGGTCAGCATCCTGTGACTTCTGTGATGAGAACGGCATTTGCGGTTGCTGAGACTGTTGCTGCTGTTGCTGTTGCTGCTGCTGCTGCTGTTGCCCGAATCTTTGGGCAGCATTGCTACCACGAGCGGACAGGACATGTGAATAAGGTGGTATCGATGCAGAGTTGTTGAGAGCCTGTTCTTGAGCACTCGTATTGTTTGCTCTCTGTGTCAAGAACTCGACAATAGCAAGTTCATCCTTGACGATCGGTTCCGAAATCCTGCCTTGCTCGTCTGGCGCAATGCCCGCAACAATGTCTAGAAGCCTTCGCAACTCTTCTGCTCGAGGGGATGCCGCGTCAACTGGGTTTTAAGACAGAAAATCAGTGTCGGCTCCTAAGTGTTGTTTCAGGTTGCGAACTCACGTTTGATGGTGACACCGAGAACGATATACGAGTTCAGACTACGTGTGAAGAGGCGAAATGGTTCAGCTGCAGATCATGGCAAGGCACCCAGAGCGTTGACTTACACTCGATAACCACCACTATTGATTTTGACGTTTTGAGGCTTTTCAAACATAAACTCCCGCCGACCTAATAGATCTGCCTTGGCTGACTCTATAGCAGCGTCTCGCGAGTACTGATATTGCTTGTCCGATGTCCGTTTCCTCAGTAGGTATGGTCTAAGATAGTGCGGAATCAGTGCGTGCGGTCATCAGACCAGAGTCATATGTGAGCATACCTGTGGAGAGTAATCCTCGCAAAGAGGAACTCGCAAGCAAGAAGGTGGCGTTGCACGAATAAGAAGTGATGTTTCGAGTCTAGTGATGTATCCGGGTGATGAATGGCAAAGAACGGAGGCAGTTTGCTCTGCCAGTCCAGCAATTCCTGGTCCAACTTCAAGACCGTAGCGTAATCAGGTGGACGAATAGCGAATGCTGTTCGAAGGCATATCGTTAGGTCGGAAAGCAGTCATCAAGTCACAGGCACTCACTGTGATCCGAAATTCGTCCCATGATTTCAGCTAACCGATGTCGCAAGATGACTTGCGTATATTCAGTAGGATGCATAAGGGAATGCCCCTTGGGATCGAAATCGCCGGAATCCACTTCTTCGTCGTCAAGATTGGCCGGCTCTTTAGTGTCTGTGTGAGCATCGGAAATAGACGTGGGCCTTCCCACAAGTAGTGCGGTGGTCCTAAAGGCAAGGCGGTGTTAAGCAACAGATGTGAGCGCGGTCAGCAAAAAATTACACACCTGTCCAGATGATACACCATGGCCCAAGCACGTCTTCTCAGTTCTATCTCCCTCTTATCAGTAAGGTTCAACACTGTTCCGTCTCGGTACAGCCCCAACTGGAATGCAGCAGTAAGTGGAGTAGATCCTTCTGCCGCTCGGCGGGTGAGAAGCCTGGATGTCGCGAAGAACAACTCAATCAGTTGTCGCCGGACTGGTTCACCGAGGGAAACACTCACATATATCTTGCGGTCAATAATCCGGCATACAACACATCGAGATTGTCTCGCTGTAGAGCTTTTGCGCAAGTCAGCGCGGATCCTAGAAGGCAAAGAATGAGAATGTGACACGAGGATCAAGCGGATATGATTCGGGCTTACGACTCGATCCGTAAAACCGCCTACTCCAAGATTTCTGTCCAGCCATTCCTCCGACAAGCTCAAGAGGCGCGGACAACGTGGCGATAGCCAACTATAGGAAATTCGCGTTGACGCAATGCATCACTCAAGGCCGTACGTTTGATGCTTACCACAATAAACATCAAGGGTAGCCACTTTAGCATATCGCCATTAAGCGGCGGATTCGTCGGATGGCTCTTCATGGACTCGAAAAATTGCGTGTATTTGCGATGAAAAGCGGGCCGATTGATTTTGTAGCGGGTCCAACTATCGAAATGAACGGTAAGCATGACGAGATGAAGTCCGAGATGGGCGTGGAAGACATACTCGATTTCTCTGAAATAGAGTCTGTAATATGACAGAACGGGTGTAAGTTTGGTCTTTCCACGCGGCATGCGAAACATAGCATGACTTACTCCACCAAATTATCGCACAGGCTCTTTTCTGGTACACTCATCAACAGGGATATCAGTACGTTCTTGGTGATTCCCGACTCGCTGAGTGTATGCAAGATCTCGGTCAATTCAGGAGAAGGAGGATCGAGCGTGATGCGTGCTTTGATTTTTGGATGTTCGATGATTGCTCCTGATGCAGGGGATGGCCCGTCTGACGGCGAGCCTGCTGCTTGCACGTTCGAGTAGTAAAGGGGTACGGGTGGTGTGTGAGTTTGATTAGCCGCGGGTGACGAATTCTATAACATGTCGAGTATGATTAATCGCGAGCAAGAAGTCAATTCAGATGTGCCGTTGATCTCACCTGACTATTACTCTCATGCGCCTTTGGATGGAACACCTCCTCTCCCGCGCCACCACTCAACATCGCTCTCACGTCAACGTCTACCCTTTGATATCCATTCCCTGCATCATCCAGAGAGATAGGGACCGGTGTGCGTGATCCACTGCTCCTTATTCGATTGCGAGCTGAGACCGCAGGCGGGGCAGGGGCGATAGGTCGTTGGTGGTATGCACCGTGTTGATTCTGCGCATGATGCTGTTGAGCCTGTTGAGGATGCAGATGTGTATTGTTGGATGCTTGATTGCCATTGGACTGGGTTGACGACCCATGTGAGTTTTCGGAATGGATGTCACTAGTGACACCAGTGGCAGGGAGTTTTGTAATCAAGGTTGAGAGAATGTCTTCGATTCGCGTTAAACGGGCTTTGATGTCAGCTTCGTGGCTGTATGCATAGAGATGCAGAGTAAGTTCAACGGCACATGTCGGGAGTAGCAAAATATGAGAAGCGTCCGACTTACACGGCAGGGTCTTCAACGCCGTTGATGAACGGTCGGCAGAGGTTTGGCACTTTCCTGGCGATACACTGTCCACAAGGTTCGCCTCGATCACACTATAATTTCGCAAGAAGGTATTCAACAAGTGGTCACGGGCGGCGATAACTCTGAGCATACCTTCTGTTTTCGCCGATGGCACTAGAGAAAAGGCATCAGATCTCGAGGCGAGTGTGAAGGAGCTGAAACGCAAAACTCACTTCTACGCAACTGAAATGCACTCGATTCCTCTTTCCCTTTTTCCCAGACCCACCAGCTTCGTTGCCGGAATGCATGGAAACACTACCTTCCCTCCCTCTACCACCAAAGCTTGTGCCATACCCCTGTTCGCTATCTTCATCGTCCGCTTTCGTCGAGTTTCTGTTAACTGAAAGGATGTTTGTCGCGGTGGAAAGGGAACGGCCTCGTTTGCCGGACTCAGAAGGCTGGCGACGCAGCTCGTCGTGGTCGGTATCGTTGTCTCTGTCTGTGCGGGGGTTATTTACATTGGTATTGTTGGACTCCACACGTCGAAGCGGAAAGATAGATGGTCCAGTGGATGACATTCGATTGCCAGAACCGGGTCGTTGGCCCGCCGGATTTCCAGGTTTGGTCGTTCCAGATCCCGACACCGTATTCGCCGGCCTTTGTCTGGGGGCCTCCCCTTCACCTCCTCCTTCATTTGTCTTTAGCTTCTTGGCAGGTCGAGGCACCTTGCCTTCCAGATCCGCATTCAAGTCCGAGAATGCCTCCGCGTTGGTGGAGACGAAACTGGCCAGACTCGGTAGTCCAGAGGGAGGATTAGTTGAGGCGTAATATGCTGTCCGACTCGAGTCGTTCGTCGAAGAGGGGCTCGTGTGGCCGGGTTGGCCAGCTGAAGTCTGGAGCTTGCGTTTCCTGGCAAGATCCTGGTCCATGGCTGTCACGTCCTTTGTGGGACTGCAAATCTGCGGTGAAGTATGCAGTAATAATACGGTAACAGATAATATGCCAGGCGTGGGGGGCTAAGACGGTGACGAGAGAGTGCGAGTCCTGATGATCGAGAGACGTTTCCTTCCTTTGATTAGCTTGAATATAGTCCTATACCCCTGGGAGAACCTGGATCCTGGGCTGAAGCGGACGGATGCTTTACGCGCCAGTCGATGCAAATTAAGACGATCGAAAGGTCGGCTGGACGTTATGCAACAAATCGGTTTGCTCGAGCAGGTAATACGTTGGCAAAGTCAGCAGAAGCAGCCCAACATCAACTTGAATGATATCTGCCCAACCAGAAGAGGCCGAAAGAGATGTTACTGGGTTAGAGTAGGCCAGCAGACCCAGGGAGGACACCGAGCTGCGTACGGTACATTATTGCCAGGGGGTGCCTTTCCAAGCCTTCTAGCCGACCTGACAAATGCATCCGCATTTTGTAGCATTCAGTTGGGAGGTACAGCAAGAAGAGCGCACGACGAGCGTGGTTCGCAGCGAAGCAACTCTTGCATCTCATGTCAAAAGGTCAATTGCAAGCAGCTAAACTGGATAATAGTATAGATGCGTATAGACAACATGTATTTAAACTATCACTAGGAACGACAGATTCGGTAGGAATGGCACATAAGAAAAGCGTCCGTATACCCGAAAAGAGGGTGACATGGCGGTCGGCTTGGTCCACGTATGTGAACCGGCAAAGGTGATGTCAAATCCCAATTATCGCTCCCAGTTGTCCTTCAAACCAGAGCATGAAATGCGACGATTATCGCAAACTATTCTCGCCTTCTTCGCCGCTATGAATCTCGAGATCCTCGGAATCGTCTTGCGTGACTCCGAGATAGTACCCAGTCACACTCGTCTTTCGCAACTGGCGCCAATCCCCACGGGTCTGCACCGCTTTCGGCCCCTGCGCTTCGGCGGAAGGAGAACTCGCCTTTGCCAAAGCAGCTTGCTCTGCGGTTCGAACTGCAGCGAAAGGCGAAGGAGATTTCGCGGTAATACGGTCAGAGGGCATCATGCTGCCTCGGCGAGCAGACGGTTGAGGCGTAAGATCTTCCATTTGGTCAGGGGGCATCATACTGGATTCACGAACGGAAGACGGAGAGGCCAAGAATACCATTCGATCTGGAGGCATCATGCTACCCCTGCGCATAGTCGGTTGAGGTGCAAGGATTTCTGGAGACGGTTTGCTGCAGCCGGGATAAACGAGAAGCTGCGGTGGAGTTACGAGTCGAATCGTCTTGGGTGGAGGCGAAAACGCAAACTGCCCCTCTTCGAGAAAGCCAACTTCATCTGAGAAACGAGCTCTGGGCCTTTGATCCTCCGCGACTGGCATGAGCGACCTGGAGACCGGTACATGGCCTGTGGATCGGTTCTGTGTATTCTCGATTTCTTTCAGCAGTTCAGGAGAGATTGGCTTCCTACGCGTTAATGGCTTCGGTTCAATCGTTCCTGCTTCAGCGGTCTCTTCGGGGACATTCTTGCGGGTAGCCGTTGGCGAGAGCGACGAATCATCTGTGCCGGCGTCCGAGGGTTTGCGTTGTGCACCGGATGATTTACCCGTAAGAATAGGAGAGACCGAGCCCATCCTTTGGCTCGACTGTTTCTCAAAGGTAGCCGTAAGGAAGTTTCCTTGAGTACTGTATTCAACGCCTTGGGTTACATGTGTTTCAGCTCCACCTCCCGTCGTTGACAGTCGTCGGGGGACAGTCGGCAGTCTTCTTTGGGGTCGATCAGTGGCGAAGTTCAACGGTTGTATGGGTGCAAGAAGGAGATTTTCGTTGTCACTTGCGAGTGCTCGGCTGTCTTCCTCCGTCTCTGTAGATCCAGAGGCCTGGCTCCAGATTGTAGACCTTCGTCTGCCGTGCTGGGAGCTTTGCACGGGCGGCTGGTACCTAAGACTCGTGCCTTGCAGTTCGGCAATAACTTCTTGTTCCTCGTCAGAGTCGTAATCGTTTTCTGAACCTTTCCGATTGTCTGTACCGTGAGTACTATAGGAAGAGGGCAAACTGATACGTTGCTCATCGGTTGTCGCTGTTTGCCAATCGAACCCTGACTCTCGGCGATGGCTGTTAGCGGTAAGAGGTCGCCTGGTCGCGGTTGGACTCATATCAGGTTCGAAGTGATGTTCATATTGTCTTGATGTGCGGCTGTCCTGTTGTAGGAGTGGATATTGTGGAGCATTGGAAAAGTCCGGCAAGTTCCAAGGTGATACTTTGATCTCCCCCTTGTCTGCTCTATACTGAACCAGATCGCAAGGCTCTGTTACGCTTCTCCTCCGTATTGCTGGTCGAGACAGTACTGTCGAAGGTAGCTCTGGGGTTCGAAGGCGTCGCTGGTCTGGTCTATGACTGTTCATGGTTTCGATTACAGGGCGTCCGGAAAGCAAGTCACGGCGCAATTCGTTGACTCGAGGCGTCGCCAGTCGTGGAGGTGTTGGCGTCCATCGGAGAAAAGTGTTTCCTTGCGCCCCTGTCTCACCTCTTTCTGCTCCTTGTTCTCCGTCATTCCTGAGAAGAGAGCTTGCAAGCTTGAGACCACTGACAGGCCGAGAAATGTCCCGGATGGATCGCGGTTGAATGGACTGAGACGTTCTGTGAACAACCTGATCGAAAATCAATGGCGATTTAGGAGAAGGTGCCGTTTTGAGCGAAGGTTCGAGCTCTACAGATTCCACTGTACTAAGGTGTCGTTCTAGAAGCGGCAAGCCAGATCCGGATGCTGCTGCTCGAGCTCGAGCCTCCTCTACGGAAATTAACGGTACAGCTGTTCCTGCCATCTCGCCAGGAACGACAGGACCTCGGGTCTGAGGCGTTCCGATGATTGTCTTTGTGATATTACGCTTTCGAAGCGGCGGTATCAGCGGTTCACGCGTTTTTTTGGCAGATTGGCTATTGGCGGCTTCGTTTCGGTTGTAATGGGCAGCCGCTTCGCCTGGATGAGCACGTCCCAGTGCTGAGTACGCACCTAGAGAGTAGTCGTTGTCGACCGTTGTCGACTTCGCAAACGTTCTGGATAAAAATCTCGCAGGTCTTGGAGACTTGGGTTCCTTTGCCCTGGAGAACAGGCGGCTAATGGCACTTGTTTTCACTAGACTAGGTTGCAAGGACATGATGGGAGGAGGAAGAGGTGTCGCTCTATCGATGTCTTCGTTACTATCGTGATCGGTTGCTTGCGACTTGCCCAAGTTGTTCGGTTTACGAGCGTATCCCAGGATAGGAAGAATGCTATTCCGGCCGACCTCGGAAGCCCTGCCCCAGATACCAGCCTTTCTGGTAGGCTGCGCTCCCGGTGAGTCGTTCTCGCTCTCTGCATATCCGCCGCGCATCTGATTGATGTCCCTATTACCTGGCATACCACTGAAAAAGTCACTCGGAGCATAACTGTTTCGTGCTGGCAACGCAATGGCTTTCAAAGGTCTCTTCTCCTGATTATTATCAGTATCAGAAGACGCTGCTGCCTTTCGGCGATTAAGCTTCCAGAGATAGTATAGCACTGCCAAGATCAGCAAAGCCAGCAAGCCGAGAAGTCCTGCGTAAAGAGGGTTGTATACGGGACTACTTGGCCGAGCAATGGCACTCTGTTCGGATCCTGCTCCTCCAGCAGAAGCGGTACTAATATTCCTTGACGCAGTTGAAGGGCCAGAGGCAGAAGAAGGCGAGGAAGAAGATGTGCTGGAGGTCGACGCGGATAGCGTTCCATCGCTGCTGGTCGGTACAGGTGTTGGCCCTGACCCTTGCGAGGAACTACTTGATATCTTTCCGGTGTTGCTAGTTGAAGTTGAAGACACTGAAGGATTCAAGATTGAAGAGCTTGTGACAATCACCGATGAAGGGGTCGAAAACGTAGAAGCCGTTGAAGCTTCAGATGATGTCGGACTGCCGGAACTTGCACTAGATCTTGAGCTTCTGCTTGAGACTGTTGAGCCCGAAGACGTGGATACAGCAAGAAAGGGCCAAGACCAAGGAGCTGTTACTGCCTTGGAAACATTTGGGACCACCGTCGATGACGGCAAGCTGTGAGTCCAGTTCGCTGGATTGCGATGCATTGTAAAGACAGTGATTTTAGGTCTAGAACTCAAAGACAGAGGATTTCGTACCAGTGATGATCAGTATGATAGCAAATTGTAACATCCAACGGATCGCATCAAACTCACATCCGATATCTTGAACCGTCTGGATTCAAATCCGATCCACCTTGATAGGTGGGAAGACGAGTCCTGGTAGAAAGAGAGTATCGCAGGTATCAAGAGTCACTTTACTGCATCAAGCAGTTTCTGTCCCCTGCTGGGGGAAGTTCCAAGGTAACGATGGCGTAATATGGTGTGTCTTTATCATCTGCATGCTTCATTATCTCAAAAGCTATGATGATGATGCATGGTTACTGGTGTTGGGTTGAAGCGATGTCTACTTGTGATTCGGGCGCACCCATTTTACCGGAAGCTAAAAGCACAAGCTGTCCGACAAGCGATTCATCATCATCATCCTTCTTCTTCTTCTTCTTCTTCCTGGCATATTCGTTCTACATCTTCACATTCATCCCGCCATTTATACACACCGAATACTGGCAGTCATCGACAAATAGTAGCGGGAAAAATTTCGAGAGGCACAACTGGGAAGAAGCGTTCACAGGTCCAGCCAAAGTAGGTAAGTGGGAGCCCTGGCGTGTCTTTAACGACTACGAGTCTGACCCCAACATTCTGGCAGTCGACATGACGAGCCAGCAGCCCAGTCAGCCGGAGAAAGAAGGAGATCGATCTCGCCGACTATCCTTGCATCGCAAAACACCATCGACAGGTGAAAGTGCCAAGTCAGGTGCTTCCAACTCGTCTCCGTCACCTAAAGCATCGACGCACCGGAATCTCCTCAAATCGCCAGCAACGAAGGCTGTAGGGTTAATGAATGCTATATCTCCTGGCAGGAGAAGCTTCGAGAAACAGTCTGTCAACACTCAGTCGGACGTTACGGTACACAATGTCCCGGACACCAAAGTCATGGTCGCATCTGCCCCTGAAGCGGAAGCTACAAAGGATAGCCGGCGTCCGTCACAGATCGCTTCTACGACACCTGAAGCGACCCAGAGTCTGGAGTCTTTGACTATGGAAGATCAAGCCTTGTCAAAGGAGAAGGAGCGCCAGGGTCACAGCGAAATCAAGTCTGCAACTCCAAGCAATCTGCCACCGGTCATCTCGGGTGGAAAGCTTGCGATCAACAGACGACCGCCTGCTTCTCCTCCGTCACTTCCTCCTCGATCCATCTACGATTCGATGAAACCCACGCCTCCAAGACATCTGGAGGACGTCGCAGACATGGTTGTAGATCCTGCATCTCGTGATCATGTGGTCGAGCCGGAGTTGGTAGCAATCGAAGACGCAGAGCCACCTCCACCTCCGTTGATTTACGAAGTGGAAGACATCTCAAGTAGAACCTCGATGTTACCGATCGATAGCAAGACGGGATGGGATACCACCGCCCAAGTGCAACCGGCGGATTATAGCATGTGGGATGACACAAATTCAGTGCCGCTGAATCTGCTAAATGAGGAACACGCAGTTGACAACAGTAAGTCATTTCGCTATTCGCCTTGCCATAAGCTGAAGGTGAAATGGCTTCTAGGTCTGAATATGAGCGATACGATTCAAGCGTACCATTTCTCCACCAGAAATTCCGACCTCGAAACACACAGCATGCTAGGACCCGGTATGACGTATATGCGCATGCTACGACGTGGTATTCATGCAGGACATCAGGTGGTCGAAGTTCAATCACATGCCGGGCAGGATATCAACGACATGTCGGCGGACTTTGTAAAAGACAGTCTCCGGTGTTTACCCAATTTCCCAGAGAATTCAACGGATTCGTCATCTTCGAGCAAATGGCTTTTCTGCCTCGACTGCTCCGGGTGGTTCCGCCTTATCACGGGCAACAGTACATCTGAGAGCTTTTCACAAACCTTCGAACTCTCGGACGACCTGGACGAGCAACTTGAAGCGGAGAGCCCGCAGAGCAAGATTAAGGCTATACAGAGAGCCACAGCTCAGGGAAGCCACGAACACCGTCGATCACATCATTTTCATCACGTCCCGGACGCAAGCTCGCGGCCAGTCGCACAAGATATCGATGCGCAAGATGCAGGGATATCAATCGAATCGACAAATATCGGGGCAATGTTATCGAGCTTCCATTGCTGTTATTGCGGACTATTCCTGGCGTATGACCCAAAGCCCACTATTCCGTCAATATTTTCCCACGAGCTGCTGAAGCGTCTCTACGATCGTGAGCCATTACCAGGAGATAATAGTAATGCCGGTATAAGGTATTCCCGGGCTTTGAAAATTCTTTGCACGTATGTAATCCATATCAGTGCACGGTAATCATCGCTCATAGTTACTTGATTCCTAGGATGCTATATAACATCTTGGTGGGTAAGCAACCGTCATCGGTCAAGGCTGACGCCAAGACGTTTGTCGAAAAGATTGGGTTTGACCAGGTTGGGTACGTTTCCGGTCGCCCGGCTCGAGGTGCAGGTTACTCATCCGCACACCCTATACTGATTGTCTTGTTGTAGGACGGACCTCATGACCACATCCGGATTCAAACTTATCGAGGTGGAAGAAAATGACATAAAACGGCCTAGGTGGGCGCTATCAATCGACGATGATGGCACGAAAAAACTGGCTCGACGGGCCTGGTTGGAGTTGGAAGTTAGACTGATGTCCCTTGGTGACAGTATGTCCACAAGAAATATGCCTCTGAATGTTTGGCCCAGCTTACTTATCTGACCAATTCTCGTGCTTCATCATCTAGCTGTCGCACTAAAAACCCAAGATTTATCTAGCCCGGTATATTCAGGACTAACAAAGGCCATGCCACTCACCAGTCATACGGCTGGACCAGAGGACCGAAGATATGCTCTAGATGCTAGTAAGTGTTCTGTAGTGTGTCACTCAGCTATACCGATAGTTGTTACTGAAGCATATTCATCAGCCTCTCTGAATATACACACTCGAACGGAAGCGTCTTCAGCATTTCGAGTGTCCAGTGACGAGATTGGCTGTTCTCTTTCGGATACTGCCAATGCGATCAGTCACGCTGTCATTAATCAAACCATATGCAATTCCAAGAGGACGCCACAAATCATGGATGCTTTCGAGATTCTAGCAACGCACGATGATACCCAGAATTTCTTTGGAGCAGAAGAAGCGGAGAAGTTACAGAGTAGCTTTGTGACACTCAAATCCAGCGGATTCCCAAATTCGGGTAAGACAGCTTCTCGCTGGAAGATAGAACCTGGACGCGACATTGACCTCATGCCTCTCCAATGCAGAGGATATGAATGATGCCTACTCGTTTCTCTCGGTCAAGGGAGAGGATATTGTCAAACTCGAGAGTTCCGAAAATAACGCCGCGCTGCTATCTGTCCTACTGCAGGTGGCACGCCAGATTCTGAGAATGCCCGAGAACGAACCACCTGCTCCGCAAGCCTTGTCACCAGAACAACGAAAGCATAGAGAGGAAATCCTCGGAGCTCTGCAAACGCTAGCCAATGGCTATGGCAATGCGGAATTCTTCAAGGCAGTCGAATCGCTTCGGGAGGAAGCGTTGGAACTTTCGGATGCGCTAAAAGTATTAGAGATAGATGATGCATCAAGCATTGCGCCCGAATTTTGGGAGATGTGAGTGGCTAACCGTTTCGCAGTTCTTCGTTTTAATACCAATCATTTGCATGTGACATAGCCTTTTTAAATCATATGTGGTAGATGTAGGTCGTTAATTGCCTTGCCATCAGAATTTTCTTTGTGTTTAAGTCGTTTATATAGGTCCCTGAATCATTCCAACGAACCAAAGTACGTAACGCATTCGATGTGATCGCCAAACGTCTCAATCCGATCGGCTTGAGCGAGTTGCTCAGCACCGGGAAACCCATGGCTTCCGTTCTACCTGCTGGTCTCTTTAATATTGGGTGAGTGCAGTTCACAGTTTGAACAGAGCTTTGCTTACGCTACGTTGTATGATGACAGCAATACATGGTAAGTTTATAAGACAGTTCCCACGCATTTTCATGAATTTGCCAATTGATATCAAGAGAATACTAGTTACCTGAACTCTTTGCTGCAGGTGAGTACTATGCAATGTACATCAAACTTGCCGGAGTACTAATCAAATTATTCTACCTAGTACCTTTACGCCATCCGAGATCTGCGACTTGGCCTCGAGGCTCGACAGACGAATAGTACAAAGCCAGTAACGGAAATTCATATTGTCGTCGGTGGTCGGGCTGTCGCTGAAACTGAGCTTGAACGCTCTCGTCGATGTTAGTGCAGCCTTCCCAATTCACCACAACGACTCAGCTGGCTAATTCTTTTGCACTGCAGTTGTTCAAGAACTAGTTCGTTTGTTCCGGAGCTTGGATGGCTCGCAAGAGAATGCAGTTCGACCGGAAAAGGAACTCGCCTATCTCGCACTCGTCACCGCTGCTGATGAGGTCAACAAAGACCCGCCATCTGACATGCCATCAGGGGGAACAGACTCCACTCTCGTCAACGATGAGCCAATGGAACTCGATGATGACTTGACTCAATCGACTCCGGAAGCGGGCAAGTCAGTACTGGGCAAACGATCTACTGAAGAGAGGGATCTACCGGAAGCACCGGTCACCCAAGCTGTGGGGGACGAAAACACTGCAACAGATACACCTACATCCGCGCCGACCTCCAAACCAGTACCTCTCAGTCCATCCGAGAATCACAGGCAAATCAAGCCTCTGCGTGCCGCTTCGCATAACGGCGTCCAGTCCCCATCTGCTGTGGAACAGCCGGCGCCACTGGAACTGGAAACGGCTGGTGGAACTGCAGAATCTGCTGTAGTTATTGACTCTGAAATGGCGCCGGATATCGGTCCCATGCCACCACCACTACCTCCTCGTCAACACCGGCCTTCTATGACGTCGGACATGATGTTCGGTGAGTGAGATTTTGGATCGGATCTCGCTTTTCTAGCTAAACTTAATGCCCTGCTAGGTCAACAACACGACATCTCTGAATGTATGGATAACGTCCTATTTCAGGTAGAAGCAGCGCTATCTTCTTCTGGAGACCAAAGCACACCGACCACTGAGAACAACCTAGTTAAGAGGTGCGCTCAGGATATCCGATTTCGCAATAGCGATTGAAAGCTAATGGACTTGAATTCCAGACTATTCTACGGTAAAGCACGTCAACAACTCCTCCTTCCTTCAAAATCCGTAGACGAGCCTTCTGCATCGGACTTGGTCCCACAGCCAAGCGTCGAAGTTGTCTTCAACAACATATTGCTCAGCGTCAACGAGGATCGCGGGATGGACTTGTACGACAAGCTACACGACGTTTACTTTGGGTTGGATGATATTGAGATTGACGGTGTCAAGGGCAAGAAGTCGGAAATGCTTGAGACGCTGCCGCCATTATTGCACATACAGCTTCAGGTAGGTGTGAATCTGGGTCAGTGATGTGTATTGTTGAGATACTGACGGCCTTGATCTACAAGCGAGTTCAATTTGACCTAGAAACCAAGAGGTAAGGACGTGCACCAGTCGGTGGAGCCCTCGTACATCGCTAACACCCTTTGTCATCCAGTGCTTTCAAGTCGAACGCATACATCAAATTCGCCGAAACACTCGCTCTCGATAGATTCTTGCCTTCTGCCGACCAGGAAAAGCGAGAAAAGTCAATGGCAATCACCAGGCGCATTGCATCTCTGCGCACAACGCTGAATGAATTGCAGTACAGCAAGGTATGTGTTCTCGTACATCGCTTCAAGTCAAATCTTGTCCAAAACTCATTCGATGTATTCTCTTTGTAGTCCGGGCCAGTTGCCGATGACTTGACCAACCTGAAAGAAGCCCTCTTCTCCCTGGACCCGGAACAAGAACAATTATATTCCGCCCTGGAAGCCGAATCTGCTCGTGTCAAACAAGCGGTGACCGATGCCGAGAAGGAGATTGTAGCGTTGAGAGCTGAACTGGACGCGTTGTGGGCCGGGGACAAGGAGTGTGAATACGAGCTATCGTCTATTTTCATGCACCGAGGTGAGTGCCCGACAGCCTTTTGCAGACTCAATGTTATCTGATGATGTTGAGCGTGTTTGCGGTTGTGCTTTTGCCATCTAGGATCGGCTGGATTTGGGTAAGTCCATCTTCAAACGATGGTTGATTACTCCCCTCATGCGCCTCCTCTTCTTCTACTAGACATTATTGGCTATACCAGCGGAATCTACCTGATAATCGTACGTTGTCCGCTTCTCATGCATTTCTAAAGCGTGCTAAACCCCTCGCGTCATCTCCAGCCGACCAGTACTTTCAATTCAACGACGAAACAGTTCGGCTTGCCAACCCAAAAGAAATTCTGCAGGATACAACGGGGAGCAACGCAAACCCCTACCTGCTAGTATATGCGAAGAAGAATAGTGGAGCTATAGAGGTTATGACCAAGGAGCGAAAGAAGTTGTTGGCGTCGACCCTGAGCGAGACAGCGGCTGAATTGTAGAGATTGGGACATGGTCAAATCAGTATAAAGTAGAGATCAGAATTGCATAAGAGAGTTGTATGTGTCAAGAAACGAGGATGAGGTGATCTACACCACCAGCTTCGTCAACGTTTGTCATGCCGAGTCCTGATAATTCGCTCGGGCTAGGGAGTGACTACAGTACGCTGTCACGTCGTCGGCGTCTGAAGGATAGAAGGGCGGGGCTTGTTATCTTTGAGACATTCATTATGACAACTCGCTGTCATCATGTGTGATCGGCGGGAAGTTGGAGGAGCAGTTGGAGGATTATCTATCTTTTGAGCCCGTTTCGGTTCTTTCCTGGCGATGCACCCTCTTACCCAACAAGCATATATACATAGGTGTTCACGACAGTCATGGTTCACCCGCCGCCGCCGTTCTCTTCGTACGCAATCATCGGTCCTATCTTCTCCTGTAAACAGCTCTGTAAACATGGCGGACCGAGCTGAAAACCAACATCGTGACGGAAAGCCGCAGTCAAACTACACAATGTAAGCATGTAGCGTCTACATGTGGTTTCATCTTCTACGGTATGCTAAATCAAGCGATCTGTCTCCAGGATTCAATTCTTCGAATGGTACCTCGTAAGTCATTCTTATCTGCCTATATCGTTTTACGAGTATCGTATTGACAGAAAAGGAGAATCTTGTTGCAGCCGGAAGACGGAAAGCACTGGACCAAGTTCGCAAACGAGAGTGACCGCTTGGCCTCAATGGGCATCACTGCAGCATGGTTGCCACCGGTTTACAAAGGCGGAGGTGCAAGTGACGTCGGTTATGGTACTTATGACTTGTGGGATCTCGGAGAATTCGACCAAAAGGGTACTAGAAGGACCAAGTACGGCACTAAAGAGGAGTTGCTTAACGCAACCAAGACGGCAAAGGATCATGGAATCATTACGTACATTGACGCCGTTCTCAATCACAAAATGGGTGCCGATGAAAAGGAAACGTTCTTGGCGACGATGGTGGACCAGAACGACCGCACGAAAGATATTGGCGAGATGCACAACATTACTGCTTGGTCCAAGTGAGTCTCTACCCCTCAACTACAGATATAACACGGTGCGACTTGGATACTTATCTCGGTTCCTCATTCGAGATTCACCTTTCCCGGGCGAGGCGACAAGTATTCTTCGATGAAGTGGAACTTTAACCATTTCTCGGGATGCGATTACGACGCTGCAACAGAGACCAAAGCGATTTTCCGCATTCAAGGTGATGGCAAAGCATGGGCACGTGGAGTTGACAAGGAGAATGCCAATTATGACTATCTCATGGGTATGGACCTTGATGTGAAGCATCCGGAAGTGAGGGAAGAGTTGTTCAAGTGGGGTATGTATTTTGGGAAGTTCTTTCTGTCAGGACCGACATCAGCTCACCTTGAATTTCGAAATCAGGCGAGTGGATCTTGAAGGAGACCGGAGCTTCTGGGTTCAGATTCGATGCAGTGAAGCAGTAAGTAGATTCGCTGGATTGATAAAGGGCCGCAACTTATAGACGTGTTACAGCATCGACGTGGAATTCATCCGAGACTTTGTAAAACACGTCCGGGAAGCATCGAAATCAGACAACATCTTCTGCTGTGGCGAATACTGGAACGACTCGCTCGAGAAGACCAGCAATTACCTCACAAACATTGGCGTCCAGTTTACCGTATTCGATGCGCCATTGCATTACAACTTTAAAGAAGCGGGCGATGCGAAATCTGCATACGACTTGAGGAAAATTTGGGATGGCACGATCGTTCAGTCGCGGCCCATGGATGCTGTCACTTTGGTCGATAATCATGATACACAGGTCGGACAGGCGTTGCAGAGCTGGGTCAGTTCGGGGTTCAAGCCGCTTGCCTATGCTATGATCTTGTTACGAACGGCTGGGTACCCGTGTATCTTCTACGGCGATTTATACGGTGAGCATCTGTTGCTTGAGCCTTCAAGAGTGTATTGACTTAGTTCCACGTGTTTTGGTCAGGTTGCGGCGGTGAGAACCCGCAGGAACCGGTCACTCAACTGGAAGACTTTATCCGAGCGCGAAAGCTGTACGCGTATGGTGATACTCGTGAGTCTGACCTCGTGTGCTTTGGGGGCCCAGCAGCTAACATCCATCGCTTTTTTACAGGGGATTACTGGGACCATCGTAAGCGGCCGCGAAGCATCAACTACAAGACAACTTGATTGCTGACTCGTTCTTTTCTCTATAGCCAACTGCGTAGGTTGGGTACGAACCGGTGGAATAGAGGACCACACCAATGGATGTGCTGTACGTCCCCGACTTTCCTCTAGCTAACCGCAAGGAAGTATACTGATCTTATCATTCTTTGACACAGGTGGTGCTGTGTAATGGCAGCGAAGGCGTAAAACGAATGGAAGTCGGAAAGGTAAGCACTACCTCCCGGTCTCCAAAACTGTCGAAGTTCCCCTTTTTCGTGCGACTGATTTGATCGGGTTGATCTAACAGGAACATGCGGGAGAAGTATGGACTGACGTCTTGGGCTGGCACACGGGCGAGATTACGATCGAAGAAGGTATGCACCTTCTCCTGCCTCCTCCTTGCGCTACGGAAACTGACCTCCTGGTTTTATCCGATGGGAATTGGACAGACGGATGGGCAGAGTTCCGATGTTCCGCCGAGTCAGTATCTATCTGGGTTGCGAAAGACGCATACGGGCGGGATGAATTTAGCAAAGCCCAGCAGCAGCAGTAGAAATGCTGCTGTGCTGCGTCGTTTGGGAAAAGGAATAGTGCGACGAGACGTATGTATACGAGGCCTTTATGCCTTTGATAATCAGTACCAAGTGTCCACCTCCGGTCGCTTCACTGCTATCACTACCATTATCAGAACTCTATCATGACCCAGGTATTGTCAACCACCTTTTCATATCCCAACCCACAAAACCAGTCCATGGCAACGGAGTTAAACGCCTGGCATTCCGCGTGCATTCGAAACTTGTGCCCATCACCGCCACTATTCCTTAGCAGTTGACTCGTTAATGGGTTGGCCGCGAGGTGTGTACGGACAATGTTGGCGAGTTGCGCAACGACGATGGAGCCGAGTCCGAGTCTTCTGTACGTTGGAGCTGTATGTAGTGCACCGACGGAAACTGTGAAGAGCGAGGTACGAACAAGTGCATCAGCAGCAATTAGGTGGTGGCAAGGAGGCGATACGCACAATCTGCATGTGTCATGGCCCATGATGCCAATTCATCCGTTTGGGAGTTGACGATGGCGACTGAGAGATATGCCCGTGAGCGGACGTACGAGGGCGGGAACTTTATCTTGTTGGAATCTACCACCTACGGGAACGAGTATGCAGGAAGCCATTAATCGAATGGCGAATAAAGGGAAATGAAGAAAGTGGGTAACGGACAGTTTGAATATCCT
This sequence comes from Naganishia onofrii, assembly GCA_030039215.1. Lineage (NCBI taxonomy): Eukaryota > Fungi > Basidiomycota > Tremellomycetes > Filobasidiales > Filobasidiaceae > Naganishia > Naganishia onofrii. Next base: position 415,543 of record JASBWV010000008.1, read on the forward strand.
TCTCTTCCAACTTTCTCATCCTAAACCCTGCCGGACAAATCACATCCTCTGCGCTACTTCCATCCAGTGGGATCGCTCGTGCAGCCTTTGTACATAGCCCATCATACGTCTTCATACCGAGCGTGGCTAGTATAGGTGTCCAGCACTGATTAGTGCCGTTGAAGAATATCGAGGATGGCGAGCCGGTTTGTTCCTGCTGCGCTGCAAGGAACGGTCGGAAAAAGGTGTCGCACATGGTATGTAAGAGGTGTATACTCTGGGCGTCTGGTTGCCAACGTTTACCTTCGATGCCCGGCGTGGATGTTGGCGATGAGGCCGGTGTGGTATGCTTTTCGCTGGATATCCAAAATCGTCCGCGTACGCTGGTCGTGTTTTCCGCTTCGAAAGTCCATAATATCGCCAAACCCCACACCTTTTCCAACACTTCCGCATCCTCGCCTTCCTCCAGCTCAGCAAGGCTAGGTATATCACCAAACGTCATTACCTGTATGCTATCCCCATGTGACCTTGTCAATGCCGCGCCAACATCTTCCGGGTGTTGAATAGAATTTTGAATGATTGGTTGAAGTAGAAAGTAGAGGACTTGAATTGCTGTAGGCTGATATCGCTCGTGAGAGAGGATTTTGCAGAGCGAAAAGAGCTCCGAGTCGGGGACGAGCCGGGTGGGGGTAAGGAGACTATTTGTCATTATGTATTGAATGGGTGTCTGGTTTAAGTTTAACTAGTTGGTTAGGGAAGGCCAGGTACTCGAGTATTTATCCAATGAAGAGACCGGGAATTTATGTTGGACGCTTGTTGGACACAGTCAATACAACGCATGTTCTTTCGGACGCTCGGACTTGCCCGTGCCCACGCTCGCTAGCCTACAGACGGACCTCCCTCCACCTTCGTACATTACCTTAACTCTTTCTACAAATAAACCGTAAAATGACTGTAAAGCAGCCAGCCGGTATTGGTCCGAGAGAATGTAGTCACATCCACACGATGATCACGAGACTCTTCTTTTTCTATTCTCTGACAGTGTTCACTCTTCGCCCGAAGATATTCAACCCCTGCAGCCTACGACTCGCCTGACCCGGAGCACCAGATGACTTTCAAGCTGCAGCGCTATCTAACACGCTGATACTCAACAGCTGAGGAGCGTGTATATCTATTTCACAGGTGCCATATATGTTCATGTTTTATCGTCTTCATCCAACGGTTGCACTTGTATATAAATATTCGTCTTTCTGCAAGTCCATTACCCATCTATTCGGCCTTCTTGGCGGTAACAGCGGTCTGCAAAACGGAAAGATGGCAAAACTCCGGTCAGTAAACGAAGCCAAATCATAAACGAAAGGCGTCTACCTACAGTCCTGTGCTGCGCATCAACAGACTCGTTAAAAGCGCTGATGTTTTGGCTGGCTTGCTTCTTCAGTTGCTCTGTTCGACAAAACACCCGTATAAGCGAGGGTTGTCAACTGGGAAAATCGTGATGGAACGGACGTACCAAAGTCCCGGTTCTTGGCCTCCAACTGTGCCTGCAATCGCTGAAGTTCAGCCTGCGCATCAACACCCTGCTTGTCAACCGTGCTCTGCTTGGCAGTCTATATGGGAAGATTGAGGATCAGTGCATTGCTCCATAACTTGAAACCCGATAGATTTACCTTGCCCTTGAGCACGTTGAGTTCGTCCTGAATGGTGATCAGGTCAAGAGTGATGTAGAATACTCGAGCCAAAAGTAGGGAGAGGAAAAGCGTGGCTCCGGTCAAGTACACTACATGGAAGGATCAGCAACAGAAAGGTGAGGCTTCTGTCATGATGAGAGCGGAATTGTGACCTCTTACAGTTTCGCTGGGCGTAGAATTTCCTCGCGGAGCTTTGCGACACACAGGGGTTCAGCTTATCGTCCACAGAGACGTCGCACATTTTGCTGATGCGACTCACTGGTTGGTCTCCACTCGAATATCTTGGATGCCCTTTTCCTGCTTGGCAGTCTGACCTTCCTGAGCAACCTTCAACATTCTCTGCAAGGCGTCGACGAAAAGAATAGCGACGAAGATGAACGTGATTTTTAACTGTTGGACACAAGGGTAAAGTTTGAGCTGCGCGTTTCTCTAGTCATTCAAGATTTCCAAACTCACTCCGTATTGGATTTTAGCGACCTGAGAAGTACGTAAAACAGCAGTTTAGCGAGATAGCCTACCTCCTGCCTCGAACACAGCCTGCGGTACTCACGATTGGGTTTTCGCTCAAGAAGTGCAGGAATCTACAAGCCAGCATTCCGAATCAGTCAACTAGTTGCTCGACACCGCCGCACCTTCAGTCTTGATCCTCCGTTGACCCAGCCTGACTTGACTTGACTTACGCCTTCTTCATCTTGAACGGCATAGGAGCCACAATAGCGGCGAAGAGCATGAGCTCAGCGACCAAGAGGCCGAAACAGACTATAGAGCAAATGCATAAGACGTGAGCCGCGTGTACTGACCTCTCGAGTTACATTTTGGACTGACTGGTGTAGTAGAGCTGTTTGACATGGTGATATCCCTGGTTAGAAACTTTGTGCTCTGGACGAACGCGCAGCAGATGCAACTTACAGTCATTCTTGGTGAGTGTTAAGCTGTGGAAAGATTTCTAGCTGGTCGAGCAGAGGGTGAAAGAGAATAAACTGTGAATAACACACAAAGACGATATATTTCATCCAAAGCTTCATAGACCCCGGCCGGTGACGCCCATACTCAGAACGCTGATGTCATAATAGACCTTCGGCTAGGGCAAAGGAACTGGCCTCAGGCGCATTGTGCGCTTTCTAATGGCACAGCCCTGCTTGCAATTCTCATACGTGTGGGTTTCTTCAGCAGCTGTTCTTTCAAAACTGCAACTTCGTTACAGTCGAGACGGCTCATGCAACTCAACACCCCTTTGAAGCATGGAGGATGACTATATAAGCAACTAGCTTGACCGCGTCGAACGTTACCCCAGACACGGTTTACCCTCTTTGCGCAGCATGCTTCTAGCTTCTAGTCGAATAGTAGCATAGTAGAGCTCGTAGTAGTAAGGATCCTGGACAAGCTCAAGCATCAATCTATATCAAGACAATAGAGGTTTTCATATAGATACTCGTGTGATATTATGAAAGGCAGCGAAGAGCTTTTTCAAAGAATAAGACATGTAATATTATCATAAAAAGTCATTCTCAATAGAAAGATGGAAACAAGGAAAACAAAAAATCTATCTGGATGGCAAAGAGACAATCAGCATTCGTTCAAGCCAACAAATCGAGCCGATCCCCGCCGATCCGAACAACACAACACCAACAGCGCCAACACCAACAGAGCAAACAAAAGCCAAGCACACACAGAGGTCCTCAGTTACCGTTGTAAAAGTTACGCGCATACCGCCGACGTTATGCACATCAGCGGTAATAGCACAGTGTGAATAATGATTAGTTGTGGGTGATCATCAGCGAGCCTCTGTGCGTGTGACGTGCTCGGCATTTGCTGCGTTTGCGTTGGGAAGAGGCTCTTGCGGTGTGTTGTTCGAGACGAGGCAGGGAGGAGGAAGAAAGAGGAGATGCTTACACTTTGCTAGCGGCCAGACCTCCAGTATCCACCGATTTGTTCGACGATCTCGCGACGGTTCCCACGTTCTTGCTTTCGAAACGAATGAGTTCTGGCCGATGATGGACGAGGAGATAGATTTTGGGTAAACCTCTCCTCTATATACGAAATTTCGCGCTTGGACTCCTGGGTCGAGCTTCTGTGCGCTTCGAAATTCTGGCTGAGATTGCAACCCCGGGAAATGAAGTGTAATATCTGGAGTAAAAGCTAAACAACACCTCCGAACGCGTTTCACATGTCGGAACATGAACCGTTTGAGAATGTTCTGTGCAATGTTTCCCCTATGCTATGAAGCAAGCATCTTTTGTACAGCAGGTTCTGAAAAGCTCCCTCAATCAACGCCAAGGAAGTGCTATTGAGACGTGAAACCCAAACTTCCGCCCGTATCGTAGCATGTCAACGCCTTCCGATCCGGTCAACCCTTGTCCCGGATTACCGCTGATCCATAGCTACAGTTACCATTCCGCTCTACCCCTCGAAGATGTGATGACGGTAAAGGAAGACGGAGAGAGCGTCAAGGAGACTTGGATCATGGGAATTGATGAGGCTGGTCGAGGTCGTAGGTCGCGATAGTCAAGTCCGCGAGAGTATACCGATGCTGAATCTACCTCTGTCGACCGTATATCACAGCTGTTTTAGGTAAGAGTGCACGCGTCATACTGGACCGTTTTCGTGAAAGTAATAAAGCAACCTTCCAACATAGGGCCGATGGTGTATGCAGCCGCGTATTGTCCGAAATCGTTCCAGGTGGAGCTAGAAGAACTGGGGTTTGACGGTAGGTAATACTCGATGGTTGTCAATCGGAGGAAAAGCGCAGATGGCTCATGCTTCTGCTCAGACTCCAAGGCTTTGTCTCCTGAAACTCGAGATAGACTATGGGTAAGCTCTCGCCTGTAAAATGATCGATGTCAAGAACGGAGCTCATACACAAGCCGCCTGCTACAGAACGCTTTCACGGAATACCCCAACCTCTGCTATTCTTCCAACATTCTGAGTCCTCAAGATATCTCCAAACATATGCTTAAACGAGTTCCATTCAATCTAAATCGTCAGGCGGAGGTAAGCACCCTATGCTATTCGTGCTCGATGTCTGTTTCTGGGCTGATATAGCCCGCGAAATGCTTCGTAGGAATCGACGATAGGTTTGATACGGGATACGCTGAAGCGCGGGGTGAACATCACGGACGTACGTCTTGATCTGGCTATGTGAGGAGACGAGTGTCAGCTGACTTGCGAGATGCAATACAGGTGTATGTAGATGCGTTGGGTCCAGCTCCCGCATGGGAAGCCAAACTCTCGGAAATATTTCCGTAAGTCGTCTCGGCCCTCGCTCTGCGAACCACAGGTAACGAACCATGATCTTTTGCACAGTGAACTCACGTTCACCGTCCGACCAAAAGCAGACTCGCTGTATAAAGTCGTGTCCGCAGCATCAATCATTGCAAAAGTAACACGAGATCGTATCATCGAGAACTGGATACATCCAGAATCACCTAGACTTCCGATGTGCCTTAAAGCGGTTCCTGTCCAAGCTGCATCAAAGGAGAAAGGGAAGAAGAAGGCCGTCGGGAGGAATGGAAAGGGTAAAGGCGCGAAAAAGGCTGCCGCTGTTGATGCTGTTGGTATGGATGATGAAGAAGCGCAGGAGCCGGTCAGGAAAAGGCGAAAGTTGCAGGAATTTGATAGCGAGACGTTGACGGAAGAGGCTGAAAGTCTGGGTGTGGAAACGCCGATAGAGAAGGACGGGGATGAATTGCACGTCATGATGGTGGAAGAACGGGGTAGTGGCTATCCGTCAGGTAAGAGCTGTTTCCAGTGTACATTGCATGTACCCTCTTGTTGATCCTGGCTACTATGCACACAGATCCGAAAACTCAGGCATACCTAAGAGCCGCATTTGATCCAATCTTTGGGTATCCGTCTATCGTGCGTTTCAGCTGGGGAACCGTGAAAATAGCGATGGACAAGAACGGGGTGCCGTGCACCTGGTCAGTAGTCGAAGTTTCTTTCACTCCAAATGTGCTCTTGCTAAGAGATTCCTCAATACAGGATTGACGATCCGATATTGACGAATCGGATGAAATTTTTCGACTCTGCGCATGATCAAGGAAAACCAAAGATGTGGAAGGAGATAGGTTTAGCCAGCGTGGGGGAGTTGTGAGAGTTGTATGGGGCAAGAGCGAAGACCGAGAACCGTTCGAACCAAGTTGTAAGGTTGTCGATATAGCAGATGGATAATACACTGTTGTACAGGAGTATGAGGGATACAACAAAAGAGCCGAGTGGCGCCTCAAGTGCGCCAGTCTATCTCGTTTCCGAGCTGCAGATCGGAGCCAACCTAATGTACCGTTTAAACCACTATAGAAAAGACGAGGATAAGCATGACATGAGCGAGCAGATGGGTCTGGAAACACTTACGAAGAACAGCATTGATGCATCCGTCGTTCTCGGGGTTATTTGTGATTTGAGCGTACTCTGATCGCGAGCAATGATCAGCCTGCGAATTCGTCCATTACGATACTGTAAAACAACGTACTAGCCCACACGACTTTACCACCAGTGGTAACCATACCGAGTTCCGCGACGTTCACTTCGATCACGGTACCCTTGGTCAATACACCCAACTGAGTGAAGAGCGGTGACTGAGGGTTCTTCTTTACACCGATAATTTGTAGCTGGAATGTAGCCTTCAAGTCCGGATGCGTAACGTTTGCCTTCTTGTATCGCATAGCCATGGGTCGGATGAATCGTTCCATTTTCACGGGCTTTCGGGTGAAGCCTTCTCCAACAAATGTCGCCTTGTTGACCATTCTCTTCCACGATTTGGACTTTCGGGATCCAGTCTTCAACACCTTGAACATTTCCTCCTCTGAAATTCCTCGGACCTTGGGCAAGGGTACAGAGTACTTTGCCGCCTTGTCCTTTCGACGTTCCTTAATACTCGTCGAAAGAGCCTTTGCATCTCGCTGGTTTTCTCGGTCGAGCAAGTACGTAGGCAAAGCGCCTTCCTGAACCGCACCATCGTCCTTGGACTTGACGTTTCGTTCGTCGTGTGCCTTGAGGGTCTTTTTGAGTTGGACCTTTTCGGAGTGTCGCTTGGCGTGATGAAGCTTGGCCTTTATACCGTAGAGTTTTTGCGAGACCGCTGACGACTTGTGCGATTCTCGGGCAGTCTTCTTTCGCCTGTGGGTAACGTACAAGTTGAGGCGTTGGAAGCAAGGAGATCCGAAATATTTGACTTACTGCCGCTCTTCATGATCCATACGCCTACCATGCTTCTTCCTGTGCTCTTCCATATACTCATTCTAGAGAAGAAAGGGTGAATCAGAACAGGCCATGGTGCTGGAAATGGTGCCGACAACTTACTTGAGGCTATGATTCGAAAGAGGAGCGATGCAACGTTTCTTTAGCGTGAATGACCAGATAGGCGGTGAATTCTCCACATACCATTTTGACTGTTGGATGTTACTTGATGAAGGGAGAGGGAGGACAAGAACGTTGTTGAATAGCCATAAATTTGAGAAAATCCTATGAAACCATCAATAATATAGAACGATAGAGTCGTTGGAGTGTTCGCCTTTGCAAAATCCCAGTCACGTGCGTATATTGTCGGCGTTCCCGAACGCGTTGAATTAGCATCCGCGCTCTGCTTGTCCCTTAGCTTGATGATGTTCAGATATTGCATGTTCAGCCAGTATAAACTCTGATAACAAGACATGTAATGCAACTGTGTGATGAAAGCTTCTGTCTTGGTGAGCAGCTACTGCGCATGAGGATCGACTAGTTGCTTGTTTCGCCGACCTCAACTCGCCAGCTCACTCTCCAAGTCGCCCGACATACCATGACTATCGAGCCGACTTGGGCATCAATATGGAACATATTGTAAGGGAGCAGCGGTCTATCAGGATGGCGCCAGGAGAAGAACGAGTAGACGTCGATTCTCTCAAGAAAGGCAAACGCACATATCCGCCTGGATCGTATATTGGTGGTGAACTCATCGTTTTGAACGCCAAAGCCGCCGGCCAACCGCTCGTGTTTCATCTCTCCACGAAAAGTCGACAAGGTCGTTCCAACCTCATCATACAATGCGGAAAATTCCCAGCAGTACTGAACGGGAACAGCGCTTTGGAAAAGGCGTACACATTTTTGGAAGCTAGGTTTCGTCAATACATTCGCATACAGGCAGATTTCGAGGGACTGGAGGTTCTGGATGTGGTAACAACGAAGGGTAAACCTAAGCGTATTGATATACGGTATGGTGCAGGTGGTGCAATTCTGGCCCAAGATGGAGGGGTTGTGCATATTGTCAACGATGCTGGTACGCGCAACATCCTCGCATCGGTCATGTGCCAAATTGCTGACGGCAGTCCGCCACCCAGTCGCCAGTTGGTTCCCTTCGCAGAGTTCTTCAGAAGAGGCCGATGCGCAACAATCAGCGGGAAGCCACTCGTCGACAAAAACACCTCCGGCAGCGCAGAATAGTCCATTGGCTATATTTCCAACCAGTCCTCCGACTAGCGAACCTCCGATGCCTGTAGAGCAACGGGAAATCAATAGCTCGAATCAAAGCCGCGTCCGCAAACTTCAGAGCCGAGAAGCTGACTTGCCACCAGGTGGTTCCAATATCAAGAAACTCAGGACCGAGCGAGAAGGCCATAGTGCACAGGCGGTACATGGGAATATGACCTCTCCAGCACTCAAACCGGCTCACTCAAATACGAATAACAAACCTGTATCACCCGATCACAAACCAGTCTCACACGCTCAAACGGCTCCACCTCATACTGCCGTAGCTTCGCGACGATCACTAGCGTCCAACTCGTCTGCTGAGAAACAGCTTGTGTTAACGGTAATTTTCCAGTGCAACAGGTTTATGACTGTTTACTAACGGTTTGCGACCCCTTCAGGCAGATTCGGTAGCCCAAATCGCAGGTAGGCCCGACGAACCAGTCACAGCCAATGTAACATCCGGCGCTCCAAAAGATTCGGTGGACTCAGCGAAAGGCTTCCGGATATCTCAGCTTCTGGCGGATCCAACGTTACTCAGTCAGTTGTCGCTTCAGCAACGGGAGGCGTTACGCAAGGCCGCAGAGCAGAAATGGCTTCTTCGTAATCCACTATTTACGCCAGACGTCACTGTAGAGGTTGAATCCGACCCTCCGGCTGCAGAGAGACGACGCGCGGATACCGACTCGCTGAGCACGGCAGCGACAGCGTCAGCTATACCGGTTTCAGCGACTTCGGACTTACAGTCATCGCGAACAGTCGGCTTTGAAAATGACGTCTCCGCTCTTGCAGCGGAAGGTGGATTGATTGTACCTGTATGTCGATAGTCCCAGGCGTCTCGGCTTTGGACTGACGTTTCCTGCTTTGTTTCATACCGGCAACCTAGGGTACTCGAACTACAAGCAAAGTCATTTATCCATCGTTAGAAGAGATGCATTCTTTGGGTTCAGGTTTGTCTCCGCTGGTAAACGTAATTGCGATTGTATGTGATTTGAGCGCACCAAGAGCACTTGGACGTCGAGGTAGGAAAGTGCATACTGAATAACAGCATATCCTAGGTGGTCTGACTGTTTCACTTACCGTTGCCTACAGGCGATGTTCTGCACAGGGTCCGCCTTGCCGATCCCAGTCGGCCTCGTGAAGGGCCGTGGCTGTCCCTCTTCACGCGCTCTGACGAGCAGCCTCTTCCTTCCAATCTTCCACTGGGTTCCGTCATGCTTGTCCGCGGCGCCAAGGTGAGTCAAAGTGCACTTTGCAAAATGATGCACTGGTTGATATATCATCTTTAACCCAGTTGCATCGTGATAATTATTTCGATTTGAAATGTCCTGCACATGCTGATTGGACATACAGCTTACTTATTCCGGACGCCTCTGGAAACCCTCGGTTCGTTGAAGGTGTAGGCAAGCGACACATGGAAGCGCCGTCTCTATCGCAGATCGAAAGGAGTAAGATGCTCGAGCTGCAGCACTGGTATTTTGCTAGATTTCCAGTCGCACAAGTAGATCCGGAATCGGGAAACGATGTTGGGGAATATCAAGAAGGACGAGGCAGCAGTCGTGCCAAAACGTGGCGTTCAGCGAGAGACAGGGATTTCTGCGATCTCACGGTCGAGGTTTGTACTTTCCTTTGCAATGACTGGTTCCAGCGTAGCTAACGGACTCTCTTGTCGTCTTCTTTGTTGTAGGTACTTCATGTTCGCGAGACTTCTTTTCCGACGAAAAGAGAATTACTCGTGACCGATTACACCAAGAACGACAGCTTTATGTGCAACGAATATCATACAACGGATTTTCCAGAAGTCGGTTATATCACGCTTCTAACCTTGTGGGATGGAGTCGCTCTCTCAGCCGACCTCAACGTAATCAACGATGGTGATATTGTGACATTTCGTAACGTGGCCATCAAGGCTACTTCGACACGATACGGAATAGAGGGCAATGTTCGGGAAGCAACGGATAGGAATGGCGTTCCATTCAAACGTTTCCGAGTGTTGGATCCACAAGCCGATCCTCAGGCAGCTGAACTCATACGGTATGTCCTTGCCGGTCATTATGACGGGCCATGAAGACGAGCTGACTGGCCTTTCCGAGACCAGTCGTCGGGACCGTCTTAAACAGGAAACGCGCGAAAAGCAACGCAGCGAAACGATCCCTGTCCCTCTACAACCCTACGTACCATCCACATTGAACCATCATCCGTTAAGCGTATCAAACTCGGCACTGGCCGCAATCAAAACTAGACACAGCACACAGCCCTTGAGCAGTATTACAGATATCCTGAGCAATCCCGTTCCCGACAATGCTTTCCGATTAAAAGCTTGGGTCTGCAAAATACAACCGAGAACACTCAACGCACAGGGGGAAGAGAGCAAGCGTCTGAGAGATCTGGTTGTCAGAAGGTGTAAAACATGCGATCGCTGGTGAGTTTTCGTTTCATCCGAGCTACTGATCCGGATGTGCTGATACGCTCCTGCGTTCCAGCTTTGAACAGAAATACTGTGTCTGGTGCAAGACAATGCTCTCGGACTATTTAGAGTATCAGTACTTGTTTGTTATCCATCTCAAAGAGGATAGCAAGGATAAGACGGAGTCTCTCCCTGTAATTATTTCGAGCAGATACATGGTGAGGCCTCCGTAACAAACCCACCCTCTGCAGCGTTACTAAATCTCACTTTTCGTAATAGTCCAACGTTCTTCCCAGCCTTCCAGCAGTATCATTGATGGGAATTGACGAGGAGAAGGAACTGATAGCCGCTTGTCGCCAAGTTGAGGAGATGTTTCAGGGGCATGTTGCGAGCGGGACAAGACAATGCCCAGTGATAGACTGGTCATTGACGCGATTATCGACGAGGCGCGAAAGTCCGACTGAAGGTGTTTTCGCGAGCGGTATGCAGAGGGCGTTACCATAGACGAAATGAGACGATAATACGATACGAATCTTTGGAATGTCATCATCACATACAAAATACAGCAAGGTCTCCTTGATATACAATGTAGTCCGTCTCCCCGCTGTCGTGGTGGCCGCCTTCTGACGATTGATTACAGTGCTTTGACTCGAAACGCGCCGCGCTACTGAGGTTCCGTTGGTCTGGGATGCTATACCTTGGCGAAACTATCATATGTCGCGCAATGACTGACGCCGACCGTATTGTCCGCTGGAAGAGCTGTTGACTTAAAAGAGCTGTGAAGAAAGTGAGGGAAAAGAAATAAAAAGCGGCGCAAAGCCAACGACTGTCATGTCAATATCAACAAACTGTCATTACAGGAATGACGCAATGACGGACATGACTAGCTATTTCAGGCTACCACGTGGTCGGGAGTCGGGACTTTGCCAAATTTCCTTTCCAAAGCTATGACCCGCGCCGGAATTGCTCGACATGTTCTATGATGCTGACTGCCCCGGCTTTCCCTCAATTTAACGAGGTGATAGACGGGCGATACGTTGATCCGATCAATTCTGTTTTTGGCGTTCCTCCTTGCAGCTATCGTAGCGAGTCAAGTGCAGGTGACGAGAATCTGCTTCATTTACTTTCCGAGGTTGGTGTTTGAATCTCGTAGAGCCCATATACCAACGTACCGCATCCACCTACTTGCCACTTTATCCGCGAAGCATCCTCCTTATACCCCCATTCCCCAACCACACACGGCTGCCTTTCATCCAGCATGGACATTCCCGACCGCATTGGACGCAAATTCTATCCATTCTCCCGCTTTATCGGGTATCGTCCGGGAGACAGTGCACAACAACCGATATTCATGGCCAAGTTTCGAAACAAGCCATGGGTCAAGAAGACGGAAAACATCATACAGACTCTGGTGGGGGCTTGGGTAGCGTTGACTTTGTTGGGTGAGTTTCGTTGACTGGGATGTGTGCGAGAAATAGGCCTCGCTGAGCTTGCCGGTCATCGCGTTTTGGTAGCCTTGACCGCTAGAGCAGCGCCGTTTCATGCTAGGCATGTTCCAACCATCGTAGGATCTTTCGGCGCAGGTAAGAAGCATTCTCGGAGCAGAGAAATAAGTCAGCTCATTGAAGAATCCTTCGTTCGTGTAGAGGCCGTGTTACTGTATGCTGCTCCAGTAAGTCACAATTTCTCCATATTGTGTATGAAGATTGGCTGACCGTTGTGGCCTTCTAGACATCACCCATGGTACGTCACCAGCCTGCAAGGTTACCGATGTCGTATTACTCATTCTAGCGGTGTTCAGGCTCAACCGAGAAACATCGCTATCTCGATGCCCGTCTCTGCCGTGATCGGTATGGGAGTCGGGAAACTCTTTGCTATGCAGGACAACAGTCTGTTCCCAAGCGAGTACGGCAAACAATGGGCATCGTCGTCGACGGCTGTTGCCTTGAGTTTACTTGTCACTCAGGAATTCTCCGTGCCGTAAGTCGAGTCGTGTGCTGCGTGGCAGTGGTCAGTACTTAATGAGTCGTGTTCCTTGATTTTTATAGACACCCTCCTGGAGGTGCTACTGCCCTTTTAGCTGCGTCTAATCAACAGATATTCGATCTAGGATGGTTTTGTTCGTATCTCGTATACCGAATGGTGCGACCGGCTCGTTGCTTACTGGTTGCGGGTTTTAGATGTTGGATACGTAATGACGGGCAGTATGATCATGCTGGGATGGGCGTTGATCGTTAACAGTGAGTGGCACCACTGTCTCTCCCACAAGATCCTTTGGCTGACAGGTTCTGAATCCACTTACTCTAGATATCGGAAGAAGAAGGTATGTCACATCTCCATATCCAACATTTCTCTTTGAACGAACAAGCAACCAACTTTCTTTCCCACCTCAGATATCCCCAATACTGGACATCGCCGGAACTGATTCCTCACGATGACCATCCTTCTGAAAAACAGCAGTTGCAGACTGCTCCTGGAAGTGCGAAGCCTGGCGAGAGGCAAGCATAAGAAACGGTCATTACCCACTAACATGAGGGCGGACATTGTGCCGACGTCGCACTCTGCGCCGCGCGAATTACGGAAGGGATGTTTGCTTGATGGAGGAGAGGATAATCATGACATACTAGGATCACTTGGCAGCGATATCACTGTATCCATATCAACTTTTATAATATGCAGCTTTGCAAGTCTACCATATCCACTTGACTGAGCTTTGGGCGGCAGCTGGCGTATTCACCTTTGACTCTTTGGATTGCAGCTCACGTCGGCACCTTGGCGGTGCACAATCGAATTCCTTACGAAGCTGGGTTGCTACGTTCAGCTAGGCAATCCAAGGGATACTCGGGGTATCTCAACCCGGACAAGGTGGAGTCGCAGCTACACCAGCTGCTGCAGATTGTTACATGGTGCAGTGGACCGACTCGTGCCTCGATATCAGAGTCGATAGTGGGCCTTCCCGCCTGAGGGGCACAGGATATCAGTCGCGCACTTGCGTCACACGTACTTACCATCGCGTGCATTTTTTCCGGCCCTTCTTCAATGCCTCGGTAATCTTCCATGAATTGAAATAAAGGTGCTCGGCGACAAATGCAGTCTCTCCGAGTACCGCATTCACCACGAGGTCATCGCTGCTCGCACTACTATCCAGACAATCAGTACATAATCGCACGTGGCAAGAATCACACAGTGTTGCAGAATGTGACCTATTGATCGGATCCTATCATTCAGAAGGCCGCTACACCCTTCCTCTCGTCTTTGCCTGTTTGCCTCCCGAAGAGTTGCCACACCACGAATACGATGCAGAGCAGGAACCAGTATCCAGAAGAACGATTAAAGAGAAATAAAACTGATTCTGTGCTGCGCTCGATTTTTTGTCTACTGATCGGACCTCGCAAGATGCGTCGACCAATACCTGTTGGTTGATTCAGACCATTCAACTATCCCTTAACCACCCCACCACGACAAAGAAGCACCATCATGTCATGGTTTCTTTCCTCCCCCCTCTCGGCCACCACCAGGTATGAACCACCTCACAATGAAGAGAGACCATGATAAGAGAAATCGAACAAGCGTGCTGTACAACTATTATACCCGTCTTCCGTACAACCAAAAACACACACACAAAACATCCACCATCATGCACCAACAGCAACATCAACGCAAGACGTCCACACGATGAAACTAGGCGCCGCTGCTGCCGCCTCCGCGTGCCCCTCCCGCTCCCGCTCCTCCTCCTCCGACACCACCCGCACCCACGCCCGCGCTGCTCGAATCACTCTTCGTGGAAAGCCCATGCAAGGCCCATCCCATACCCTTGACTCCATCCGCTGGTCCCGTCGCCGTCGTCGTCGTCGTTCCGCCCACACTAGTCGCGGCACCACCACCGGATACACCCCGCGTCATCGCAAGTAACGTTTCCAGCCGTTTCTGTTCTCCATCTGTGCCCACGCCCGCTGTGCCCGTCCCTTTTATCGAGGTGGTGTTGGTGTTGGCAGTGATCATGCCCGGACCGTCTTCCTGATCCACATCCATCCCTCCGCCTCCACCTCGGCCCTCTGAACCATGTTGATTCTTGCCGCGGTCATAACTATCCACGACGACGAGCGCCCGTGCACGTGAGACAGCCCACGAGAGGTACGCGGCACGTCCGAATTCCCATTCCCTCGTAAACGCCGCTCCGCCTCCTGAGCCAGCGCCTGTATTTCCGCTACCGGCGCCAGCACTGCCAGCCGCGGCGACGGCGCCGGCGGAGGAGGAGGAGAATGGATCCAACTGGTTTGTCATTCGTGCTGCTGCAGCGGGTGGGTGTGAGGGCAAGGGAACGACCGTCTCGAATTCCCGGGAGAGGGTGTTGTATAGTGTATCCATGTGCGAGGTGATGGTTCTTGCTGTGTTTGGGAGGGAGGTGACTACGAACGGACCATCAATGGTGGATGTCAGAATACCGAGAGAACCAGGCGCCGGGGGAGGGGGGTGGGGGGCAGGCAAGAATGTTTAAGGAAAGCCCGGGGGGGGGGGGGGGGGGGGGGGGCGACTCACGTCCCGCCTCTTTCCCAGCCAACGTCGTGATAAACCCAATCGCGTCCTTTTGCCGCTGCAGCGCTTTCACTTTTTCGCCGACCGTCCGATCCGCCATGGTGAGCCCGTGGTTGAGTTTCCGCATCTGTGAGTGAGTGCGGGAGGGGGCAGGAGAACGAGAAGGGTCGAGGAGAATAGAGGCCGTTAGGATGGTTGTACAAGTAGGCGGGAAACCGAAACCGAACCGAACGAACGAAACGAAACGAAACGAAACGAAACGAACGAACGAAACGTACATTCTCAACCTGTTCCCTCAACTCTTCGATATTCCTCTGTACTGCGATTTCACCTTCTGGTAGTCCCGCTACATACGCACCACGATCAAAGTCTAGTCCTTGGTGCCACGGCTGTGCGCGCGGTCGGTTGTCATCGTCGTTGGTTGGTTGGTTGGTTGGTTGGTTGGTTGGTTGGTTGGTTAGTAACGGCGAAGAAGAGAGGGAGAAGAAGAGAAGAAGAGAGGTACACGTACGAGCGTCAACCGCAACTCTTCAGGAATCTCAAACGTATTCCGTAACGCCCAACTCGTCAGTTTATCGAGCGCGGTGTCCATGTGGTCGTTTAAGAGCGTTTCTAGTCCGTGGAGGCCCTACGTGTGGGGGGAAAGGGGGAAGGGGGGAGGAAAGACAGGGTCAGATACGGCGGGTGGTGGTGGTTATGGATGTCGTGTGGGAATGAGGAAAGGGTAAAGAACGTACCTGATCTACTTCAAGCATCATCTCTTCCTCCCCACCCTCTCCTCCCGCCTTCCCTGCCTTTCCCTTGGCACGATCACCCCCAGCCCCGGCGGCGGCGGCGGCAGACAACCTGACAACCTTACTCAACCAATTCTCAATCGTCAGTACCGTCTTATCCACCTGCTGACGTGCGGATTCAGTGATATCCTGGAGAAGCTCTGTTGGTTGGAATCCTAGGATCTGTGCGCGTGGGGAGGGTGTCAGAACATCTCGAGGTAAAGCGGAGAGAAAGGGGGGGGGGGCAGGGAGACGCGTGCGTGCGTGCGTGCCAGGGGAAAGGAAAGGGAACACGGTGGGGAAAAACTAACTTCTACGAGCAACGCCGCTTTCTCCTCGTCATTCAATTTCTCTCCACCTCCTACGATCTCGGTATCCAGCTTGGTACTCCTCCTCCTCCTCCCTCCGCCTGCCTCTTCCGCCTGATCCTTATCACCCAACAACCCCAACCCCGACTGCGGAGGAACATACCCAGGCGTACAACTACCGGGTAACAACGTCTCTGCTTGTTCTAGTGCTGTTGTTGGTGTTGGTGTTGGCGCTGCTGCTGCTGATGATTTCCGTTTCAGGCTTTGGCGGGGTTTACTAGTGGAGGTGGACATTTCAGACGTGGGTGTGGGTGTGGCTATAGGGGCTGCTGCTGCTGCTGGTGGTTTACGTGGTTGGGTGAAATGAAAAGTAGATGGTTGAGGTAGTGGTGGTGGATGAGTTTGTTTACATTTCATTTCAGGTGGAGTGGTGCGCCCGGTGCATTACAGCAGTGGGAGGGAGGGTGGGTTCATCATCATTTCACCCCTTTACCTTGTCTTCCCCTTCCCCTCCCCTTGACACCAACCATCCATCCATCATGCCACACGACCACCACCCGCCACCACCCACCCCAAACCCCACATACCTAGCCATCACAGAATCCATCTCCTTGCACAAATACCACGTACAAAACACCATCCTCACACTCCTCTCCCTCCCCGCTGTCCCGTGGGAATCGCTCATCCCGCCGCCGCGTGTCTCGTTGGAACAGGCAGAGGAGCATGTGCGTGGTGTGAGGAGGGGCTGTGGAGTGAGGGAGGATGGCGGGCGTGGGGGACAGGAGCAAGGGGAGGAGCAGCGGCAGGAGCAAGGAGAGGACAGAGGCAAGGTCCTTGATGTCGAGGAAGAAGCGAGGACGGTGGTGGAGCGTTTGAAGAGGGAGGAACAAGAGACGGGAACAGCCGCATCGATACTGGTGGAACTCGAGTACGTCGTTGGGCCTTCCCTCGACCTCACCTCATCCTCAACCTCATCCCCATCCTTCCTTTCCCTTTCCTTTCCTTTCACCCACCTTTCCTTCTCCCGCACTAACCACCACCACCACCTCCTACCTACCCCAGAGAACACCCATACAAACTCATCCTCCCCGACCTCGACCAACTCACCAACGACCAACGAACGGCACTAGCGCTCCACGCTCGCCACACACGGATCATCGATGCGTTACGTGCGCGGTTAAGAGGTGTGGAGGTCTTTGTTCCTGCTTCTGTTCCTGCACCTCCTTCGCCGGCGGCGGTGGTTAACCATTCCGGTCCGACTGCGACTCCAACTGCGACGTACCAACCACCACCACCACCACCACCACCCCACCAACGCCTCCGCACAATCGCACGCCTCCTCCCACGTTTCATAGGCGCAGCCATCAAGATCGAAATCGCACTATGGATGATCACCCGTTCCCTCCACCCTTCCTCGGACTGGCGGTACTGGGCGTTCGTACTGGCTGGGGTGGGGTGGTGGGTGTGGGAATGTGTGGGTGTTTATCGTGCGGAGCGGGAGCGGGGGAGGGTTGTTCGGGAGAGGGAGAGGGAGAGGGAGAGGGAGGTGCGTGTCCCGCAGGAGGGGCAGGAGGCCGTTGGACGACCTGTACCTCCCGCCGCCGCTGTTGACCCAGGAAACCGACAGCAGCAGCAGCAGCAGCAGCAGCAACCTGCCGCTCCACGACGGACGCGAGGAAACAACAACCGCAACAACACAAGACCAAACCCTCTCCCCTTCCTTGGACTAGCATACGAACGCCGCCTCCTCCGTCTCTTCTACCTCCCTCCCTCCTCGTCAAACTCCCACCCCACCACCACCACCACCACCACCCCACCAACAAACCCGCACAGAATCCCCACAAAAGACACCAACCTCCCCCTCGCCCCTGCGGATCCATCAATCGCGTGGACCTACCTCTTTATCCCCATGTACGTGTGTGTGCTCAGTCTTTGGCCGGCCGGGGAAGCGGCGAGGAAACGCGCGATCAGGGAACGGGAGGGGGATATGCGGGCGTTGAGTGCGAGGTTGGGGGAGGGGGTTGCTGTGGCTGAGGCTGAGGCTGGGGCTGAGGCTGAGGTGCAGCGGCGGGCGAGTGAGCAGCAGCGGGAGGGGGCAGGGCAAGGCGCGAGTGAGGATGGTACGCGATCGTTACCTCATGATCCAACACAACAACCACCACCTCTACCAACTCCCACAACCACAACTCCCGCAGCCACAACAGACGCCGCAACAACAACCGCAACCGCAACCGCCCCCTCAGTCATCCCACGCAACCTCTCCCCCGCCTCGGAGCGGTACTGGCGCCGCATCCTAGCGAGAGGAGAGACCATAGACTGGGACGAAGAACGAGCGGCGCAGGAGCGGGTGCTGGGTGCCGCTGGTCGCGGTGCGGGAGGGGGAGGGGCGGGACAAGATGAGGACGCGGAGGCGGGTGGGTTGGGGATGGGAATGGGGCTTTGGTAGTTTTTTTTTTTTTTGGTTTTGTTTGACGTTTTGTTTGACGTTGTTGGTTTGCTTGCCTGCCTTGACTGTGCTGCGATGGGCTGGTGATAGTTGGAGTATGGGAGTGGTGGTTGTTTGGGTGAGAGAGTGCGGGGTGTTGTACAGCTCTTGGGGGGGGGGGTTCCATCGTCAAGTTGCATTATTGTTTATAAATGTCTATATGGATGAATCTGAATCAGCCATTGGATCGTGCCTAGAGCGCCGAGTATGGGAGCATGCAGTACACCTTGTCATCGCTAATGAGGGCGGCGTTTTGATATGTGCCTACGGTGGTGACAGGAAGTGACTGGCAACATGTCTGTGTTGCATCATCATGCGATTACGGCGCCGTTCCTCAATCATCAAACGTCCTGTGTACATTCACGGCAACAGATAAACGACGTGTAGATCCTAGATCCATGAGTGATACCTATATGTTACCCACTCTGCGGAATTGCAACCCACCGTTGATCAGGTCAACAGTAGCACGAGGACGTGGTGAAGAGATGTAATAAGGAGAATAGGGAACAAGGCTTTGAAACTCGGTCGCATGATGGGAGACGAGACGGAGCGATCGACCAAGCTAAGAAGCAAAGGAAGCAACACTAACGTCAAGAGTGTATACATGTCGTACATAACATTCTGAATTCGTCTTCATATCCCCTGAGTGTCCCCTTGCTTTCCCTTCCCAATCGTCCAGACGTAGAACATCGACAACGACCGACCGACCGACCATGGCAGCAGCAACCACAGCAACCGCAAAAACCGTTTCCCAACCACTACAACTCGACCACCACCACGATACCCTGACAGACGATATCGGCGCCGCCTCCGCGCAGTCGTCTAATGGAGATGGACAGCACCAGGGCAAACGAAGGCGACGACGGGTGGTCAAGCCGAGTGGGAAAGTGACGTTGACGAGTTTGACAGAGAATAACGTGAGTGGCCGCGCACGCACGCACGCACGCACGCACGCACGCACGCACGCGCGCCAACGGGCCTCGGAGGATGGGTGCTAATGGTACCTCGTTCGTTTGTTGTGGATGATGATGATGGTAGCTTGGAACGGTAAAGACGATCATCTCGATAGTACGTCCGTCCGGTATTTCCTACCGCACCTCCATCCCCCTTCATGTCTTGTCACCTAACTCATGAAACCGGGTTTGCTGCTCCATTTAACCATCCAGACTCTGAACCACCGGTACCCTGACAAGGTATACAAAGAAGCGTTGGATGCGTCATTAGAAGATGTGAACAAGCTCAGTACGTCGATCTTGAGCTTAGTCAGGCCGCATTCATCATCCTTTTCCGGTAACTCATTCGGTTGCTTCCACTTGTAGTCTACTACAATGATATTCCTGGTAAGCCCCCCCCCCCCCCACCCACCCGCCTATTTCCACGTGCTCGGGGTTGTTCTCGCTGATCCGGATCCTCTTTCTGCAGTCGGAACCATCGTCTGTCGTATTCAACCAAAAGCAAAAGGTTCAACAGACGAAACACTAGAAATTCTTGCACTCGCGTACGTAGTTTGAGCCGCACACTTAGTCACGGTTCTTTCTTCGCCCGGCAACAATACTTGGTACGGCCAACTCACTTCACCATTTTTATCATCCGCAATCGTAGCATCCTCGCCCCGTACCGCTCTCTCGGACTCGGCACGGCCCTCCTCAACGCCGCCCTCGAATCAGGCAAGACGATCGAAGTCCCCGCAGCGGCAGCAACCAAGACCAGTCCCGCCACCGCCGGTCGGAAAAAGACGACCAGGGTTCAAGCGTGCGTTCAGCAGGGGAATGAGGAAGGAAAGAGGTTTTATTTGGAAAAGGGAGGGTTTAGGGAGGTTGAGCTGTATGTTTTTCGCGTCGTCGTAGTCGCGCTCGCTCGTGTGCTGCTGATGGAGGTCGAGTGACTCATGTTTTCTTGTTTTTTCGAGTGATAGGAAACAAGGCTATTATGCCAACCAGGATCCATCAGGAGCTTGGGTTCTAGAGAAATCACTCGTTTAGAAACAAAGAACGGCAAATGAACACCTTGACGAGGATGCGGCAGATCGATGTTACATTTTTTTTCGTAGACCACGCATGGACAACCACCTCTTGTACATGAACACGCACAACACCATGTCTATCATGCCACAGCGACCAAACCGTCAAGCGCCTCTCCATCCGCTCGACTCCATTTCCCACTGACCTTGCCCATCCACCGGCCTTTTGCTCCACCGCCCTTGACCCTTCCCTTTTCCTGGCCCGGCACTGCATCCAAGCCGGATTTCAGCTTGTCCCCGTACGCTTTGGCCAACTCCGGTGGGTTCGTCGTGAGCAACACGAGCGAGCCGGGTTCCGAGATGCCGTTGTTGGGCGCTGGGCTCACGGTTGAGTGAACGACAAGTGTGTAGCGGGGTGGTGCAATGTCCTTGTCACTGCCACTCGAAGCGGCTTTCAGTGCGTCAACGGCAGCGACATTCAACGCGGATAAAAACTCGAAATCGTGGGTCGCTTCCTCGGTCCTGCTAACTACCGCATAGCGCATTTCCTCTCCCTCGATCGTGCTCGTCTTCCAAACAACCACCCCTCCCAAGACTTTTGCCAATTCCTCCCTCATTCGCTCTTGCCCTCTCAACATGTCTCGTCTCCCTTGCTCCCGCTGCTCAACCCTCCCCGCCAATTCGCTCCGACTGCAGCCAACGACCGTCGCGGTGCGCGTCAACTCGCCCGAAGCGGCAATCAAGTGCCGCGTGGCTCGGTGGCCGGCAAGCATGAACAGACGGGTAGGTTTTTGGGATGCAGTGGTCGGTGGGAGGACGTGGATGAGGCCGATCTTCGATAGTACGGGGTGACTAGAGGGGGATGGGAAAGGTGTTAGATGGAGTTGCAGGAAGTGGTGAGGCCGAGGAAAAAGTGACTTGCTGTGTTCCGCAACATACTGCTCCCCCGAAAGCGCACCCAAACGTCGAACAAGTCGATAAAAAATCAGCGCAAACTCTTCTTTCGCTATTACTGCTTGACGGTGATGTAGAATGGCACACCGACTTACGATTCCGATCGTGTCCATCAATCACCGCGGTCCGAATGACACCCTATACAAACCCACAGAAGTACCCTCAGTTTCACCCCGCGCGAAGCCAAAATGCCAAAAAACATACCCCTGCATAATCCTTGGGCAAACCACGGGACTCTCTATCCGCCCATTCTTTTTGCTCTTCATCGTGTGCATCAAATCCTCCCTTCTGAATCCCTCCAAGCACACCGAGCCCTTCAGCTTCTTCCTTCCCCACAGAGGACTCGGCCGCCTCTGTCGCTGCATCTTGCGTACCCTCCTTTCCGGATACCGATTCCGGAGCACTTGGCGACGACTCTAACACAGCGCCACGTTTCTGCAAACGACTTTCAATCCACACGCGCACATCCTGCCCTTCCTCGTCCGCTCCCCAGTTCCGAGTAACGAGCTGATTGCATCGTTCCTCCATCGCGCTCGCTTCGGCGGGTGTGAGGGAACGCGGTAGTTCGATGTAGCATGGTTCTGTGGAAGGGTGTGGGGGCATGAACCAGGAGAGAGTGGGTAATCCGAGGTGGGTGTCGGTGATGGCGGAGAGGAGGTGCTGAGCTGTATGCTGTGTCATCTGTCAGTGAGGCAGTGAAGCGCCGCGCAAAAAAAACACACAAGGTGGCAAGGCGTATCAGCTTGCAGGGAATGTGCTTCTGTCACAGAGGGACTGAGACGAACCTGGTCATATCGCCGTTCCCAGTCGACTGTAACTGTACAAGTGGCCTCTCCACCGCCATTTCCGACTGCTTGCAACGCCTTGAGCGCATTCTCCTGCTCTTCAGGTCGATCCTCGGCGGGAAGTCGAACGATATGTAAAGCTGTCAACCCCCGTCTAAAGACATCTTGGATAACGAGTCTGACCAAGCGGCCGTCGGTCATAGGAGACGAGAATTCTAGGATACCGGTATCGTTCGGTTGTCCTCCACCTAGAGAAAATCGATAAGACCACACAAGAGAACTCGATGAGCAACTGCACAGTAAACCAGCGCTGAAAGGTGCAAGATGAAATCGTTGTGGCTTGCCTTCGGGGAAAAGAACGGTATCTTCCAGCTCGAGCTGCCACAACTCCCTTTCCCCTGTCTTGACATTCTTCTCCTCCTTCTTATCGCCACTCGGTACACCGGTATTCTTGCCAGCGACACCATCACTCTTATTCCCTTTCCCGGCCTTTCCTTTTCCCTTTTCCTTGTCCTTTCCCTTGCCGTCACCCTTCACCGGCTGTCCATTCGCAGTCTGCGCCGTCACACCTTTACTCCTCGCAACTGCTTCTTCTCCTGCAGGCTCCGCACGCAAGATCCGCGTGTCGAGAGAACGAAGGTATGGATCCCGCTGGCATGCTAAAACGCCTACGATTCGTGGCGATGGGAGTGTTTGGGGGTCTAGGTAGAACTTGTGATAGTCTTTTCGTACGACCGAGGCTGGTAGGTCGTCATGGTAAAGATGGTAGTCTTGAGATAAGGTAGGAATTGTCATGGTGTTTGATCAAGTTTAGGGAGAAAGCGAAGTGCGAGAAAGAAGGAGCAGCTTGACTATATAGATCAGGAAGCAAGAAGATAGTCGTACAGTCACCGCCTGCCTGATAGCTCGGATATGACCGTTGCTTGGCCATCAGCTTACCTAACGCGCCAGATGTCGGTGCTACACCCAGCATTGATATATCACGTCGGAGATGCTTGGACAAGAGAGGATGGCAATGCATTCACGATGTGCAAGGTCTGGTGATGGCTTGGGAGTCTTCGATGTTACGGCATAGCTGCCTAAGATGTTTGCATTCAACATTACAACCGCAAAAGTCATATATAATCTATGCTCCCGATCTGAGGAACGAAATCGTTCCCAAACTGTACGAAATCAAGTTCATCAACCGCACACTCTCCTTTTTCTGCTCTGCCAGTAATTCCTCCATAGTCGCTCGCAGCTCGCTGTTCTCCATGAAAAGATCCGAATGGATAGTCAAGCATACATTGAGTAATGCCTGAACGACTTCAAAGTCCCGGTGGGTCTTTAGTCGAGCAATCAGGGCCCGAAGGAATTTCTCGAGATGTTCGAGTGAAAGAAGGGACCGTATTTCCAAGTCGATCTTGGCAGGTGAAAGCGCTTTCACGTATTCGAAAAAGGCATTGTCTACGAACAAGCAGAAAAGTAAGACTCCTGCAGGATCGACAGAAGCAACAAGGTACGCACAGCCACCATGAGGGTCCTCTTTGGACAACCGGGCAGTAAAGTCGCTCTCCACGAATGCCGAGTCCAAGCCCGTTCGACGGCCAGCATTTTGCTCCCCATCACCTTTGGTGGGGATATCGAACCGCGTACCGAGTCCGTCATCAAGATTAGTGACAGTTGGCAAGAAGAACGGCGCTTGCTCAGGAGCCTTGGGCGCTTCCTTTGGCTTGTTTCTCATCTAGAAAATGAAGGCAAGTTTAGTAATAGGGATCTGAGTTCACCCGGCGTCAAGAAACGACTCACTCGAATAGTGTCCAAGTTGAGCAGGGTCTGCCACTTTGATCTCGGCACAAGAGACAATGTCATCATCTCCTCTGTAATTTGATCAGGTGTAGTGTAAATGTCCTGGTACTCGGGTTCGCCAACGGGCGTGATACCCTCGAGGTCTGTTGCAGAAAAAAATGAGTTTTCGCTCAATCATTTACTATTTTGACAAAAGATGGCTCACCTGCATCATCGTCAGTCCCGTGAACGGACGGCATCGACACATTCGTGATATCGTCCTCATCGATATGTCGAAGTGCAACTTCGCTGAACTGGGCCTTGTTCGCCCAGAGGTATACACCGACGCTATCAACTTGCGCAGTCGCCAAAAAGTCGCCGGTGGGTGAGAAAGTGACGGATGTAGAAATACTAGAGGTCCGGAAGGCGTCGACAAGTTGGCCAGTCGGGACGTCGAACGTGCGCACGATGGAATCCAGCGATGCAGCCACGAGCCATCTCGAATCTGGCGAAAAGGTCTGGAGGCGCGCGAATAATGAGTGCAATGTACTTTCTGCATCTGATCGAATGCTTACCAAGTCCAACACTCTGCCCTTGAACCCTGCCAATTCTCGTACTATTCTTCTCGTTTCAATGTCGATAAGCCTGACCACCAAGTCGTCACAGACAACTGCAAGCAAACCGCTATCTCGATTGAGGTTGATTTGGGTAACGTTTGATGGAAGCGACATTGTGTGTTCCAGCTGCGTCGTATGGAAATCAAAGAACTAGACGATCTCGCGAAAAGTAAGCATATCGGCACAGTTTCACACTGGACTAAACTTACGTTCAAGGTTCCGTCCAATGTTGCTGCCACCAAAACACTGTTCAGGGCATCCGTAGCAAGGCCCGTAATTGATTTGCCAACTCGAACAGCCTTGGATCGAGCCAAATTCCTGCTTTTCTGGGTTGGCTGGGTAACACCTGCAAGGTTGAAAACTTTACGCTCGTGTCCCGATTGCAAGTTCCAACACCGGATCTGGCCAGTAGATGATCCAGCAACTGCATAGTTTCCGCATGCCGTTACGCAGACAGTCTGGAACAGGGGGAAAAGATGGCTGAGTTGGATGCGATGAGGCGACCACACCTCAACAACCTCACCTTAACAGCTCCATCCTGAACATCCAATGCCCATCTTCCCGCTTTCTTGTCCTGAACCCGCCATGTTCTCGCATAAGAGTCGTTGACATGTGCAGTAACAACGTCCTCCCAGTCCTTGCTTCTCGTGCTTGAACTCGAGATGGCGAGGATCGGCTGGAACTTGAGAGAGGTGACAGAGACGGACAGATTGCTGGCCTTTTTCGCGAGCGAACCTGGAAATTCAGCGCCAGATTAGCCAGACATCACGAAAGTGTGCCTCAACCCGTACATACCTTGTGAGAGTTCATGACTCCTTGAGTCACGGACTACACTGGTGTACCTGAGCGCTCTATCCCTTCCTGCGCTAAGAATCTGCTTTCCGTCTTCTCCGTAGTACCTGATACAGCTGACGGGTGCATGATGGCCGGTTCGGAACTTTAACAGTCGTGGCATCGCTGTGTCGGCATCGAACACCCATTGCTACAAGCGGAGAATAATTGGCATACCGCGAGACGAGACGTGTACGACGGATGCTTACCTTGATACTGTTGTCTCCACTTGAACTGATCAAGAGTGGCTGTCCTTGTACCCACTGAAGGCCGTTGATAGGTGCTTCATGTGAATCACGCAAAACATGCAATATCCGACCTTTTGTACCGAGATCCCAAACTGCGATACTACCGCTCGTCGATGAGGTTGCCAAAATTGGCGGTCCGTCTATATCATGGCCGTAAGGATGCTGGCGGAGAAAGGCCAGCAGAAGGAGAACTCACCCATCCTGAACGATAGCCCTGCAATTCCTCCCTCTTCCATCTTGACATCGAATATCTCTTCTCCGATCTTGATATCCACCACATGGACGCGACCGTCTGCATGTCCTACACCAATGACGTCAATAGCTGGAGATTGAGCGATTGTTGTCACCGCTGCACTCGTATTCTTTGGTGGCGGGAAGGTATGAATCAGAGACCTGTGATTGACGGTAGTTAGTGCCGTTTCTACTGTCTATCTCATAGTAAAAATCAACTGACATGGTTCTCACGTTCCATAACTGCAATGCTCCCTCGACGCTTCCAACGATGACCTTATTCAGGTATGTTGCAGGATGAAGCATGGTCGTCGCACTGAAGGACGAATGGAACTTGATTTCACTTTCCAGCTCTTTGGAAGAGGGATAATCAGCCGCAAATATACTTCGATTACTGAAAGAAATCTTACCTAATGTCGAGATCTTCCATACCAAGAGACCCTTGCCGTCTTGCCGAAGTGCCAACAATTGTTCACCGAATATTAATATCTGTCCAAGCTTGACATCCGGTGATGAAGCAGAATAGGCTGCTATTTGCTTTCCACGTTGATACCGAATAACCTTTGGTCCAGCAGAGGCGAACAAGTCATTGTTGTGGACAGCCAAACTTGCGATATCTTCCTCTTCCTCGGGACCTATGGGGTTTGCAGAGTTCAGTAAGTGCATTCAGATACTAAATTGAGAACCGAAGCTCACCGACAAAGAGAAGGTTCATTTTCCCTGCGTCCCACATTGCCCAACTCCTTCCCAGGCAGCTAACAATATTGACATTGGGACCCTTCAGAGCGCCCTTGGCTGAGCGGACCTGCAACGCAAAGGGAACATCGTTTGAGATGAAGCCCAGAGCTCTAAACGGAGCAAAGAGTCGAGCTGTCGAACGCGATTTTGTAGTTTTGATTTCGCTTCCAGCGACAACTCGAGCCCGCTTATTGGGTCTGTCAACTTGAGGCGTCATTGTAGTAGCTGCAGAGTGCTTGCTTTGAGGAAAGCGTGGATTGCACTTTGAGCCACTCACCCCCACCTAAAGATAACTTGGGAGGATGCTCTCTCGCTCTGAATTTCTCCACGTGATCGAAGTGATCACAAAAAGCATAAGGATTGGGACGCACCCGCTCAGCCCAGTTCCAACCCTCCACTCTCCACTCTCCTCGGCAAGAAGCAACGCGAGAGGCGGATTTCCATTAAGTACGCAGAAAGTGGGGACTTGCGCGCCAGAAAAAAGTTTCCCGTCCCTTTCACGTCAAAGGCGAGTTAGCGAGCTGACATCGGACTTGAAGGCGAGCATATATACTTGTTCGTTCAGCCTTTCGCCACTCGTTGTCCTTTGGTGTATGAGATTTGCCTTGCCTTTTCGTCGAATATTCTACCACTTCTCCACGTCGCGTACAATCAGCGTTTCACACCCATTCGACACAAGGCGTTTCCAAATTTCAGCCCATCATCAGCCCATCATGTCTGGATTGTTGGAACCAATGGCGGTCGAAGGCCCGATAGCTGGATCGACTTCAGCCTCGGATCTCGCGCATCTTCCAAAGCTCCACGCTCCACCAGTTCCTGGAGACGATCATGGACATGACTTGCACGTAGTGGCGGACCATGAAGGCAGAGGTGTTGGTGATGCTATGGTGGAGTCGGAGTACGCTACGGATGGCAAGGGGAGGAAGCGTTCTGCGAGTTCTTCCGACGCTAACAACGTATGTATAATCTGGTTATATCTATACATGCCCGACTTGCCATACCATAGAGTTCTTGACTGATCCCGCTTGATGCCTGCTCGTCCTGGATCCTACTAATAGAACAAGAAAGCCAAAATCGAGTCAAGCAATGGCACGTTTAGCAAGAAACGAAAAGTCGTCGAGAGTGAAGATGAAGACGATGTCGACATGAATGTAAGTCGTCAGTCCACTATCCTTCATGTGAACAGGGTTAGGATGCATGAATAGCGAGATGTGTGCGACTGGAATGAAAGGAAGCCGTTGTGACGCGTTTATCGACCAAAATCGAGCTCATATCGTCTCTCTCTGTCTAGGGCCACGACTCAGAGGATGAGAAACCATTGTCGAAACCTGCCAAAGCTGCAAGTCTGGCTCAGGCCAAGCCTGAACCGGAGTCATCGGATGAAGATGTTCCCCTCGCCTCGATGAACGGTGCAAGCAAGCCAGCATCTGTTGACGATTCCGATTTATCAGAAGACGACAAACCTCTGGCCAAGAGCACGAGAAGAACCGCTAGCACAAACGGGACCGTCAAGAGCGAAAACACCGCCTCTCGCACCGCATCAGATGAGGAAAGCGCACAAGAGTCGAGCGATGCAGACGTACCGCTCGCCAAAAAGACAAAGGCTGCCGCTGCTAAAAAGGTCGCGGCGCCTCGAAAAAAGGCCGCAGCAGAGCCGAAGAAGGGTCGTGGAAAGGCCAAGATGGAGGAATCGGATTCAGACGATGAAAAGCCATTGAAGGCGATGCGAGGCAAGGGAAAGGCTGCTGTGAAGGCTGAGGTCAAGGATGAAAAGCCAAAGGGAAGGAAGAAGAAGACCGACGCGTGAGTTCTGGATGAAACTGCAGTAGAGGAAGCTGTCGCTGATGATCTGCCTTCTTTTTTTGGTTCCTGAAGTGAACAACAGGACGATGAAGATGATGCTGTTAGTCTTCGATGCAGCGTTAAACTTCCTCGTGATACTGATTGTTCATATCTTGTAGTACAAATGGTGGGAAGCTCAAGCGGAAGGAGACGGTAGTTCGAAATGGACCACTTTGGAACATAACGGTGTGCTTTTCCCTCCGGATTATCAGCCTCTACCAAAGAGCATCAGAATGAAATACAACGGTACGCCCATGTTTCTAGCGGCCTTCAGAGTAGACAGTCTCTGACATAGCAACCTTAGGCAAAGCCGTCACCTTGTCGCATGAAGCAGAAGAAGTCGCTGGTTTCTTCGCTGCACTGTTGGAAACGGATCACGCCCAGGATAAGACGTTTAGGAAAAACTTTTTCGAAGATTGGCTCAAAGTGCTGAAGGAGCATCCCTCAGTGAGTGGCAATATGGCGTCAAGCAAAAACTTGCACTGGGCACTAAATTTCTGCTTCAACACGTAGGTTGATAGCGCGCAGATCAAGGACTTGGAAAAGTGCGATTTCAGGCCGATGTATGAATACTTTGAGATACAGAAGGACAAGAAGAAGTCGTTGACAGCAGCTGAGAAAAAGAAGTGAGTATTTGCCAATATGCTTTCGGCGGACTTCTCAGCTGAACCGTGTGTTTTTCACAGGATCAAGGCGGAAAGGGACGAGATAGAGAAGCCTTACCTGTTCGCAACTATCGACGGCAGAAAGGAAAAGATCGGCAATTTCCGTGTGGAACCACCTGGATTGTTCAGAGGACGAGGAGAACACCCTAAAAAGGGCCGATTCAAGGTATGGCTTTTCTCTTGTATTTCCTTGCTCTGGCTAATCACGCAAAAATTGGGCAGTACCGACTGAAACCCGAAGATATCGTTATCAACATCGGTCCCGATGCACCTGTCCCTGTCCCTAACATTCCTGGAGAGTGGAAAACAGTAAGAGGTCTTAATCAAGCCATTCTTTTTAGACGGCTGATCGTTTGCGCCAGGTACAACATGACAACACTGTGACATGGTTAGCTCACTGGAAGGAAAATATCAACGGCAATTCGAAGTACGTTTTCCTGTCCGCTGGATCTACATGGAAGGGGCAGAGTGATAGGCAAAAGTTCGAAAAGGCTAGAGAATTACAGGTTCGTACGGAGATGTGAACGACTAGTCGATGACGATTCTAAAGCCTCTTTAAGTTTGCAGAAACACGTTGATCGAATCCGAAAGGACTATACTGCCGACCTCAAGAGCAAAATTATGGCTGACCGTCAAAGAGCTACCGCCATGTACTTGATTGACAAGCTGGCTTTGCGAGCGGGTAACGAGAAGGGAGAAGACGAAGCGGATACCGTCGGTTGTTGTTCCCTCCGGCTCGAACATGTCACTCTGCTTCCGAAAGACGAGGAGAACCCGGCCGACAGGATCCAGCTGTCCTTCCTCGGTAAAGATAGTATTCTCTACGAGCAAGTTGTCGAAGTCGATCCTCAGGTCTTTAAGAACATCAAGATTTTCAAAGCCGAGCCTAAAACGCAAGAGGATGATCTGTTCGACCGACTTACCGTAAGTCGTCCCTGTCTCAACCTACAGCTGTGTGCTTCTGCTGATTGCCGCTCTGTCCGATCAGACCGCCACCCTTAACAAACATCTCGGCAGTTATATGCCCGGTCTTACCGCAAAAGTGTTCCGAACATACAACGCTTCGTGGACTTTCCAGGAACAACTCGCATTCACACCAAAGGATGGCACGGTACAAGAGAAAATCGCTGCTTACAACAAAGCCAACAAGGACGTTGCCATCTTGTGTAACCATCAGAAGACAGTTAGCAAGACCCATGCTGCGTCTATGGAGAAGCTGGGTGACAAGGTTAGTCTTCCCTGATTCACAGGTCCGGGTCTTGGCTGACATTGTCATCGCTCGCTTGTGCAGTTGCTCGGTATGAAGTATCAACGCATGCGTCTGAGATATCAGCTCTTCAATCTGGATGCAAAGCAGAAGAAAAAGCATCCGGAATTGGCAGACGATGAATCTGATTTGGATGAAGAGTTCTTCGACCGTCACGAAAAGGCGTTGCTGGACACCGCGATCGAAAAGCTGACCAAGAAGTTCGAAAAGGACAATGCCAAAGCGATTGAAAACAAGGAGGATCCTCAACCCGAAAGTGCACTCAAGGAGAAGATCAAGGAGCTAAAGGCAGAAAACGCAAAGGTTATCAAGGAACGGAAAGCTAAAAAGGTGGACGCTGGAAAAGGTAAGTATTGGACGGGAGAAAAGTGTGATTGATGGATACTAACCATTCCATTCTATTAGCCGACGTTGAGAAGATCCTGACGCAGATCAAGAAGATGGATGATCGAATCAGCGCGTTCAAGGTGTCCCTGGAGGACCGAGAGAGCAACAAGACAGTCGCTTTGGGTACCTCGAAGTGAGTCTCAGGATCTGATGCACTATGGTTCGTTTTCTCATCTATCAAACGATCTTTGCTTTTCACAACCACTTTAGGATCAACTATATCGTGAGTGATCTCGTCGTGACGGCTTGTGGAGCGACGCTTACCATCACTTTTTCTTTTGCAGGATCCTCGACTTACTGTCGCATGGGCCAAGAAACACGATGTTCCGCTAGAAAGGCTCTTTTCAAAGGCAAGTTCCGAGCCTTTACTATGCCGACTTATATACTCATTCCGTCCGCGTTTCACAGACTCTACTTACCAAGTTCCCTTGGGCTGTCGCCGAAATCGAAGCTGATCCCGATTGGCGTTTCTAATCGGAAGAAATATTGGCACTTTATGCATCTACGCCGAAGCTCCATTGGCCTGCTTCGTGACGGTCCGTCCGAGGTGTGCGCATTGTATTTCGTGCTATTTACCGTTTCTCCACCTGCATAGTCTATAGAAAATTCGACGAACTCCTGAGTTCATGAATAGTTGTATCCCTTAGTAGGCATTCTCCGTAAATCATACAATCAACGTTACTTGCGGAATTGTTTCCGCTCACACTCTGACTGTGCATGTTGCCGTTCGACAAATGTAGACTGATATAACTCCACAAAGTAAACAAACCATCCGGGCTGGAGTTGTCTCACATGCATCCATCTCCTCGACGTATCTTGGTTCATTCGGCACGCCCAACAGTGAAGTTTCATAGACTGCGGCCTAGTCAATCGAGACGGTAGGCACTCTCATCATGCCAGCTACCACGCAACAGGAATGTCAGGCCTCAGTCGATGAATCCCCTGTGTCGGATCCGAATCAACGACCGGAACGATCCCACGGATCGCTTTCAACGCTTGCAACGCACCACGTGGACGGAGAGCAGCCCACAGACACCACTCGAATCAAGGCAGAGGCTATTGCAAGATGCATTCATTCCTCCCCGATAGAAGAATTGCCAGCGGAAATCATCGAGCTTATCGCCAAGGCCCTCCGCGACCAGGCGATGGTGGAAGAGGGGGCAGAACCCGATGACTTCTACAAAGCAGCTTCAGAATTATCCGACTCGCCCCCGCCTTGCAAATGTCAGGAAGGACAAGTACCACATCACGCGACGTGTTACATGCGGGCGAATACGAAGCACGGCTCGTGTGAGCCAAGCATCTCACTGTCCAGTACTTCCAAAAGACTTCGACAAGTTGTCTTTGACGATCGCCCTTTTCGGCTCAAAGTGACCAAATACTGTGTGAAGTCACTGCACGACCCTGCGCAAGTATGTGACTCGCTGCGTGGGAAAGTCAGGTGAGTATCATGCGTGGGATCATGTGGATACGCCCCCATCGTATTCACGCACCTGTCGGCAGTTGTGCAACCGAATTCCAGAGACCTTTGCGTTCGAGCCACAGACCGCCACGTCGTACCATCCGACAGAAGTCGGCTCGTTCAGCATTTACGTCTGTTTCCCAATGTTGAGAAATTCTTTTTGGACTGGGAGACAACTCTTTCACAGAAAGACAGCAGGCTAACAGTCTCGGAAGATATTCACGACTTTCCGGGGCTGAAGAAACTCGTCATCGACTCGAATCCTAGTCGGGCCGAATTTCCATTCGGCGGTGAGATGTTGCCATTGGACACATGGACTTCATGTGTACAGGATCTGGAAATGCTCTTCATGCATCTCCCCTTGGCGCATGTGACGGTGATGGAATTAAATCTGCGCGATTGGATCAATTCTCGCGACCTCTATTCCGCCTTGATATGCCTTCGACAAGCTTTAGAGAAGATGCGTTTCCCGCGATTGCAGATTCTCGCCACTATCATGGTTATCGAAGTGCGCTTCGTTGAAGGATGTATATGGGTCAGTCACGCCTTCTAACATGCCCTTTGCGCGTCTCGATTAACGATTTATAAACCGATGTAGACCGAGATCGAGCAGACATATGCAACTGCATTACAGCAAGATACCATTACGCAGATTGATCTCGACGTGCAACTCATGTTTGCAGGGTGCGCGAGCGTTGCTTCCGGAGAGCCGATATTTCCACCGTGGGACGACTCTCACGACGACATCTCTCCCCTACTCATGCCGACAAAGAATCGTCTCAAGCAATTTTTCTGGATGATCCAGAAATCATGCAGAAACCTACGTAGACTCTCAGTTAATGTGATTGGCGAGTCTACACATCCGGACGATGAGAAGGAGGGCTTGTCATATCACCTGTTGGCTTTCCGAATGGCGGAGGATCCCGACAATAATCGAGGGCTGTCACCTGCGATATGGGCGCAAAGTACATCATCAACATACCAGAATTCGGGACCCGTGAATGGTCACTATGATATGCTGGACTACGTGGTATATCAAGACGCGGTTGATTCACTCGCTCGAGTAGTAAAATGGCGGATGGCTGAGGCTGGCCCGGATAGTGATGCCGGAACGAACGGTGATGATGGAACCGATGACGACGAAACCGAAGAGGAAGCAGAAGATGATGATGGTGACACGGACAGTGAGGACGTGGCCGGGGACTGACGTACTCTCTAAGGTAAAGCTAAGATTCTCCTGCCACTGAAGGCGCTTGTCTTTCTTGTATGTGAGCGATGGGAGCACAGAGTGGCGGGTGAAACCAACTGCATTACACGCAGACCTTTGCATGTAAAAATGCGTTCTTTCTTGGGCCGAGTGATTTTGACCAAGGTGAGACACGGCCCGAGACGCCATGTAGTCGGTGACGCCATGTAGTTGCATGTAGCTGGTGACAGATCCCACTTCTCTTCTCGCAAGATGCGCGGTCGCTGCAAACGTTGAAAGACAACATTACCGCTGTTAAAGGAGGACTTTGTTAACGGGGAAGATATACGGGGGGAAGCTGCGCAGGTGACAGTGATGTTGTAAACGTGGGTTCGAGCTCTGTGCGACTGGTGCGACTTCGTCCGTCAATACATGTACATCCCTTGTTGGCCATATCGCATGGCTCCTCTTTTGCTCGGTGGAGCTCTGTTAAATGCAGTTCAACATGTATCAAGGCTACTCAAGCTTTCCAACCTAAGTAACATTGTGAGCCCTTCAAAGCGTCAAAGAGACTGCCAGCTGAACAGGCTGGCAAGGTACTGGGTGGTGGGTGGAGGAGGAGGAGGAGGAGGAGGAGGACTGGGATAACGTCAGGGCCCTGAACTCAAACGAGAGGCGTGAAGCAACAACGTGTACTTCTTCGACTATTCAATTCGCATCAGAATCTGTCCAGCGCTTTGGTCTTCGCCGAGAAGAGAATTGAGCCGAAGTTACAAGCATTTCATTGTCGAAGCTTCAAAGATGTGGCGTCTTTGCTTTTGTCAACCCAGTAGTGTCAAAGTAGCTGACACCCCATCCCCTTCTCTCTGAAACGTCAATGTCGGCGTGCACAGAAAGAATGTTAAACAATAGTATGCAATGCGATAAGGTAGAATACAACATTCCGGTATCGTGTCATGAGCCGAGTCTACACGCTACAAACAAACACGTCAGATATATACGAGAACGAGAACCAAAGAACCAAATGCACCGAGACTAGCCATCACAACGGTATACTACTATGCATCCAAGAAGCGGAACAAACAACCCGGGTTCGAGTCTAGATGACTAAAGATTACAATGCAGGCAAGGCGATGGAAAGACGATGTTGTTGTTGTTATTGCTGAGAGTCGAAAACTTGTGGAAGGAGAACCGAAAAAGTGCTGTATTTCTATGCGGTGTACAAAAACGAGCCGAGTGCCATCCATCTTTCTCGTGGCGGGGTTTCTATGCACTCGAGTTTCTAGAAATTTCGGTAGGAGCGCCGGAAGATGCACTGCTCATTCCGGTGGAAGCAGGCGCATTGTTCAAAGACTGAGCGGGAACGTTCTGTTGCGCCTGTTCTCCGGCATCGAGACCCAAAGCGACTTGTTTGAGACCCGACGCGAGTGCATCAAGCGCTTCATTGTCGTCGTCTGTTCCTCTACCCGAATCGTGCGCCGCGACTTGTCGGGTCCCGATAGCGCCTACGTGACCGGCCGAGCTCGAATACATATTCGGGTACGCATCCAACGGGGTCGAGCGACTTTCCGGTGAAAGTAGTGCCGTGGGCGAGATGAAACTGGGTGAACTCATGCCATATAAGTGGTTACCGCCACCGTTCTTGAACTGGGAGGGCCCAGCACCGAAAGGCAAGAATGCGGGAAGAGGAGAAGTACCGTTGTTTGGCGCTTGTTGGTAGTGATTGTTGCCGTTATACGCAAAGCCGGAATCGGGTGCAGGTACAGCACCTTGCGCCCCTCCATAATTGAGGTTTTGAGCAGGCCCAACCGAGTACGCACGACGAGCGCCCGCGCTGTTGGTGGCGTTGTTGTGGAACGTCGATGGTGCTGCCGATGGCGGGGAAGCGTATCGGCCGTAACCATTGGCAGATGCGCCTGCCTGAGCCGGTCGAGCGTCAAAGCCGTTTCCGGTGGGCATACCGGCACCACCCCGACCTGCGTTCCCGCTCACTCTTCTGCCTGGTAGACCGCCACCGGGTACACGAGGATCCATGACCGGCGGTAATCGATGATGACTCGCGGCTTGACGAGGGGAAACATTGGCACTCCAAGTTCCATTGGACCCTCGAGGGTCAGGTAAAGGCACGCCTTGCTTAACCGGTGAGATAGGCGCAGAAGCCGACCCAAGCCCTCCTTGGTGATTGTTATCGTTGCCGACCGCATGACCCGTCATCGCGCTCATCCTCCTTGCAGGTGGTACCCCATACTCGGCAGGCACATCGCCACGCCCACGCATGTCGGGCATTCCACCCATCGCGCGTTGACCAAACATATGGCCACCGGCCGCAGCACCGGCGCCCATCTGTCCATCCAAGCCGAGTCCCGCCTGAGCGAGCCATCGCTCTTGAGCAGAATAATGCCGATGATCTGTTTCCGTCTGTTGCTGCTGCGGCTGTCGTCCACGTTTTGTGCCGGCATGCGAGAACGAACGTCTTCCGTAATCATCAGCCTCTGGTGGACCCGTGGTGTTGGGACTCATCATCCCACCACCGGGCACAGCACCGCTGGGAGAAGACATGCGGTCGTACGGGGACGGTGCACCCCCTGGACCACCACCGCCGGGCATATGTTTCCATCCAGTCATTCCGAAA
Organism: Naganishia onofrii; assembly: GCA_030039215.1. NCBI lineage: Eukaryota > Fungi > Basidiomycota > Tremellomycetes > Filobasidiales > Filobasidiaceae > Naganishia > Naganishia onofrii. Next base: position 451,729 of record JASBWV010000008.1, read on the forward strand.
CCACTGCCACCCCCGGGCGTACGGGATCCTCCGCCGAGACTGCGCGGTGCGGGCGAAGAAGAACGGGGTGCACGTGCGAGTTCGTCCTCACGCTCCATACATAGTTCCGCGAGGGCCAGTACTGCGCGATCACGTTGATCTCGATGTTGTGTGAGGATCTGAAGAGGGTATATCTGTCAGTCAGGGCACTGCTTTCCACGCTGAGCTGCATGTTTCGACTTACCCTTGTAGCACGCATGAACTCCCCTCGGATCTGCAAATTAAATCCGGTGGCACTTTAGCTCCAACGCTCAGAGTAGAGTCAAAAAGCGCGCAAATACTTACGGTATACAGTCCATCCTTGGTGACTGTCCTTGCGACGTTGTAAGGCGTCTCGAACGGATCCTCGATACACAGACGATTCCTATCCCTAGCATTTTCATTCAACCCACCGACATCGATCTATACCGAAAAACCGTGTCAATCTCCTGCACACGGATGGAAAATTATTGGAAGACCTACGTCGTTCATCCAGCCCTTGCTCTCCTTTGTAAGATGTCCTGCACGGATAGAAATCACGGTATTGTTGTACTGGAAATCATGCGAATAGTACCTGAAGAAATCGATCAAGCTGCGCAGCGGAATCGGAACAAGGAAACCGTAAGGATCCGTTTTAAATGCGCCGAGTCTAAGGTCAACTCACAGCTCGCCGACGCTCTCAAAGTTTGCCGAACTCCATTCTTTCCGTAATGTCTCTGTATCATCGAAGAACCAGACATCACGACCATCTATCGTCGTTTCGTCCTAAGTAGACAATGAGCAAAGCAGAGAGAAACGTCAGTACTGTTGCGTGAGCCAGTAAGTTGAGCGCTGAGCCGGATCGGATACGGACTTTGGACATGGGTCGTAATGGCGCTATACGTTGCAAGTTTGGCAGGACTGGCGGGTTCTTGACATGTACCAAGAAGAAGATGACCATTAATGTGAAACCGTCTGCCAAAGAGAATAATGCCAGACAATCAGTCAGAGTCCGCATGTTCGACATCGCCTGCGGGAATACGTACATGATGATAATGTACCACGATACGGGGAGTTTATCTTCCGCCGTTTACTCCAGACTTTCACTACACGACGCACGAACACGTCGATTTTAGCGAATAATCCTGGATATCGACCAGTAAATTTTGAAAACTCACGGAACAAGACCAGCGTTCGTATTCTCGCTGGATCGATCGTGGCATACGTGAGCAACAACCTTGTGTTCTCCAGTGCAAGTCTGTTTTCGAATCCGATATCACAAGCGATACCTGCGGCCGCAACAACGATCATCGATGCGTCAGTGCCAAGGATGTCGAGTGCCGCGCCTGAGGTCTAGGACGTGCGACTCACCGTACGGCAGACCAGGGGAAGGGTTCAACGTCAACTTGATGATCGGGATCCTAGCCTTGGGTAGAGGTTTCACCTCGAAGTTCGTCTCTCTTTCTAGTAAATCGCCGATCATGGCGACGAGATCTGATGCATGGAGGGCGGCTTCTTTGTTATCGATCAGGCAGACGAGGTCCATGTCTGGCGAGCGAGCGAGCGAGCGAGCAAAGAGGAGTCAGTTTGGTGCAGGTTCTCCTATTCTCGACCGTAAACGCTAGTAGAGCTTAGACTGGCGCAAGAACCCTTCCTCGTTTTCGGGCCACTTTATGCGCATCAGGCGGACAGAAGAAACATTTCAAAGGCTTGCATTGAAAAGATAGGGTAGCAGTAGCGCTACAGGGCGATCTGAGCCTCTGGCTGTAGTCCAGGCGCGCGATCGTCCAAAGGCATGGCATCTCCGTGCTTCGACTTCGTTCGTGTTCGAGCCTATGTAGGCCGTCCTTCGCTCATGTACGGTGGGTCGATACCTTTTCGCGCGCACTCGTGACTTCCGATGAAAGGTAACTACTCGTTCGAATGTCCTTCTCATCCGCTCGGAAGGCCTTGATACTCGGCCTCGACTTGACGAGGACCAAAGCCGAAACCAACAAGTCTCGATGCGGCCTACCCCGTTGTCACTCGATGTTGCCCTCCTGATGAGCGCTCTCTGCCGCTCAACGCAAGGCGACTATTCTCGGCCAGCCCACGACGGACTCAATGTCGCTTCCTGACTCTCGCGCTCGTATCCTCGGGGAAGGCAACGATGCTCGAAGACACTGATTCTCCCTTCGCTCGACTAATGCTCGGCGTGCAACCTCGGACTCACCTGAATTCCTCAACCCAAAGCTATTACAGCTGCTCCCAAAGCTGGCCAGCCTACTACTCGGTTCAATCGTCTTTATCAACCTCTCTATCAAACCCCTCACTTCCTCCTTTGTCGCTAGTTCCTCGGCTGTAGGGAGTAGCGGCAAGACAAAGCTGAAGAGCGAGGTGGAAAGATCGGTCAAGTATTGGCGGTAGGGTAGTGACTGTGCTGCACCCTGCGGGTGCGATGGCAGGGCGGGTACTGTATAAGAGGGATTCATGGCGGAGACCGGGAGCTCGGGACGAGTGAATTGTACGGCTGTCTTTCCTTGGTCTTGAATATCTTGTGCTATACCACCACACCTACAAGTTGAAACATTCTTCACAAACCATGCATGCGGTTCGCGACACAAATTCCGTCCTCCTAGGCAAGAGTGATCGAGCTCCATGCTAAATTGAAGCGCAACATCTATGCCTTCTGCGCTTGCAATCAGCTTACCTTAGGTTGAGAGTATGATGTGTATTCAGACAGGCAGAGCTTAACCCTATCCTATACCTTATTTACCCTTCTCTTTATACAACAATCATGGGACTCGCACTAGATTATGCCTCGGACTCTGACGAGGATTCACCTCCGCAGCAGCAGCAACCACCACCAAAATCTCAACAACCTACCGCTGCTCCCGCTCCTATTCCAGCGGCCGAAGCAACATCATCATTCCTCAACCTTCCTCCACCAAAGAACAAGAAACGACCGCTTAAAATTGGATTCGACCATCCCCTCTTATCCGCACCACGTCTATCCGCTACCCAGCCAGATAACGAGGAAGATGACCAACCACGTCGTTCTGCAAAGAAACAACGAACAGCGGATGAGCATGATGCTCAGCAGCAGCCATCGCAGCCGTCGACCATGAGCAAGGAAAAGGGAAAAGGGAAATCAACATTACTAGACATGTTACCACCGCCAAAACGTGCTCTACCCGTCCGCCCTTCCGCATCTAAATCAACCGCGGTATGGTCAGGTAGCCAGGGCGGTACCCTCTTACCACGTACAGTTAAACCTCCACTAGCGGAAACGTCGTCTAGCACCACTTCAGTAGCGCAAACGGACGAACCAGAACCTTCTGCTGAAATCGACCTCGATCCGTTCGGTCTTGCTGCTGCAGCACCCTCTACCTCTCTCCCTTCCGCGCGACCAACGACATCAGCACCACCCATCCCGACAACGACAATCTCCTCAGCACCTGCGGTTACGGATTACACACCGCCAGTGCCAACGTTGCAAGACCCGTACCCGGGCTATTACCAGCTCCCTTCTGGACAGTGGGCAGCATACGATCCGACATACTACGCGTCCTTCTTCCCCTCCGCATCGCACGCTTCCGGTGCAGCAGAATCAGCCCGGCTGGTGGAAGCAGGTGCGATGGGTCGTGGTTGGTCTGGTGTGCAGGAAGGAGAGGCGCAGGCTGTGCATGTTGATGTTAGGAAAGGAATGGAGGAGGCACGTAAGGAGCAACAGGATTTGAAGAGGATTACAGCGCCGTCGTTGTACGCCGAAGAGAACACATACAAGGTTCGTCTTCTTTCCCCCTCTTCCCTTCCCCGCTTTCCCCTCTTTGACCGACCGCTAACTCTTTCTCTATTCCCTTCTATAGCCTGTCGGAAAGACACTAGGAAAAGCCGGCCAGCGGCACCAGCTGTCTGCACTTGTCAAGGACGCACATGCGAATCGTCAAGCATTGGAGGAGAGGATCGCACAGAATAAAAGGACAAGAAAGGAGACTGGCGGTCGGTATGGTAAGTTTCTTATTCGAAGTCTCTATTTCTACGTCTCTGTGTGAGGTTCGCCGCATTGCGCTGATTGGGGAATGGTGTTATAGGTTTCTGAGGGGAGCCGCTAGGTTTCTGCCTTTTATGGATTTCGTTGCAGCATTCCATAACTTTCGACCGAGGTCGGTCGCCGTGAACAGATCCCCGCCTACACGCAGGCTTCCCAACTTAACGCGGAATATTGTTACCCTCATGTATACATGTATCCATACAATTAACTAGTGCTCCCGGTTTCCCGATACCGCTATGGTCCGGCCCAAAACCGTCACGCGATTCAAGATGTGACACTAGGCGGCTGTTCCTGGAAGGCAACCTCGGCCAGCAAGGGCCAACCGCTACTCCAGTATTGCTGACGTGGTGAATTTCATGACTTTTTAGCCACGCCCTCTGGCATGGTCGAAGTGGCTAATGCCCCGAGCTGATAGAAAATATTGTACTCGATCAGAAGTCCATTAGACTTCACTGTCTCGCCGGCTAGAGCGATAATGGCGGTCTGTAGCGCTGGCTCCTATGGTCGTCTCCTATTAAAGACGAATACGGAAGGTTTATTTCCGCCCTTGCTCAATGAATTCAAGCTCGCGAGTGGTATATGCTTTGGCGACGAACCGAGATGGTCGGATGTATCAAATTGTCCTCCTTCAGGATCATATCCAACAAAATCCGTTGCTTGATGTTCAAAGAAAGACTCACCAGACTGATTGATCGGTCTAACAAACGATGATTCGGACAGGGCAACAGAAAGGTAACTTGAGAAAGGATATGCTCGCGGACAAAGTCACAGTGTCGAGAAAGAGCCCGAGTTCCGTTTTACAGAAGTCGCAACCACAGAGATCTTCGGAAAGTCGCCGGCCGCATTGACGTCACGGGTCAGTCACCACCATATATAATATTATAACAATAGCGGTGTTTGCCAAGATATACTCCCGGCGGCCACATCATGTGCATTCCTCTATTCTCCTTTGAGAGAGGGACAGCTCGCGGGACAAGTAGCGACGTCGTCGATATTCACAACATGACCATCACCGGTGTGTCGATCCCTCCGTCAAGGCATATGGCAGGTTCTAGTGGACCCGACCCTATAAACTGTGCTCAATTATTGGCTGGATCTACTTCGTCTTCCAAAGTCAAAAAGGAGTGCTGTTACTTCCCGCCCGAGCATGGCATGATGATCTACGGTACTTCTCTAAAGGGCAACGTAGCTGTCGTAGGTGGAAGGCATAGTATCTCCTAGACCGTTGTTCATTGCGTATATAAATCATAGGTCCCATGTAATTCTCTTTATCTCCCTCGCGTGCCCAACCCAAACAGCCACTCCATCTGCATAACTTCCAACAACTCCCTAATCACGACACGCCATAATGTACACCCCCACAAAACTTCTCATGGTTCTCGCAGCTCTTGCCCACTCGTCTATGGCAGCTTCCGTTCAACAGATTACCGGAAGCGGACAATGTCTAACGGTGAGCCAAAACGGCGGTAAAGCATTGCACTTCGTACGCGGGCTCACGCTACTATTATCCTCTGGATCCTCTGGTAGGTTGCGAACCCAAGTGGCGGTGCCGCGGTAACTCTGGCTGCCTGTAACAGCGCCAACAATCAGCAAACCACCACTGGTCAGCAATGGGTCATTATGGAAGGCAACAACCAGGGAGTGCGCCTCTTCGGCACGAACTACTGCCTCGATGCCCAAACCGATCCTGCGCCGGGCCGACCTATGCTGGTTTACCCTTGCACAGGCTCTGCAGCTCAAACTTGGGTAAGTCGAATGTCGCACAAGTTCTCGTTACAGCACTCATCGTTATGTGTTGCGCAGTACTTGACCCTGGATAACAGGATCGCAATCACCGGTGGGACACAGGTATGCACCATCTTTTCATATGCGGCGTGAAGCCTGGCTCTGACGTTCCCTTCACATCTTACTCTTCTCCAGTGTCTACAAGTTGCTGGTCTGGTTGCCGAGACTCAAAACTGCGCACCCGGAGTCGACCCCCAGGTAAGTCGAGGCAACGCAGCAAGTTCTGCAGGACCCTTCCCTTACATATTTCCGCTTTTTCTTGCAGGTCTGGACCCCTACTGCCTTGTTTGACGACAGCTCCTCATCCGCGGGAGCCTCATCCACAACCTCGAATGCTGGCATCATCGGTGGAGGTGTCGGATCCGTTACCAGTGGAATCGCCTCGCAGACGTCTGCACTCGCGTCTTCGGCATCGTCAGCCGCAGGCCAGATCACCAGTTCCTTGGCTTCCGTCTCGTCCTCAATCGCATCGGCGATTTCTGGAGCTTCTCAGAGCGCCTCGAGCGCAGTCTGTGAGTTTTGGGACGGTGTGATACGAGATTGGACTGTAAACATCGACTGACTGACATTCGTTTTCTACAGCTTCCGCCACGGCCAGCGCCTCTTCCGTTATCGCGGGAGCCCAAAGTAAGCAGGTCGTCTTGCAATGAATACTGCATATATCTTATTATCTTTTTCGATACAGGCAGTGCATCTAGCGTAGGTGCTTCTGCGGCTTCGAGCGGCGCCAGTGCAGCGAGGTCAGGAGCTTCTGCGGCTTCAAGCGGAGCTTCTGCGGCTGGACAAGCTAGCAGCAGCTCGGGTGGAATTCCAGCAACGAGTGCTCTCGCATCTGCTACTTCTGCGCTTGCCTCAGCTGCCAGTGCAGTCACCAGCGCGTGAGTTGTTGATCTCTCCTTGCGATCTACCTCGTTTGCTGAAAAGTATTCTCTTTTCGACCTTTCAGTGCCGCCGCAGCCACTAGCCGATCTGCCAGTGTCGGTCTGGAGATCCCCGGCTTCGGACTCTCTGCTTTCCTCTCCGCTGTTGGCATCGTTTTGGGAGCCGGTTTAATACTCTAAATCACCAGCGAGCAGCGAGGTAATCTCGTGAAAGGCGTAAGAACGGATGTTCACCCTCTGTAGGTCTTGCGCTCTTGTATCGGTCCTGTAAATTCCTACGCGTTGTATACACGCCGACGTCGCGTCTAAAACTATAATTAGTTATACAATGTCGCTGAAATAAGTTCATGCGAATGAAGAGAGTCGATATGACAGAAGCAGGTGCGTCTGTAAATGACATAGGCAGTGTCCGGATACATCATCTAAGCTAAACCTTTGGCCAAGTGAGAATGTTTACTTTCGGCAGGATGGAAAAATCATAGTATCCCTTGCATTGGATAATCCTTTCCTCAATGGTTTGCACTGCCGCACATTTACATCACTGCGTTGCCGACGAATCCGCCAGATTATACAACTACAATCAGCACTATGGCTGTCTCTTTGGCGGCTGAGAGAACTTTGGTCCTGCATTCCTATTCAGTAAACGAACGGTATTCAACAGCGATATCAGCTGCGGCTCAAACTGATTCGGAAGACCCTGTCCGTCGTTCCAGCCCTGTGTGAGAAGATCCGAGGCGTCGAGGACCTCAATTTCGAGTTCATGGACAGGTGGTGGTGCGTTAGCCTAGATATAGTTTGATAAAAGGTGAGTCAGTGACTTGGCGATTTACATAGATCAGCATAATTGTGCGACTCACATTGAGAGGTTTATTGACTTGCGTCAGGTCAATCTGGAACAAATGATGCTTATACGATACTCGATCTTTCCGTCGCATGTATCGAGACGTCTCATTTGGGTGCACCTCGGCTATAAAGTCAACACTTCGTCAGTGCGACAGGTCCACGGATCCTTTCGACTGACACCAGTACTTACTCGGTATTTCGATATTCACGCTGACACGCCAATCAAACTCCTCATTCGGACTGAATATATTCAAATTTGCAATCTTACACTTCTCCATCACCTCAACCACCTGACCCGTCTTATCATCAATCGTGACTCTGCGTTTCGCCTGGTGGAATCCGCCGTCCACGGCCGCCTGCGATGCTGGGAAGAATGTATCTGTGGTATATGTGTGTTTGTAGGTGATGGGGTAGTACGAATGTGGCGGGAGGATCGGATGCGGGCCGGCTCTTCCTGAACAATATTCCACTTCTTTGTTTAGGCATTTGTTTAAAGTTGCATGCTGTCGCTGTGGGGCCATAGACAGCGTTAGTGAATGTTCACGCTGCGACTGACTGAGTTCGCGCTTACCTCTGTCATCTCGCTCAAGAATAGGCAGTCATAGTTTTCCGGCAAGACTGGGCGTATGTAAAGCATGAGAGAAGGGCATGACTAACTGAGAACTAGGAGTACTTACTAGTTTCCGATAAGCAGGGTAACGATATACGTTTTTTCGTGTTGCGATCCACTAGCGTCCCAAACTTGAACTCAATCTGCGGTGCCATGAGCGAATTTCAGTATCATCCTGTACGCACATCCGGCCAGTATCTACTCACTTCGACACCCTGAAGCCCGTGACACACCCTCAACAGCCATTCCCCAATGATCCTCACGAACTCATCTCGAGGCGTAATACCGAAGAAGCTGGACATAAGTAATCCTGGTGTTGGATGATGTGGGGCTAGAGTATGGCGAGGCTGATGCGCTCTTCCTATGCCTTGGTTTGGTGGCATACTGCCTCTTTGTTGCGCCTGTACACCAGGAAGTGGATAGGCAGGTTTAGGTGGCACTGGTGCCGACCGCTGGCTTTCCGATTCCGACCTCTGATTCACGTGTCCATTCAGTTGCTCCGCTCTCTGTTCCAACCCTAAGCCATCCTCATTATTTGTACGTTGCTTCTTTCTTTGAGGTCCTTCAGCGTCTTCGGGATCACTACGTCCCATATCCGTTGTTCCACCATTCGGAGTACCATACGGACCCGCACTCTGATTACGGCTCGCGTTTTTGGTTTCCCTTCCTCCCACAGTCAGTCCAGCAGTAATATCATCCTCGTCTTCATCTTCATCGTCACTATGTAACGCATCCCATGCTCCGTTGCCTTTTGGCTGGTCATTGCCGTTCGTTTTACTGCTGTTTAGGTAATCGGGACTAGCGTTATCCCGAAGGAATGCATTATCGCCTTCATCATCATCATCGTCGTCATCGTCATCCTCCGGGTCGTTCCACGGATCTGATACGCCCTTGGCTTCCACTTTCGGTGAAGCTGCGAAATCAGAGCTTTCCGAGTCGTCTTTGGTGTCTACCTCGACATCACTATTCGGTGCATATGTCGGAGACTTCCATGAGTCGGTCATGCTTTGCGTTGTCGTCGGGTATATCGCGCGATTCGTATTGTATCAGTGGATAGGTGATGGTCTAGCGTGGACAAGGTGAGGGTAAGAGACTGGCAGCGGCGGTAACTTCTACAGAAATCTTGAATTTCATCACATCATTTAGGTTGCCTGACCTTCGTGCCCTGGAGCAGCAGTACCTTGCCTCCGGCGGCCGGAGTAAGAGTCCTGTTATAACGGAAGCAAGTTTTTTTGGAGTTTACGGCTGGCGTTCATAACTTTCCAACCTTCTTGGCCTATATTTCAAGCAAGCACATTCCAATCCATACCCAAACACACAAGTAGTACCGGTCACACTCGACTCTACTCTACCCATCCAAACGAAATGGCGACTCTTCTACCCCCTCCCAAGCGACAGAAGCTGAACAACTCGCATCCCCGAGACCCGCAAAACAACAAGATCAGTACAGGACAGGAAGAACGATATGTGCCTCAGGTGATCGTGCAGTTCAAGAATGCTGAAGATGGTGCTCTCCTCGGACCGGCGATCAACCTGCCATCTGATACGAATAGGGAGGCTTTGCAGATGCTAGTGAACAAACTTCGAGGCGAAGTAGGTTTTATTTACCCTGAGTGCACAGACGTACATCCTTTTATTGATTATTTGCCGCTCTCTATCAGGATGAAGACCCCCTACCATACTCGTTCCACATCGTACCGAAAATCGCTCAACCTCTGACCGCCGGTGGTGTACCACAGGAAGCTCGATTGCAGATCAACGCTTCCATCTTGGACGACGCTTTAAAGCCTGCTCATAAATCTGGTGCTCTGCCGTCTGAAGACGATGTCGTAAAGCCTGCGACCGTCAACGATAACCTCTCTGTCTCCGGGTACTCGCCTGAAGACGTCTTCGAGGTCATCTGTGAACCGCAGGCAGTGTTCCGAGTGCGAAGCGTTGGTCGATGTAGTTCTACGCTGTCCGGTACGTCTTGTTGCACAAAGCAAAAGCTTGACATAACTAAGCCACATAACCGCATAATCAGGTCACGCGCAACCCATCTTGTGTTGCTCCCTCTCACCTACTGGAAAATACGCCGCTACCGGATCAGGAGATGCCACTGCTCGTCTATGGGATATGGAGATTGAATTGCCGAAATACACGTTGACTGGACACAGAGGATGGGTATTGTGTGCTGAATGGGAAGCACGGGAAAGAGTACTTGCAACAGGCGGTCATGATGGACATGTGCGGTTCTGGGATCCGAACGGCGGAAAGCCGATTGGGGACGCTCGTAAAGGACACTCAAAGTGGATCACAAGTTTATCATGGGAGCCAATTCACCTCAACGCCACCTCGCCTCGATGCGCTTCATCGTCCAAAGACGGAACCGTCAAAATCTGGAGCACAACAAGAAACTTTGCGGAACTTACTCTAGCAGGTCATACTGCGAGTGTTAATGTCGTCAAATGGGGCGGAGAAGGCCTAATATACACTGGAAGTTCAGACAGGACTATCAAGATTTGGGATTCGAAAACCGGGAAGCTTGTTCGAACGTTGAGCGAGCATGCTCATTGGGTCAACACACTTGCGCTCAATACCGACTTTGTTTTGCGAACCGGGCCATTCGACCAGTATGCCAAGAAGCCAAAGGATGATGCGGAAGGCAAGTTTGCCTTTTTCCTTTTTCACTCGGTTTCCGCGTACTAATCCGGCAATCATCTTTTCAGCTCAAGCATTGGCTTTGGCTCGATACAAGAAACTCATGGCTACACAGCACGAGTTGCTCATTTCTGGCTCAGACGACCACACCTTATTCCTGTGGCCGGCTCAGAACGCTAAAGATACTGAATCAGGAAACGCGATCAAGAAACCGCTGGCTAGATTGACCGGCCATCAGAGACAAGTCAATCATGTCGCTTTCAGCCCTGACGGACGATATATCGCCAGTGCAGGATTCGATAATGCAGTAAAACTTTGGGATGGACGAACCGGAAAGTAAGTGAAAGAGGTTGGAAGAGGCGAACTGGCAAGTGTATTGATTCCTGATTTGAAACCAAAAAACAAAGATTCATCGCATCTCTCCGGGGCCACGTTGGCGCAGTATACCGTCTTGCATGGTCTGCCGATTCCCGAATGCTAGTCAGCGCTAGTAAGGATACTACACTAAAGGTATGCATCGTTATCTTTACATAATAACACCTTGCAAGACGCGAACAATATGCTGACCCATCCCCCTGCTCGTAAATTCATCAGCTCTGGGACCTAAAGACGTTCAAGATCCGAATCGATTTGCCTGGACACGAGGACGAAGTCTACTGTGTGGATTTCGTAGCTGACAAGATCGTTAGTGGAGGACGCGACAAAACTGTCAAGATGTGAGTGTCGTGTCTTTCGCTGTGAAGCTCCAAACTGACATTCGATTGGGAATAGATGGAAAAATTAGGAGCAGGAATCCGGAATTGGTTTGGAGACCCCTGAGCGGTGTGCAGCTAGAGCTTGTAATGTTAGCATTCTGTATGCATTCTGTATTATCATACTATGTATGTCTACTAGTAGCAAGCCGGATGGTATACAATCACTTCCGCCACTTCCACTTTGAGCTGTGTCCTCTGAGCAGCCCCGCGTGTTGAGGAACAGGTGATGCCGCTCGGGAATTGTTTCGAGACCCCGCAGGAGATCTAGAGGGGACTTCGCCTACCAGCGCCTTGCTGACCTCTAATAGCTGGTTCGTGGCCGCGGACGCTGTGTATTGAGAACCGCCGTATCCAGCCTCCAATGTCTTCCTCTTTGACGATTCCATCTCCTGCTGGCGGAGTGCCTCTATTTGGCGCTGAACTTCTTTGTCTTGCATTGCATCGTAGACGTACTTCTCTGGTTTTCGAAGCAGCCAATCCTCGAAGCTTTGATCATCAGAGTCTGTAGGCGACTCGGGGGGCTTGGGATCATCAACTTTCCAAAGATCGTCAGGGTCAAAGGAAGCTGTGCAAAGTCACAAGAGTCAACATTATGTATATCCCAGAATCGCAAACATTTGAGCTACTCACAGGTTTCCTTGATGACTGCTGGCCGCTTTCCCAAAGCCTTTGCGCTGGGTCTGGCTGGAGGTCGACTCAGAGCTTCCTCGTCCTCATCGTCATCGTTGCCGTTACGAACGACAAAATTGTTTTGCGGACTACTGGAATGATATTGCTGGGAGCTTTGCAAACTAGCTGAGCTTCCATGTTTCCCTCTCTCGCGGAATGGCCGTGGACCCAGTACCCTGGCTCCATTTCGGGGCGGCGATTCTGATCTGCCGTCTTCAGGAAATCGGGGCGGGGCCATATCGGTAGACTCGGCCGTGGTTGGAGTTCGAGAGAGTGGCGTGCCATTTGAATAGGGAGAGTGCGCCCCGCTCCGAGCCAGGGGATACGAATTGTCCTGAGACTGAGGTTGCTTTCGTGGCTTGAAGGCTGCAGAAGGAGAAGGTGATCGCGACAGCGATGTACCTGCTTGGGCGTCAGTTCCATATGGTACTGATAGTCCAGCAGCATAAGGCTTTACGAAACAGGTCGACCGAGTCAGCCAGGCTATATTGCAATGAAACGCGACGTGCTTTACTTACCGAGCGGCCCATCCTGGTGTCTATTTTACTCTTCTCCTGAGCGTAGCGTATTTCCTTCTGCTCGCGGGACGCCCGTTCCGCGTCGCCGTGAAGTTTGATTACCTTAGGCAAGCGTTGCAATGAGTTTATAGATTCGTTCCGTAGATGCGGTGTATGCTTACATTGGTCAACTCATCGCTTGCAGCAAGAAGATCCACAAACGCTCTCTCAGCCAGAGGTAAGTCGACGTCTTTGGAGCCGCGGTCGACCTGTAGTCCGTTCATTTGATCTTCAAAGGTCATGTCGATGTCGGCCGGAGTTGAAAGTCCACGCTCAAGTCTGCTTTTCTCGGCTTGCGCGTTGGCCCAACTCATTTGCGACTCCAACTGCTCTTGCGCCTGTATACAAGCGTTGTAGAGCTGTGCACAACGAGAAGAGAGTCCGGATCAGTCACAATCTGAGTAAGGTAAGGGTTCGATACATACCTGAATTATTTCTGGAGTTTCCAGATGTCGAGAATCGAGTAAGAGAGCCTCGTGTAACGCACGGGCATGTCGCTTGCCTGTGTCACACTCATCGATAAGACGAGAAAGTTCCTGGATTTCGTTCGGCAGACTCGTCTCCAAACTTTGCAATTGGCTTTGAGACGAGAGATTGGTAGACTGTCTCAGTAGCGGATCCTCGGGCGAGAATACCGGATGATTCTCTGGGAAGGGGTAACCCTACAATGACACGCGATGAGATGAGGAAAACGTATGCTTCAACATGATTCGAGAGCCAACTCACATCCTGAGGCTCGTCTGAAGCCTTGACCTTCTGCCACGAGCTTCGCAAATTTTCGCCTCCTGGCAGTCGGCCATAGTGGTAGCACAGGTGGGAAAGAGTATCCTTCATCCTCTCGTACGTGGGATGTGGCAGTCTGGACTCATCGGAAGTAGCCAAAAGCTGTTCCTCGACTGACGCTAAGAACTTCTTTTCGAAAGAAGTCACTGCGGATACGTAGAAAAAGAAAATCAGCTACATCTTCCCTTTCTGGGCAGCTTCTGACGTACCCCTAAAGCCAGAGTCACTACGATCAAAGTCGCTGATGAGCAGCCATATCTTGAGCGCAAATATTTCTGCTTCCTGCGTTGGTGCGTGCTTGATTTGCTTTCGGATAGCATGGACAGCCTCTCGGTGAACAACTTTATCGCATCTTGAGAGCTTGTCGCCGATATTGTAAATCTTGGACAAGTCGCTAGCGAATGCCGTCTTGCACAGCTCATCTGCTCGCAGAAGCCGTGTAAGCTCAAGTTAAGGTTTACGCGACTCGCGCTCTACGTACCGATTTCAAAGCTGACGCTCTTTGGATCCTTGTTGCCCTTTGCGACCTTTTCTTCCTTCTTGATCTGTTCCTTTTCAAGTCTGGCCCTCTCCTTTTCCTCTTCCCTCGCCTTTCTCTCTTCATCCCTCATGCGTTTTTCCTCTTCCTTTGCTCGGTACTTTTCAGCCTTTTGCACTTCTCTGGTGCGTTCTTGAGCCTCCTTGATGGCGAGTTCCCGATCCTTCTTTGTCGGCTCCACGACTTTGACATGTTGAGTTACTCCAGCATATGCCGTTGGCATAACCTCGGAATAAGAGGCATCTTTCATGGTCGTATGATCCGTGTACTCTGGGCCGCGGTATTCGATTCTGGTCTCTTTCTTACGCAAGAATCCTCCCCAATCCGATGGCCTTTCCTTGTCCCTTTCCACATGTTTCTCTTTCTCCTTGTCTTTGCCAGCAACAAACGCAAAGAGTCCCTTCTTTTTAGCATGTTTCCCGTCCTCGTGACGATGTGTCTCCTCGCTTTGCAGAGCCCCGTCCTGTTGACCGTCCACACGCTGATCCGTTAACGGTCGAGACTCATGCTCAAATGGCGAATTCTGATTCCCGTAAGGATGAAGACCGGAATGACCGGGTTTGCTGTAGGTTACCGGTTGAGGAATTTCCACATGCTGATATAGAGGGGAAGCTGGTCGCACGTTTTGACCTATTGCAGGCGGCGAGCCTAGTGGTAGATAGGATTCCCGAACAGACGGCGACTTGGATTTAGATGCCGACAGAGGACCAAATCCAGGACTACCCAGGTCAGCGTTTCCTGGTGCCAAGTTCCTTACGGCCAAGAGCTCGTGTTCCGAGGTCGCCGGACTCCACTTGTTCGAAACCAAATGTGAACTAAGCGGCCTCTGCATATATTCGTGATCTGGGGTGAGATTACCTGGTGAAGCAGAAAGCATTCCTGGAGCCAGTGGAGGAGGCAGGCCGCCGTTGCCGCTGTGACTATACTGATGACGACCCGAGTGCTGTGAAGATCTTGAAGGCTGCTGTGACAATGGCAACGGCGGCGGTAAAAATCCACCTGAAGTGCTGTGGAACGATTCTTGTTGAGCGTAATGACTGTGTTCAGGGCGGCCTGGGATAAAATAAAGAGTACATCAGATTGACTAACCTTCCGCAAGGCGTATATGGCGTTAGTTGCTTACCAATGCTATCATTGGACTCTCTTCTCTCAGCCCTCAAGTCTGCTGATTGCGTAGTCGCCCTCGACATGGTCACCGAAGTTGGAGTATATCCGTTCCCGTAATGTCCCGCGGAGCTATGACTTGTTAAGCTGTCCTTTCCCACAGGCGTAGGTTGGCCTGAAGAAGGGTGCGCAGTATCCTCGTATCTCATACCACTGATTACCTTTCCTCCGCCGGATATCGTCGGTTGTAGCTCGCTCGTCGATTCTAGCCCAAAGGAACCCTTCTTCTCCTTTTCCTTGTGCTTCTCTCTTGAGGACGTCCAACCAAACATCTTTCCGGGAACATGTTCTCGTAAACTGACTCTTCTCTTCATGCTGGCACCCCCATGTTCTACGGGAGGCGGTACATGACCCTCGTTCTCGCTGGATCGCTTCGGCGGCGCTGCTCCCGGTCGGCCCAGCGACGATTCAAGGCCCGAGTACTTGTTTGTCGGTCTCTGTTGCGCATGATGCGCTGCCATACCATCATGGAAACTATGACGATCTACCGACGTCGAGGATTTCTGTTGTTGGTGTGGCTGATCAGGCATGGTGAACGGCGTGATTTGGTCATATCCTGACCCCTTTCCATTCAACCCCGAAAACCATTTCTTTGCCGATGCCGATGCTGATAGTGACGACAAATGCGTGGGCTGATGCTGCGACTGTGGGTGGAGGTGGGCTGGTTTCCCTCCTCCTCCTCCTTGCAGCATTGTCTGCGGATCTGGCGATTGCCGCGAAGATGGAAGCCCAGACGGATGGCTTCCTGTGTGATGACTTTGGCCTGATTGACGAGGAATGACGCCGTCTGATGAATAAGCATTCTGGCCGGGAGTGACTTGTTGGCTCGTCTGTCCGTGTGCCTGTGAATACCCGGCTGGCGGCTGCTGTGCAGGCTGGGATTCAGGCAAGAATGGCGTTGGCTCATAGCCGGTCTTGTTCTTGTTGAATAAACGTTTCATTATGGCCAAGCAAGTAGGATTTCCCTCGGAAAGAAGGACTACAGACTGGAGCACGGGTTGATTAAGTTGCTGGGTATCTAGGATAGGTTGGAAAGTATGATGAGCCTTGAATCGAGCCAGACATTTCGTTTTCCATTTGCCATGCGAGAAAGGGGTACTTACCGAGCAAAGATACCGGGACACAACCAGTCAAAGTTACCTGATGTACTTGTGTCCAACATGCAGGTAGTTTACTGAATCAACTCTGCCGTACCCGTCTCTCACAATGGCATCCGCTGTTTGTGTTTGAATTTCCCTTCTAAAGTCACCCGGCAATCCTGACCTCGGATTCCGTCCCGCAGAGTGATGATCCGCGTCGGATGATGATGACGACAAAGGGAGGTCGACGTTGATTCGACGTCTTTGCCTGTAAGCCCGTTGCTATTCGAGAAGACAGCAAGGCAGATGATTGATAGCAAGAGACAAGTTGCTGTCCCACGTCGTATGGGTGGCTGAGCGAGCACGTTGAGTCGGTTTGAATGCAATGCTAGTGCACTCGATCGACTCCTCTTCCTTCGGATAGACAACCAGGCACGCAGCTCAACTTTGGGATTATTTAGAGCGCACTGCCGCGTGAAGAACCGCCTTTCGCAGTCGGTGCCGGCTGGTGCAGGATACAGCTGGAAGATATGTCGGCAGTCTCTCGACTCACTCAGTGCTATACTGTTTCTAGATGCGTGTCGAGCAACCGTCTCTGCGACCACAGGAGATCAACGTTCGCAGAAAAGACCGCGAGTTGCGAGTTGGCACAGCACTGATGATTCTTCTCCCAATTTACAAATTCCCTGAGCATGAGCCAAGAGCATCTTCCTTACTTTTCCGCGCGTTCCCGCAGTATCAGCGGGAGGAAGGACAGATCTACGACTATTTGCTAGACACAACAGGTTGCCTACACTCTACACTACGAATACAATCGTCCGGACTGTCGATGCTGGCGCTGCCTGTCATTGCTCATAGGTTCATTGGCAAACGCCTACAGTATCTGGACATGTGCTGCTGCGCGAATCGACTTCCGCAGCGTCTCCAAGCCGGCCGAGCGAGAACAATCATTCCAACAAGTTGTGGCCGATATCATGAGCGAAAGTACGTGAAATCATTTGTTACTCAGTGTGCAGCCCTGCTGTTCTATGGGGAATCGTCGCTCCAGCTATGATAAGCCGTAGTCCTTTTACTCCACCATCATGTCATATTTTAATGCCGCATGAAGGCAAGAGCAAACTGATACAAATGGAAACAAGCGAACAAAGATAATCCATTCCAAACATCCTGTTTATTGAAATGTTTAGTAGGCGTTCTTCTTGGCTCCCATTTGGAGTTGAGCGGAGAACTCGTCGTAACTGAGCGGAATAGCAAAAAAGGTCAGCAGATGGCTGTAACAGCGAGGATCAACTGTACGTACGGAGTCTGTCCGGGAGGGATAATCTTCCAGAGATCCGGGCTCAAGAACTCGTAGGTCTTGGCGATGGCAGCCAAGGTAGCCTTCAAGAAGTTACCCTGGGTGGCAGTGCTACCCTTGGACTGGGTGTAACAATCCTGGACACCAGCCATCTGGAGGAGACGCTTGGCAGCGGGGGCGGCGACGATACCGGTACCTCGGGCTGCAAACAGATAAAAAGCGAATGTTGAGCTCCAAGCATACCTGCAGTGCAGCGTTTCGGCTAGAACTTACGAGCGGGGACCAATCGACACATGACGGATCCAGACTTGCCGGAAACCTTGCAAGGAACGGTGTGGGGATCCTGAATGTGGTTACCCCAGTAACCTCGTCGAACGGGGACGATGGACAACTTGGCAACGATGATGGCACCTCGGATGGCGGTAGCGACTTCCTTGGCGACCTTGACACCGAGACCGACGTGACCGTCAAAGTCACCGACGGCAACGAAAGCCTTGAATCGGGTTCGCTGACCGGCAGAGGTCTGCTTTTGAACGGGCGAGATGGACATGACTTCGTCCTTCAAGGTGGGCAAGAACTTGTCGACGATCTGGAACTCCTTGATGGGCAAAGAGAAGAGGTAGATTTCCTCCATAGACTTGATCTTTCCATCGTTGACCAATCGACCGAGCTTCGTGACAGGGACCCTGGAGAAGCAGCAGTCAAGTCAGGATGCCGGTTCGATAGGGACATTGCCTTGCCTCGTGTCCTCCGATTCGGCATGTGTTTGACGGGCCTGTCGCAGATTTCTAAAACCTGACCACTATTGCCGACTCCTCGAATGCACTCGTTTCCCCATTCCCAATCTCGGCAATCCTCCTCCTTGCATCCACATCCAGATGACACTTGCAACTCATCCCTCCCATACAATCAAAATCAAACATCGCGAGCTCCATCCATCCTTTCATCGTCAAACATTCACTCAACTCACCATGGCTTGTCCTCGTCCTTCTTGGCTCCTCGTCGTCCTCGTCCTCGACCTCCTCGGCCAGCTCCTCGAGCGGCACCTCGACCGAATCCTCCTCGGGCTCCTTCAGGGGCGGCAGCAGGGGCAGACATCTTGACTTGTTTGTGCTGATGTAAAAGGCGATGGAAAACCGTTCAAGGTCTCTTTTTTTTCTTGAGGTCGTCCAAGTGTCGGGGTCGGCTGGCGGGGGCTCGACCAGATCGCGGACGCTCGCTCGACGGCTCCAGCGTGAACAAGACGACTTCGGCAGAGGTTTGCAGGGCCAATCCTGTCCGCCCACCGCACGGAAACAGAGCAACGCGGCAGCCGGAAGGGGTTTGGCTGGGCGATCGAAGAAGCTAAGCGCGTGTTTTGCGCCTTTTTTATTTTGGCAAGGCAACGTGTATACCAAATACCCTCTTTGCAAGCCAAGCGCATCCAGAGCAAGTGCCGTGTTCCTCCTTCCTCTCTGGGCGGCCAGCTTTCCTCTCTCGGACGTTTCGCTTCCACGGTTCACTCACCGCACGGTGATCAACGACTTGTTTCGCTCTGAGCCATTCCCACCTACGCCCTAGCCCGGTTTCTCACCTACCGTCGGAGTCGCAAGAGATCTTCGTGAGTGGTTGGCTCCTGTCCGCCGTGCTCAAGTTCTGTCCGCTGATTTTCTCTCCTCTGGATACCTGGTGATACAGAAGTTCGGCAACAAGTCAACATGTCGAGCGTTCAAACTTTCGGAAAGAAGGTGGGTGATTGGATCTTATCTTTGGCATACAGACAGCGGATAGCATTGGCAGTCATGGCGCAGCAGGGAAAATGGAAAAAGGGACTTGGAAAAGAAAGAGAGGGAGACAAGGTGTTAGGAGACAGCGCAAGACCGTAGGATGGAAATTCGGTCTTGGAGGAAGTGAGGTTCGGGTCGGCGAAGGGTGGAAAGCTCAGGAATAGGAAGGACTGTCCATGCTGCCAAAGCTATCCGCAGTCGTCGTATCGAAGTACCAAGAGCACGAGCTGACATTCTTGTTTCTTATGATTTACAGAAGGTATGCAGTAACCCTATTAAGGACGAGAAACGGGAAGAATGGTAGACTGATCAAGGATTGGGAATTGTTGGATTTGATTTAGACTGCTACCGCCGTGGCTTTCGTCAAGCCCGGTAAGGGAATGATCCGTCTCGACGGTAAGCCCTTGTCTACCGTTGAACCGTAAGTGGCTGTCTCCGGGATCAAACACGCACGCATGCATCCACTCGGGACTCAACCTGGTATCTTGCTATTCACAGCGCCGTTCTCCGATACAAGGTCTACGAAGCCATCTTGACCGTTGGTGTTGACAAGTTCGCCAACGTCGACATCCGTCTCCGAACTTCCGGTGGTGGTCACGTCTCCCAGATGTACGCTTTGCGACAAGCCATCGCCAAGGGTATCGTTGCCTACTACGCCAAGAACGAGGATGCTGCTTCCGCCTTGGAGTTGAAGAAGTCTTTGATCCAGTACGACCGAACCTTGTTGGTCGCTGACCCCAGGCGCATGGAACCCAAGAAGGTGCGTTTTATCAGAGAAGGATGTGGTCGCGCTCACGACGGAGCTAAACTTGGCTCTTTTTTGGTTTTATCCAGTTCGGTGGTCGTGGTGCCCGAGCCAGGCGACAGAAATCTTACCGTTAAAGAACTCTCCAACTCGGTTCTTTACGGTTTGCATATTTGCATGCTCTGGCTTCTCTCGTCCGCTTCGCGCCATTCAAGTCGCTTGGATCTGGTTGTGCAGTTCTGGTAGATACTTGTCGAATTCTATAGTCGGTAACCAAAAAACCATGGCTCGCGCGTTGTCCGGATAAAGATGTACAGGGTTGTGTAAAAATGACATGATTTCTACGCAAAATGATTGTCTTTCCGGTAGTGCAGTTGCTACCTAGATGTTCCACTCTTGAGCACGCTTCTGTTGTCTAGAGAAGTGTTTGATGCGAAGGGGCCAACAATACGAAAGTCCATTTGGTGTCTTGGCTGCGGTTTCGTAGGTCATGAGTCACAGCGTAAACAAGTGCAATCGAGCGAGCGTGCGAGCGAACCATGTGCGCACGGTTCATACTAGGACTGTTCTAACAGCCAGTCGGATTCTGTAGGTTTGTCCTAATATACATATTCAGATACTCGTTCTGCATGAAATTGTACAGAGCATATCCGACATATCACACCACACCAGTCAGTCAACCGAGTATACACGTTTGCTCACCTCTGAACTTTTCCCCCACTATCAGTCATGGAGTAAGCACCGCTCGAATGCCTCACGTTGTCTTGACCAATGTTGTCCTTCGCTGAATTTTGGCTATTGACAGATCACTGTCGCCTGAATGCACGAATCTGAAGCATCGGTATGATCAATGCTTTAATGCTTGGTTCGAAGGGTACCTGAAACCGATAGTGACGTCCCGTGTTGAAGACGCGACGCCTGAATCCGACGTAGAGGAAGAAGAGGATGACAGTCCGGATCTGTTGGAATCCTTTGTAGATGACGAGGAGGAGGAATGTCAAGAAGAGGAGGAACAAGATGCATCGGCAACCTTGTCGCCAGCTGCGGGGTCTGCAGGTTCATCACATCATCATACACATGTACCTCATCATCATCATCCTTCATGGTCACTGCGGAATGACGACAAACATCCGGATCTCTGGCCATACTCGTCTCGGCATGTCATTTCAAAAAACACCGCTTCTCACACCGTCAAGGAGGCCTCAGTGAACCCGACAAACGTTGCAGACGACGATGACGTTCCGGACCAACCTCTTGTTGAAGCAGTAGAAGCCGAGTTTAGCGATCATACCGTCTCGACGCCGACTGAACCGAAACGCTCAGCCATGCCACAAAAGCCAGTAGTCGCGATTCCATTGACTACCAGTTCACCAAAAGAGCAACGCGCAGAATGGGCGAGAGCAAAGAAGGAGGAGTATGATCGGAATTGCGGTGCTTTGTGGACAGACTATCGAGAATGTTTACAGGTGAGTTCGAATTTATGCCTTTTCCGTTCGCACTCGAGGTTACATGTAGAGCCGCCATGACTGAAAATGTTGTCCATGTAGCGAGCTATTGACGCAAACCACCCGTTATCGGCGCTGCTGACACAAGCAAGACTGGAGAACCCGATAGACGATGCCGAAGCCTATGAAGGTGGGGGTTATGGCGCTCCGGGAGCACAACCATAGTCCGTAGAAGATGCAATACAATACAATAGTACCGGTTGTATGTGATGGAGCCTAGCTAGACACATGGTATCCCTAACAAGGGTAGAGGCACAGTAAAAGATGCATCCGTTTAAGGGATATTACGTCTTATGGTCTACAAACGATGGAATGACGAAATCGCAGAAGTCTACCATCCTGCCCCAATTCTCGGACTTTGCTGCATTCTCCCCGGTGTACTGCCTCCTATGGACATGGCATTGACAGATGCGCCAAGGTTCGCGGCTACCGCTCCGTTATCCCTCGAAACCGGAGGTTCGGGTTTGCGGTATTCTACTTTATCGACCTTGACCTATAGCGAGAATGAAGTTCTTGTCAGCATTTGCCGTGCAGATGAAATATCAGGCTGAATTGACTCACCTCTCCGTCTACCAGCTGGTAAACATAGGTGACAAGCACTGCGCCTTGTACATCCATCAGAGCGAATGACGGTGTGGCCTCTCTATAGCAGACAAGAGGAATGTTCAGCAGCTTCTTGGCGCTGATGAGGTCAACCACAACCGATGAGCTTACCCATTCCAGAGACCCGACCATGCTCCCGTTGCTGAACCTGGATTAACAAAAAACTTGCCCTCGTACTCGAACGCTTCGAACCTGCAACGTCAATGGCAGCCGCATAGAGAGGAGCAGGATTCGATTAGCTTTTCAAATAGGCCATACCTGGACTACGCTGAACGGATCTACTCACCGATGAGTCCCTCCTGATATCAAAACATCCACGTTCATCTGCCGTGCTAGCGCTGCAAGCGAATCCACGTCTCCTGGAGGCACGCATTGCTGTCCGTGGATCACGCCGAAACGCAAAGAGCCTTGATTTATCGTCAACGATAGTGGGAGATGGGTGTTCTAGTGATGTGTTGCATATCATCGTTAGATTGCCGCATGTTCCCACCACGTCAAGCGATAGATTGTTCAGACTTACCTCGTCGAATTCTCCGCGCACTCCCATGACATCAGGTGCGATCGTACGCAGATAATCAAACGTCTCCTTGTCGCATATATTCCCGGTGCACAAGATTTGACCTATCTTTCCTGGAACCTATCGCAGCCAAAGCAAGAGATCGGTATGAGCCGCAAAGGTGACGTCTCGATAACGCGGAGAGGACGGACCAGAAGTTTCTTGAATTTAGCGGGGAGGTCATGACATCGCATCGGGATATGCAGATCGCCGATGATGAGAACGAGAACCATGGTGAATTGCTGGTGAAGCTGGCGTACGTCCGGCTCAGGTGCAAGTTTAGAAGAATCAGTGGGGAAGAGAACAAGAGCAGATATGGACTTGATCAGAGGTCGGGGAGGACGGAGGATAGTGGATGGATGAATGGCGCCTAGTTTAGCTTCCGCTTGGTTGTGCTGCGTCATCTTATCCTCTATACTGCGTCTAGTAGAATTTATACATTTGCTTTCTCCTATATCCCTATCCCCCACTGACAACTGTGCCAAGAGAAGATGTATCGGCTACATAGCCAGATGCTATCGGCCTACAAGAAGCCTAGGCAATCAATCCGGCATTTTTCAAATGCTTGACAAGCATCCATGACACCCGTCGAACCCGCTCCTCCCGCTCCCATTTCATCCCAGGCTCACCCATCGCCTCTGCTGTCTTATTAGCCTCTTTCTCCTTGGATCTCCTTATGTCAACGCATTGAGATGTCATGTCATCGACTCCAATAGCAACCCATTCTTGTTGAGCGGCGGTGAGGACTGTTACTTGCGGGGCTGGTGTGACCGTTTGCAGCGGTAGTAGGGATGAAAGGAACGTGGAGAGGAGAACGGGGATGTCAAGTTGGTTTTGTGTGTTGGGTTCACGAGGCATGGCCTTTAGTGGCACATATTCGACCTGTCGTGCATGCGAAAAAAAGAAACACACAACATGAGTACTCGAAAATAGCTATGTCGATTTGATTGCGGCTTACCTCCACGATGATACCCTTGGTCGCCAACGGTTGATTGCCGATATTCAGCGGATTCGGAGAGCCGCCAATCCATCCCATTCTGATAATCCACTCAGCGTCCCCGCTGATCCCGCCTGATCCACTCCCCGGGTTCAGATTAAGCTCGATTTGTACACCCTCGATAATCAGCGTATGACCTGGCGTCAAGACTGGTTGTTGAGCATGTTGCTGTTGGCTGCTGGCTTGTCCAGCCTTTGACCGCTTAACCGTAGAAGCTGTCATATTTGCCACATTACGGAATTCACCTTCCTTGACTACCGTAGGAGGAAGCAAGAAAGGGCTTTGGCTGCGTCTCATCCGGTCCAGGAATGTCTGATAGGAACCGTCTCGCTCAAGTTTCCAGTATCTAGCTTGAATGACTGGCAGATCGTCAAAAGATCCATTATGCAAGCCGAATTTCTGATCGAGGCCTTGTCCATTGCGTGGTGTGTACGTAGTGAACGAGTAGACGACATTCTGCATAAAGCGCGAAGTGGTTTTGGGGTAGGCGAGCGTCGTCAGGATTTCGGGCTGTTTCTGTTGGTCTTGGGCTGAAGCTGTAGAACCAGGTCGATGCGTACGGAGATGAACGGTCCATGCAGATTGCGATTGCTACCGGGGAAGAAGATGTCATTAGTCACCTTGATCTCTAGCTGCAACACTGGAAATGCTCTTACATGATGGCCATATTGATCTGTTATTCGTTGTTGTATAAGCTGCAAGCCGTTTGGGTTACTAACGGGGGCATTATGCCAATGCAGTATCCTGATATTGATGTGCGCATGGTAGATGAAGGTACATCAGAATTTGCTTTCAATCTGTCTGTCACATATGTGCACAAACTTACGTCGAAATACCCATCTCCTAACCGAACTCTCCGTTGATCCGTGCCTTCACGTCTTGAAGAACCACACTATTGGTGCATATCGGGTATGACGACGGGACTACAGCAGAGAGGTGGTTTGCCGGGAACTTACGGTGTAGACTTGCAAAGTCATCTCTGAGAAGTACATGATGAATAACTGCATAGGCGACCATTGTTTGTATCCGCGACGATATTCTTTGGCAATGAACAACACTTCACACTACCACTTCATCCCCTCGCGGGGTCCAGCACAAAGGTCAGATCGGTTTAGGTCAACCGCCGCTGGTATATAGTCGACAAGTTAGGATGCACACCTTGCTGTAGATATGCTCTTGCTGGCGGAGTACAACGTAAGAAGGGTGGATTGAACAGAAGAAAGAAGAGCAAGAAGAGCTGAAATTTCATGACGAATATGAGCGATCGAGACCTGGCTACTACTGCTGTCTTGCAGCAGCCTTGCAGCTTGTCTTGCAATGTCGTACTTTCTCGGATACTCACTACTTGATGTGCAGCTCACATACACACGCAGCAGAGCGCTTGCATGGACCGTGCAGACGACTCAGAGCTCCCTATCATGGCTGGCGTTCCGACGTTCAGCAGCTTCCCAGAACGGCCCAAACCAGCCTCAAAGCCAGACTCGACGTGGGAACAAGGTGGCCTTCAGGCCTCCGCGTCCGCCAACAACTCGGCCGCTCCTACGTTCTCGTCGTTTCCCGAGCGCACGATTTCCAAGAGCTACGATGATGGCACCGAAAAGCGGAGAGAGGAGGACAGGTATCGGAGGTCGAGGGAATCATCGCTGGAAACGCCACCAGACAGGAAGCGGCATAAGTCGGATCGTCGCGCGGATGATCAAGAGCGTAAATCAAACAAGGGACATCGGGAACATACAGAGAGAGATGAAAAGCGCTCTGAGAAGAGAGAAAGGCATCGCTCGTACAAGGCAGAGCATGATGACGAGGAGAGAAGTCGCAAGCATAGCAGAGGACGTGTGGAACCTGACATTAAGAAGGAGAATAAGAAGATTAGGCCTCAAGAGCCCGTGGGAAAGGTAAGCACGTTCCACTCTATCAGCACAGTATGTGCCTCCTTACAGCTGCACCGTATAGCAGCGGAGCACCGACACGGTCAACGAGCTTTTCTACGTTGATCGATCTGGCGATCAAGGAAACTTACGGTACGGAAGTATAGAAGCTAGTAAGATAGCAAGGTATATCACTGGAGGCTGTACGTACACTCATTTGGCGTCCAGTGAGAACAGTATTTGACATGGCGTTTTAGCTGGCAGAGTTGTCGGGTTGCCGGAGCAGTACAGGATCATGAGAACCGGAAAGGGTAAACAATGGGATCCAAAGGGGATTGTTATCGCAAACCGAGCGGCACATACCGTAAGTGATCAGACTGCCTCCGATTTGACGATGCAAGGCTCATTCATGCTTTACAGGGCGACCACGAGCCGACGTTGATTGAATCGATTCCTCAGCAAACCTTCAAAATTGCCGCTGGAAACAGGAAACACGAAGCCGGCTTGATTAGGGAGCAACGTGATTTTGTTCCGTTGAACAAGACCGCACAGAAGACCGGGACAAGAAGGGTCGAGCAGGACTACCGCTCGATATCTGGGTTTGCCAACAAGGGTCCGGAAGCAGACAAAGGAGGTATGACCTCCACGGATGACACTGATGACTCTGAAGATCTGGACGAGCAGGAAACACCTGAACAAACGAGGAGACGTAGAGTCCTTGACTTTGAGCGGCATTTGGAGAAAAATCCACAAGACATTGATAAATGGATTGCGTTTTCCTCAATGCAAGTTGAGGACTTTCTTCCGGGAAGGATAAAGGGAGCTCTTGGACTCCTGGACGAAGCAACCAATGTCGGAAATCAGACAAGAGCCAAGGGTAAACAAGGGGCGTATGAGGTGGCGCTCGCCACACTAGAACGAGCCATCAAGGTTTCCCCGACAAACGCACATTCGCCCAAATTACAGTCGGCATTCTTTGCTCTTGCTCAGCAAGTATGGCCAAGTAATCAGGTGACGGGAAAATGGCAAGATGTGTTGCGGATGTTCTCCTCTAGCACGGAAAAGGTTGACGAGAAAGAATTGATGGATCTTTGGCTTGGTTATATTTCCTGGCGAGAAGGAAGGGGACTAGGGTCTCGTGCGGCTGATGGAAAGAGTTCTGGTGGTATCGACGATGTGGTCGAAATTTATGCTCAGTGCATAGACATGATGCGGAGCAGTTGCTTTTCTTCACCCGAGAGTGAGTTGGCCGTCAGTGATAATCCGCACAGGACAGACTCTGATACACCACGTCGCTGTTGCAGAACGGACTGTGGCGGAAGAAAATATGGTGTACCTCCTTTTGCGATGCGTTTTGCTTTTGCGACATGCCGGTACGCCACGCGTTGTGATGGAGACATCATCTCAATGCTAACAGGAGGATCACAATTACGCAGGTTTCCACGAACGAGGTACCGCGATATGTCAAGCAATGCTGGAACTGTAAGCTATGTTTCCAACATGGAAGCAGGACTCCGACTCATCATCCTCTTGGCACAGCACATTCTTCAAACCTCTCGATTTGCGTGCAGAAGCCACACAGCCCCTCGATACGCAATGGGAAGAGCGCGTGCTTGAATCCCTCGAAGCGTTTTGGGAATCAGAAGTTCCACGGATTGGCGAGAACGCATCTCAAGGCTGGAACCGCTGGCAAAGGGAGACATTATCGGAAGCCGAAGCATTGCCGGAAAGCCCGAGCGACATTGCGAGCTCAACACATAGCGACCCGTTCATCCGCTGGTATCACGACGAAACTGCTGCTGATCGCCACTTTCGCCCTGGAAAAGCTTCAGCTCTATCCGTAGCGGAAGAGGAAGAGGACGATCCGTACAGAGTGGTCCTCTTTGACGATATTCGACCCTTTCTCTTTGTCATACAGAATGCCGAAGTGAAGCTGCAGCTAATCTATGCCGTGCTTAACTATCTCGGTTTGCCATTTGGAGTACCCGATCTCGGCACAAATACCACATTCTCGAAGGATCCACATCTCCAGTGGGCACTCGCAGCCAACCCGGCGGCGAGAATGTTGTTATGGCCCCCTAGACCTGCAGGACATCAAGCACTGGATTGGACTGAAACGCAAGAAAGTGCTGCTTTGCCTGCTGTCGATGTCATGTCTTGTCCGATCAAGCTATGGCTTCTCACAGCTGATACGGCTTTTGAGGATATACTTGATTGGTTCAGCGTAAATCAAGTGGGAATCCGGGACTCGGTTGATACGGGAATTTTGCAGTATGTTTCAATCGGGTCTTCCTTGCGTTCCCAACATACTGATATTCTTACGCTCGCAGAAACATCTTTCAGAGCTTGAGCAGTAACGTGAAAGATCGGTCATTCCAATGGCTGAGGATAGCATTCGAGGCTTCTTGCAACAAGAAGAGGTGAGCCCAGAGTTCTTCAGGGTGGCGTAATTTTCACTGATCAAATTCCATTCTCGCAGTACAGCAAAGTTGTGCAAGCACTTGCTCTCGCAGGATCGTGGCAACCTCACATTATGGTGTACCTATGCGCGACTTTTACGCAGTCAATGTAAAGTCGAGGAAGCTCGGCACGTCTACCGCTTATGTTGTTCCACCTACAATCCTCTTGTTCAATCGCGCTCCGATGTAGAGTACGCGCTCTCCGAATGGGCAGAGTTGGAATGGATTGCTGGCCAAGAGGAGGAACTGCTAAATGTCTTGATCGCGGTTGTCGCGACTGATTACAAGATCTCTGAAGGTAAGCGTTATGTTCTGCCATGCGATTGGCGGCCATGCATCGCTTACTCCTTCTGGAAAAGGTAAACCTTCCTCGGCGATGTATCTGAAAGCAAAGCAGGTAAGCGTCTGATATGGTACGACTGAGGCCGAGTTCGCTCAATGGCGCTTTTCTTCTACTTCAGCACTACTGGCAATCGCCTGACCTTAGCAGTCGCGCCAGTGTGGTTTTGCACTACCTTTTCTTATACGTTTCGATGGATTTCGACAAAGCATTCCAAGCTGTCAAGGTACATGCTGTATCACTTCCGGCTGGCTCTTCCGAACAAGAGGAAGTGTTGCAGCTCGGAGCCAAAATCATGTTTCGTCATGCACAGACTGCCATCGTCAAAGCAGATGTGCAGCGTGATTTCCTCGAATACGCGATTTCGTTGTTTCCTAGCAACACCATATTCCTGTCGCTGTACTTCGCAAACGAGAGTGGCATCCGAGTATACGGTCGAGTTCAGCGGCTTTTATATGAGACAGTTCTTCTGGACAAGGATGAAAGTGCTGGTAGCTATTTGTGGTCGATATGGGCTGAAGCGATGTCTGTCAGGAGGACGTTCTGGGAAGACAGTGGAAGAGGTGCCGAACGCGTTCGGGCCATGTATGAAAAGGCCATCGACAGTAGAGCGTACGTTCAAGCTTGGAAGCCGGATACATCCATGAGGACTGACTGTCTACATCTTGGGGTATTATAGAGGCAGATACTCTCTACCGCTTTGGATGTCATACATCGAATTTATGTTTGCACAGGGTAGGGAAGAGCAAGGGAAGCAGCTCTGCTATCGAGCCATCAGTCATTTAGGTGGCTGTAAAGGTAAGTATCAATCTCACTTAGACAGTCCTCAGTTGCTTATTTCCATGCCTCTCCTTAGTTCTCTATATGATGCCCTTCTCCCAAAACCTCAGATCACATTTCACCAACAAAGAACTTCGAGACTGGGCAGATCTCATGTTGGAGAAGGGCATGCGAATACGGAAACCGTTTGAAGAATATTGGCGAGATGAGCCGATGCAGGATAAACTGGGGGAAGATGATGGAGGAGACCCTATGGCCGCGGACGAAGCTTATTCACTGTATGAGGATCGAAAAAGGCTTTTGCCTTATTGAACCAATGGTGCCCAGTGTACAGGGAGAATACACAATAACACCTTGGTCATGGAATCAATACAACCACATGGATTCACCCACCTACATGCGTAATGCAACAATGCTGTCATACTCTGGTTTTGACAATCGCCATGCGATGCCTGAACTGCTATAAAAGTCTTCCGAATCCTCATCCTAGAAGCGGAACATATGGATTAGCAAGCGTGCTGCAAACAC
The DNA here is from genome assembly GCA_030039215.1 of Naganishia onofrii. Taxonomy (NCBI): domain Eukaryota; kingdom Fungi; phylum Basidiomycota; class Tremellomycetes; order Filobasidiales; family Filobasidiaceae; genus Naganishia; species Naganishia onofrii. The sequence continues at coordinate 481,507 of JASBWV010000008.1, forward strand.
CGGTGAAGCGTCTTTCACATACCGAATCCAAATTCAATATCGTTGCGATCTGCTGTAACCGAATAAACTTGTCTCTAGCGCCTCCGAAATTTGTCTGTCCGGAAAGGTAGTTGACGACAGCGCGCACGTCCTTGTCAAACCGGATTGCGCCGAGCTAATATATCAGTGTAGGTGATTAGCAAGCCGGGCCAGGTAATGCAACAGTCGGGGTGAAAACCTGCCTCGGTGAAGCGCATGCCCTGGACCATTCTTTCCCACGGACGAACAAGGACTTCGACCGTCATGTTGAAGAACATCTGATAGTTGGCGTCCGTCAGCGTGTCCTGAAGGAGGCACGATACCAATGACGGAAGTGAGTCAAAGAATCAATCTTCTTTTTAAAAACGACGACGCACCTTGTACCCATCGACCAACGGTGCCCAATTGGCGATGAAGCGTTTTCGAACTAGATCCTGTTCTTCCGCCTCGGCATACCCGTCATCATCGAGCACGTAAGAGATGCCCTTATAGACGTCCTCCAGCAGTGAGCGAAGCCCAGGACGGGTAAGTTGATTGAACAACTGGTCCAAGCCGTTCTAAGGGGCATGGGTCGGATGTCAGATTTCCAATCACGCTGATCATCCAGCACTAAGTTCAACCCACCTTTGCCGCTGCTCTCATCCTCCCAGCCAGATCTCCTAGGTCACGTAACTGTTCCTCAACCTCCGCCAATTCAATCTCTAAAAACGTCTGGCTGGCGGACTCGGAGCCGATCAAGTCGTCAATTAAACGGTCGGTATACTGAGCGGAAACGTCGAGGTCGTTGAGCAGTACCTACAACGACTGGGGTAAGTATAACAGACTTTGAGACATGTTGTATGGCCTTTCACATACGCTGTAACTCGTTCGCAAGTCCCTTTCCCTTCGTTCCCGCTCACTTTCCTTCCCCTGACCCGTTAGCCCGACCAACGAACTGCCCACGCCCGCTCCAAAACCCATTCCGACACTCGCTGCACCCGAATAAACAGCATCCATCTTCTTTTGCAACACGCCCAGATAATCTCTCTCTATTATCGTTGATATCCTTTCGCGCATGGACGAGAATGTGACGAGATTTCCCGTAGAGATTAATCTGTTAAGAACGAGTTTGAGGAGGTAGAATGTATCATCGACGGTGGATGAGATTTGCGGTTTCGACGAGAGGTCAGGGGTATCCATCTTGTGCGCCTGTACAGAAGCACAAATTGGAGACATGAGTGCAAAGTTGGAAGCATGGAACCGGCTAGGAACGTACCTTTTCAATGCTAGAACGGAGGTACCAAGCCTCCAGCGGCTCATAATACATCTTCAACATGTTTTCAATTGTGCGTCTACTATCGGAATCATCCAGCAACCGTAACATCGGATCTGTCCCTGATCTTCTGTCGGCAGCTCGCGTTGAAAGGTTGGGGAAAGTGCCGCCTTGTTTCGCTGTAAGAGCCGTAGCTGGCGGAGATTGAACAGTACTTTCGCGGTCCGAGATATTCTGATCGTCTTCCGGCTATCAGAGGGAGGGCACATCAGGTTGCCATTACTCGCGAAACCACTGAGCGGAAACAGAAGGCGTACCTGCAAACGTTCCCATACGAACCGGCGATACAAGGCCCACCGACTACCCAGTGCCGTACATTCTCCCAGAATTCTCTCCACATCCCGCGGATCCGGACCCTGCTCACTCACAGCAGCTGCAGCTGCCGCATTTTCTTCCTCTTGTAGCGTACGCTTCTGAGATGTTCCGGCATATGTTGCGAGCAAAGAGGTGGCGGCGCTCGGTAAATGATGTGCGAGGTTCTGTTGCGCCGAGGATGAAAGGGCGGCAAGAGAAGTGGTTACACCGCCAGCGCCGGAAAGGGTGGTGCTCGAGGCAAGGTTTGGCGAGAGGTTATTTTGTGCAGCTGATTGTGTTGAGAGATAGTGTATCGGGTTGGTAAGATAGCTGAAATGCGATTGTTTCGTTTCCGAGATCTGTATACAGGGACTGATCAGAACCAGCTATAGCAATACGTACGGAATAGAACTGACCAATCTACCAACTCGCCGTTCCTCTTCCCACCCTTCAACGAGACTTTTGACGCCCTTGTCCCCCTCTGCTTGCAGCCGCCCGACAACCACGCGCATCTTGCCCTCTCCGTAATACTTTTCGACCACAGGCTGGTGTTGGTCAATGATGAGCGCGATCGACTCGAGAAGGGTTGTCAGATTCGTGATATAGAACAACGGGGAAGAAGCTGATTCCACAGTGTAGTCAAGTCAGCGCATTGTCTTTCCGCCGCGACGGAGATAAAGGGAGAAACCCGTACCCCTCGTCTCCTGCGCAGCACCAGTAAACGCTCCTTTGGTCTTGACGAGTGTCACCACGAAATCAGCATACACGCCCAACCCTTGCTCTTCTGCGCCAATCATGGGGAAAAGCCGGAAGAACCGACTGGTGCCCTGTTCGTCCCGCGCCTCGGCAGCAGAGCGGAAGTGGGACGAGAAAGTGGCGAGAAGGGAGTCTCTCAGTGCTGATAGTTGCGCTGGAGGTGGGGAAGGGTCCATTGGTGTTGGCTGCAAGGAGCATCGCAAGTAAGCAACAAAAAACGGAAAAACCTGAAGACACAAAAGGTGAACGCACGATCACTCGGGCGGCAAATGCTCCGCTTGTTACACTAGTTGGAATATCCATAGCTCGTTTACAGGCGCGCGTCGCGGATTCCCAATCTTCTTGCGGGATCGAGTCGCGCATTATTTGCAGAGCGTTCTGTATACGAGGGGCATGAGTTTAGTATATGGTCGACTTGGGAAGACATGAGCTGGTCGTCAAAAGACGGCGATGATTCGTAGAAGCAGGTTTGGCAGGAGAAGAACGGCGTCGAGTCGCACGCAGACATTGAGCCGATGAACAGTTGCAATGCAAATTACCCCACGAGCACTGCGTCAACGCGACTGCACTCTGCCACATATGGTCGCAAAAGAAACATAGTCGAGAGTACAAGGCACTCCAAGCTTTGATCAATTTGCGAGGGCAATACGCAGATGCTACATCTGTCAGATTAAGCTCATCGTCCGTCGATGCACGCTTGAGCTTCTGCTCTCGGTGAAAGTGACAAAGACCGTCCGTTATGAGACGGCCTCGGAAGATCAAAGCATTGATGCTTGCGCTGGCACGCTCGATAAAGCAAGCTATGATCGGGCAGCCTGCGCCGTCCTCGAAGAGGCAAGGACACTGGGGCTCACGCCGCTCGACTGGATCTCGGCGGCCCAAATGAACAGACGCTTGCGCTTGCGGGCTCTGCGAAAGCGACTACGCTCGGGCCGCCTACGCCGCCCTCGGAGAGGCAGAAGACACCGGTTCTCAGCCTGCGTGCTCAAGAACAATGATTCTCGGCGTGCGGCTCGAGAAGACAAAGACACAGATTCTCGCTTCGCTCGGAAGATAATCGTTCCGCTCGTCATCGGGTACTCACCTTCAACTCCATCACTTCCCCTACCCTGGCCACCGCCTCCCTCACCCTTCCCATTCTCCCATCCAGCCTAGCTACTTTACCACCGATTCTCTCACTCGTCTCATACACCTGTGCTACCCTCTCCACTAAACCACCTTGCCTCTCCCCTTCTTCCATGCCCTTGGTGGTAGGTGCCTGCGTCCCCCGAAGACCGAGCATCCCGCCGTCTTCTTGCTCCTCCTTGATCCTGCCATCAACACTCTCTCTCACCGCACTGACACGAGGTACGAGTGCACGTAGCCTCTCGACTGCGCGGTCTACGGTGTCTCTCTCCGTCAACCTGGCATTTAGCGCAATGGATAATTCGTTTGACCGGTCTGCGAGTGCTGATTGATGTGAGAGGAGTTGAGTTGGATCTGTTATAGCGCGTGCCATCCTTGTACGCTTGATTGGCAGGGAAACTCAGTGCAGGCAAGGCAGCAGCAGGAGGAGGAGGAGGAGGAAGAAGAAGAAGAAGGAACATGAGGTGTGAGGTGATGGGTAGGTGGTTGATGCTAGTCATTTGCATCCGGTCGATCGTTTTGTCGCAAACTTGCCAACAAGATATTTTCAGAAAATGCAGCGTTCAACTACAAAACATCAAACAAGAGTAAGGCTGCAGTTGTCGCTAGTAAACCCATCCTAGCCAACCATGTCAGGACATCATCATAGAGCAACGCTCAAGCAGGTGCGCTGCTTCCTACTTCCACCTTGTAGTAACACGCGCTAACCCTGCTCTCCTCCAGCAAAACAAATCATTCAAGTCCCGCCACAGCTCAAAATCATCCCTCAAGGCAGCATCAAAGGGTCGTCTTGCCGCTCCCGCACACACTTCCGCAGCCCATGCTTTCTCCTCCCAATCATCAGCATCCCGTGTCGCTGCATCTGCCACAAAACGTAACCGAGCAAACCAGCGCGCGCAAAAGAGGACGAGGCAAAGGAAAGAATGGGGTCGGGATGTAAAGGTTTTTCAGACGACTGGCGGTGGTGGGTGTGTGCCGCGGGTTGTGAGTGTGGTGCCGTTGCATAGGAAGAGTAGTGCGAAAGAGTTTACACAGGGGTTTTTGGGAAATCTGGGGTTGGACGAGCCGGCGAGGGAGCAGGTGGAGAAGGGGTTGAAGGAGGTGGGAGAGTGGGTCGTAGAGTGAGTCCGAGCGCACCGAGTTTTTTCCCAGGGCCAAAGTTCGAGCATCAGTCGAGCGGAGCGAGTATCAGCGCCGAAGGCACCAGATCCGAAGGACTCGGACGAGGCCACAGGCCGAGAATCCGTGTCTTCTGCCCCTTCGAGAATGACCTAGGCCGTCCGAGCGTAGTCGCCTTCCCCGAGCGCGCAAGCGCGAGCGTCAGTTCATCTTTCCTCCCCGAGGCCGCCGTATGACGGCTGAGCGGCCGAGCTGCAGACTAGCGGAGCGCTTCATTGCCTTTCCTTTTTCGAGGACGGCGTAGGCTGTTCGAGCACAGTTGCCATCGCTGAGCGCGAGCATCAGTATCTGGGACATCAAAGGCTGTCCATTCCAAGTCTTGCTTTCAGGCTATGGACTTCCCAGAGACTGTCTGCAGCGGCCTCGGCAAATCGACCTGTATTCGTACACACCGCTAATTCTTTATAACCCTCCGCGCAGCGCCCCACGATTCAAGACCTCTCTGCAACTAATCCACCTTCCGCCTGTCTCGCTCTACGCCACCCTCGATGCCGCTCTTGCATCCGACTATGTCGTCCTCCTGCTCTCCTCCGAGTACGAGGTCGATGCAGAAGGTGAAGCGATCCTTCGTTCCCTCCAGAGCGTTATCGGGGGTCACGGCGGGGGTGCGCAAGTCGTCGCGTGTGTGCAGGTACGTCTGCCATCCGCTTTCCTTTCTCATGCTTTTCCCTAATGCCGGCCCTCTTTCGCGCAGTCACCCGCCGATACCCCAATGACACCACAAGAACGTCCAATGGTCTTAAAGTCCCTGCACTCATTCGCAACCTACTTTTTCCCCTCGCTCAACAAAATCCACGTCTGCCCTCCAGCGGCGGATCGTTCCGCAAGCAACTCGGACGGCGCCAACCTCGCTCGAGCGTTATGCGAAGGTGTCCCGCTCGCTAGCCAGGGTGCTAAACGTGCCCTCGGTGCTGCTGGCGCAAACGCCGTAGGAGGAGACAAGGGACGCGGGAGGGACGGCCGAGCATGGCTCGTTGCCGAGGAGAATGACATGCGCGCAGGTGAAACGTCGTCGGCCGGTGTGTACTGGCAGCCATCGGAAAACGAGGAAGATGGGGAAAAGGGAACGTTGCATGTGACCGGTACCATTCGTGGTGGACGCCTTAGTGCGGATCGGTTGGTCCATATTCCTGGGTGGGGTGATTATGCGCTCGATAGGATTGCGTATGCGCCTCTTGCGCGACAGATGCGCACTGCGGGCAAGTCGACATCCACCACGACATCGGTTCCGGATGTTGCCATGTCGGGCGACATTGTTCCTTCAGCACCTGGACAAGCACTTTCCCTGCCAACGGAAGAAGCCGATACACTGGTCGCGCTCAACGAGTCGGATGATTTGTTGATGGGCAACGAGCAGACCGGTTTCACCGCCGAGGAATTGGCACGTGGAGACGAGTATATGGATGATCTTGACCACGATGGGTCAGCGAAGAAAGTCAAGCGTGTTCCCAAGGGCACCAGTGCATACCAGGCCGCCTGGATTATCGATGACGAAGACGAGGACGAGGATGACAACTTGTCCGACGACGATGAGGATGATATGGAGGATCTCGAAGTTGGTGGTGGTGATGTACCGTTTGACGGTATCGGCAAGGGATTCGGCAGGGCTGCGCACGATGATGAGACCGAGGAGGTCGAGTTGGACGAGAGGCATGTGCAGACGGACGACGAATATGATGATGAGCTAGATGAGGATGAAGAAGAGAGACAGTAAGTGCTTTCACGCGCACTTTTGGTGGTCATGGCTAACCTTCCTTTGGCAGACTCGCCGAATACGAAGCGGAGAAATCTCGTGCCAAAGACCACGATGCGGACCTCGCATTCCCCGATGAAGTCGACACCCCGCGAAACATCCCCGCTCGAGAACGATTCGCACGGTACCGTGGCTTGAAATCGTTCCGTACATCGCCCTGGGACCCGTACGAGAACCTGCCTGTCGAGTACGGTCAGATTTTCAGGTTTGACGACTATGAGCGTAGCAGACGTGTCGCCGTGGGCAATGCCAAGCTCGACGGTGTTCCCGAGGGAGTGCGAGTGGTGCTCAGCATTCGTGGCGTGGAGAAGTCCCTGGTGGACCAGCGTGCCGGACAGCCAATCATCGTTCATGGCTTGATGCAGCATGAACACAAGCAGACCGTTCTTCATTTCGTTGTGCAACGTAATACCGAGTACGAGGACCCCGTGCGAGCCAAGGATCCGTTGATCTTGTGTGTTGGGCCAAGAAGGTATACTATTCGACCGATTTACTCTCAGCATACTCGAGGAGGAGGCAAGGGTGTCAACAACGTTCACAAGTCGGAAAAGTACCTGCGTCATGGTGAAGCTTTGGTTGCGACCACCTATGGACCTGCCATCTTGGGCAAGCAGAGTTGTTTGCTATTAAGAGAGTCAGAGAACCCGGAAGGCAAGTCACAGTCGACATTCAGAGCGTTACATCTTGCTGACATTACTATTATTACAGTACCTCACTTGGTTGCCATGGGATCCTTTATGAACCCGGATCACGAGCGAATCGTCGCCAAGCGAATTGTATTGACCGGTCATCCCTTCAAAGTGCATGTCAAGACTGCTACCGTGCGATATATGTTCTTCAACCGAGGCAAGTATCCCTTTTGACAGAGCGCCTAACGCATGTACTGATCGCCTTCCTTGCAGACGACATCGAATACTTTGCGCCTATCGAGCTATACACGAAGTACGGACGGACAGGTCATATCAAGGACCCTCTCGGAACGCACGGTTACTTCAAGGCGCACTTTGACGGACCGATTCAACAGATGGACACTGTCTGCATGTCGCTGTACAAGCGACAGTTCCCGAAAAAGAGCGAGTACTTTAGAGCACCGCCACCAACGATCCCAGAGGAAAAGGATGAGTCGATGGATGTCGAGTAGCTGAGCTTCACTGTTGTAATTTACCTGTAGTCGAGTAGCATAGATGGCATGCATACACAGCTTGCAAGATTGCACAGGCGACTACTACTATGACGAGATTGACGATTTCCGTCGATCACAAAGTAAACAACCCGCATTTATGGGTTGACAGTTTGCTATGCAACCAGCTTACAGTAAGTCTTGACCAGCACGAAGTGAAGTCGAAATCGCCTGTTTCGTTCTCTCGAAACAGCGTGCGATGAGGACAGTATCCTCATAGATCACAGAGCGGAACTCGACAGACATCTTGAAAAGGGGTCAAGGGAGGCATCGCGAATAGACCGACCTCGTCGCTCTGAGTCGCCAAACGGTGATATTGACCAACTGCGGTATACTTCACCGGCCCTGAAGTCGCAACGACTCTCATCATGCCGGTCATCACTCGACAGCAATCTCGCGGCTGTAGCGATCACTCCTGGTCAAATCGAAAGGGGTCATTCGAAAGACCTCAGACATCGCTTCCAACCGCTTTAGATCATCATGTACGAGGAGAGACACCAGAAGCTACCCAGACAAAGGCCGAAATCATTGCAAGATGCATTCACTCTTCTCCGTTGGAAAGCTTGCCTGCAGAGATTATTGAACTCATTGCTAAAGTTCTGCGCGATCAGGCAATGGAGGCAGAGGGACGTTCGGGCGACGACTTCTACAAGGCCGCTTCAGAGATGACGGCAGATCCACCAGCAACCTGCAAATGTCAAGACGGAAGGTCACCAGATCGCATGATCAGTGATGAGCAGACCATGACATCGTACGGCTCTTGCGAGCCAAGCATTCCACTATCCAGCACTTCGAAAAGGTTGCGTCAAGTCGTCTTCAATCATCGCCCACTTCGACCCAAAGTGATCAAGTACTGTGTTCACTCGCTGCAGACTTCGGCAGAAATGAGCGATGCGCTGCGTGGGAATGTTAGGTGAGTACCTTTTTCTTTATCATGTTTTTGTCCTATTTCTTATATGATGGCAACCGTTTGACCGAGTCACAACAGATACCTCTGCCTCAGAGCCACACCTCGCCATATCATACCTTCCGGTCCAAATCAACTCATCCATTACGTACGACTATTTCCCAACTTACATGAACTCTGTCTTGACTGGGAAACGACTTTGTGGGACCAGGACACATCGCTCAAAGCTTCGGAGGATATTCACGAGTTTCCAGACCTTGCCAGGCTGTCAATGTCTCTCGGTCCCGACGTCACACCCCTCGGCTGGCCTTCAGCAATGAAGGATCTAGGAATGATGTTTGATCATCTCCCACTGGCGAGTGTAAAGTACATGGACTTGCAACTACACCCGTGGATCGATATGGAAGATCTTGAGCCATGTATGGGGGAGGTCGAGCGCGCTCTGAAAAGAATGCGCTATCCTCGTCTCGAGACTTTCGCTATCAACGTCGCTATCAACGTGGAGCTGGCGAAACGATGCGCATGGGTTAGTGACGCCTTTCGACGTAGTAATGAAAGGTGTGTCAATTAACGAATTCTATGTTGTTCAAGACCGTTATCGAAACCACCTTGGCGGAATCGCTGCAGCAAGATACCATTACGCAGATATCTCTATCTGTCGACTTCACGTTTACCGTGCTCGCAAACGCCGCTCCTGGAGAGGAAATATTTTTGCCGAAGGACGATTCTCATGAGAAGATTTCTCCCAAGGTCATGCCCACAGAGGATTGCTTACAGCAACTTTTCCGAACGCTGAAGGGATCTTGCAAAAACTTGCGTATACTCGATGTCGTTTTAACCGGAGAATCAGGATATGAAGACGAAGACGACAATTTTGATCTGTTGACTTTCCAACTTGAGGAGGACTCTGACGACCACTGTCGATTTTCGACGGGGGCTCTGGCGCAGAGTACGCAATCAAATGGCCGGCACCTGGGATGCGTCAATCACAATCGAAAAGTCAAATACGAGGTGCATCAAACAGAGATCGATAGTCTCGCTCGAATAGTAAACATGCAGATGGATGAGACCGCGCCGGAGCTTGACTAGGTCGTTGAGCTCGATTGATACATGCCGAGGACATTAGAACTAGACCTTAGCCGCATTTTGACGGCAGTGGTGCTTGATGTTTGCAGATCTGCCCGAAACGAGGCATGGGCAGGCTGTCAAAGTCGTTCTACTCGGCGCGATCGCTATAAACACTCGATGAAGTGGACTTAGCATGGGTCGTAATCAGAGATGAGCTCTTTGTTGTATATAAGACTATCTAGCAATCCAGATCCATGATTCTCTTTTCTTGGCTCCCTCCTCGATCCCATCAGCTATTGGTCACATGAAGTTGAGCGCCGGTTGGGATCTACTAGCTTTCCTTGCGGTCTAGCGGCATACCCAACTCGCTGTTCTTATCGGCAGACGGCAATGGTCCAGAAGATCGAATGGGACTCTACTTATCCTTATCCCTACGTGGGCAGCACGAAGGATGGTGGCGTGCTCTCAGTTTGGCAGGGTGGACGAGAGGGTCCAGAAAGTATAAGGTCGAGCGCGACTATGTAAGTCATCTGAAGTCGCCGTCTCAATCACTTTGGGTTACGATGCGAAGCCTTGACATGAATGAGTGCAGTAATGTAATGGCTTCTTGCTCGTGCTTGTTAAGTGGTGCTCTAGCTGATAAGCCTCTCGCCAGCATGACAGTGCTAAGAAGGGTCAGACCACCCAGCGAAGTCTGCCTTCGCGATTTGCTCTTGTGATATCCGCCAATGGCTTCTGGATCTCGCGAATATAGGTTTCGTGATCTCAAAGCATATTCTAATCATATACATATTGCAGTGTTTCTATTATGTCTAATTATAAGCTAAGAAGCCAACAATGATCGTGTATGCGATACAGTGAACGAGTTCATGAACGAAGCTGACGCGAGCCTTCGACAATCTGTGATGCGCTCGAGAAGAGAGTCCGTGTATATCTGAGTTGAACAATCGTTTAAAGAACCAAACCAGCTCCCAAAGCGATACCGACAACGGAGATGAGGGCGGGGATACCGAAGGCAGGGAATTCTCGACCGGCACTGGAGGCAGCTGCACTGGTGGCGGCACCAGCACTGAAATCACGTCAAAGAGGGCGTCAGTCCCAAAAGACAAAGAGGTGGAATACAGAAATCTATGCAACTCACGCGCTGGTGGCCCCGCTGGCGGCTGATCCAAGAACTGAGGTGGCCTGAGAACCTACCGACGAAGCCCCACTTCCAGCAGCACCAGCACTATGATCACACCAAGAGGGCGTCAGTACCAAAGTAGCAAAGACGAGTAATGCAGAAGGTCAAAGCTTACACGCTCGAAGCCCCGCTGGTGGCAGCAGCAGCCCCTGAAGATGCGCCACTTGCTCCACTTTGAGCTGCTGAACTGGCTCCACTTTGCCCTGATGAGGCGGCACTAGCTCCACTCTGCATGGCTGAACTGGCTCCACTTGATGCGGACATGCTTACGCTCGACGCACTACTACCGGCTCCTGCAATCACGGACGAGGCGCTTGCGGTGGCTTGAGCTTCATAAGGCATAAGAATGGTAAATCAATCTTTGTTAACCTTGTTGTCAATAGGAGTCTGTTCAACTCACAAGCTGCAGATGCCGCGCTCTGAGAAGCTCCAGAAATTGCAGATGCGATAGAAGAAGACACCGATGCCAATGAACTGGTGATTTGACCAACAGCGGACGAGGCCGACGAAGCAACAGCTGAAGTCTGCGATGCCGCACTGCTAGTGACGGATCCTACACCGCCACCGATGATACCGCCGCCGGTGGAGCTCGTCGACGAGGCAGCCGCACTTGAAGAGGAAGCAGTGCTGTCATCGAACAGCAAGGTAGGAGTGAACGCCTATAGGAGAGACAAGAAGTCAGAGCAAGCTTCTTTCAAGTATTGGCTGGTATAGAAACATACCTGAGTGTTGATTCCAGGTCCGCAGTTTCCGGTCTCAGCGGTGGTACCGGCGGCTTGAAGACACTGAAGATGAAGGACAAGGTTTAGTCAAGCCTGCCTCAAGACTCGTGCGAGACATATACCTACTTGGGTGCCTCCAGTGATAGCGATTCTGTCATCGCCAGTGAGGTACTGACCAATTTTCAGACGTCAGCGGAATAATGGCCAACAGGCGCCAAAGTCAACTCACCCAGGTCTGAGCCGCGGAGCCAGTGCAGGGGTAGACCAAGGCAGGTCGACCGGGGGCAGGGTTGGTTTGCGCATCGAGACAGTAGTCGGTTCCGAACAACTTGACACCCTGGTTGTTACCCTCCTGAATGACCCATTGCTGACCGGTTGAGGTTCTGTCGGTGTTGGCGCTGTTACAAGCAGCCAGGGTAACGGCAGCACCTCCACTCGGGTTTGCAACCTGAACGGACACGATAGATGAGCTTCGTTAAAAGCGAGGCAGATCAAGTGCATACTCACAGTCAAGCATTGTCCGCCTTGGGCCAACTGTTGAACTGAAGCTGCAGAAGCGGACTGAGCGAGGGCGGCGAGCACCAAGAGCAAGGTCGCGGAAGAGTACATGTTGAGAGGGTGGAAGTCGGTGTTGTCGAAAGACGGTAGTCACTGTTCTATAGGGTGTATTAATCAGATTGAATGCTCGGAAACCCAAAGGTATGTATATGTTATATACCTTGTCAGTAAGCCAGGAGAGTTGCCATCAGCCAGCGAAGCTGCCAGCAAGCCATAGTTTCCCAAAAAGTTGCCTCTTTGGAAAAGTGCCGCTTTTCTTGCCGGTCTCGGGCAGGCGGAACGTTACTCCTTTGATCTCGACAGGAAAATTCAGCCAATGGCAACGCTATATCTTGGTACTCGCATCCACAAGCGAGAAGGATCGACGAGAATTCAGAAGTAACTCCAAAAATTTACGATGATTCATGCAGCTATTCGTGCCCTAGATCACGGAAAGCAAGAAGAAGCTCAAGAAGAAGACACCCCGAAGTGACAACCAGTGACATCACGCCCCCAATTTTAGACCCGTCCCGTTCAAAAACGTGGCAGTGACGCCTTCGTGAACAGGGCTGTGAACAGGACATGAGCTCTTTGCATGCCGATTTTGATTTTGAGTTCTAGTGTTCTAGTGGTGCTGTAGATCCTGATTGAACTTCTTTGCAAACGTAATCTCCGAGTCGCTAGATTTCCTAGATTTCAACTTTTATGTGCCTATACCTTCATTTACTCATAGACGACCACGATGGAAGGCTCAGCATCAACCACAATCGAAAGCCACCTCGCATCTCCGCACGAGCTACTCGCATCGGAACTCAAACCTGTCACAGATGCGACGCTCACCATCCGTGTCATCAAGAGCTTTGAGTACCGAACGCAAAAGAGCCTGGTGTTGAAGGACTTGGATCTGACAAAGCTCACTGTTGGTGAGCTCTTGGAAAAATGCAAAGCCGGTAAGCATCACCAGCATGGAAAATCATGATCCCATCAACATAATATCTTTCTCTGTGTTTATAGCCGTAAAAACAAGCCCGGGGTTCAAAGCTTTCCGCACAACCAACTTTGGTGATTAAGGATTTCCGCAACTGGACATGCATAGATTTTTTGAGCTAATGAACCTCGATGAATTGTCAGACACCCTCAAACTGTATACTCAAGCACATTCGCACAAGGTAGACCATTCTAGACCCGCCTTTGATCGTTATAGCGTGGACTGAAACATCCTTTGTCCCTGTCTACCTAGACTATGAACTTGATTATCAACTTGGATCACGATGATTGGATACTAGACGACATGTCAAAGACTTTAGCTGAAGTTGGCGCAGGTACGTAGCGTTTACGATATTCCCCTTTAAACTCGTTTTGTCTGTATGTTTCGCTACTTTCGCTGACTTCTCTTGCCCACTTCCAGTGAACGAGACAGAGTACTCGCTATTCAACCGCGAGTTGTATGAGCAGTTCAAGTTACATCCAGAGGTATGTCGTAGTATGGTCCAGAGGCGAACCTTGCTATGAATGCTGACCATCTTTCCTTTCCATATTTTGATTCCTATAGATCAAATGGGATTGATCGTTTCCAAAAGCGGCGAAAACGGTCATCCGGGTGGCGTGACAGATGTGATGAGGAAGTAACCATGTTCATTCAGAAGAGGGGGACGAAGGAAGGTCTCCTCTTTCACCATAAATCCACGAATTCGTGATGAATCAACAATAATAAGTTCTCGGGTTTTGTCTTGAATAGAATAGGTGTACGGGTATAAGGTTGTGCAAGTTCACGATGTATAGGGAGTATCTCGTTATGTATGGAATGTACATTGCAATTTTTTGTATTTGCGAGCTCAGGACACTTGAGAGAGTATCGGTTGAAGCTGACATTGTGCAAACCGCGAGGTAGTGCCTATCCCGTTCGCGCGCTTTCAGCATAATTGAATTGTGCCAGGACCGAGTACCGGCTTGAGCGTCCCATTCATAGAAGAACAAGGGGAGACACCGCTATTTGCGTCGACAAGGCAATAACGTCGTTCTTCCTTGGTTACTTGGCGACAATTTGCGAAAGGCTCTTTCTTCTTAGTTCTCGGCATATGTCAAAGGGACGGCCACTCAAGATGATATCTATCAAAGGTTGACAGACAAAAGGAACCTAAAGAACATGGAAGCAATAGAAGCTCGAACAGCATGATGGCTGACGATCCGGAACATATTTTTTGGTTGTCAGTCAGCTTGGACAGGTTTGTTAATTATCTTGCAACTTGGCAACAAGGGCTCGGCAACAAATTGGCAAGGACTACAGAAGCTACAGATCACAGATCACTTGTGGCAAGGGCCAGAGTTCCCGGTCTGCCTAACTGTCTGCCTGCGAAGAGCAACTTGTCACCGTCAAGCAGCTCGTCAAGCGACTACTACCGGAGTATAAGAAAATCGGGAACTGTGAAGCGTGAAAGCTAGCGTGAAGAATGAAGAATTGAAGAATGATCAGCTGAATGATCATGTCATCATCTCCGGCGAATTCATTGCTTCGTAGAGTTCTGCATAGGTGAAAAAACAAGCCTCCGCATTCCATCCCGCGGTTAGTCAAAAGGTCTCATTTTCATCGCCTTCGGAGTTATAGCGCTTGGCCGCAGTAGTCATTCGCCTTGTCATGCTTCGAACGCAATTTACAAAAGAAATCGTTCCGTCGGTCTGGGCATCGATCAGGCTTCAGGCATAGTCGTCTGCCTAGGCTGCTAAAGCACCTTGCAAATCCTTTTCCTTTTCATAAGAAGGCACAATCAATATAGGTGCCACTACGCCTTGGAGGGCATCCTTTGCTCGCCTTTGGATCTTCGTGTGGATCGTTCAGACTCAAGGACAAAGGTCCGTGTTCGTGGAAAGTTTCCTACTGTATCGATTATCAACCCTAGGAACCAGTATTTAAACTCCGACCTTTGGTTCAACTGTATCATTTGGAGGAGATAGAGGCATCGATCACAAGCCAGCCAGCCAACCACCGTCCCCGTCCCCTCAACATAGAATAAATCGACAGCTCGAAACCGCATCGTGCTCTCTTCGAACCCGCTTGAAGCATTGTCCATATTATAGTCAAGGCTTTCAAGGTAGACGTTCAACACTTTTCAGCACAACAGCAAACCAAGTTACACGGCCAATTCAACAGAGACGACACCTTTTGCACTCCTTTTCCCTGACTCAGCACACGTAGAAGACGGTTTCGCGACGAAAAGGCCAACTTCACGACATGGTTGCTTCGATAATACCCAGACTATCCGTCATCGCATTTGTGTGGTCCTGTCTAGCAGCGTTGGGCAATCTTCCGATATCGGCAAATGCGGCAATCGAACAAGGTGGTACTCGCCTATATACCGAGTATGTAGCGTACTGTTCCGAGGCAAAGGCTGTGATAGTCAACCAATTCGACATCGCCTACTTCAAGGCCAATCACTCTGTCGTTTTCCAAATTTCGGCGGCATCAGTAGAACCCAACCTCAACATCTCAGCAAACATTCTAGCTGTCGCATACGGCAAGAATTTACTCAATTACACTATCAATTTATGTGATTATCTTGAAGGAGTCTTGTGTCCTCTACCTCAAATCAACTTCACTGGTATGTCCCGTTCAAGGCGTAAACACTATTCAGTCACTGATACAGCATTTTTTGCCTTTGTCAGGATACGGTACCCTACCGATACCAGAGGATGTACTGGGCGATATCCCAGGACTAGCATGGTCTGTGCCAAATCTCGAGGCATACGCTCAGGTCACCCTGCATAACAAGGACACCAACGAAGTCGCTGCATGCATGACAGCCACACTGTCCAACGGCTGGAGCACACAACGGACCGAAGTCAAATGGATTGCTGCAGCAGTCGTTCTGCTCGCTATCGTTGCCGCACTCGTGCATTCCACTTTCCGATGGTCTCCGTCACCTGCGGTGTACCGATGGTACGATATTCTCTACACCCTCCAATGGGCTGTCGCTGTTGGTCTACTCAATCTCAACTACCCGAGTATGTACAACAACTTTATCCTCAACTTTCCCTGGGCGATGGGTCTGTTTTACAACGGCAACATCGAACAAGCGATCAATAACATGCGTGGCAGTACCGGGGCTGAACTCACCGATCAAGCATACGATTCAACCGTATACGTCAACCGCAAGCTGTCGCCTTACAATGCGGCAATCCGCTCGTTGAATCTCAACGAATATTTCAAAGAAGGTAGCACTTTGAGTGACTTCAATATATTTATGGCGGATGCGGGAGGTACAAGTGGATCCAACGCTTCGGTAGCGTCGAGCTTCATGAAGCGAGCGATCATTCCTACAGTCGATACCACCAACGCATCCTCTCAGATTCAGCCGGGTATCCCAGTATACGTCAATTCGCTCAAGATTCCGACGGCGAACGCCTTTGACACGATATTCATTGTTTACCTCATTGCAATCCTTGTCGTACTTGGCGCACACGCGATCTGGTATGGTACTATTCTCCTGCTTGACAGGACCCGGTCGTACGAAAGGCGCGGAACTGGATGGATCGGCCACAATCGACGTGGATTCTGGGGTTTCTTCACTGGCAACATGCTTCGATTAGTGAGTTTCGTGAACGGACCAAAAGTCGTTATGATACGAGTGGTTCTGATATCCTTTTTTTATAGTGCATGATCTTCCTCTTCCCCATTCTCATCTTCGCCTTCTTCCAGTTCACGATCGGCCGTTCAGACTCTTGGCTGTCGATTTTCCTGGCCGCGTTGGCTGTGGCTTGGACTGTTCTGCCTTTGGTCGCTGCGTTCGCGTTGTCTATCCGCCGGGCGAAGCGCGATTACGAAGATGCGACCAGCATAAGTCCACTATACACTCGAGCCAGATGGTTCGGCTCTGTCGGAATGATCTATCGACAATACCGACAGAAATATCACTTTTGGTGGTTTGCGCCAATGGTAATCGCTACTTTTGCTCAGGCTGGCTTTATCGGTTTCGGCCGGAGCAACAAGTGGGCTCAAGTCATCGGTCTTATGGTCGTCGAGTTTATCGTTCTTGTTTGCTTGATCGCTTTCCGACCTCACAAAGATCGAAAGGGAGACTGGCTCGCCCCGATCCTCAGTTTCCTCCGACTCGCCTCCTTTGGTCTGTTGATCGCCTTCATTCCCAATGTGGGAGTCGAGCCGATCCCAAGAACAATCATCGGATTTGTTATTCTCGCTGTATACGGTATCCCGTTCGTCCTGCTGTTCTTTGGACTGTTGTTCAACCTGGGTGAGTTTGTCTTTTCGTTCCCCTATGACTTCGGGAACTAATGCAACTATTCCTTCCAGGCTATGGTTATCTGTTCAGAAGACATAAGCGGAGGGTCGAGGATGGCACGGAAGTCTACTCCGCGTCCATCACGGACGACCATTCATCCCAGACACCCGCCATGATGGGCATTGCTTCTCCTATCACACCCAAAGCATCAGGGTACGACTCACCCTCGAGTTTCCCCAATGCCTCCGGCACCGGTCTAGCTTCAGAAGAACCCAAGTACCCACCCCCGATAGACGTCGATTCATACGGTCGGTCCCCCGAACCGGCCACAACATATGAACCGCCTATCCACGGTGCTGGACAGCAGCAATACTATTATCCCAATGGATTGAATGACCAGCAATATCAACAACGAATGTATTAGAGCAGCAGTATAGAGACGAGGCGTTGGTCTCGGCTTTTTGGCCCGAGGACACGGCTTGATTCGAGCCCGGGCACGGAGGTCGATGGCGAAAATGATCACTGTATCAATCATAAACCTGTACAACAGAGAAGAAAGTAGTGGAACTTAGACTTGTACATAGAGAACTGCTGCCTGCTATTTGACATGCTTATCGCCAATAACGAGCGGATTGAGAGGGGTGCGACTCTGCCATTGTATAATGCCACCTCCTCTTCGCACTGTACTGCTGCGCACACGTCATGTCGAAGGCTTTCTTTTTCCCGCCGTCGATCACGAGTACTCCTGTCAGCGCTCCTGTCTAGCTTCCTGTCTTCTTGAGAGTGACTCCCGCAGTCCTTCAGCTAGTTCTTCTTTGCTTTGAGAATCCTCTCCGAATGTCACCAATATCAACACTGCATCCTCCGATAAACACGAGATACATAATCACGAGATAGGCTGGCACAAGGCGCTGTTGGAGGTCGAATCGCATATATCTCGCGTGTTGGCCCACCTGATATCTGGTGCTTGTCAGTTGTATGTCACTCGTCAATTATATGTCACCATTAATAATAGCGTACTTCTGAGAGACCACCTCGTTTACGGTTCTATCAGGAGCTCTTATCTTAGAAGCCTTATCGTCACGAGGAGCTGCACCTGTTTGATCATCGCCATTCCAGTCAAGGAACGGAACGGTTCGTAGGCGTCCTTAATCTGCAAACCGGTGAACGACTGTTACCGATATCAGTAATACGGCATGTCCGTGGAACAGGGCAGCACCTTTCGCCTCTCCATACCAGGTACAAGTTGTGTCTTCACCTTCAGCCGATATGAACCCAGCTCCTCCACATTATCGGAAACTCCAGCTCAATTTGGTAAACACGGTCGAAAGTGGCGGTATGCTCTGCTTGGGCTGGCGGGTGTCATCACACTTCTCTTCTACGCAAGCAATCCCCTGGCGGACAGACGAACCCACACCTTACATCCACCGATAGAAAACGGCGATCCTGGAGGGTACTTCGCAGAAGATGGGTCCTTCTTGGCGGACTTGGGACCGGAGGCGGAGAGAGTGTATAACTTGGGTGTGACTGACCCGGCGGAGTAAGTTTCAACGGCCAGGAGTCGGCTAATCATCTCTACTGATCGTCAAAGTGAATTGATACGATTTGTCTTACAGATACCTGGCCCAGATGAAGTCTTTCATCAACAGCGGTTTCCCTGTTAGGTACAGGAAAAAACTTCAAGGCTCACTGGACTTGTACTTTCCCGCCGATACCAAGAGTACACAGTTACCAGATACATTGCCAAAAGGGATACTGTACCACAAGTTTATCCATCAAACGGACAAGAAGGAAGATGGAGGGGAAATGTCCCAGGCATGGAGAGACATGAATGAAGCAGACGGCTGGAGGCATGTGTTCTACGACGACGAGAGGGCAGATACATGGATCTCTAGGCAACTCCGGAACTCGGACGTAGCCTGGGCATGGCATGCGTTGCGACGAGGTGTCTTGAAAGCCGACTTTTTCCGATACCTTGTGGTACTGGTGCAAGGTGGATTGGTAAGTTGTCACGCCATAGGGAACTGTTGTGTTTTATGATCTGACTGAACTGGGCCACAACGAGACAGTATAGCGATGTGGATGTAAGTCTACACATCCCCGTAGTTCTCTTCAAATCTCACTGATTCAAGACCTATAGACCAGGCCGCTGAAACCAATCAACGAATGGGGCAATGTTGGACTGCAGCTCCATGATATCTCTACAACGGATGGTCCGGCGTGGTGGACCAAGATCGCTGCTCAGCCAAGTGTAGTGGTGGGTATTGATGTCGATGTGTGAGTATCGCTGTTGAACGATGGGGATCTATATCGATCTTTGAACTGAATCTCGCCTAACGCGACATAGACACGAGTTTGTAGGCTGGGGGAAGGTGTGTGATCTGGCCATCGGTCGTAATTTCGTATATATATATATACTGACGACGCTGCTCCTTGGGACTAGAATTGGCCTAGACCATTAGGTATGGTCAGCCAAAGCAGGATTCCGGCTTGCGACTAATATATCCCTTGAGATGTCAGGTATCTGTCAATGGACGCTAGGTGGCAGTGCCAATCATCCGATATATATCGACGCAGTACGGCGCGTACTCAATGCTACCCATTACATCGAGGACTACATTGAAGGGATCCCGCAACGGATCGCACATCTTGAGGAAGAAAAGCTGCCGAAGTGGAAAAACGATGTCAAATCTCTGAAATCGCAGATGGATTCGGGGAAAGGTATTCTACCAGTGTTAGTTTTGTGACCTGTCAATGTATATGTGGATCTTCTTGCTAAAGTGTGGTTTGCAATTTTTCAGGATGGAACACACTGGGCCGGGCATGTGGACGGATGCTGTACTTGCGTATTTGAAGGCAAGATATAATGTAACTTGGCACGACTTACGGGGCTTGCAAACCCCACTACGCATCGGAGAAATCATGGTCTTGCCTATCACTGGTAAGCTAGACCAAAGATGTCTATCAATTCGACCGTCTAAGCTAAACCTTTTATTCAAGCCTTCTCCCCGGGAGGAGAGCCGGATTTCAGGTCGAAAGGTCAAGACGATCCGCAAGCTGCCGTTTACCACGATTTCCGAGGGTCATGGAAGAAAGAAGGTGATTGATATAGCATCAAGGGAGTCTTTGTATGTTGTATGCTCAATTGTGGCAGCGATATTACAGTATTCTAAGGAGGTATGAGGGCAGGTCACGATTACTTTTTCTGCTCAATTCACATGTGAAAAACTATAAACCTCAATGCGGATTGTAACATGATACACATCTGAGATGTCGACCTTTGTAATGATACGAATCAGCCCTGAAATACGTAGTATATGGACTGTCTGCTCAGTCGCATACGAGATTCCTCGCGACGGACAATGGCTGCCTATGACGGCATGAGATCAAGATCCAAAGGCATGTCTGAAACCGATTTATAGACAAAGGGATTCTCGCTTGGCAAAGGAGGGCCTGTGGAAGGACCATTATTACTGACTAGTAATAGCTTTTGTTCTCTTTCACATCAGAATCACAATCGTATCTCGAGCCGGCACAGCCTCCTTTCTGTCCTTTCTGTTTCTTGATTGCCTGTGCTCGTATTCAAGATTACCTTGAGAGATAATGATATCGGTTTTTTTCGGATGAAGGAGGTCTCTTGGCTACCTCCAGGATACCCTTGAAAAGCAAGCAATCTGACACGATGGTAAGCGCCCGTTGACTGATGCTTACTACGTAATTCCGATGGGCTCATGTCAGGAGAGTTCGATCCAGGACGTTTTCATGAAACTGAAGGATCGCCTTAATGTCGAAAAGAAGAATGGTGAGTTCGGCCAGGTGGCGAAGTGGAAGGCTGTCGCTTCAGATTGACCTGCAATGGTCGAGAATGTTTCAGTCACTTTGTCCAGAAGAAGTTGTTCATGTCTTGTCTTCCAACAGATGAAGCACAAACCGTACTTTGGACCAACGACCGGGCCGGGTACGAGGACAGTCCGGACATCAGCAAACTCGCCATCTCGGAGGCGACTCAGCTTGATGATATCCAAAAGAAGGATTATCCATGTGAGTAATTGATTGACAAGTACTTTGGCTTGATATCAAGAGAGGTTGAGGGTCGATCCAAAATTCCCGTTCTGTCAGTGCCACAGGGAATGGCGGCGGCATACTTTTCGGGGGAATTCATAGCAACAGGCGCAGAGTTTGCGACAGGATTAGGAGACGACCGTAAGTGGAATGTGCAGTTCATGAACAGACCAGCCACAAGGAGGACGGACTGATCAGGCTTGCAAATCGTAACCCTTGCCACGCGTGATTTCTAGGCGACGTAAATGAACAAGTTCCTGTCGGGGTAAACCAGCCTTTCAGTCCGCCAGGAGCCTTATCAGGTATGTGCATGCTTCAATATCGTGATACTCAGCAGAGATCTGGTGGAAGGAGAACGATAACTGATCGATGGTGTTGAAGCTCTGGGGAAGCTGGCGACAAAAGACTCTTTCAGCCCTGACAAAGGTACGTGGATGGCATAGCCTAGATACGGAGGATACTCGTTTGCCATGATGACTGACTAGCAAATCGTGACTGAATACTTTAGCGGCTTCGGGTCAATCTGGTTTCGACTCGCCTATCCCAGATGGTTTCGGTCAATCGTATCACGACAACGATGCCGAGTACCGCTACAGCGAACCGCATGTTGCAGGTTCTTTTCCGCAGAGAGTGGTATCGAAACAACATCGCAACTCTGATTCGGATGTAAGTTCAGATTCGGACTCGGATTCGGACAAGAGTCCCAGGGAATCTTACGAAGAAGGACAGATAAAGTATGGAGACTGTGAGTTAAAGGCATTTCTTCTCGAGCTCGGACGGTTAAATGTAAAGAAAAATAAAATAGATACTGATTGATCTCTTTTGGTAATCGGGACCCTTGAAACCTCCAGCAAACGGCTATCGAGAAGTGGTAGGGGTAGGAGAGAGTGATAGTCCTACGGGTCAGTATTTAGACCATCCAGGTACGGCTTCCCTTCCGGGCCTACTCTCCCTGATACTCAGACGATC
Organism: Naganishia onofrii; assembly: GCA_030039215.1. Classification (NCBI taxonomy): domain Eukaryota; kingdom Fungi; phylum Basidiomycota; class Tremellomycetes; order Filobasidiales; family Filobasidiaceae; genus Naganishia; species Naganishia onofrii. The sequence goes on from JASBWV010000008.1 coordinate 503,806, forward strand.
CCATCTGATATCTCCTCCACAACATTGCAGGGCGCGACTATCAACAAGAAATCGACTCTATCCAGTCGCCCGAGTCTGTCGAAGAGGATGATGGATTCCTGGACCGATTACAAGATGAGGGACGCGAGCGGATTATCCGGGAGATAGATGAGAGATTGGGCGAGGCGGGCGGCGATCTTGCAGAAGAGTACTTTGAAGGTGAGGATTTCGTAGGCTGTTATCGGCCGGACCTTTTGAGTGACACGGGAACCCGGACCTTTGCAAGAAGTCATTAGCTGATCTGCTGTCGCTACATTTCTTTTCGACGATGTGTGGGGAACAGATGACAACGAAGAGTGAAATGTACGGTCAGATCGTAGTCGATCGCCCCTACTTTTGACGGATATGGTCCGTGATTCCTTGAAAATGGCGGTCGAGGTTGTAATTGTTAGATCAGTCAAGCAGAGCATTGCTTGTGTATGTTGTGTAGCATGTTCTATTCTTTGTTCGGTAATTGATAAACACTTTTCGACAACCATTGGCCACCGAAGCCCTCCGTGGATGAGTCGGGTTATCTTGATGTTGACGTTAAACCATTGTTGTCAAAGGGTTGGCAGTCATCACTTCCTCCTTGCGCTGTTGTCATCAACCGGTCGTTGAGCGAATTATCCATGTGCTGTTGAAGGAGCTCGCTCGTCGGGATGTATCCACGAGCCTGACGGGCCATATGCAGAGTACTGAGTATCACCAGCTAGTCTCACCAACTGACAACTGAATGTTGTTGTGAACCATTCATTCGACAGTCAGTCGACGCCGGCCGCTGATATATGGGAAAGTTCCGCATCTCGCACTGAGCGGCCGTTTTACGCGAAGGCGGCGCCATGAAACAAAGCGGAGGTAAAGGTTGGGCCAAGAGAAGAGTGGAGGAGGTGCCCCTCGCCCGCGTTCGGTGTTTGGCAAAGAAATCTGGAAAATGACGAATCGGAGCAGGTGCAGTTCGTGAAGGCTGTCGGTGACTACATAGAGTCTGTTCAGGTGATGTCCGTATGTAACGAGTTGACGCTCACCTCGGCCGTCGGTCTCAGTATTATCTTCGGGATATCCTATTATAAGGCAGACCCAAATCACATATTGTGGCCAAAGAGTCGTCAAGAACCAGACACATCCAACACAATCATATCCAGCAACAACCGAACCGGTATAACGATCAATCAGTCAATAGCCGCCGTAAAAATCGAATATCAATGATTGCCGACGCTCTCCCTCCTCAGGAGAACGCGAAGAAGGACGCTAAACCATCTCCTGGAGAGGCTAATCTTGAACCTCCCACCGTCACCTCAACATTGAGTCGGGGCAACGGTTCCGCACAGAACGGGCGTACATTCGCACAACAGAGCAAGCTACCCAAGCTTCCGGTTCCGCCGTTGAAGGACACATGCGAGAGGTATCTTACAGCTTTAAAGGGCCTTCAAGTAAGTGCGGTGTCCATCAACCCCTAGAAGAGGAAAGCTGAAGTGCCGAGTCTCTTGCAGGACGAGGAGGAACACGAGAGGACGCAGAAGATCGTTGCCGAATTCTGCAAGCCTGGAGGAGAGGGAGAGAAATGGCAGAACAAACTGGAAGAATATAACAAGTCAGCTGACAGCTATGTCGAGGAGTTTTGGTGTGAGTTCCCATGTGTCTGACGCATCTTCTGCTAGAGATGACAATTGACATGTCGCTGCCATTACCCCAGATGAATCGTATCTCCAGTTCCAGGAATCTGTAGTCTTGAGTTTGGTAAGTGTGGTCCCATATGATCAAGTACTTGTCGGCTTCTGACACAAGGCCTACTTTTAGAACCCATTTTTTGTGCTATCGCAAGTCTTTCTCCATGTTACGCCCGCTGCCTAGTATTAGCAAGCTAACTTTTCTTCGGAAACAGGAGCGATGTAACACCGACTGGAAAACAGCAGCTGCCCCGGGCAGCAAGCCTAATTCTCGGATCACTCTGTAAGTTGAACGGCTTCTGTTTCGACATAGATTTTTCTGACACTCAAATCTGCTGACCAGATTTCGTGCACGATTTACGGAATGAGCTACTTGAACCCGACATGATTCGCGGTACTCCACTAGACATGTCTCAGTACAAGAGACTGTTTGGTACGAGTAGAGTTCCCACACACGTACGTCATTTCGAAAGTGTGAGGAAATCATTTGCTTAACCTATTACCATCGCTCTACAGCACGGTTGCCAAATCAATGTCACGGAGGATAGCAAGCATATAGCAGTCCTGCGCAAAGGTCAAGTCTGTAAGTCCGACAAACCCGCAAGCAAATCAAATCTAGTGTTCACCTCCTGCTTGGACGGATAGATTGGTTTGACTGCCTTGACTCACAGAACAGACCTCTCTTGAGTGAACGAGAAATCATAAAAAACCTGGAAGCGATCGTCGAAGATGCGGAAAAGACGCCAGCTCTCGAAGTAGCACAGAACGCGGTCGGACTCCTCACGACGGAAAACCGAAAGATTTGGTCGGACCTGCGACGCAAAATTCTTCAATCAAACAAGAATAACGCGGAATGCCTTGCTGTGGTTGATTCAGCCTTGTTCGTCGTTTGTCTTGATGATTGCAAGCCAAAGGATTTGTCGGAGTTGTGTGCAAACTTCTTGTGCGGAACGTATGATCTTCAGCACGGGGTTCAAGTCGGAACGTGCACCAATCGATGGTATGACAAGGTAAGTAAGGTCTCAAGCTGTCATATGGGTCAGCTCCTAATGAAACTCCTGCTATAATATAGTTGCAAATCATCGTCGATTCCGAGGGTGAAGCAGGAATCAATTTCGAACATACCGGGGTCGACGGCCATACAGTGCTGAGGTAAGTGCACAAGGAGGCAAGTAGATGTCCGCACGTTCTCACTCTACCGCGTGTGTGATCCGCATGTGACAGATATGCCGCAGATGTCTATACCGAGTTGGTGCTCCTATTTGCCAAGGTAAATCATCTCGGTTTTCTTCAGTCCGCACGCTCGCTAAAACTCTCTTCTACATCAGAGTATCAATCCTGCGACACCATCTTTCTTCAAAGCCAAACTTTCACCCTATTCCAAATCATATAAAGCAAAGTCTGGGGAGAACATTCCCGAACCAGAAGAAGAGATGGAGACTATGCCGCGTAAACTCCAATGGAAACTGGCACCTGATATCCGGGCTGGGATCCGATTCGCCGAAACACGGATCTCGGATCTAATCTGTCAGAATGACAGTCAGGCATTGGAATTCAAGGGATTCGGGAAGACCTTTATCACACGACACGGATTTTCGCCTGATGCCTTTGTCCAGATGGCTTTCCAGGCTGCTTACTACGGCCTTTACGGTAAGTATGCCCAAGAACAACGGGGGATGATAGCTGTTTCTGACGCATGACTTCGTTGCCTCAGGGAGAGTCGAAAGCACGTATGAGCCAGCTATGACAAAAGCTTTCAAGCATGGGCGAACTGAAGCGATTCGAACTGTGCAACCGGAAAGTGTTCACTTTGTCAAAGTCGGTCGCCTTCTCTCTCGATCGCATATCGGGTACTTGCTGACACTTGACATTCCTCCAGACGTTCTGTGATGAAGGCTCATCCTTCCATGAAAAGATCGACGCTCTCAAAGCAGCATGTAAACGTCACACAGCTTTAACAAAGGAATGCAGCCAAGGTCTCGGCCAAGATCGGTAAGCCTATCCTTGTCGAATCAGACCGCAAAATGCCCTAGCTGACAACTTATGGTCTCCAGGCATATGTATGCGCTCTACTGTCTAGCTCAGCGAGAAATCGAGAAAGCGCATGGGGATCGTAAATCGTTACCCGACATCTTTACAGATTCTGGTTACAATACGCTGTCCACTTCTGTCCTTTCCACGTCGAATTGCGGCAACCCAGCTTTACGTGTGAGTGCGTTCGTCCTGAGAATGTAGTGCAAAAGCTCATCTCCATATTGCTCTAGTTGTTCGGATTTGGGCCAGTGACACCTGATGGATTGGGGATCGGCTATATCATCAAGGACGAAGGAATCTCTGTTTGCGCCTCATCAAAGCACTTACAGACCCGACGATTTTTGGACAATCTACAGTCTTATCTGTACGAGATCCAGCGCATGTTGATCCAAGCTTGGAAACAGGCAAACGACAGGAGTGACTCTTTCGTTGATCACTCGGGAACCATGCGAGACGTCAGGACAGGTAAAGCGATTGAAGTGGTATTGCGAGACGATGGTGAGGATGCGGAAGATCAATTAGGTAGGTGATGCCACTTGAATCGCTCTAAGAGATGCGTGCTGACATATCCGGTTATAACAGTCGCTGGTTTTGGTTTCTATGATGCAGGTGTTGACATGATCCAAGCGCAAAGAACGAGAAAACACGTAGTCGGTAAGAGTCGAAATGCTTGATCAACTGTCTCCTTTTGCTTCGCTAATCTGTCATGTTGGTCCCTGTAGGCAAAACCCTACGAACATCTGCACTATAGTGCTCGTAGCGGTCGTCGGGAATGCAACAAATGTAAACTGATGTTACTCTAGTGACAATGAGCTGTTATACTCGGATTTGGTTGTAAAATGGGACTCAACATGTATATTTCTCCTTATGATATATTGCCTCGAAGTCTCGACAGATGATCACTCAATCCCTGATATGCCATGACGCTCGCGACTCATCGGTGAAGAACCTTTGTGAATTGACTACAGGTAGTACAACAAGATCCTAATATGCTGAAACCTAAGCCGACTATCCCCTGAAAGCGGCATCAACGGTCTCCTTTAACCCTTCAAATGCCTCTGATAGCTTGCCTCCTGCAACCCTTCCCTTCTTGTTCAATTCATGGTCCGCAAACTCCTTGCCGACTTCTTCCGCTTCATCTTTCCATCCTCCCTGCAGCCACTTCTTTCCTCTATCCCTCGAACCGGTAATGATTCTCTCCGCACGGTCCCAGTTTGATTGATTACCGTAACCACAGAAGGAGAGGACAACACGCTGTATTCACCCACGAGAGAAGGTCAGTACACGTTTTGCCCAGTTCGTATCTTCATTACGACTTACGGGAGGAACGGTTATACGCCCAACTTTAAAGCAATAAGTGGAGACTCCCAAACAATGCAAGACACTTCCGTCTGATCGTACAGTCTGCGCAACTCGCTTAGCAATCTGTTCTTGCATCGGAATCCGTGTGCTCGTGCTGCTCCTATTGTTTGTAGGCGTAGCAACACCAGAGGAAGTGACTGAGCCGGATAGGACTTCGGTCAAGATAGGTTGTACAGTTCGTCTAGCTGAATCGGATTTCTCCGCTTCTGCTTCAGGAGCGGAAGTGGCCTGGTCGGTGGCTAGGTTGCTGTCCTTTGCTCGATCTGCTTTGCCTTTCTTGGGGAACGTCACGAATTCAGCGACGAGATACATCTATAGTGGTAAAAGCGAACGAGCTCAGACACAGATGACATACGAGATGCCTTGGCTCTAGCTTACCCATTTCTCTTCGAATCCTCCGATACTGATGTGAATCTCGTAGTCAGTAAACATGGGAATTTCCTTTGCGAAGTGGTAACTTCCGGCTGCAGGACCGGACACAACTACGTTAAACGCCAGTTTGCATAGTGTTATCACTCGCAGAGGATACTTACCTCCAAGGGCCATCCAACCGCCGGGGGCGAAGAAAGGGGAAAATGCGTCGACACATGCTTGCATTCGCGCGTAGTCCAAGTTCTGATGAATTCATGGTATGAGTACCTCTGTCACTGTGCTTCCTGTCGCCGACCAACCTTGGCATAACACGAGTTGGACAAGTGCTTGTTGTAGTCACCTTTATGGACAAACAAGGAATCTCAGCAATTTGACAAATTGAACAACGAAATCCTGCTTACAGTCATCATAGTACGCATGGCATTTCTTCTTGCTGACAACCTTTGTATGATCCATGAACCTATCTCCATGATACGGGTCCTTTTGAATCAACTTCTGCACCTCTGGATCCTGTCGATCTTTCGTAGTGAACAGTCCTAGGCCCCAGTAATATGGCTTCAAGCCTTTACGTTTAGCTTGGATATGACCCCAGATTGCGGGCCACCAAAGTTTGACTGCAGGCAGAATGGGTGAGCAACCTGATACTGAGCCCGGTTATTCGCTTTGCAGCTGCATGTCAGCAACTCACCATGCCAGACGAAAGGCCAGCTTTTGGCATTCAAGAAGAGCAATAGGAGTGCTAGGTATTTCACTAGGACGAGATAGACGTCAATAATCCACGAAATGCAGGACCATCATGAAACCGGTACCTACCAGGCTTGGGAATCCATGGGAAGATACTATATTGCCCGTTCCACAGCCATTTGTAGAGCAAGGCTCCTACACTGCTCGAACTTGCCATTTGATGCGTATTTGCAGCGATAGTTGACATGATACTGAATGAAGTTGTTGCTGTAACGATGGTGGATAGCCGCTGTAAAGCCCAGCGAGGCCAGCGAGGTATCAAAGGTGGACGAAATATCGAGGGCCAAGAAGCAGAAGCAAGCGAAACCGGGTAAGAACAACCACCACGGCCTCTATTTCATCCCGGCGCCTTCGATCACAAAGGAAGACCCCCGAAATTTCGAATGTAGGTCTACGGCGCGGTAGGCACAAAACTCTTCTTATCCTGAGAATTTAGCGCGAACTAGCAGATTTCGTTGGTTTTGTTCTTATTTGCAGAATGCAGAAGCAAGAAGCAAGGCTTCCAGCTTCAAGCTTCAAGCTTCAAGACTTCAAAGTTTCGAAGCTCGAAAGCCTTTTGTGCTCGGTTCTCGGTTCTCCCTCAGCCCTCAGGCCCACGGCCCTTTCGGGGCGACGGCAGCTCCGTCGGCCCCAACCCCAACTTCTCAACTTCTCGATTCGTCGATTCTCCATGTGTTTTTGGGTACCGTGTTTTTGACTTTAAATCGTGCTCAAACGCGCCTCAGACCTCATTCGAACTTTCTAGGGTCTCGCATCTGAGCTGTTTTCTTTTGGTGTATGAAGAAGATTAACGTGGATAGCTGTGTAGATACACCTTTATAGATTTTGCGACCGCTATTGTTACTTTCAATTTCCTCGTTCTCCAGGCACATCCGCCTGCCCAACAAATATCTATAAGAGCGCCAGACTGCTCCATCCCGCCTGATGGGTACCTTTCGAGCATGAGCAGCAATCCTTCACTGTCTCGTCCGACCATTACGACAAAAACCGAATCAACTCGCAGGACATCAGACGAACAGAACGCGGTAACAAAGGCTTATGTGCCGGACGATCTCTTGACAGAAGTTACTACACCAACAACACCGTCGACGCCTTCAACGCCTTCTGCGAAAGAAGCTCGCCGACTGAATAAAAAGACGGAACAGTCGAAGCGGAAACGGAATAGGTATTCTTTCGACCTGGGAAACCTCCAAGACGGCGAAGCGGAAACCCTACTGTTACCAGTTATAGCTGAAACAGCGAGTCGGGAATCCTCAAGGCCACCATCAAGAGCGCTGCACACAACACTACATTCTATGAATATGCCGTCAGAAGGGCACGAACGGCCTGTACAAGGACAGGCTACCAGCAGTACCGCAGGTAGTGATGTGCCACAGCTCGAGAATTGTCCAGGAAGGAGCACGTCAATACCAGAATCACTATATGCGGGAGTCAACGTCTATCATCCAAACTCGCTTGAGCTTGAAGCGCCAATCTCCAACACCGCGATGGCATTGCCGATAGATCCCAGGAATTTATTACCACTTTCGGTTCCTGGCACTCCAGGCATGAGCCCATCTCCTTCGATATCGCGGTCTGCATCACCAGCGACAGGATTCTCAAACAATGCCTCATATCATGATAGTCCAAGGGAAAGCGTCAGCTTTGACCGTGATTCCGATCAAGCGTCGCGAGGCAAAAATGGATTTGGTTCAGTCACCGCCACAACAGATGCAACGGGTAGCGAATTTGAAACAGAGGACGATGAAATACAGACCGGAACTTCATTATCAACCCGTATGCCGTGGTCACGAACGCAAGACTCTCGTCAAGACCGTCCTGCCAACGCCCCTGTGAATTGGCCGTGGCGGACGAGGCGTGGCACGGATGATCTGCTGTATGATAATCTTCCATCAGATCGCAAAAATGGACACACGAGGACTATAAGCAATGAATATAGCCCGCTCAAAACACACGGACCGAATTTATCGTTACCTGGCCGCCTTGAATCGTTGACAACAATCGATAGCTCAATACATTCGTCGTCGTCCTATGGGAATCATATACCTGGACAGAGTCCTCAGTCAACGACATATACGCAATATAGCGATTACCATTCTTTGCCCAGTAATCCAAACGAACCGACGTCAAAGAACGATCAACCAAATTCAGCAATATCAGTGTTCTCATCGGAACTTGTAAAGCAGCGACGGGGACTGAAGCGGGTCTTCGGGTGGATCAAACGCAGAGTCGGAGTGGGAGCTTCAGGAGTAGCGGACCTGGCTAGTGAAGCGAGTCAACGGGTAGCAGGGACGACCAACGCAACGATACGGTTACCCTCTGGTTCGCTCGGGTCACGCCGGAAGAGCAGGAAGCGGAAAAATGCGAAGAACGCACGACATGATGTTTCTTGGATATTTCAGATATTGCGGTTGGTTCCCACACAGCCATCCACGATAGTGAGTTAGGACTGCCAACGGCTGTTGACCTGACACACCGGCTGACTTTCTGTTTGTGCTTTAGATTTTAGCTCTACTACTCTTGGGCGCCTTTGCCGTTTCGTTAACAATGTCGTTAAAATACCTACTCAACCCAGATAAAGCCCCACTACCATGGCGTGACTACTGCCAATCGCCATACCCAGACTTTTTCGCACTGGACCATCCACCGAATCTCAACTACACTTCCGGCGAACGTCGGATTCGGCTGTCCATGGAACAGAATCTTTTAACATTGCCTGGAGCGTCCCCTGATTTGTTACGAATGATCAACTCGACCCACCCTGCATGGCCCTTCCCAGGGCAAAAGGACATGCCTTACTCGGCGGAATCAGATCTGGTCGACACGCTGGAGCCTGTTGGGTTATTCATCGGAGTATTCAGTATAGACGAAGGGCGCGAGAGACGCATGATGATTCGTCAAACATATGGAACCCACCCTAAAAGTAGAGTACCTGGAACCGAAGGCGTGCGTTTACGATTCGTTATGGGCCGACCCAGAGGTAGATACGAACGAGCCGTCAAGCTCGAGATGGACAGTAAGTGCTGTCTATCAGATTCATAACGATACTGAAGCAATCTGATCACGCTTAATTACCCAGCTTTTGGAGACATCGTATTACTTGATATTCCTGAAAACATGAATTCGGGAAAGACACACGCCTTCTTTACCTGGGCAGCTGATCACGCTATGGTTCCCGATTGGGATTATGGCTCGCCAGCTGATCTTCCTGATGACGAGAATACCGCAATACAAACTACGCACGAGAAATCTCGCGGTCGTCTGCAACGACGTAATCGAGGCAGCATGCACAAAAGTGACATCGCCGTTAGTGAAGATATGGCAGAGTCGCAAGGACGTTTTCGGGATCAGTTACTCCCAGGTCATAGCGATGATCTTGCCTCAGTCGGCCAAGATGATCGCGTACCGCGAGAGTCCGTCCGAAGGTACCCGGTGTATCGTGGGGAGAGACGGCCGGACTATATCGTCAAAGCAGATGAGGATTCGTTTCTCGTACTCGGCGAACTTGAGAGGCGCCTAAGAGTTGCCCCTCGGAAGTTGACGTATTGGGGCTGTAAGTCATGTCTGTCCTTGTGTCATATGAAATTGCGCTCATCCTGTCTTTCCGTACATTAGATCTCGTGAAAGATCTTTTCATGGCTGGCGAGTGTTATGCAATGTCCTATGACTTGGCACATTTCATTGGCAAAGCCGAAACTTTCGAGACAATGACTCGGGGAGCTGAGGATAAACTGGTTGCCAGATGGATGAGGATGCATCCGCGTCGTGAGGAGATTTCTTGGGTTAGCGAAAAGTGTTGGATATATGATCACCCGAAAGCAGGGACAGTGTATGTCGGCCGGAAGCATCAGCCGATTCACGCTTTCCTCCTGGGCTCACAGCAATCTTCTAATTCTGACAGATACTCCCACGGCTACCTGTTCCCATCAACAGTAGACACGGTACGCAGCGAGAATATCACCGAGTTACCCGTAGAAGAACTCGCCTTGCGAGGCGGCAAGACATGGGCAACAACATACTCGACAGTTTCAAAGTTTGGCACTCGATACTCGCCTCCTTCAGAGGGCATGACTCCGCTTCAAGAAGTAGAAGCTCTGGTCGAGGGCAGTGAAATGTCATTGCTCGCAAGCCGTTCACCCAATACCCAACGATCCAAGAAGAATCCGCCTCTAGATCCGCAACTTCTTCAAGCGATCTATGATCGCCGCCCTTCGCGAGAACAACGATTCTGCAACAACCCACACGAACGTGGCGGAACAGCCATCGTACATTATATCAAACGACAAGAATGGTTCATGGAGACCGCACTAGCGTTACTTGGTCCAACCGACAGTAGTAATATACCTACCAGGATTGTGGCATCTACGCCTGAACATCGTCCGCAAAAGGAAGACATTTAAACCCCGATGTATAATGGAAAAACATTTATACGTCGACGACAAAACCTGTGCTCGATGCCAAGAGCGACTATTGCATCGGCAGTTTTGTATTTATGACCTAATGACACGTAATGACATCTGATGGTTTGCATGCATTGTGTAGCGGGGATTGACTATCTCGAAGGAGCCGCTCGCTATTCTAAGGCTGATGCGAGGTAAATGGCAGCGGGGCCGTGCTGATTGTAATCCGTTTTGGAGATTGCGTGTCCGTTCAGGATAGCCTGTTCGCAGGCGAGCATACGCGTGTCAGAACAGAGTTACCGACGGCCTCCGCAAGAGTCGAACGTACCTTGGCAGCTATGGATGCTCCTAGGAAAGGCGCAACATTTGTGCTCGCGTTTTTAAATTCAGGATAATATTCACTTGTGAAAGCAGATCTCAGTTGTCCTGCACTGATCTACGATAACAAGAGAGAGCGAAAACTCACGGCATTTTCAAAATTCGGTAATGATTAGGTTGTTCATCTGTTTCGCGATCCGGATTGGAAAGCAAAAACATGTTGAGGTGTGAGGTGATAGCGTAGGATAAAGCTGTAAGGAAAACGAGTCAGTTTACTACCTTTCTTCCTCTTCGCCAAGCGATTGTCGTGTGACTTACATGGAATTCTGGCAAGATCTCCCGTAAGCACTATGCTTTCCCAAACCACCTGTCGATAATTCGGTTCCAGATTCTTCATGACAAGTGTCATTCCTTCTTGCACAGTACGTGACGACCCATACTGCTGTCCATCCAATGCTCTGTACAACGGCTCACAAGCCCGATGTCGTACTGGACCCACTTTGACGTCGATGTTCAGCGAAGCGAGATGATACGTCTGCACGTCGGACGCCTTTTCTGCCGCGGCTTGTGCAGCTCGATCATGTGCGGCTTTCTCAGCAGCTGCGAGAGCCGCCGCGTTGGCGGCTGCACCCTTCTTGTTCTTGTTGTCTTTGATTTGCTGTATTGTTTTCGTGTCGCCAGTTGCGAGACTGAAGTGATAATGCGGCCGTGTCAGTTTGCGTAAAAGACAAGGTACACTGGTTTGCATTAGTATACTGACATTTTGGCCACGTTGAGAACACCTTCCTCCTCCTCTTGCTCCCCATCGTCACCCACGACTGCGGCTTTCTGTCCACTTGCCAGCGGAATCATGATCTTGCTTCGATCTTCGTCATCTAAGACTCCGGTTGCCAGTTCCCGGAAGATGGCCTCTACTGTTATACTGCTCGACGCATTCTCGGTGATTTGTTTTCGAACCTCTTGGTCCTTTGATAGCAATTCTGCAAGATGCGCAATACAGTCATCCTTTCCGACATTGACGCATCCTCCGACATCGGTCCTGACTGTGCTCTCCACCACTACGCCAATCTCTGTTGAATACGTCCCGATGTGAACGACCATACCAGTCATTGCACCCACTCCAAATAGTGAAGCGACGGGCCATGGCATTATGGAGAAAGTCGAGCAATTCAGGGCTTCAAATGCGATTTGGGTGTAGTTTGCGAGCACTACATTTGAGTTGACAAACAACCTTGTTGGTGGTGGAACAAGGATAAGCGATGTGGTGTTTTCACGAGGCGGTTGGCCGAAATGGTAAGTGAACAAATGGCGTCTACATCAAACACAAACCAAACACGCTTGTTCATTAACGCTGAACCGACCGCAAGTCAAGGTACATACAGTATGACTTCTCTTCCTCTCCAGTCTACGACCTCTTTCTGTTTTCCCTTTCGCTCAAGTGCAGATGATTCCTCAAACGGCCAATGTATACTTATTGAGTTCGCGTCGTCTTTGCTGAGGGCCTCATCGAGAAATGGTCCTACGAGGTAATCCGACAGCGGTCTTTGCGCTTCGTTTCCATTCACCAGACGTTGGCTCGGAACCGCTCTTCCTTCCTCCGCATCTATCTTCTCTGACCTCTTGCGCAAGCCATATCGAGCCGCGAGCAGCTACGAACAGTGAGAGATCATTCGTAAGATTAGGTGCATCTGGCCCACTGAGACCGAGGTACCTACCACTGAAGGTGCCGGCACTCCCGAAGAGTTGGAAGCGGTTCTGAGATCCCTTCCGGCGATAATGTGACGGCCGTCCACGACGACCATAGATGGGACGGACATGACGATTAGCACAGCTGGTAGATTTCGCTTGTATGGTTGAGTTTGTCTGAGCCTAAATCAGCATGTGCAAATGTGATGAATATCGAGGTAGAGCATGTTGGGGTATAGCAAAGAGCAATCGACTTCTGCATTGTTGTTGATTTCACCGACTCTGGGCCTGGCGGCACTTTCTGGTGCGATTGCTGTACAGCTCGCTGTACTGTATTTTATATGACCTTCTATTTTGCTTCATAACTTCTGTGTGTCACTGAGTGACTGTGCACTGGTCAGATTAGACGTTTACATGTATGGGAGAGGGGATGACGACAAAGACGAATAGGCTATATCAGTCATAGACCAGGTCCACTTTAATCGGCAGTCTCCTATGATGGCACAGCCGGCCTTCAGCACAACATATCCTGAATAAATACCCTTCGCAAACGACAATCCGGAACCTCCTGCAAGGACAAAGAAGACAGGTATCCCTTCTTACAATGTCAGCGATTACCACATCTACGGTGCTACCTGGGGTCCAAAACACGACACCCTTGTTGGGAGAACAGCCGTCGCCTACTATAACTACTCCGGGCAGGTCGTCACTCGACTTGTTTCCGACTGCCGCTACGGGTGCAGCAACAGCGACTGCGACCAGTAACTCATCAGGTCAAGGATCATCGTCTCCCTCCTTATACCTCATCGTTGTGAGTGCAGCCTTTCCGCTAAGATTAACTGCAACTGAAACCCACTTCCGTCCTTACCTACAGTTCTTATCGATATTGGTCCTCCTCCTCGTTACGTCCATAGGAATTGGCGTTCGCGCCATCTACTTTCGCCGACGACATCGCAACAATGTCGATCGTGCTATGGCACGAGGAGAGCTCTTTCCCGACTGGGCTCCTCCAGGATCAGCAGCGGGATTGTACGACTACTCTTGGTGGAGATCATGGGGCATGGCCAGGTACTTTGGATCGAACCTGGATGCGGATGACCTCGACGGATTTGTACCAGGCGACTGGAGGCATCATACCGGAGGAAGAAGGAGGAAAAATAGAAAGGACTATGGGGAGATTCCAGTCTTGCATGAAACGGACCTGTCAGAGGTGCATGCATACGACGATTCTGACGGCGACGAGTGGGAGAGTAAACAGGTAAGCAAGTGGTGTATAGTATCAGTAATAATCTCAGCTCAACAATGCCGTCCCGAACCGCTCATTCCTTCAGCCTCTAGCCATCGCGGTACCTCATAAATGTCTTTATGATTCGCTCCAGGCAGGTAGCGCAGGGAAGCAGACACAAATTGGAGAATCAGGCGATAGGGACCCAAAGCAACCCCCCGACCAGTCATTACCGACGCTCAACTATGACAACAATCGCAGTGTCACGAGCTCAGCATCGCCTTGTACATGCGATCGCAGCCTTCATATCCGATACCTTATTCGGATGCCCGAATCTGAAGCCGAAATCGCCAGTCGGAGTCAGCCAGACGAGTATGGAGAGATTGTTTCGCATGGACCGATAGAAATTGGCCTTTGGCAGCCAGATTTGGGCTTCTGAGCTGACTTCAAGGAGGGAGATGGAGATTCCACAGGAGACCGCGATAAGATCAATATCCACAACCAAGGGGGAGAAGCATATGCCTATTGATATGATGGCCGTAGTGATATGTACTTATAATAATCTATCAAGGAAGAAGGGTTTGGATATTTTTGTATTAGGCTGTAACATTGAAATTTTACAACATTAATTGCATGATTAACAGATCCAACCAGCGGTCAAATTTGAAACCTGCGTTCGCTAACCTGCCGGCCTCGACAAATCCTTCCTTTGCATGCATCCTGATGCTGACAGCATGACCTGCTTCGATCTCCGCTACCATTGTTTTCATTCCCATCTCTCTAGCTCGAGAGATTAGGGCAGCCAGCAATGTCTTGCCTACCCCTTTCCCCTGACAGTGTTGGCCCACGTAGATACTATCTTCCACGGTATATTGGTACCCCTCCTTGGCATGAAAAGATCCTAGACACCCCCACCCGAGAATCTTTCGTAACGGATCACCAGTCTCTCTGACCACTATTACGGGGTATCCGGTCTGTTTTGCTGAGTGAAACCATTCCCTGCGCCTTTCGAGCGAATGTATATTATAATCCCACTGCGAAGTGGTCTCCAGGATGGCGTAGTTGTAGATTTCCAGAATCTCTGGTAGATCCTCCTCGACGGCGTCTTCCACGAATATTTCTGATCGTACCTCTTTCGACAGCGTCATAGTAGGAATTCGTTACGCTATGGAGAGAGGTTACAATATGATTCAGTACATAAGAGCATTGGGTATGACGGCTCCGACTAGCCGCTAGCTCCTTACCTCGATATTCACTTGCTTCCCACGACCCGGTGTAGTGAAGTGGTCTTGTGCCGAAACGGTCCTTATACGAAAATGTATCGCTCAAACCTCAAGTAGGGGCAATGTATCTCTACGGCGGGCTGGCCAGCAGCATACAAGGACTGTATACGATTAAGCAAATTGCATTCAACAGCTCCATAGTGGAAGGGGTTATCATTTTTGGTTTTGACTCGTTGTCTCAGGTAACGATCGGCTTAGGCCGGAGGAGCTTCGGAGACGAATCAGACGATGAGGCTCCTAGTGAACGCAGCATAGTGAAGCCTTGTTCGTCAGAAATGTATCGCACGTCACTCTTATACCACACCGGTAGCTGTCACGGTAAGTGGGCAGTCAGCCCTTATATATCGTCAGGATTCATAAGTTTCATATTACGGTGATCAAGTCGTCTTGAGGAAGTACAATAATGCAGAGGGTTCTGTTCTGCAAAGGAAGCTTGTCGATAGCCTTGGGATCGGTCAACCGAGCACGATCTCGGACCTTAACCTATCCAAGCTGAAGGGAGGATTACGCTACTGCTCCTAGTCATGAATGAAGAGCTGCGATATGTTGAAAAGTCGTCTAGGGTATCTACGACTCCTCTACAGACCGAAAGAACCTGGTCAGCAAACATTAGAGTCGGCTTTCCGGCATGTCGAAAGGCCTCAAACTGCTCACCAGGTCGGCCATCTGCCAGTCCTTCCGTAACACTGCCGCCATCCGTCAAATCCAATATTCTCCTCGCCAACGCCGCAATCTCGCCGGCTCCGCTCTCGCCTGTGGAGCCTCCATCATCTTCGTCTGAGATCGATCCTTGCCTGGGACTTCCGTCTTGTGAACCCGGGCCAGCTGCAGCTAATTGCTTGATCAGCGACAGCAGTATAGGTGACGATCGAATGTTATTCGTTAGTGTCTCGTCCTCGGCCTCCAAAAGTTGTACAATTGTCTGTATTCGAGGGTTCAAAGAGTCAATGAGCTGAAAGCTAATATCAGACGTTCTAACTTACCCAGACAGCGATATGTTGGAAGGTTTGATCAGAGCTACCGAGGAATCGAACGAGATAAGTGTGAAGACCGCCATCAGGTTGGTTCCAGACGGCGTTGAATGGCGCATAGTCTTCGGCCGCTAGAAGCAGGAATTCGACAGCGTTAAATCTCGAGTCTCTTTTCAGTGGCGTATGACTACTCACCTTTCGAAGAGAGGTTGCCAAGAGCGGCTGCACTATTGCCCTGCACCTCAACACTTGGCGAGTTGGTCAGGGGAATCAGGACTTCGCAGATGCCCATTTCCAGTAACTGCGGCTTGAGATCGTCTACAATAGAAGGGCGACAGTGAGATGGGATTGCGTTGATGTACTGCACAAAGCGGCTTACCACTTAACGCTAGCACTGCTACACACGCTGTCATTTCACTTTGAACCACTAGCGGTGCGGTAAGGACGAGCTGCTTGATCCGCTCAACGGCACCGGCTTCCACAATGGCTGTCTTGTTTCGTTCGCTGCTCGCTGCCAAGTTTCTGAGTGTGCTGATTGCGTGGCATTGGACTTCTTCATTCTCGTCGAATGACAATAGTTCAATCAATGGCTGCAGGAAGCCTGAGTCGATGATCGGTGATTCGTTTGCGGGATGGATGGATACGTTTCGGACACATGCGGCGGCTGACAAAATAAGAGGGAGATACGATGAATGCAGGAGACGGAGGAGTGGTGTAAGACCGTCTGCCTTGACGATCTCAAGTTGGTATTTCTCTGCAGCAGGGTAAGTTAATAAAACAATTAGGAGACACGATGCGCAGGAAAGCACCCACCATCGCTTGCCAGGTTCCGCAACGCAAGAGCCGCTTGGCACTGAACCTTGAGACTACGGCTCTCCATGAGAGCCACCAATGATTGTACCAGCTTGGGCTCCGTTTGAGCTAGCTTTTTCCTGTTTGCAGCTGAGTTTAGGAGGCAAACAAATGTGATCAGACTAGATTCCAAGGCAGAATTCTTAGATGCTCACCATCAACTGCAATATTTGATAATGCCGTTGTGCAGTAATACTGTACGTCGGTATCCGGCGAGTTGAGCAGGCTGACAAGAACCGGGATGGCACCGGCATGTACAAGCTGATGTCGGTTTTCGTCTGAATGCCATAATTCTAGTCAGCTATCAACGAGAGATCATAGTAATTCCCTCACAGACGTACCTGAGTGTGTCATATTGAGAAGGGCGCCAGTAGCGTTCCTCTGTACCCGCATATCTTTCGACTTCGCCAGTCTGGTCAAGGGCACCAACGCGCCGGATTTGGCGATCTTCGTCTTGTTCTCGTCTGTACAAGAAACCTCTTCAGGCCGTATCCCATAACGACCGGTCACATCCACATACCATGTGTTGCCAGGTTGGTAATGCAACCAACCGCATTACATTGCACCTCGACGTTAGGGCTCAACATTTGCCTGATCAATGGCTCCAGTCCGCCTAATCTGACTATCAACAATTTGTTTTCGGCTATTCGTGAAAGGATGATGGTGTTTGAGCACTCCTTGTCAGGTTCATCTACCAGCCGGAAACGTCACTTACGGTTCACCGCCAGGTTTCCCAGAGCGGCACTCGCGGCCCTCTGAACTTCGGTGTCGTGGCTGCCCAATAGGAACAAAATCGGATCCAGTGTATCTCGACCGACCTCTCTAACCTCCTTCTCTGTGATCTCCGCGAATGCTAACGCAGCTGATCGTTGTAGGTCGACATTATCGCTGAATGAAAGGGTCGTAAGGGACGCGAGTGGAGCGCCAGTGAAGAAATTTGTTGTTTGGCGGTCTGTACGGTTACTACATCAATAAAGGCAGAGACGGGATTTCAAGGTACTTATATTACTTACTTTCCAGATGATGAAGCAGTTCAGAAACAGCCTCTCGCTCGTTCTCCAGTAACAGTGGTTCATATACATGCTTCCGCTTTGGGCCACCTATCCGAGAGAGATCGGACAAGCGTCAGTCTTGTCTTTGCGATTGTTATTGAAACCTCCCTGTAGAGCGGCGGTACATCTGCAGGAACAGAATTCTCCAGTTCTTTTCATTCAAGGTTGGTACCAAGGCTAGTTCGTAAGTCGCCTTGTGCGATGTCCCTTGACACCACGTCCACCTCTGTTTCCTTCCATCATCGGTACACCACTCTTCTCTAAGCTTCGGCAGTCCTTGTTATCGCCACTTCCCCCATCCCAACCTAACCTGGGATGACTTACAGCCGCAGCAACTCGACAGGTTTCCCATGCTTTCAGATGGCGGTCGATACCGGAGGTTTCTGACAGCTAACGGCGACTGCTGTACGAATGTCGATGTCGACCGTTTGTTGCGGATAACGAGTGTCGACTTGTGATAGGTTAGTACGTCTAGTACTTGTCGATCCTTTGTGCTGAGATCAAAAAGTACGCGGTAAGAGAAGATATTGATTGATTTGGCGGTTTGTAGCCAGGTCGTTAGATCCAAGCAGCTATCCAAGCAGCGCCTGAGTCAAGCCTTGCTCGCGCGTTTCGTGGGGGTCTTATGAGTGATATTGCGGAAAGACTATGATGACGTTGATGGGCGTAGGTCGGTTACCTCCAGTCAGTTTTCAGATAGTATATCAATGGATATTGTTCAGACCTGTTGCCTGCTTCCCTGAAGACCTTGGATATCTCAGTAGGCTCCTCTGAAATCACAGGGGCTTGGGAACATTACAGGATCACTGACGTGAAATCGAGGTATGTTTGCCGCTTAAGCGCATTAAAACCCACCTATGGCGGAAGTGAGGCGCGAACTGACCCCTCGCTGTTTACGCTGCGCTTGATCACTCATGCCAGCCAAATAAGCTGATCTGATTCCCACAGTGGGGTATAAGAAATTGAAAGCTCTACAAGAGGTGTGACTGCCTTTGGGCCTGTCTTGATAATGCGCCCAACTCGTAAACCCTTTTACAACAATCCGCCATCTGTACTATAGCTTGGAACTTCGCCCATTCTTCACATCAGCGCCAGTCCATTTCGGAAGTTGCGGCAGGTTGTCGAATTTGGCTTCCCGCTTCTGCAACGTTGCAGTCATTGCCTTGGGAGTATCCTGAAGACGTATGATAATAATCAATTGGTCAGCGCGTATACATGACAAGCATGGAGGGAGTACATACCTCAGACTGCAACATGGACCTGGCAGACAAGGTTTCGAAGGAACCACGGTCAGCTTTGCTCCGTGATCGCATGATACTACCGGGACAAGCAGTACTTACATGTTCCAGGCTGCCGTATAGTCCAGGCCCTCTTGTACAGAATGATCCCTCGCATCTACTCGGAACGAACATCAGATAACGTAGATCACAAGCTGTAGTCGCTTCTTGCTTTCACTCACGAATCATCAACCTCTTAGTGCCCACAACAGCGACCGGACTCTTGCTCGCGATAGTCTTTGCCATCTCAACTGCCTCCTTGATCACTCCAGCTCTTCCACCAGGTACGATCCGGCTGGTGAAGCCAATAGATGTGGCTTCAGAAGGTGTGAAGCGACGACCGGTAAGTGCAAGTTCTCTCGCTAGAGAGGAAGATCCGACGATCTTGGGGAATCGTTGCAGAGTGCCTATGTCGGCGGCCAATCCGACATTGACTTCCTGGGTATCAGGAATAGAAGCCGCGGGTCAGTGTTAATGGGAAAAGGATGTCAGAACATTGGCACATACCAAAATGCCCAGACTCGCTTGGTCGCTCACGAGCCTAACGTCGCAAGAAGATGCGATATCGATTCCCAGGCCCAGACACAACCCGGAGATGGCAGCAATGACAGGCTGGGTAGCTTCTTCGATAGCTGAGATGCAGCTTTGAAAGTCCTGACGCACGCCATGGAGTGAAAGAGGGTCAGCGGCGCACGAGGAAAGATCGGCCAAAAGAATGGCAAAACATGTACCTTGATATGTTCATGAAGGATCATCGCTTTGTGAGCGGGATTGTGGTTCGCAGTCAAGGTGCCTTCTTCGCTCGTGACTGTACGCAAAGACACCAAGCACATGTCAGCGACTGTACAGTTTGGGGTTTCCGAGAAGGCAAGATTGGGACCTACTCACCATCTAAACCAGCCGTCCAGATCTTTTCTGATTCGCTCGCCAGGACAATTACTCGAACGGAAGGGTCGAATTTCAAATCGTGGCAGATTTTACCCATCTCCCGCCACATTCTATCACGAGAGAACACAGAGTATCAGTTTACCTCATAGTCTTCCTTTGGTCAAAGCGTTTGCTCACGGTTCATGGAAAGCATTGACAGGCGATCTGAAGCGACAATTGGCCGACTTGTCAGTTTGACATTCAAGAAAGAATACCCAAACCAATATAATTTACCGATTGAAGTTGATCAGAAGAACACCGGGGGAAACATCGTAAGCCTTGTGGAATTGCCCCGAGTGCTTTGAGTTGACTGTCCAAGTTTGGTTGGACATGATTGCAATGGGTTCAAGAGAACGCTGGGATAGCTCGGACCGCTGCAGGACTGCTGTTGAACGGGGGATGTCGAGTTTCTTGATCGGATGAACGCAATGATAGCGTATTGTGGTCTGGAGGGGTTGACTATACTATGCTCCTGGCAAGTACTCTTATCCGGACAAAATGCGAATGGATAGAAATTGTTCAACAACAACCCTTGCATTTGTCCTCCGGTAAACGAAAGTATCCGTAATTTTGATTCGTCATCTCAAACAAGGGGCGATTATCCGCGCGATTTCTGCCTCCGGATGCGGAGATGGGTGCGAAGATGACAGGTCCACCTATCATTCAATCTTGTATCTTGTCGTTATCCTCGTTATCAGCTGCCACTCATAGTCCTTCCTCACTGGTTCAGCGACACTTCTCAGGTTCAAATTGCAAGACATGACAATCCCCCTGTTGAACTCCGCCGCGCTTTACGAATCTCTCACTTCCGCATCAACGTCGTTTGACTTGCTGTGCCGACTAAAGGAAGTCAAGAATGCGTTGATAGGTAATCCCTTGAGAAAGTCCGAGATTGTGACATCTAGAGAGCTTCTAGGTCTGTGAGTAGCTCATAAGAGACGAGAGGAGAGTGCACCCGCGGGCACATTCACAACTATGCTGAGGTCTACTTTGCCAGATTGACAGATTACGTTCATGTGAAACCGGGAGACACGCTTGATCACGCGAGGCTAGAGGTCCTGAACGAAGCTACTGTCATTTTAGGATCCATTTCAAATTGTAGGTGCTCAGACGGCGTCTTGAAGCAGAGGAATCTAACGAGTCTTCCTCTCATGCTTGTCAGCGTCGTATGATCGGGTACTCGACAGTCTTATCTGCGTCCACCTCCACACATGCCTTCTTGAAACGATATCCTTCCTCGCGGCCGACATCCCCAGTGATCCCAAACTTCAAGCATACATCCTTTCTAAAGCACTTCCATCTTTACTCCGAGCTTTGCGTAATTACCTTGTAGCTATTGCAGACTACCTCTGGGGATGGGACAGCCGCACAGAACTCGACAAGGAGATATTCCTCGATTTGCCTGTAGATTCAGCGGAGACTGTCTCGAACGATGCCGATGTTAAAATGAAGGTAGAACCGGAACGGGTGGATGGAAGTCGGACGAGAGCTGAGGCTCGTCTGGCGCTTTTGAGTGTGTACAAGGTAAGCTGATATCGCTTCTTCAGAGGTATTGACCTTGGTTTGACAGACTTGCGTTGCGGTATCATGTCATCTTATAGAAGAAGCACATCAATGCTCTTCTCTCGCTCCTCATGGATACACGGACGCAGAATCAACCACAGATTCTCCTTCCATTATCACAAATGCTGGCACAAACAGCCATGTATCCAGTTCAACGAGCAGCACTCTGCGAATGGGGTCGTACGTCGCCCTCACAAGAAAACGCGCTTGACGATGCTTGGGATACTTCGGTGCCGTCCGTTCCGCCTCGGCACACAGTTCGATTCTCGCCATCAGTATTTAGCTCTGACACCTTCAAAGGCCCCAGTCCGCTCGTTCAAGCTATATGTAGTATGATCCTTGGCACTGGACAGCTCGGCCTAAGAGCAAACTCAAATTTCAAACTCAAGCAAGCTGGTCTGGACTTGCTGACAGTGCTGGTAAAAGACAAGGCGACTGCGATTGAAGCGATGCAACTGATTCAACAGCACGATGAGGGTGGTAGGAAAGGGAAAAGTGACATGAGCGGGGTTCAGGATGGCGATGGTCGTCAATGGCGGATCATGACCGAGCTCTTGGATTCTCGGGTTCCCGGTATTGCTATCAGTGCGGCAGCGTGGTGAGTTTGTGCTCGCTCCTGACTTCCGCCAAACCGTTCCTGATTGAGCACCGAAACGCAGCCTGGTCAGCTTTTTTGTGATAGCTGGCGGGGATGCTACCACCAGAAGGTTGCTAGGAGAGAGAGAAAGCTGGAACTCTCTTGCCTTGCCGCCCTCGGTTTCCGGTGTGAGCCTGCTGCAGCATCTTTCGCAATTTATGGACCAAGCTCAACCGTCTGATGAACGTATCAAAGCATGTTACTTGACCGCCAGGCTGGTAGAGGACAATCTCGACCTTCAGCGGAAGGCAACGGAAACGAATATAATCGCTCGATGTATCGATATTATCAAGCTAGGAGACAAGGAATTGCAATCGCAGGATTCAAAAGATCGTCCGTCATCACCGTTACAAATGCCTCAGCTTGGGATAGTGACAGCAAGACGCCTCGTTGACGCCGGTTTGACGGCAGTTGCGACACTATGTACCTATCACGAGCCTGCAAAGCAAAAAGCAATAACTCTCGGTATTCTTCCGCTTGTCAGTAGCTCGCTAAACTCGTCGGCGTACGCAACTCGGACCGCGGCCTGCCAGGTCGCACGCGTTTTTTCTCGATCTATTGCGATTCTCAGAACTACTCTTGTCGACAGTGGAGTCGCCAAGGCGGTTATCGAATTACTCATCAAGGAGGAGCAGTCGTATGCCGCAAGCGAGGGGTATCAGAAGGGTGAAGGTAGGAAACAGTCATTGCAGTCACCGACTGCCGTGCTATCCGCCGCTACAGCTACGCTGTGCAATCTCATTTGCGAGTTTTCCCCTATGCAAACTGTAAGAACAAATCCCTTGAATGAGCCGGAATAAAGCCAATAGTCTCCTCTTTGAATAGGATTTCATTGCCAAGAACGGGATTCAAACACTAGTCCGTCTCACAGACGCATCAGACCGCGAAGTCCGAATCAACTCCATTTGGGCACTCAGAAACATGGTCTTCAAGAGCGAAGAGAGTGTGAGAAGCAGAGTGATCGATGCGCTGGGATGGACTACGCTGCGACGGTAGGCGCGATCTTCCTTCTGCTGTTGGGGTGAACCGGACTAAGTCGTTCTTTCGTGACCTATCAGTCATCTCCAAGATCCACACCCAGAGATTGCGGAACAAGCTCTAGCTTTCACTAGAAATCTCATTGCTGAAGCATCTGAAGGGGAAATCACGAGATTGTTCGAAGGTGTTGGAGAAGAAGCGCTCTTCAATGCTATCGAGGCCTCCATGGCTGTGCCTTCCCGCGGACAATCAGGTTTCGAAGGGGCAAGTGAAGGCGGTTCATTTAAACCGTGTGGACATATCGCGGCATTGCAAGCAAGCGATCGTCTTGAACAGGTATGGCTTCCGACATGCATGTCTTCCTGTCTTTCGAGTCTCATCATCAATCTCGACTTCCCGACAGGCGCTGTTCGTGTTATACAATATCGCATTGGGGAATGAGTTTCATCGAGAAGCAATTTTGAAACGTCCAAACATTCTGACGGGGATGAAACAGGCGCTCGTGGGTTAGAAGTTTCTCTACTTTGCGAACTATAGTTGATCGATACCTTCCTTCTCAGTATATGCCAGAGTCGCCCTTGATCAAGATCCCGGCAATCGGTGCTTTCATCAATTTGGTAGAAACCAACGACCGCCATCGAAGTAAGTCGACTGTCACATCACTCGTTGGCGGCGTACTGATATGTGTTTTCTCTCGCACGGAAAAAGGGACTCGACAGGAGGTCATCAACCGTCTGCGGCCGTACCTCATCCCGGCACAGGTCCGAGCGCTGTGTACGGATGTATCGTTTGACGTCCGTGACAAGGCAGGTAAATTGCTTGCAATTTTGGAAGTCGGGATGCACGGAGTCGCATCAGCTTAATTGCGACTTCGGATTCCACTGTTCTCGCAGTCATCTTTTATAGTTGATGATTGATATTGTCAGTCGCCATAAACTACTTTTCTAGTTGATTGATTACATAAAGGGGATTCATACATCAGTGATCCAAGCCCGTGGGCTATGATAGCGCATCTTGTTGAAGGCCCAGGGCCATGACGCACGTACAGTCAGGCATCCCAAGGTAGTGTAAAGCGAATCCGTCTATATAGCAGTGACTTTAGAGTGCGCTGGCCTCTTTTGCAACCCTGGTACAATGAACTTGAACTTTCTCTTTGGTGCTCCGGCTCCAAACTCATCTTTGGCTCCATTCCTCTTGATGCGCGCGGATCCGGGCGTTCTCGAAAGGCGGGAGTCGGAGACATAACCGTTGCCGCTCCTCGGAAAGTCTAGTTTACCCTGTAATGCGGATATTTGGTAGTCTATTTGTACTAGTGGTCCATTCGAGCTCGAATATTCGTTTTCGTCACTGTGCACACGAGGGCTGATCACTGGGTCTGGAATGTCTGCTGCCTGGTAATTGACAAGCGAAAGTTCTGGCGGGATGCTGGACGATGTGCTAAGGGTGGATGAAAGATAGGAGAGTGCTGAAGAGGAAAGTCTGGAGGCTCCTGGCTGTTCTGGTGTGAATGAGGCATTCGTTGATGATAGGGGTTCGGACTGGAACAGGACAAGAGGTTAGTATTTCGTCATCTCCACCATGGTGTAGAGAAGGTTGACTAACGGAAGCGCGCTTCCATGTATGTCGTGGCGGCAAGTCTGGCAGACTTGCCCGTATATCAAGCATATATCGCAACTTCCTCTTTTTCTTGCCGACTTTGAGTGACCGTGAAACCTTGGACGATCCGCTTTCCTTCGACGGTACTGAATTGTTCTCGTCATCGGATATCGTTATTGTTCTTGGCTGAAGCGTAGAGGCCAAAGTGTACCTCGTTACAAGTGGCAGGGAAGGTATACCGACTGGAACATCCTGATCCGAAAGTTGTGATCGACGACGATTATCGCGTTGCATGAACCGTATGAGGTCTTCCGAAAGGAGCACGTTCTTCCGCTTCAAAGCCTTTCGTTCTCTTCTCGGTCGATGTACATCTCCGGCCGACAACTCCTTTTCATCTGCAGTATGTTCTGGACGGCTTGTTGCTGTAGAACCCGTTGCAACGCCTGCCGCTTGGCTTTCCTCGGCTGAATACGACCGCGGAAGGGATTCGCTGCGGAGAGCCTCGAGTGCTGATACCACGTCTCCTGTTTGAGGCCCTCTTCTTCCACATTCCTCAGCAAGGAGATGTGCTGTCTCGTATATGTTGGCAATGTCTGAGTAGCAGTGCGAGGAGATTACGATCAACAAGACGTCAGAGATGAGAGGGAAGCGGAATTGAACTTACGAGCCTCCAGCTTTCTTTCCAGCTCTGCGATTACCCCGGCCTGACATGAAGTGAAGCCTTGATAATGAATGAGAGTCGCAGTGAGGTGGGTCAAATAGAAACGGGCTAGGGATGGCGGAACATAGGTGTTGTCCTGAATACCATTTGCAGCATCGTTTCGTTTCCCATTGACGCGCGATGTCTGAGCATTTGACTTGGGACGATCCATGACGGCGGTTGCTCGGACAATAGTGATCGTTCGCTCAATGGAAGCGCCTGCAGGAGTAGTACTGGTGGGATGTCTTTGTAACGTGTTCTGGGAGTGAGGTATAGGCTTATAGCAGAGATGAAGCACAAGTACTGTAGATAGAATGCTTGATTACCTCCCAGAAAGGCCGCCGACTCTGGACTCTCTCGATCGCTATTAACATCTCACTCCGCGTACCTCACCTAACCCTTCATCCTCGTTGTTTCATGATTGTTGAACGTTGTGGGCAGTGGGACCCATTCGTCCACTCGACCCCTCGCGAGAAAAGCTTCACTCAAGCCACGACTCGTGCAGTGTACAGCAGGGTTGAATCACAACGCTTGAAGTTTTACTCACCGCCCTGCAACAATGGATCAGGTAAGCTGAGCAGGAGACATTCCGCAGGATTTCATTTTTGCTAATGAAACAAAACATCCTTTCTGTTGCAGAACAAGGTAGACATAGATGATTTGGGTAAGCCGCATCTAGATGGTAATATGTCTAGCAGCTGAGCATAAACTTACCTATTGGCGAATGTGACATCAGCCCAGGATGTGGACTTTTCAATGGGAGAAGGATTCGAACGACAGCGGGCCGAAGCTGCTGCTCTTATAGATGCGCTCGACAGGAAGAAGGCGGCAAGGACGATGGCAGTCCCGACAGATGATAAGCAGGTCAAGGCAAGGCTCAGGGAGATGGGCGAACCGGCTATTCTTTTCGGCGAAGGCGTGAGTCATCTTTGTAGTGTTTCGACGAACGAGGATGTTTGCTAAAAAGAAATTGCAAGTATAGCCCGGAGATCGTCGTGATCGTCTCAAGTACGTATTGCAACAGATACAAGTTGCTCGTGCAGGTAGCATGGAGGTTGACGAGGAAGACACTGATGATGAGGACGAGGATGACGAAGAGGTAAATACCAATTTCCTCCTTACACTCAAACAAGTTGACTTCACAACGAGTTTTTCTAAGCATAGAAAGAAGAGGAGTTCTATACCCCAGGATCGGATGACCTTCTCAAGGCAAGACGGAAAATAGCGGAGTTCTCTTTAGCAAGGTATGCCTGGAGCTACTGCGTTAACTACCCGCTCTGACGCATTTACGCGGGATACAGAGCAAGAAGACGTATAGCAAGACAACGCGAAGAGGCAGCAGTACCCCTCAGCAGAATCGTGGAAGTGCGGAAACAAGTGTACGGACAGTTAAAGGTGAGAAGAGCTTTTGGGAAAGGGTGCACTAACCATTTCCTGACAAACTATCAAACACCCTAGGGCTTTACTCAACTCGGTTCCCAAATCGGAGATGAACGGCCGATCGCGCAAGTGCGGTATTCACCAAATAGCAAGCTGTTACTTACAGGTTCATGGACTGGGAATGCTCGTTTATGGGATATGCCCAATTGTACTCTGAGGTCCACAATGAGAGGTATGTAAGCATTGTACCTGGATCATCGTAACTAGAGCTGAGCCGTTGCTATGTTTCAGGTCATGCGGACAGGGTCGGCGGAGTCGCTTGGCATCCTCAAGCTACATTATCACAGTCGGAAGAAGCGGTCAACTTTGCTACGGGAGCAGCAGACGGGCTTGTCAAGATCTGGTCTTTGGCAAGGTAAGTATTCGATCAACACGAGCAGACTTGAAGCTCATTTTCTATCCCTTGTCAGTGAAAAGTCGTTGGCAACGTTTGAAGGGCATGAAGGCAGAGTTTGTCGGATCGCGTTCCATCCATCCGGCAACTATATTGGTTCCGCATCCTACGACGGCACATGGAGGCTATGGGATGTGGAAAAGAAGAAGCAGTTGTTACTACAGGAAGGGCATTCAAAAGAGGTCTTTGCACTGGCTTTCCAGGATGATGGAGCTTTGGTTGCTTCCGGGTATGTAGTATTCTTATGTAGTGACATCCCATGGACGCAGTCTAACGATCTTAATCCTGTTATAGTGGGTTTGATGCTATTGGTCGTGTATGGGATGTCCGAACAGGCAGGACAGCGATGGTATTGGATGGGCACATCAGGGAAATCCTTTCACTAGACTTTGCTCCAAATGGGTGAGTGTCACGCTCAGCTGAATCCATACGAGAATATTTACATTCTAGTACTTCTCGCTACAGCTATCAAGTCGCTGCCGGATCAGGAGACGATTCCATACGTATATGGGATCTCCGAGCGCTAAAAGTTGCACACAGTATTCCGGCACACAAATCTTCGGTATCCGACGTTCGATGGTTTAGATCTCAGGAGGATATGCAATTTACCGCTGCGCCAACAAATACAGACAAAAAGGAGGATGTCGATATGAATGGCGATACAGAAGACAAGGCAAAAATTGCAAGCATTTCGAAATCTGGCCTCTATCTTGCGTCTTCCGGCTTCGATCATACCGTCAAGATCTGGAGCGCGGACGATTGGCAGCTTATCAACTCTCTCAAGACGGATGAAGGGAAAGTCATGAGTGTCGACATAGCCAGCGATGGGAAATACATCGCATCTGGATCGTATTCTAGGAGTTTCCATTTGTTTGCGAATGAGAATGCCCTATGATGTAGATGCCAGATTCTCACGCCTGAATGCACAATACAACGAGATTGTCATAAATTATAATACACAACAAGACCCCAGCAGCCTGTCACAGCCTTGCTCGTCATAGTTTTATTTGTGGCAAATCAAGTTTTAATCCGTCATTGTCAACCTGTTGAAGCAATAAAGATAAATGAGCTACCATGAATTTGAATCGAAGTGGGCATGAGAGACTAACCGCCTTGGAGAGTTGATCCAGCATGCTCTGTATCGAAAAAGAAATTTAGTGAGGCGTTCCTTACGTACATCATGACCAAGCTGTGGCAACTTACCTCGTCGATTGCCTCGACGGGCACTTTCAATCGAGATGCCATCGCCTTTTTGTATTCTTCCAACTTTTCGTTCTCTAGACCTAGAGCGCTCTGCAGTTTGGCTTCTAGCTTTTCCTGCATCTGCTTTTGCCAAAGACGCAGGCGACGCAGATGTACTATCCGCTCAGCCGGAACTAGGGTTGACAGGTCGTCAGTGGACGGATCCGTGTTCTCGGGCGATATTTCGGTAACGGTGGCCAAGTTGGCGGCTTCAGGATCATTTGACCAAGCTTCTGCGAGCTCTTGTCGGACAGCTCGCTCGAGGTTTTGCCGCTTGTGCTCGACACTATTAAGCTGTGCCGATTTAGCATTTTCCTCAGCCAGTTGTCGTCGAAGACCAGCCAATTCGCGAGTTGTTTCGATAACCTGCGCCTGAACCTGGTCAAGCTTGTCTTGCTTGTTACTGATTTCCGCGGTAAACTGATCATTCAGGTCTTGGATCATGGATGTAAGACCTATTTCCGCTCCGTCAAGCTTAGTTTTCAAGATAGTCTAGTGTAATCGTCTGGAAAGTACTTACGGGAAGTCAGATCCTGAGCTTTCTCTGGCGGCAGACTTGCGCTGTGAGCAGACCTCGCCAAAGGTGTCAACGGGGGACAGCCATCCAAGCCCTTTCCAAAGTGACAAGGAAATCAGCCAGTAGAACACGCAAGCTGAAGCTTTTCTACATACTTCAACTTGTACACCAAAGTCCCCGGGTCGGAGTCCCAGTTTGTTTGCCTTCGATTTGTCAGCGCCGGCATCAAGTAACAATTTCACTAGATTCCGGTTGCCAACGCGGGCGGCGACGTTCAGAGCGGTGTCACCATTTACGTCTTGAATATTGACGCACTCCCGAATTTGGTCAGGTGTTTCAACGGTTGCCATCCATGCCAACAAGGTTGACATGTACGTGTTGGCCGATGCGGAGCGGCCCTTGATCCCAGCCACGGCAGAGATATGGTGCAAGACTGTTCGATGGTTGTTATCGATCGTGCGTAGAGAAGCTCCCAAATGCTTTGCCAGAAGTAGGTGAAACGAGGCTGTACTTTCCGCGTTGTTAACGGCCAACACCGCTCGTATAAGGGGTGTTTCCCCCGCAAAATTGCCGCGGTTGATATCGGCACCACGAGCGATGAGTTGCCCGACAAGTTTTTCCCGAGCGAGTGCTGCGGCCCAGTGCAGAGCTGTATGACCTCTTTCATCAATCACCTGGTCGACATCGATACCGGTATGAGCCGTAATGGATTCTATAGATGTGTCTCCGTTTCCGAGAGCCGGACTTGACCTGGGACTCGGTGCAAGCACACTGTCCAGATCGACCTCGGCATTACCATCGTAACTACTGGCTTCAAAGATTGCCAAAAGCTTTGTCCGAGCTCTCTGTTGTGACTGATTCTTGTCTTTCGTGGAAGTCGCAAAACTAGCATCTTTTGAGGATATCGGTCTCTGAGGCTTGCTAGCAAGTCTGGTACCTGGCGGCAATTTACCTGCGAATTCTCCGTCCTCGATTTCAAAGTCATCACCATTTTCCACATCTGCATCAGCGATTTCCGCTAGCGATTCCATCGGCCCGTCGGCGTGAGTCAGAAGTGCTTGAACTTCTGCGAGCGTCATAGGAGCGGTCTCTTCGGCCATTGCGGCAAGCATGTCGTGCGCGTGCGAACCTGCCAGCTTGATTCGTTTCGTAGGAGGGCCATCCATATGTGTGTTTTCCATGCTAAAGTTGGCGAGATCCGCTGAGGAAACGCTACCCGTCGTACCCTCGTACCTAAAAGGTCGGCCAAATTGATCGACGTAAACCGGTGCGCCGTTCTTGAGATCAATGCTTCCTCGCGCCATCCCTGCCAGCTGATCAGGATGGAAACCGCGCTCATCGGGAAACGGCCGTTTGAGCGACATGGCCTGACCGTTCTGCTGCTGGGTTGTCTGTGGCGCGACCATCATACCGGGATGCTGTTGTTGCTGTGGGAATTGAGGATATTCAGATTGATGCGTGTAGAGTCCCATCGGCGATTGCATGTTGACCGCGGAATGCTGTGGCTGCTGTTGGTGGCCTTGAATGTGATATAGCTGTGGTACATGCCCGTGTCCATATCCCGGCATCAACCCGGCAGAGGTAGGTTGAAGAGTACGGCCGTGAAGAGCCTGTGGCGTTTGTACGACAAAGACATCCCCAGGAGACTGCGAATGCGGTTGTGGATGTGGATGCTGGTGCTGATGTTGAGGATGAACTTGTTGGTGATGCGTGGATTGTTTGCCCTTCATGCCGTTCGCAGACGCAGGCTGAAAAGGCATTGTAGTAAAGGGACTGTTCATACTCGGTCCGCCCATCCTGGCCGGAATGATTGTGTCTGCCGCTTCAATTCTTGCGCTACGTGCCGAACTGGCCTCTGTTAGAGCCACATTATTTTTTCCCTTTCCTCCCGCAGCCTTTCTTTTCGAAGCAGATGGCGGAGCATTTTGAACCCCCGGGGGTAGTGTCGGCATTCTCGCGGCCTGAGCTTGAAGCTGAAATACTGGTAAAAGGATGTCGGCCACATGATTACGATTGGCAAGTTCGACTCCAGTTGCATACGGTACCCTGTAAAACGCAAGGTCTCATCAGTGTTGGAACACAAGGTTATACCACGGGTCAGATCCGCACCATGTTCCTTGATATTTCCCGTCTGCAAACGAGGCAGGGTAAGAAAATCGACGGGTCTTTCAGCTAGGCTCAACTTCAACGGATGTTGCCGTTACTCACAACCGCCTTGAACTTTCTCGTGCGAGCCCGTAATAACCTCCTTCTCTAGGTACTTCGTACGCTGTGTCTTTGGCATACCGGCGACTTTGAGAATCTGAGTTGCATTGAGCCAACTATTGAAAGGCTTGCAGTGTGAGCACGGATTGCAGACTGTTTTCAGTGGATAATACTGACAGATCCGCTCGTCGCATCATGACAGCCACATTTCGGACCAGAGCCTCGAACACAGGAGTCTGTGTAAATGAACTTGTGGTGAGTACATGTGCCGACCGCTAAGACGAGGAAGGCTACACTCACATCCTGATAACTGGTCAGGTACACAGTCGGCATCACACCATCTGCGGCGTGATCGTCCTGACCTGCGGGCGCAGGCGTTCCTGCAGACGAAGGAGCTTGCATGGTCGTTACGCAAAGACAGCCGTCCGAGATGATCAACTCGGATTGTCAAGTGCTTTGGCTTATGTCGCAACTCTCAATATGCAAGCCAACAAGTATCTCTTCAAGACAGCTCCTCACGATACCTTCGACGCGCTACGCGCCATGTAAAACACGCTCGGGTAGCGAGCGGTATTTGCTAAATTAAAGGGGTGATTACACGTAATTTCGTATACCCTCCCTTATGAGCGACACAAGGGAGTCTCCTTAGCTTTGTGATGCCTTCTCATCCATCTATGTTTTCTTGTCATATTACAGATAGGATCTGATCGTACTTTGTTCATTATTCGAATCCTTGGCTTCTTGCGAGCTTTTCCAAAAACGATTGATGCAACCCTAGGCAGTTCTCCCTCATTAGACGCATTACATCTACTGCTCCTCATCACCGACCAAGCCAGTCCTGCCTCCCAACAACTCTGCAAGCGCTTTCATATCCTTCCACCAAGTTTCCTTTCCTCTACGGTTCTTCATATCAGCAGCTTTGAGAACGTCCGCTACCGGAGCGAAAATGATCTGGCTGCCCTGAATAGTAATACTGGCAGCAGATTTCGGGGTATTGCTGGTGGGAACCTTGTTGCGACCCTTGTATGGTGCTTTGAGTGAGGGAGACACGGCGTGCTCCTCGAGGAATTGCATACATCGCAGCGTGAGTCGAGCCGCTCGCGTTCGATCCAAGGGTGAAGGTGTTCCACCCTGAAGCGTGTGACCCAACGAAGCAGATCGAGCATCGAACAGGTCATTGCCTTCTTCCTTGAGGATGTTTGTTAAAACTTCGGTCGTGTACACCTTGGAAGACTTTTCGCTCCTATTTAATAAGACGAGGAACGTGGTTGTCAGTATAAACTTTGACGAGCGACACGATTCAACGTTGCATACTTGATTACTAATCGACCTTCACTCTTGCCGTGCGCATCCAATTCGTAACGCTTCTTCAAGAATTCAACGTCTTTTCGCAAGAGGTCAAGGCTAATCCCATCTTCGGGTGTGTAGCATAAGACACCGCCGACCTAAAGAAAGCAGTTGGTCAAACCTAGTCGAGGGATATGACAGCAAACAAAAAACGTACTGCCAATGCACCTAGCGTCGCAATGTAACCCGACATACCACCCTGAGTCTCGACAACGAATACTCGGTTTCGACTAGCAGACGCACTTTGCTTGATGGCATCACAAGCGTCGATCAAGGCGTTCAAACTTGTATCGCTACCGAGGGAAAAGTCAGTGAGCGGCACATTGTTGGACAAGGTAGCGGGAAGGTGACACATCGGAATTTGGAAGCTGGGATAATTGTTTCGAGCGGTCTCCATAATCTGTAAAGCGTGCCACGCTTCGAAACCACCGATGATGAGCAACGCGTCGAATGCATGCGACTGGAAGGCAGCTGCAACGCCGCCCAAGTTGGCATCCGGCAAGGTTCGGTTTGTGCCCAATTCGGAACCACCTCGCGTTGTCCAGTTGTCCACTCGCAGCCACGAAAGCTCCTGAACATTGTTCTCGAGAAGTCCATCGAAACCGTTGTGAATCGCTAGCGGGGTATGACCTCGCGCCACACAGTATCGAACAGCTTGTCGAGTAGCGGCATTCATGCCACCAGCAGGCGCTCCGACGTGAATGATACCCACTCGCAGACGCTTCTCCTGCGGGACCTTGAATCGTTCGTCCAAGGTAGAACTAGCGATGAAGGCCTGCAAACTCTCGGCGAATTCAGGGTCTCGGTAAGAGATCGCCTTGTCAAAGTCCTTGGCCTCGATGGCGGTGGCAACGGCTTGAGTTTGCGCAACGGCTTCAAGTAGAGGAACTCGAGTGATTTT
Organism: Naganishia onofrii; assembly: GCA_030039215.1. Taxonomy (NCBI): domain Eukaryota; kingdom Fungi; phylum Basidiomycota; class Tremellomycetes; order Filobasidiales; family Filobasidiaceae; genus Naganishia; species Naganishia onofrii. Next base: position 537,517 of record JASBWV010000008.1, read on the forward strand.
GTTTTCGCTGATACCGATCATGTAGGAAGGAGTGGTCGGGGTCGCGGAAAGTAGGGTTTCCACGGCTTCAACACCCTGTACTGTGGGCTGTTGACATGACGGATCAGTAGCTGGATCTTATTTCCCATCTTTTTCTCCCGTTGCTCACCAAGATTCGATCCCAGGCGCACGGCTTTCCACCTCGTTGCGTGTGACCGAGAGTAGTGACTCGAGTATCCAAACCTAGCTGCTTGACAAGAACATCCTTGATATCTTCACCCTTGATGGGGTTCAGATTCCTGTCCAATGCACCTTCGGCAACGATAACGATAGACTTTCTCTTGCCCACTCGCCTGTGAGCACGCAAGACTTCACACATCTCCTCTTCCCACCTTTCCGATTTGGGCGGTTGCTCCGGAATGAAGACGTAGTCTGCACCTGTCGCGATACCAGCAAGCAACGACAACCAACCGCAGTGTCGACCCATGACTTCAACAACAAACGCTCGAGAATGCGAACTGGCTGTGGATGAGATCGAGTCGATTGCTTCACAAATTCGGTGCAGTGCAGTGATACCTCCGATCGTCAAATCGGTCATAGCCATGTCGTTGTCGATGGATCCAACGAGACCAACGATGTTGAGATGGGCAAAAGTTTCGGCTTGATCTTTGGTGATCCTCTTTTTCTCGAGAAGCTCCTTGACCAAGCTCGGCCATTCCCCTCGAAGTTTATCGGCACCAGTCAATGAACCATCTCCACCACAAACAGCCAGACAGTCGATACCGAAATGAATCAAGTTCTCGGCTGCCTTCAATCGACCTTCTCTCGTACGGAAAGCTGGGCATCGGGAAGAACCGATCAAAGTACCGCCTTCACCCATCCAACCTCGGACATCGTCCCAGCCTACTCGCACAATGTACATTCCCTTGAGCGTCTTCTGCCCATCCGCACCACCCATAGCTCCTGGACCAGGGTAATCCGAACCGCTGGTACTTGGCTCACCACTTGAGTGAAGAGCCAAATCTCCAGCCGCACCAACTTCATCTTCTCCTTCTCCTGCGCCGTCTTTCAACAGATCGCCAAAGCCGAAGGTCAACGGACCGTAGGGCTGTCCATTCTTTTTGTTTCTCGATGACACGCCCTTGGATGCTGCGGCTAGTCGCTGCGAGGGGGGCAAAGCTGCAAACGACGCATTTCTTGATAATGACGGAGTAGCAGGTTGCGAGTTTTGCGGTGTGTTTGCAGCAGTACTGGCTGCGGTCTCGTGGTATTCTGTGTTTCCTCGAACTAGACCTTCCCACCCCTCTCGAATGATATATGCGTGACAACCTCGTGCGATACCCATTCGGACGACAGCTCGGACTGTTTGACAAGGCAGATACGGTTAGGGAGATCATGCTTCGGCTGGGGTGAGAGGTCACTGTACTCACCTGCCGCATTCATGCCAGCCGAGTCACCACCCGAAGTGAGGACAGCAATCTTCTTCGGCTTTTCAGCTGAACCACCTTGTGCGCCCCGCAGGGTAAAGGCAGGGATGCCTTCTTCATCCTTGGTAGCTTGAAACTTTTCAGGCTGGATAGGAGTGTCAGGTCGCGATGCGTCGGGTGTCAACGCCTCGAGCTGATCCTTTTCGACATGACCAGGGTTCTGCGCGACGTCGGACTTGGTGTTATCGATAGTTTTCTGCTCTAACTCTGCCATATCGGGGAGAAATCAAGTGTTTGTGTTATGTCGGATTCGGTAAGACCTTGTAGGTTGGTAGCTATTTGTCGTTGATGCCAATGTATAAGGTAAATCAGTTGATTGATTATTCAGTATAGCGATGCGGCGTCTCCTGCTTCATCCATGAAATGATAAAAGAGCAATCTCGCAAACCAACTTTTCCTTCGGGTGGGTATTCTACAGGTCGTTCGTCATCAGCTGCCAGCCCCAAGAGCGCACAAAATCTGATTCGGTGACTTGGCTCCGTCTTGCGAGCTGTCTTGCGTCCTCCGATCTGCTTCCGCACGCTGGTGTCCGCCGCGCCGGTGTCTCCTCCTCCTCGCGGCTCCTCCGCTCTCCTTGCCTGCGATTGCGGAGCTGATTGCGGCATCGTCCCCGACCAGCTCGCTCAGTTCGGCCCTATTATGCTTGTGCTACAACCTCCCAATTTCGTAGTCCTCTGCTACGTGGCAGTGCAGGCCAGCTCCGATATAGGGCTCAGTATCGCTCATTCCCTACTTGTGACAGCTTTGGCAAGCGTATATTGTGACACTGCGGGATGTTGCAGTGATTGACTAAGACCGTGAGAGGCTGTTGTTTGAGACCATGTACAACATTCAATAACAACGAGTCTGTGTGAACCCTCGGCATTAGCAATGCTTTAAAGGTGTTACAAATACGCATAGTGTCTAGATGGTATGCGTCTCGATACCAATGACTTTGCAACCTTTCTTTCTCGGTACAGCATCGGTCAACTGATTACATCCTGTGATGGAGATATGCGTCAGCAACGTGAGCTCCAAATTCACATAACGTATATTCTGAACCTACCCCAGACCTTGACCGATTTCAGATTATCGCACCCCTCCAATATTTCTTTCATCCCAAAGTCTGTGAGCTCTCTGCACCAACCGAGATCCAAGGAACGTAGATTCTTGCATTTCTTTCCCAACTCCAGCAAAACATCAGGCGATATATGACCCCAAGCGCTGATATTGAGCGATTCAAGTACCGGACCCGAATGATCGATGAGCGCAGCCAACGCCTCCCCTTCACACACGTAATTACCATGAAAGTCTGCGGAAACCAAACCCTTGTGGCCTTCTGCTTTCCAAGTCTGGAAGAATTTCGCCATGCCATCATTGGTAATACCTTTCGGTTCCGAGTCGGCTTGTTCATCTTCTTGACGTTTAAAGGTATAGTCTGGCATGTTGTGCATCGTAAGGTGTCGGATCCTCGGACAGAACTTGGCGATGCCTTCAATAAGGACTCTATCCGTCAGCGCGGTATGTTTTGAGAGATTCAGCGTTTCGAGATTGCCTCCAATTTTTTCGAGAAGTGCAATGACTGGGTCATCGGTCAAAGAATGCTGACCAGGACTGGACAAATCGACGCTAACGAGATTTCGAAGTTGCGAGATTATCGGTAGCCATTCGTCACAAATCAAACCGAACTGCGACATGCGAAGCTCTTGCAAGTTGGGGCAATTCTTCACCATAGCTGTTAGGCAGTCGAGATTGAATCTCGGTGACTGTCTGTGAAACACCCAATGCTTAACACAAGGAGCAGTGGCGGTCGAATGGCGAAAACTTACGTGATGAGGAATCCTGTCAATTTATCGCTCATCCCTTCCATAAACTTGATCCAACCGTTGACACGGACGAGGAACGGTCCTTCCAGCTCGAGCCGATTGAGATGCTCAAAGACGGATCCCCATTTCCCCATCGTATCCGTGTCGATTCTTCCACACATATCGAGGCGTAAGGATCGTAGATTCGGGCAAAGTGCTGCAAGTGTGATGAAGCTATCGGGAGTCAGGTCTAAATGACGGCAGACGTGGTCAGTCACGGATTCATTCGTTGAACATGCGACATCCACCGACTTACTCGTACAATCGAACATGGCCAGGTCTTCCCTGGTTCCGGAATAGAATAGCGTCGCAGTTTCGGGCGTCCTGTGGAAAGGAAGAAAACGTCGGTCTCGCAACTCCTGGATGACTGTCGGGGTAACGTACAAACGACGCCCTTTGGAAATAATCCTGCAAACCTTGTCCATATTCATGCTACCGATGCTGCCCAGGGCTTCGACGTTCTCAATATATTTACCAATCAACTATTCACATACTGAGGGTCAGTGAAGGCGCCTCAAGGAAATCACGCCCGGCAGCTCACCTTAATGCACATTTCCGCTAATTTGGCGGCGCCTTTGCGCTCTTCGTAGGAAATCACCTTGTTCCTGCTATCTTTCTTCTGGCTCTTCGCTGGAGCCCGCTTCGCAGCGGGTTTTTTGGTTTTGGCGAACGGGTCTATGCCAAGGACTGTGCAACAGTCAAAGCATACATACGCATTCGGCTTGGTCGGGTGAGGTTTCGTATATGCAGTCTTCAGCGAGTAACTGACAGAGTTAGCGAGTCTGGAACTGCCGGCAATCGAGGCGACCCAACTTACCACAGTGAACCGTTGGCTACACTCGCCACATGGCATAAACTCGCCAATCCCTCGTAGTCCAGTATTGGAAGCACTAGACAAGGCTTCTGATGAGACTGCCCGACTGGTAGCTGCGGACACCTTGGCACGTTTAGCTGCCGGAACAAAGTCTTCGTCATCCAGCTCGTCTGAATCAACATCCTGCAGGAACACAAGATAAGTGGATGCTTCAACGCTACCTATGGGAGATGAACTCACCTCCAACACTTTTTCTTCTCCCTTCTCGATGCCTTTCCGCTTCGACGAGCTAGCGATCGGAGCTATATCGTGTTCGTTTTGGATGTCATCATCATAGATAGGCGTACCTTGGCCTGCTTCGACCGGCCCAGACTGCGTATTTCGGTCCGTATATGCACCTCCATGATCGTCAACTCCGGGGCTCGGATGGCCTTCGACATGGCTCGGACCTGCAGTATCACCGCCAGCTTCGCCGCCATCTGCAGTTCTAGCGGTATATCCATATTCCAAAGGTCTCGTTGGTTGGATTCCGTGTTCCTGTCACAGCGCATATGATGAGGTCGAGATCGGAAAGCAGAATTTGGAGCACTTACTCTTAAGAAAGATGTCAAAGCGCTCGTTGGTCCTGCAACTCCTCTAGCATTTCGCCGTCTAGCGATAGGAGCTGGTGCCGGCGCAGGTGCATCCGGGTCTGCTGCAGTGGCTCGTCGACCTCGAACCATATTGCTTCAGGGTGGAAAGCCTTTGATGTAAAAGTCGTAAGAGTTCTATACCCTTTTCTATAATGTCCAACCATTCAGGGTGCATCATGAAGAAGCTGTAGTAGTGGCAGTAGTGGCGGAACTCCTATGTGGAGGCAACGCCGTTTTTGAAACCGGCCGCCGCCAAATTCGTGGAGGAGGACGATCTTGGACGATTCTCCCTTCTTCGCTACCTGGGCTACCTGCCGACAGGGCCCACACCGCTCTTACGCGAGTACTGAATAGGCCTGTCTATCCAGCAATTTGGCAATGCTCTAAGCATCAGTATGCCTGTGATGGAAGCCGTCCGTGGCCTTGTTCAACAGCCTGACGAAATTCGAGTACTATTAATCTCATGTACCGAAGGGAAACGTAACAAACAAATACATATGGCCGCGCATGTGGAAGTGCATTCGACAAAAGGGCGGACTCGCATAGCGACCCCACGAGGAAAGTAACGACTCTAGACGTACACGTACTAATGCAGAGCAAGTCTATGTGTTCGTGAGAATCAGGTAATGACTCGCATAAATCTATTCGTTCATTGGGTCATTGATTTGATATGCAATGCTGCTATGTATTTCAGACGACGTTATATAGGCTTCACGTGAAAGGAATCAGATGTTGCGGCCATCCACGCCAATGGCGGTGGAACGGAGACATCCGGGTCCATTTGGTATAGATCGAGAGCTGAAGAGATCGCCAAATATTGCTTTATGAAGCAATTATAAGAGAGGTGGTTTATGGACGCAGTGACGGCTAGCAGGCTTCCCCCCATCTGGAGGGTAGCCGTCTTGGGTGCGATGCAATATTCGCGTATGGATGGGTATCGCCAGGGATCTCGGACGATCAAGAGGAAAGAAAAATAGAAATCGAATTTGAAAAAAAGAGTAGAGGTAGAGCTGCTGGTAATAGATGAAGCGCGGCGCCATCGATGTTGATCCGCTCGAGATGTGGGATTGGGCTAATAAGGTCGACCTGGGCGATCTTGTCTAGTATATGATTCCGTTGTTCTGGATGGAAGCGATGACGCTGAACGCTGAGAGCTCGACTGATTGTTGTCTGGTGGCCCCATGTAGCCAGAAGAAGGATAAGAGTGGGATGGCGGGACCCCTCGAGTAGGATACCTGTGGCAATGCATAACAGTCAGGTCAAATTGACAAAAAGGCAAAGGTGTGAAGCACGTACTGAGAGTTTGGACCGGCCATCCATGTTTGACCCTGACCACCTGGGCCCTGCGACATACCCGGGCCGCCCATATATCCCCCGGGCATACCGTAAGCATCAATCGAAGATGCCGCAGAATAACGCGGCATTGTCATCATGTGATGAGCAGCGTGCATGCCATGTTCCGAGGCATACGTTGCAGGTTGATATGTAGGCGGGTACACCATTGATGTGGCAGTAGTGGTGCCAGACATTCCTGGTGGTCTGGCGATTTGTGAGGAGATCATATCCCTAGGTGCGGTGCTGTTGTTTTTGACAGAGCGTCTTTTGATCCGATGTACACAGCTCGGATCACCTCTGCGAAAGATTGCGTGTCTAAACTCCCACGCAACAGGCTGATCCGCCGGTTGTGACAGAGTTTGAAACACATCGTTGACTTGTTTGTTGAAGCCATACATATTGAGTTGACGCACAAAGCTGTGCCAATTCGCGTGCTTGAAGTATTTACTGAGAAACAATCTGAAGGGAAACGGGTAACGGGTGTAAGCGGATGCACGGTGAACTCGTAAACAGAGTTAGACGGACCTTGCAAACTCGTTTGGATCAGCACAAACAAATCCTTGTCCATCCGCAGACCACTTCAGCAAGCCAGATGCCACGATCTCCTGATCCTCTAGCATATTGTACAGCTTGCTGACAAACAACGCCTGACTCTTCGCTCCTGTTTGACTTGCACTTGGCGTCGTGGGGCCTGTGGAACGGGGAGCGCTTGAGCCAGTAGGGTATTGTGCCTCTCCCCGAAAGACAGACGGTCCTGCCTCCGGACTCAAAAACTGCGGAGTTGACTGTTGATAGGGGCTTGCCGACAGCCCTTCTGTTACCGATTGCTCATCGTACGGTGGATATGAACGAGAATAGTACCCAGGTTGTTGATCGAATTGCGCTGGTCCCCGAGGTATTGGCGCATGACGAGACATGCCTGACATGGGCATGTTGGGATCTGGGCTGACGGCAACGGGAACACCGTATGCATGCGACCAATGCCTCGATTCCCCACCGACCAAGGGAGTCTGCGGCGAATCCGACAATCCCACATTGCTGGACGATCCGGCTGTGGCGCCTGTCGGGTATGCCGACGAGGATGCCGGGGGTACAGACATAGGCTGATAGCCAGGGTATCCGCTAGGTGGTTGAATGATTGCGCGGGAGTGAGTCTCTGGGTCAGATGATGGCATCGAGCCGACTGACATTCTTGATTGATGCAATCCAGCAAACTCGCCAGACATGCCCGTCCCGGCAGGATAGCCGCTTTCGCCTGCATCACTAAGTGTGGATGACGAAGGATTATGTATCGCGTGTATATCTCTGGAGGCCGGCGCAGAGGCCGGTACTGCGTAAGTCGACGGCCCGTAGTGACTGGTATTATAAGATGTCGATGTTTGAGTCGACGGGTATCCGTACGACGATTCGCTAATATAACTATGCGGTCCTCTGGCGAGGTTAGGCAGAGCGTTGTAGCCGCCCATGTTGGGCGACTCCAATGGCGCGCGCGGATCTTTGTCGAGTCTTGCCCTCTTCCTGGTATGCTCCTCTTGTGTGCCTGATACTAAGGGTGAAACTGACCGCGTCATACCGGTAACCACAGGTGCCGTTTGGACGACATTCCGCACTGAGAGAGGGTGCACAAGGAAGTTAGCATTGGTACCGAGCAACAGGTTAGCGGCGGACTTGCCCAGACTTACGATTTTCATCGATATCGTATGTCATATTTCGCTCTCTAGTTGAAGCGCTGTCCTCTGTGTTCCTTAACATGCTGTTGATGATGATGAACCATTGATTAAGCAAGGTGATGAGAAGGAGCAAAGGGCATTGTAAACACAAGAGAGAATCAATATCAATGCTATATCACGTTTAGAACACAGGGAACAAGAAAGAAAGCGCGAATTGGGGTGCCGGGAATGACTTACACTTTCGTGGCAGTGAACTCGTTCCGAGAACATGCGAGACGTACGTAGAACGGTGAAGAATCGGGAAGAGCGATAGCTTTATGTATATTCAAGGCGGAGAGTCTACTGTTTTTGTTTTTTGATGATGGACGGCGTTCACAATAGGAGGCGTCTTGTGTCCGATTGCCAGTTGATGGGCAAAGTGATGGTCGCTGCTGTGTACCCAATGAAATTGCGCTGAAACAATAATATGATTCGGGCTGGCGAAGGGAGACGGGATCGTGCTGATCTGCTGATCAGCCTTTCGTTCGATGATGATGATAATGGTACCGCTTGATGCAGATCCTTGGCTGAAACGTCGAACGTCTTTGATCGGCGGAGACGCGGTCGGATGAAGCTTCTACAATAATATGCAAAAGTGTTGATTAGGCTCTGGAGCGATGAATGATGGGATGTACGAGATCCAGCTCCCAGTCGATTACTCCACCACGAGGAAAGGTACTCACTGATGTCAATGATTCGGGCCCGCCGCACCTTGATCAACGCACCCAGTATGTAGCTACTAGACCACTCTGTTTCGGCTTCCCTTTCGGTTGTACAGTCGATGTCGTTTGTTCTCGGGCGTCTCGTTCACCTCTGGTGCCGAGTCGGGAATACGATGGAATAGCAAGTGGGGGTGGCCTGGCGCAGCCGTAGCAGATATGAGCGAGACCCAGAAAAGTCGAAGAGAGGATGGTTGATTCGTGAGAGTGGGAGTAGATTGCAGCGGATTCGTAATGATGTTTGTGTCTTTTGCGGCACTCCTCCACTATCTCGAGGTCAAGACAGTCTGTCTTACCGTAGCGATCTCTTCTGTAGAGCTCTATGCGGGGGAGCAAGCTGGAGGTCAATCCTTTGATGTTCTGCTGCCTCCGATCAGTCTAACTGTCTACCATCTGCTGATCGTCGCGCTGCGGGGCTTTACTCTAGACAGCTCTCTAGACTATAAAGACGGCAATGAATCCCCGAATGTAACCGACGGCAACCACTGAATCAGCGAGTCAATTCGGTTGTTTCGCTGAGGACAACGCCAGGTGGAGATCTGCCTCGGCCTGGGACAGAGGAAAGCCTATTGCAGCCTCTGGCCGATGTAGCTCGCCCAAGGAAAATTCAGTTGCGACAGTGAGGCGACAGGTGATGATGCGACGAGACAGTTGTGCCAGAATTCTGCAGTATTTTGATTATCGATTGACGAATCTGGCGGGATTCAAATGAGAGTGTACACTGGCTGGCAAACGGAAGTGACGGCTGGAGTGTGGCGAAACGAGACCGCCGAAAGACTTCGCAAGCTACTTCGCATAGCTAGCTGCATAGCTGCTGGTAGTGTGACGACGACGTTCGTGTAGCTGTTCATGTGGGTTGAAGCGAAACATGAAATGAAGCCGCATGTTTCATGATCTCCCATCGCTCGCCACGCGCTGTAGAGGCCCTTTTCGCTCCTAGGATGTAGGAGCATTGTACAGCTGTTTCCATCATAACCCCCACCTCTCCTCTTTCAGCTCCTCTTTCTCAGCTTCTTTCTCTGCCCAGCTTCTCTGCTTAATTTTCCTGCGCGGGCGGGCGGGACGCGCTCTCCTTTCCGCTTCCCGCTTGCTCAGCTGCTTGCTCACACAACCACAGCTCAAATCACTCTCTCTAGTGTATTTCACTTTCTTTTTCCAATTCCTTTGTCATGTGTTTACACCGCTTTTGCCAGGTATCCTCCAGGCCCAGACTGCTTCAGCTGCTTGCCCAGCATCCAGCATAGCTGTGACGTAGTCCACGTAGTAGTCCATCCGGAGGACGGATCCCCGGAGGACATGCATGTGAGAGGTCGCCTTTTCGGCGTAATCGCACAGAAGCCGGTCCGAGGGGACCGTAAGCTGGACCAGCTGCTGGACCCGCATGCGGAAACAGAAGGATGCAAATTGTACAAAGAGATCGCAGTTCATACAACGCCAGACCTTCTGCAGGCCACATAGCCATCACCCTCAAGCAGAACCTGATTCTATACTCACTACTCCTTGAGCAGTTGAGCAGCCTCCTCGTACTGGTGTAACAGGCAAGCTGCTGAGCAGATAACTCATTCAAGGGAAGGAAGTACACAATCGAAGCACAAACAGAAGGGAGAATAACAAATGTCGCAAAAGCACAAAGAAGGCGCATGGAAGGAATGCATGTTTCACACAACACAGAAACGCAAAGTCGTGGGAATGCGGAATCAGTCATTTGAATATGTTCATCAAGCAGCTCATCAAGCCTGTTCAGCTCATCAGCTCATTCAGTACTTCTTCCGCTTCGTCCAGCAGCTACACTTCGTAGAGTTCAGCTAGCTACGTCCTCACCCCTTACGCTATCCTTCATCCCCTTGATCCCATCCTTGACCCTAGCTTTTTTTTTTGTCAAAGCAGAAAGCGACTTTGCTATCGTGGTGAGAGACCAACGGGTACGCTGGTAGGATCTTTGGTAGGACAGCTGGCCGAGAGCTTGCTCGGACAGGCCTCGGTCTCGGTTTGAAGGCTTTTGTAATACGACGACTCCTCGAGAGCTCTCTCGAGACACTCTATTGGTGGCCAAGCCACCAAATTTAAAGCCACATTACCTACGGATCGATCAAGCGGTTTGCGAGATGGTCTATGATATCATTCTACTCAGTGCTATTCCTCTAGTAGTCAAAGCAAGGATGGGCTTTCCAACTGCTTCCCAGAGTATGCATCGTCGTTGTTCGCTTCGGCGTTGCAGCTCGCGGCGCTCGTTCTTGTATTAGTGGATCGCGGTAGCTGCTACAGCTCGAGTCCTCCAAGGTCAACAACAACTGTGTCAACCCACAAGTTGTCAAACTGCCTGATATGTACAATCAAGATCTACCACTTCTATGAGCTCTATCCCTCTATTATCCAAGGAGGGCGAAAGCTATTTGACGACAGTGAAGGGCAATTCGTCGCCGAGCTTGACAACAGAGGGTTCCGCCTGCGGCATTATCGAGTGGACCTCTTTCCCCCTCATGAGAACTCAGCAAGGGGTCGTCTTGGTCACTCGATCACTCGGTTGTTATCCTCCGCTGTGATAGCCTCTTGAGAACATACCGCAGTAATCGTGGACGGTCACGTCACGCTGGTATCCATAAAATAGGCAAAAGCATACAGAAACCTCTTCACATCTCGCAGGCGAAAGACAAATCCTACCGGCACGTATGCTGAGGGAAAGACTTAGGCATTCGGCGTAAAAGGTAGAGGAGAAGACCCTGAATAGCTACCCTAATCACCGTTGTATTCTAGTATAACGCCATGAGTAAGCTTGTTGGCGTAAACTCGGACCTCGCCGTGGATCTGTCCTTGGCTTCTGGCAGTTCTTCTGGCGGTGTGCCGGATATATTTGGTGATCTAGTAGAGATCTAGCAATCCAAATGCTATCCAAATTCAGGACCTGAGCTAGCATAAGCATATAGCATATACAGCCATATAGAAGCGAGCTCAGCTGTGCATAGGATTAGCTATAGTATTCGTGAATGGGGTGAAGTCGTAACAGCTGTCGTAACCTTTCCTAATAAGCGCTTTCCTATGCTCTTTCCTACCTTTCCTTATCATTTTTGGCCTGGCTTTCTTACTGCTCTTCTGCAAGTACTGTACAAAGATGGAGATAGCTGAAAAATAATCGTTGGAAGGTGTACATTGCGACGTCGTGCCTTCTTTATTCCTGATTCCTGTCATATCTCACGATCATTCTGTCCCGAAAGGCTGCATTGCCATATAGAATCGTGATCTAACAACTCGACATTATCTCGCACAACGTTGATGGGGAGCGAAGAGGCAGCTCACAACTCAAGCACTCGAGCATTCAAATGGTACAGAGCTGGTACAGAGTGCATGCTAAAGAACATATCATTCGTCACTTTCACAATGTAAACAAAGGGCGTTCCAAACAAGTAGAAAGTAGACAAAGGAAACCGCAAGGTATCCCATCATCGACACATACGACATCTTAGCAGCAGCTCACACGCCGGTACAACGTTCCTGCACCTAATCGGTGAACAGCGAACAGATCCTCCTCGGAATCTCTTCAAGGCGTCTGAAACAAGGATGACAGATCCCGAATCGCAGAGCATCGAGGTCACATATGACCACCTGACGAGCATTCAAACAAACGCAGCAGAAAAGGTAAGCCGTTGCCAGAAGGTGTCTGGTTGGAAGATGCTCATACCAGAACTCTAACAGGAACGATGCGTCCAAGAACGGACATTGGACTTAGTACCTCGCCTTGTCGATCAACTGTGCCTGCCTACCACTCCCGATGCTGCATCAAAGCTTCTTGATCAGTCTTCGCATATTCTGCGTTATCTTCTGGAAAATGCAAGCCCGAAGGAACTGTCGTTGTCTTTGGAAACTGAGCTGGAACGGGCTATAGATGAGATTGCGGAATGCTTTGTAGTAGACGAAGACCTGGAGATCGATGTGGAAGAGCAAGTGAATGAGGAGGCATACGGAGCTTTTGAACGGAAGACGCTTGAGTCTGTCTCAAGAAGAGTATGTGTCGCTTTGAATGCTCATAGACGAGGTAAGTCTTCAGAAAATGTCTGAGATCCGCTCTAAAACTAATGCACACGTACTCTGCAGTACTGGACCGCCTGACTTTCAAGACAAGCAAAGCCGGCATCCTCGTTATTGAAGGCTTTCGGCAGCGCCTTGACGACTTCCTTATTGATATGATACAAGCTCTCAACGAAGGCGAGTCAATATCACCTCTCAGTTGTGTGGAACTTTGCACGGCAGTAGCCTCCTGGTGTCGTCAGGCGTTCTCGTGGGCAAACAATCTGGCACTTGCCCCTGAAGAAGCAGACCTCTTGCGGGTAAGATCCTCTACTCAGATTCTTGTTGCCAGTACTGATCCGGATCCAACTCCAAGGTCTCCCTCGTAAATGTACTGCTCAAGTACCTCGTCATGTTACACTCGCGGATGGGACTGCTCATGTTGGAAAGGGGATACTCAGCACTGTATCCGGAAACTTTCTTCTCAAAGTCACGCCAGAATCAAGCATCTACTATCAGCATTATAAACCAACAGACGGAATGTCGAAACACAATAGTAGTCAGTCCTCACGATCTCTCCTTCACCCGTAGAGAAAGTTTTGGCTTACGGACTGATTACAAATTTCAGGAAGCCCTTGGCGAGCTAGGGATCGCGCCAAAAAGCTTTTCAAGATGGATGCACAGGGAAGATAACACAAGTTTCGATGATCGACTAGTTTTCTTCCCGATAGCGGCACTGATTTTGACTAGTTGGCGACTTGTGGACGAGCTGGAAACGCCGCAAACTGTGCCCGAAGACACAAGGCGACCTGACGACAACACTTCCGAAATTCTTAGCATATCCATGCCACTCCTTGGATCGGCTTTGAACGGTCTTGCGAAGGACGGCGCGCATCTCTGGATATGGCATCTGGTCAGTCGGATGAAAGGGGCACAACAGCATGCAGATCTCGAAGAAGTATCCATGTTGCTCGAGGTGAGTTTTACATTGCCGTCTTCAGTAATGCCGATCTGATTGTAGGCCACCTTCTAGCTGTTAATGCCAAACCTGGCAGGAGATCCTTCTGAGGCCTCAAGGTATGCTTTGCATCGGCTTATGAGTACTTTGATCTCCCTGGTGCCGGAAGCGAAAGGCAGGACTGTGCTCTATCAACAGGTGCGAGCATTCGTCGTTCCCAAATACAAGATATGGTTAACATGCTGTTTTCCGTTATAGCTCATATCAGCTGAGAACCCGTTTCTCTCCGTCAGACTAAGCAGCCTCGCCCTGTTACGGGAAGAAATCGCTGCAGCAATGCGTTTGCAAGAAACGAATTCTATCGTACATGATGACACTTTTTGGAGCAAACTCGCGCCTCTTGTTTTTGTACTTTCAACAGCGGATATCCCTTTACCAGAGTTACCACTGGAAGCAGCCTTGCAGGATCGTGTCATCCCTTGGTCTATCGAATGTGCCAAGATTTTGTTGCTCATCTTGTCGTGCGGTTCACAAACTGGAGAGGCAAGTCATGACACACCTTGTAACATTGCGGCACACTGACGATGTGTTCCCTCCAATAGTCATGCAGGGCGTATTTTGAAAATAATCAGTCAATGTCCAGCTGGATACTGCCACTGGAAGGATGCCTCGCTCGATGGGAAGGCGAAGGTAAGTAGACCCTTTTCCTTATGGTAAAGCAGCTTTTCTCATCATTATCCTTTTCGCGTAGCTTCGAGTGATCACGCCAATGATATGGGAACATCCATGCTCCTGTATTCCTTGCAATGGACTCTGGAACAGGTGGAGAGCAAGTTGGACAAGAAGGACAAGATTGACGAGAGTCGATAGATGCGCCCATTATCCGTAATCTTCCCTAATGCATGTCACGTGGCGTGTATACATATAGTAACGCTATCACTCAGATTGCATATGGCGGACATGCTATCGACCACTGTAGTCGACTGATGGCCGCGATATCAGGACGTGCGGACCCCTACATACCAGACTTTCAAATTTGAGCCGTAGGTCAACTTGTTGTCCAGGATACGGCAGGTCTTTTACGATCATCGCAGACGTACAGAGACTTTCTCAAGCGGAAAGAGGTCCAATGATCCAAAAGGCTGAGGCAAAGCGCGGCACCTTGGCGAATGGACAATATATACGATACAGAAGAGCATTTATTAGGAGATAGAGCCAAGAAAATGCGCAAAGGCGTAGTGGATTCACGATTGATTCGTCATGCTTTCTTTGATTTCTCCTCCTCGCTAGCTTCTTCGCCTAGCTTCCCCGCTCATCGTTCTATCGGAGGCCGCAGCCATCACAGAATCTCACCGCTCGTCTTCCGCGCTAATACGCTGTCCGACATGCCTCGAATGGTGGATGAGCTAGTGAATGGCCGTGCTATTAATCAGCTCCTCTTGCAAGTTGCAGCCTGTCAGACAGAGCTCGTTCCACATTCTTTGATACCTTGATTACCCGTCGGAGCTCCCGTCAATAACAATCGGGCCTTTCGGCGTCAGAGATAAAACCGGCTGACCTACGTCGAAACCACTGTAGGCTCACTTCGCTGTACACGTCCTGAAACTCTGGAACCCGCGTCAAAGTTCGATCTCGCATGACCGTTCTTCTCTAGCAAACAAGTCAGACTCGACTCGCCAACAACATGCATGACGGATCGCTCTACGAGATCACCGAAAACCTGAATTCAAACGGTCCATCTCCCTCCCTTCCTTTGTACGCGTTGCCAAGTCAATCCGGTGCACCGACGCAGCAGCAGCAGCAAAGTTATCAACCTTATCGCTTGTCGACGCAGGACTCGTACCAACACCAAAGAGTAGCAGGAGCTCCTCACGGCGCATCGGGCAGTCTGGGTGAAGGTGGAAAACAAACTCTTGTAAGCAAGGCTCCTCATCATCGGCCTTCCGGTACAAAGGAAAACGTGCCTCTCACTGATGCAGTGCTCATGACTGTGCAAATCCGTCTTCGCAGCATCGTCACTCGATCAACATCCCTCTGGGTGGTCAGTGGGCCTACAACCAGCAACCCAGTAGAGATACTAGAGTCTCCGCGTCGTCCTCAGGGACACCTACGTCAGCATCATCGTCTCAGCCAGTATTCTTCTCCCCGATGCGCCGAGTGTCCAACTTCGAGCCTGGTTATTCGGGTCACGGTGCGACAGGACATAACCAAGGTCCGAACGTGAGCCCTGGACCGAGTTACCAACAGTATTCACAGCCTTATACTGCAGGCCACTCAGGGACATTCGATCTTTCACCTACTGCATCGACCGCCCGTTTGGGGATTAGCGGTAGTGGAGCCGGTGGTTTGGCTAGCACGTTTGCCAACACGTTGGCAAGAAGCGCATCGTTAGGCGGGAATAGGAAGAAAGCTCAAGACGATGTCGAGAGTGGACTTGGAGCGGACATGTCTCTTCCGACGTATAATGCACCTGGTCGGCCGCGGGATGAGGAGGAGGCTTACAACGCCAGCGGAGGAGTCGGAAATCACCCTTACGGGTATTATCCCTCTTCTCCGACGCGCCAAGGTGTTGCCGGCCCACCGACGTCCTACCCGAAGCATTTCGCTCAATCAGGCGCAGGCAATCAGTCGGTTTCGCAGCAAGATACAACTCGTCAAGCGGCGGCAAGGTTGTCAACCTCCATGCAGCCTCCTCCTCTTCAAGGTCGACAGGTCGCACCGGGAAGTTACTCTCGGTATTCTGCACACCAACCTACGAGTCCCACCTCTGCGATGTCCCTAGTCTCTCATGGACAACAATCAGCTCACCAGTTGATGGATAGCATACCTGCTCCGATGACGTCAGCACCTCAAGACAGAAATCAGGATTCTGTTAGACCCGTCACTGGCTCGGGTGCTGGGTCACGGTCAACTTCAGCGATGTCTATTACTGTGACCGATTCAACGCTAGCGGACCCAATGAGCGGTACCAACAGGTCTGATCCGTGGCCACAGTACAATAACCCATCATCTGCTGGGCATCAATCTGGCAACAGCGCTCAGTACCAAGCCTCGCCCGGTTATGCTCAACAGGGACGTCCATCGCATCACAACCAGTATCCTTCCAGTGTTCCACAAGTTGAGATTTCGCCCGAAGCGTCGAAGAATTTCCCGTCACTCCCTGCTTCCACGCCCACATCGGCCTCAGCATCCCCTTACTTTGCTCCCAACGATCTCAAGCGGGACAGCTTCTCGAATCCAAGTCCCTACTTGACACTGGACACCAATCCGAACCGAGATGCCTACGGGCATGCGGATGTGTCCAGCCATGGTGGCCCTTCAGCCTCGTATCTTCATCCTCTAGGTTCGACAGCGTCTTCGGGACAGGGATCTCCTATGGCCTACAGTCCTGCCAATACGAACAATCTGCCTTATCTTCCCTCAGTGGGGTTCCCATCGGGTTCAACAAATCGGCAGCCATTGGGTGCACGTGCGAGAAGCTCGCACACCATGCTCCAGCAACCTCGATATGGACTTGCCGTCCACGAGGATCCTAGGTCAGGTCAGCAGTCTACAGCCACTTCTTCTGATAATGGAAGCAATCTGTATCACATCTCCTCCGAGGATAGGAGACGACAGCATACAAGCCATGCAAGAGCACATACGCCCACAATGCACAGCCCCGAGGACAAATTGTCGAGGCCTGGGCTGAGAAAGATTAGAGACCCAGCTAGGGATTTGCGCCCAGTCCTCAGCAATCCACCAGCTGGGAAACGAGCGGACCCAGACAATCCAGGAGAGTACCTGAATGTAAGTGCTCAGTGTCTGTCACCTATATGGGCCTCGAAAAGTAGACTGAGCTTGACGGACTTTACACTCAGCCTTTGAAATGCCTGACCGCGCAGCTGGCACAGACGTACAGCATTTGCAATCCAGCCTTCCAGTACGAAGTTGCGCACAATCCTCGACGCGTCTTGACGAAACCATCGAAACCGTGTCATAACAATGGTTCCGACAACGAGGATTACGATTATATTCTCTACGTAAATGATGTATTGACCTCTGATAACGGCGCAGGGGACAAGTGAGTTGAGGGTTTGGTGTCATGAGGGGAGCCAGGACTCATTCAACCACTTTCGCCTCAGATACTTGATTTTAGATGTTCTTGGTCAAGGAACTTTTGGCCAAGTCGTCAAGTGTCAAAACATGCGAACGCATGATATAGTCGCTGTCAAAGTCGTGAAAAATAAACCCGCTTACTTCAACCAGAGTATGATGGAAGTGGCTATTTTGCAATTGGTACGTGTCCCGTCTTCGCACTATCTGAAGACGTAACTCAACCTCTATGCACAATCAGCTCAACACGGAAGCAGACAAAAACGACGAGCATCACTTACTGCGGATGTTGGACTCCTTTATTCACCATAGCCATCTTTGCTTGGTGTTCGAATGTCTTTCTTCTAATCTATACGAACTTATCAAGCATAATCAGTTCAGGGGGCTGAGCTTGCAGCTCGTGAAAATGTTCACAGCGCAGTTACTGGATGCCTTGTCGGTTCTTAAGGATCACCGGCTGATACACTGCGATCTAAAGCCGGAAAATATCCTGCTGCAGAGGTACGCAACCCCGCTTGGAGACACGAACACAATCACTTATTATCGAAATCTGCTGCAGCTTGAACTCGCCACAGATCAAAGTCATTGACTTCGGTTCAGCTTGCCATGAACGACAAACGGTTTATACCTACATTCAGTCTCGATTTTACCGTTCTCCAGAAGTGCTCCTGGGATTGCCTTATTCGGCATCGATAGACATGTGGAGCTTGGGCTGCATAGTCGCTGAGCTGTTTCTGGGGTTGCCATTGTTTCCCGGAACAAGCGAATACAATCAGTTATCGCGCATAATCGATATGCTTGGGTAAGTACTGTACCGGTACTCATCCAGTGTCGAAACTAAACTTCAGTCTGTATGGTACATAGTATGCCTCCTTCCCACCTTCTAGAAGTTGGCAAGCAAGTTCCAGAGTTCTTCCAGGTGATCGGGATTGACGAAAACGGTCGAAAAACATATCGACTCAAGCCAATGGAGCAGTATGCAGCGGAACATAATACGAATGAACAACCCAGCAAGCAGTACTTCAAAGCAACCACTTTGCCGGAAATCGTTCGAACGTATGCCTTGCCCAAAAAGATTGTAAAGCAGTCGGATATTGATAAGGGTGAGTCGCCAGAGTTCAGCACACGTATTAATACTTAGTTTCAACTAATCTTCCAGAAATGACGTTACGGACATCGTTCATCGATTTCGTGACGGGTTTACTAAACATGGACCCGATCAAACGCTGGTCACCGCAACAGGCGAAGCAACATCCCTTTATCACGGGAGAGAAGTTCGAGGGGCACTGGGAGGTACGTCTCAACGTGTGCACTTGTTATAACTGCACTGACTGAAAACTTTTGATCGTTCTAGCCGTCTGCCAGCAGATCCGCTGCAAAAAGTGACGACGCGCAATCGAAAAAGTATGGTGGATTGGTATCTTCAACCCGAAGCAATAGGGCGTATCCCGATGCAGCTTCTTATAACCAGTGAGTCTTTCGTGTTCGCGGCTGTCAGATCTCGCTTTCTAAACGTCTCCGACATCAGACAACTGGCCCAGCATCAGCAATACACTGCACAAGCCGCTCAGACTCAAACGCAGCAGGCACAGGCTCAAGCGCAAGCGCAGGCTCAGGCTCAGCAAGCTCAAGCCCAAGCTCATTCAACATTCCGCAATCAGGCCATTTCGGACAGCACATATACACCGGCACGTCACAATATGGTCCCGAATTATCAGAGCCTTGGACTTGCCAGCCATGCCAGAACCCAATCTCACATGCCTCTTACGTCCCAAGGCCGAACACACCAAGCTCAACCTCGCATTCCTTCCCATGGGGCGATGTCGAGTTCCATTTCATCTGGTCCGTTCTCGAGTGTCGAACCGCTGCTTCCAACAAGTCTCGCCAATCCGCCGAACTCATATTATCCGACAACTCGTAACAGAGCGAATACTATCAATCAGATGGATGCGATTCCACCGGCACTTGCGAGATTGACTCACTTGGGCGCCCCGGATCCTGCTGGGTCCCGATCGAACCTGACACCTGTCTTGCGTCGGGATCAAGACATTGCGGAATGGGAGAAGCGAGGTCATGCCAAACGCCCGTCTATGGCGCAGTACCCGGCTAATACACAACTGGAATACTTGCAGCAACAGGCAGAAATGCTGGGACAGGCGGGATACGGATGGGACAGCACCAATCCCTACGCTATGGCATATGCCTATGGTATGCAGCCGCCACCACCTGCACTCGAAAACAACAGTCGGGTCTCGCAACATCGCACAGCATTATCCCACGATTTTCAGATGATGAGCACGCCGAGTGCGAGCTCCCTCGCACCGACTTCACCCGGTCGTTACAGCATGATGCAAGCTGGAAATATGAACAGCGACAACGGAAGTCGAAATTATTTGCCCGCCTATCCACCTGCAGCTGCGTCTGTGCTGGACACATATGATCCGCGAGGAGATGCCGCGATGGTCATGATGTATACACCTCTCGAGCCCTCCCAGGTCAAAACCAGTGACCGCCATCAACAGCAGGACATAAATTCGCAGAATCCTTTCGCCTCGCAACACTATCAGCAACAGCAAACACATCGTGACATTCCACCAAATGGCGGGGCCGTAGAGCAGAGTCCACGTCGTCAAAGGGGAACGCAGCAGATAAAGACTGGTTATGGATATGATAGTGCACAACCTAGAGGATGATCCAGCCAATCTGGCAGTTTGTAAACAATACAATTGATGAAAAGTACGCACGGACTGCAGCGCAGACGTCTGCGAGAACTTGTCATATTTCAACACGCGACCTTGTCGTTTCTTTGTGTGAGCACTCGCTCGTCCAAGAACCTGTCCGACTAGCCGTTCAAAACGATGTTCCAGGCGCACTTCAATTCTTGGAGCTTGTACATTTCGCGGTAGAAGTACTTGTGCTTGTGTGATAGAACGCGTCAAGCTTGAGTACATGCTTGAGTGAAAGAAGTAGGCGGAACAGCTGGCGGAACCTAATCGCCGATGCTACTCGAGTATAAGCAAGCGAGTTTATTTGTTGTTTTTGTTATTGTGCGACAGCTTGTGCGACTCGTCGGTTATGGATTTCCCAGCAAAGGAACCAGCCGAAACTTGGCAGTGGGTGAATCTGATCACTTGGTATTGAAAGAGTGTCGAGGTGGTCTCTTCTTGATGTCCTCGTGGTTGAATAGCATTTACTGCTCGACCAATATTCGATCAGAGCAGCAAGGACAACAACGAAGGGAGGTTCGAACACCGCGAGAGACGCGCGCGCCTCGATAGTCCATCAACCATCAAAGCTTGCCATCTCGCCCAAACGGTCTATACACACTGATCTGCCAGACAATCCGGCATCTCCATACAGAGGATCTCATCAGCGAAGTCAGCACAAAGGAAACGAAAGCAATCCCGGCCAGCTTCCCCGCCCCTTCGTATCTAGCGGACAGCCAGCTGGACAGCCCCCGGTAGAAAGTCAACTCAGTACTCCTATCAATCCTGAAACGCCTTGTTCACGCGTCCTGTCTGCTTCCATCACGCCCATCGAGCAATACAATTGTTGAGGATTCGTTTCAGCTGATCACCAGCAAGATTAGGGAAGGAAGAGAAGAGATCGATAGGAGAGCTAACGAACCTTGGGGTAACTAGCTGGGTAACTGCTTGTTTTAAAGAGAAGACGAGGGAGGAACGCGTCGGACTCACACTCTAGTAGTCGATCCGGTACAATAGGTCAAGCTTGTGAACATCGCATGCTTGGTTGATCGGAACAGCTATCGGATCAGTCGTTCACCATCCCTTCGCAAAGCGGATTCCGATTCTTACTGCAACGTCCCTCATAAAGGCATCATCGCTTCGCATCATGGCCAACCTCGCCGCGGACCCGTTCGCCCGCTTCTCACCCTCGTCAAGTTCAGGGCAGCAGTCTCAACAGCAGCAACGGCAACGTTACCTGACACCTCCATTTTCACCACCAACCGCGACAACCATGCTCGCAGAGGTCGAAAAGTCAGCTTTCCAGCACGGTGGCTCGGCGCATATGAGCCTTCCACCTCAAGCTCTGTTTGCGCAAAGCTCTCCCATGGAGGCTCAAGCATCAGCTCAATCCATGTCATCACGCATACCGGCGTATCAAGGTCGGGATTACGGTCAACAGCATTCTCCTGTGCCTATCGGGTCTGCACCGCTATCTCCGCCTGCCATGCACGACGAAGAACGTAGAGACCTTTCAGTCTCCTCCCAGTACCCAAGTCATACTGGGCCATCTCCTCCGTTGGCAGCCATCGAAATGAAAAAGCGAGCGACATACAATCCAACGACGACTGCCTCGAGTTCTGGCATACCATCCCGCCATTCAAGCATGTACACAAAGGAGCAAGTGTTCTCGCCAGAGTATACTCTTCATCCATCAATCGCAGCATACCAAGTATCTCATCCTCGGCGACAACTCATCAACTTCGGTCCGTATATCTTGCTTCAGACGCTCGGCGAAGGGGAGTTTGGGAAAGTGAAATTGGGCGTACATAGAGAATATGGAGAGGAGGTCGCCATCAAATTGATACGAAGGGGAAGTGTAGACAACGCCGTAAGATTGAGCAAGGTTGAAAGGGAAATTGATGTCTTGAAAGTAAGCCAAGGACTGGATCAGGCGATAACCGACCAGCACTGACATACCCTTGTCTATGTTATTCCGATCAGACCGTCAAGCACCCTAACATTGTCCGTCTGTTTGATGTCATCGAGACAGAAAAATACATTGGCATCATACTTGACTTTGCGAATGGTAAGTGCTGAAATACTCTGCAATCAGCTAAGGAAGATTTCAATCCAGTGTTGCTTACATGCTTGTATTGGTAGGTGGTGAACTATTCGATCATATCCTTGCTCACCGATACCTCAAGGAAAAGGATGCGTCAAAGCTATTCGCCCAACTCATCTCCGGTGTGCATTACCTTCACCAAAAAAACATCGTTCATCGTGATCTCAAACTTGAGAATCTGCTGCTGGACAAACATCGGAACGTCATCATTACGGACTTTGGGTTTGCCAACAGGTTCGAACATCGCAAAGATGATCTGATGGCCACGAGTTGTGGTTCGCCTTGTTATGCAGCGCCCGAGCTGGTCGTTTCAGACGGGCTGTATGTGGGCTCGGCGGTAGACATCTGGTCGTGCGGAGTCATCCTGTACGCGATGCTTTCCGGATACTTGCCTTTTGACGATGATCCCGAAAATCCCGACGGCGACAATATCAATCTACTATACAAGTATATCATCAACACGCCTTTGACATTCCCAGATTGGATATCGCCTACCGCGCGAGACCTGATGTCATCAATGCTAGTTCCAAATCCAGAACATCGGTGCACCCTTTCCGAAATCATGAATCACCCATGGTTGATTCCTTTCCGGCCGTTGTTCTCGCGAAGCGTCGATGACCTGGAAGGCATTGCGCAGGAGCAAATGCAATACAAACGACAGACCAGTAGAAAGGATATGCAGGCAAGAATGAAGGCAAGAGAGACTGCGCGATTGAGTTATCTTGCTCAAAGCGCTGGAGTCGCCCCTGGTCAACAGCCACAGAAGTCGAAAGCTGCGCCGCAAGATCATCAACGAAGGCACAAGAGTGACATGCCGACGATGGGTATGGGACTTCAATCTGCACCCGTTTCGGTCCCTCAAGGTCCTCGACCTATCGCAACAGCGGTAGCAGCTACAACCTCTATCAATCAAGATTTGCGTGGTCCTCCTCACTCCGCAGGCTTATCGAACCAGACCTCTTCCACGCCTACTACGGCGGGTCCTGCGCCACTGGCAGGCTCATTGCCGACAGGTTCACTTATGCAAAACGGAAGTAGACCGCGAAGTGAAGAGGATGCAGAGGTCGATCCTATCTTGGCTGAAGGTGAAGTCAGAGCCTCTGCTCGACAACGGGCTGATGATGGGCGTCAAACGTCGACTTTGCGAATAGGTGAAATCACGCCTAAACGCTCAGACAACACTACAGCTGTTTCAAATGGACAGGTCAACAGTCCTGACTCAGGCTCTCCTGGTTCCAAGAAACGCCCCTCGCCGCAGACAAAGAACAGACATACCATACAAGTCGAATATGATGGCGAAGTCGCATATGCGCGGCTGTTGGAGAATAAAGTCGAGCAGGATAGGCTGCGGGAAGCGAGAGCTGCAGCAGCAGCCCAGAGAGACGCTTGTGGAATGCAAATCGACAGAGCCGAATCTACGCCTCCTCTACCGACATCTCAAACGTTACCGACCCCGCTTGCTTCCATGCTAACGTCCGGTGATGGCGGTCAATACAAATCGAATACCTCGCCAACGCCAATATCTGGTGGGTCTCCGGAGAAGATGGATGTTGACCCGGCAAGTCCTAGTCCCCTAGAGGGAAGCCAGCAAGACCCAGGTCTCGTTACTGCTTCTGTCATTATTGAGGGCGATGTGCTTGAGAACACACCGATGCCCGCAAGTCCCACTCTGTCGCCCTCAATGATTCGCCTTGTTCCGCCGACCCCAAGCAAAGCCCCTTCAGTTCCAGACCCTGGTGAAGCCGGCTCACCTTCTACGGTCCACAAGAAGGCACATTCAGATACAGCTCTACAGCAAGAGCATCATTCCTCGCCCTCCCCAGCACTCTTGCCAGTTCCTTCGAGAAAAGCCTCGGGTAGCTCCACGTCAAATTCCATGTCTAGTGCGAATACGCATTCATCTCGGCTGGAACCCTCGTTCACCCGACCTCGTGTGAGCATCGATACGAATATCCGCCAACCCTCCACATCGTCGACTGCAAGCCTCACACTCACGGAGACGTCACCGGGCATCAGTATAGGTGCACAGGAAGGTCTAGCTGGAGGCAAAACCAACGCAAAGAAGGAGCGAAGCCGAAAGGGAATGACTATGAACAGCTTTGGGTTCAGCAAACTTCTTTCGGGTACTGGCATTACATCCGACACGACCTCCAGTTCTGGGGAATTGAAAGAGAGTACTGGCTTTTTGCATAGGCGTGAAAGCACACGAGACAAAGCAAAGCGGCGTGCCGATCCGCAAAGACAGGAAGATGGTGGTGAGAAGCTCAGAACGCAGTCAATTAGTGCCACAGATTCGTGCCCGTGCGTATATCATTCCAGCCAGGTGTTATTGATGTGCTTAACCGGTTCCTCTTCATACCGCAGGCCAATTCCAGCGTTATTGCACACACCTGCGACTACATCAACCGCCATGCTTCCCACCACGCCTCGAGAAAGCTCAACCCGGTCTCGCAATTCGTCTGTCATGGTCCATGGTGACAGAATCCTTCCACCTCATCCTGCAGAACGGAGTGCCAGCAATGCGTCAGTTACCCAAGTTCATAGTTTCCGAAACAACCAGTCTACGTCTATTAAACGGCCCGGACATCAGCATACTGCCTCTAGCAGCGCGGCTCAGAAAGTCATGAACTGGTTTAGAAGGAAAAGCGTTGCTAAAGCGCCTTTCGTAGCTGCCTCTCAACCGATTTCAAGAGAGCCCTCACAAGCGAACAGCCACCCATCTTATCCTGGCGGTCCTAGTGTCATGGTGAACGTCGGAACACCCGGAATCGTGGAAGATAGTGCGAAGATGTCCGGTCCCTCTAATAAGGAGAATGTAGCGCCGCTTCCAGCGGTCATGCTACAACGTGCATCTGACCAAATCGATCAGAGCAAAGGGGAAAGACTTACTGCGGAGCAACCTATTGCTTCACGGCCGACGCCGCAAGCTCGCGACTATAAGGCGACCGATCAAGCGCTTTTAAATAAATTGCCTCGAGCGTCCACGGTTGGCAATGATCTCGTCAAACAAGCTCAACCCGCCAGCAATCCTTTCGTCGTCAGTTCCGTCACCTCTTCGCCGTTCAACGAAGCGCGGCTTCGTGTCCATGTTGGCGTTGTTGATCAATCGGCTCTCACTTCGAAGCCTGCTGTAGAGGTGATGGATCAAGTACTGAAGGTGCTGCATGGTATGGGCGTCGAAGTGAAGCGCGAGAATGATTTCAAACTGCGTTGCACAAGGGCGAAGCGACGGAAAGCTGGTGCGATGACTGGAATGGGCTCGACAACTTTCAGCAGTAGTAGCATTGCATCCATGGCTATGGGGACTAGCACTTCAAACAATGTACGTCATGTGGGTTGCATCAGTTGACTCCCTTGCCTCATTCTCCGTCCTTCACATGTTATAGGTTAACCGAAGCGGATTGCCTTCCTCTAATTCATCAACCGGGCTGATGCCCTCTTCTGGCGGCTTCCGGAATATTCTTATGCGACGAGGTAGCTCACAAAACGCCATCGCTAGTGTGTTGGCTACCCCTGAGGTAGGAGCCACTGTCGTCTCCACAAGTAGATCTCCCATCGAGAAATCAACCTCTGATCATAAGCCTGATCCGATCTATGGTGAACATACGTAAGCTTGCAAAAAATGTTATATGGGTTGTTTTAGTGCTAAATCAATGCTATTGCTTCCTCTCCAGTGTTGATCCAGGAGACGAAGTGAAGTTCTCTATCGAGTTGACGCGATTAAAGAATCTACCAGGTCTCCTGTCTCTCGACATCAAGCGTTTGCGCGGGAATGTTTGGTCTTTTAAATTCGTCTATCAGACTGTTCTAGAGTACGTTCTTTCTCATGCTATAATTCCGCCTCACTCTTGTGCTGACTCCCAGTCTGCTCATTATCATAGGCGGTGTGAATTGACTCACTGAATGTGACATGTTGTTGAACATCTTTGCCTAGTCGGCCGTGCCAATTTCGAATGGCTCCCTGTATCTTTAACGGACTCTTTCCCTCACCCCACTTCAGATCGTATCTGCTACTTCGGCTTCGAGATCGCTTTAGGCCTTTCTGGGGGTTCCCTACTATTGTTACCGTACACTACTGTATCTCATGTAATCCACGCATCTATGAGAATGCTTCATGCTGTGCTCGGAAGCCTACCCTCGTCTACTGCAGCCGCCATACTCCTTCGATGAATGTCGATGTTTCATAAATATGACTAACGCCGTCATTGTCTTAAGGAGCGTCCTTCAGCTCCTACTGTGCCCCGCGAAGAACATGTTGTCGGAATAATCGCTTAGGACTTGCTGTTGCGAGTCAGGTTTAGTAAGTGATTATTTGCGCAGGGTCTATCTATATGAGACACCCCCGCGAAAGCCATGTGATAAGCCATCACGACAGCCAAGTAAGTAACAAGGTATACAAGTGGATCCTCTCAGAAACCCGTTTTCGCCGTCTCACGAATGGCCTTCCGGACTAGGTTGTATCACAGCCTGTCTCCGAACTTCCGTCTCTATCCCAACACTCGCGACGTTTTGTTCATGTCATCTGGAAGGACAACGCAACCTCATCCGTGAGTGAGGATGGGTAAACAAGACTACGACAAACAATAACGAAGAAGAAGCTTACAACCCACGTAACTCTCCAGCCAGACATTTTCCTCCGGGGGTTCGCGATAAAACCTACATGCAAGAAGACAGGTCAGGTATGTTATGGAATGCCTTGCGTCTGATCGTCATAGTACCATATTGCATCGCGAACCAGATAATCTCCTGACAAAAGAATGTGGTAGAACTTGACGAGGCAGGCGCACACGTCGTCAAAAAGCTCGATCAGCCCCCGATAATGGCTGCTGGCAGGAAGTATCGACTCACGTCTCTCCAGCTATGTACGTATGCGACGAAGCAGACCGTGTTATCCGGACGAGCACGTCAAATGGTGCGTCAGAGGTATGCTTTCACTACTCGGGATAGCAGATGTGGGAAATCTGTATTTGGCCTCACTCACCCAGTACTGGCGGACCAACGGGATGAAGACGGCTTCAGCGATTGCATATCCACTAAGACACTCTCGCGGGGATAGATACTACTTTTGCAGATGGTCACGACGAGATTATGGAGTTGGCCACATCGAAGAGCGAAGGCGGACATCCCCCTTCAGCGTCGTTACTCTCTCAGCGATCCGTAGCATACGTAGTCTAGCTCACTAATCTAGTGCGCAAGCGCAAATTGAAGGTCAGCTAAGGTGGTAAGGCTTTTGCGATAGAACGTGCACTTACTGCCGTCCCAAAAAATAGACTCTGCCTCTAGACACTGATGTATGACCTGACTGATGACGGCATGGTCGAGGGACGAGATTAGCATTCCCAAAGAAACGGGCGCGGAAGGCGAAGAAACAGAGACCGACTCATAAACCTCAACTCTGCAGTAACATCCCGTATCAGACGAGTACGTACCGTCGTCGCTGGACGTCGAGTATGAGGATCCTGATCCGAAGTATGCCATGATGAGGACTTCTATCGCCTTGGCCTGAAGTTTCGTCGTCGAAGCAGCCCGGGCTACTAGTTGTAGGTTAGAGTGAAGAAAAGTTACTTCCGACGAGTATACCATGGGACTGACTGGACTGAAAGCGAATTTAGGAAATGTCCGGGACTGCTGTCGCCTGCCTCGTGTGCGATACGCAGTTAACTTCTTCATCAACTGCGAAAACTTGATAAGCAACGGTATCCTACTGCTGGGTATATATCGTTCTGTGACTGGAGTTCGGAAGTCGTCGCAAGATGAACCAAATGTTGTTTTGAAGGGACATTCGACTGGCAGGCACCTTGAAAGGCAATCCGGAGGTGCACCACGTTTCTACCGAAGGTATCCGAGGCGAAGGGAGACCGCAAGAGGGAGTTCATGCACACCTTTGTTGCCGGTGTGGCGATGACCGCGGCGGTGGAATCATCGATGACGTGAAGAGCGAGAAATGTTTGTAGTGGATTCACCCGAGGACCGACTGATACAAACATAGACACGAGGCACATGCTTTGTGGCAAGTTGACGAATTTGAGCGTCCTTTCGCGTATGCGACTCCTTTCCGTTTCAGATACACATATAGCGATGTCTGTTGCGCGCAGCAGCTGGGATCCCTCCGCCAGAACTTGTTTGGGCCGCCTACCCACACCGGTTCGATCCGACCTCGAATGCATTCAGATAGTTGATCTGACTGGCGTTTTTCGAATTGTGCTGAATGCCTGCGTTGGTCATCATCTCGACATACTTTTCCACACGCCGCCCGTCGTTCATGAATAGCCAAGCCATCAGCCGCCTCTGCCGCCCTTCGGCGATGGCATGCGTCGCTTTTGTCGCTGATTTGCCACCGGAAGAATGTTTATCAAGAGGAACTCGCTCTCCACTATTATTGGATGACAATCATTACGGCAGCACCATGTGCCTCTATGCACCGCGAAGCTCATGGCATTCTACAAAAAACTCTTTCATCCCTTTGAGCGAATGTTAACCAGGTGAGACATTCTCCTGAACACGAAACGACCCCTGAAACATGAAACGCGGAACGCAGGCGATGAAGGAGCTGATAAGGTACACTGTTAATTTCATTTACTGTATATGGGATAGGAGATGCAGGTTCGCAGCAATGTGAAAGTAGTTCTCAAGGTCATATATGCAATGTCACTGCTTTTAAATTAGGTGTGATACAAAACGAATCCTGCGCCATGCGCCATGCGCCATGAGCTTGACTCTTTTCCGAGCGTTCTCATTATCCAAAGCCTCTTCCAGCTATCGATCTGATCGATCGTGCCATTGTCTATTCTTCCATGGCATCATCGCTATCATCATCGTCGTCACTGTCTTCACCCTCGGCAACCTTTAGTGTTTCCATATCAAAGTCTTGATCGGCACCTGTAGGAGGATACAATAGTAAGTTTCGCCGCAAGGTATATCCGACGAAGACACTTACCCATATACGAGTCGCAGATCAGATACAACTTGAGCTTGTGTTCTCCCTGAGGTAATGTGAACTGCAGTTTCGTTGTCAGTTGCTGCTTCACAGTAACCTTCTTGATGCCGTATAGGGCCCGCTTCGTCGCGTCACCGACTACGAGCCACCAATTGACCATCTTCTTGCCAGGATAGTATGGAGCATCCGCTGTTTGATCATCCTCGTCATCTTCATCGACGTCCCGTGCCAACTTGATCTTCATGGTGATGGGGTCGCCAGCCGTTAACTCGTCGGAATCTTCAATCTCGTGCTCTACCTCGATGTTGGGGTAAGAATTGACGAATTTGGCGACTCGAGCCCTGAAAATGGATAGGATAAGGTTAGAGTTTTATTCCACCCATACCGAAAGGGAAAAGACCTACATCTGCTTATCGTTCATACGCAACAGATCATTTCTCTGATCGTCTTCCAGTTCCATAATGTCGTACACAGAGTCCACGCTGGCCGCCTTGCATCTCTCTAAGACCTCTCGATCGAAGTACGGCACTTGCTTCAAAGGTGAATCTGAATCCCAGACGGCCTGTACGCACATCTGCGAAAGATCCATGGCACCAAGCGCGTTCAAGTACGAGTTGGATGACATGACATCCACACATGCAGATAGCAGGTTGATGACCTTGCCAAGCACGACGCCCTGATCGATGACAAGGTCCGGAGGCAGCGTCATGCGCGAGAAGTGCGCCTGTAACAACAAGAAGGTCTTGAAGTGCGGACTGTTGTAATCCACAACGTCGAGCTTCACCGGTACACGTTCATAGATACGTCGAAGCAGAAGATCTTCGTGATGTCGAATGGGGATCATTTCGAATTCCGCGGCAGAGGAAACAATCTCCAACAATCCCTTGAGCTTTGTGCGCTCTTTGAGAGAAAGGCTGAATGTCTCGACAGTCAGGTACGAGATGTAGTAGAAGGAACAGATCATGCCCAAGTTGATAGCGGCCAAGTCCATTTCGTCTTCAATTGTGATGCACTTCTTTTCTGCGAGATCCGCAATAGTAGTTTCCACCAGTTCACTGAGATGGTCCGAAAGATGTCGGTGCGAAGTTCCCTGTAGGTTGTAGAATCCGGGGTTTTGGGTCATACGTCGGTAAAACCACGTCCAAGTACACCAATCAACGGCATCTTGCTTGTTCTCGATCGTCTTGGCAACGATTTCAGCATTGAAGTGATCCCACAGGTTGTTCGGCAGCATCGACTCGACAGGCAACGCTTCATTCAGGAACTTCTTGAAAAAGTCTTTTCTGGTTTGTTGGCACATCAAAACGCATCGACTGCTCTGATCGACTGTCGGTCGGCATGCTTTGCCCATCATCTGCAATACATCAGCAATGGCATAGTCGATGTATCGATGTTCTCGACCCTCGTAATGTTGAACGCCCATGATGATGACCATGTAGGCAGAGACAGGAAGACTCCATGCGGTGTCTTTCGAGGCAATCAATACCTTGATGGCACCAGCCTTGTATAGGTTTGTGACGATGCGCTTATCCTGCTTGCTCAGAGCTTCGTGGTAGAACCCGATACCGTACTTGAGGGTTTCAACAAGATCTTGATCGTGAACGTGGTCCAGATGGGGCTGAAGGTCCTCTTCATTAACATTGAGGAATCGTTTCTCATTCTCGTCTGCCAGGCAATAGGTAAGGATGTCGTTGGCAGTGAGTTTACACTGCTTCCTTGATGGCACGAAAAGAATGCTGGGGCGCCCCTGGGCGTATTCAACGAGTGCCAAGTAAGCTGGTTTTGCCATCGAGATCATTAACGAAGGGAAATGCGGAACATTGAAGCTTTGCAGATGAACTTCCAGCGGGAGAGGGCGAGTCGTGGGCGCAAAGTTGAAGACGGTGGATGCTGTGGCACCCATCCAGTCACCAAGGTCACGAGCGTTCGCCAGCGATACACTAAGACCGACAATTCGAGTCTTGTTCTCCGTTTGCGCGGACACGTATCGAGTTCGAGAGATAATGACCTCGTAAGTCGCCCCGACGTCTCCACTACCGATTAACTGAAGGTCATCGGCGATCAGCAAGCCGATATTCTGAACATCCTTTCTTCGTTTCCAGCCTCGAGAAAGAGCGTCCCACTGGAAGGTGTTAAGAGATCAGCCTGATGCAGTGAATATAGAAGAAAATGGGGATTACTCACTTGGCTTGGTGTACACACAACGACATCGGCCTTTCGAAGTAAGGCCAAATCGCCAGTGGTTTCTCCCGTCAAAGCGAGAATCTCCTTGCCACCTTGAATCTCTCCGAATCGTTCCTTCCATTCAGTAACACGTAAGTCCACCATTTCCTGATACGGCTCGATGCAGACCGCTCGAGCAGCGTCTAGCTTGGACCACAGCCTCATCAAAGCAAACTCGGCGCATACTGTCTTACCACTGCCGGTCGGTGCACCGACGAACACGTTGTCATCGGTCGAGTACAGAGCGTGGAATGACTGGTTCTGAATCTTGTTGAAGGTGCTGAAGTGATCGTGGTAAACAGATTCGAAGTCTTTGTTGTGCAATGCAGACACTGGAAGAGGTGCAAGATCTAGAAGAGCCGTGTGAGGTGGGAACGGCTCAGGACGGATGAGATGCTGGAATGAAAGAGGCAGTCGAGTTTCCGATTGCAACCATCGGTCAGAAACGACGGTAATGTAATAGTTTGGCGGCAACGGTTCAGCAATTGGCACCGTCAGCGTGACCGTATGCTCCTCCTCTGCATAACGTTGACGAAGCGAGAACGCGTCATGATACAGAATGTGTTCACCATCGACATCCTCGACCATAATCCAGAACAGCTGACTGTTGTCGTGCTGTCTTTCATCCCACTCGAAGTCGGGGATGATTGTCAAGACGATCCGAATCAGCGAGCGGGTAATGGGCTGAACAAGAGCTTGAAGCTCGAGCTTCGGGAACATGTGAACCAAACGATGAATCCTCTTGCCTTCGTTCGGCAAGCCAACCAGTTCGCCCAACTCGGAAGGGTCAAGATCGAAGTATCGGTACCACGGGAATTCCTTGCGTTCAGCTTTGTAAACGACGTTCGAAGGGACGCCTTTGAATTGTCTGAGCGGTGACATCGATTTCCACATTCTGCGTTCAATCATTTTGCAGAGATCCAACGCCGTTTTCGTAGGCGCAGCCCATCCACGCTTCAAGCACATCTCGAAGATGGCTCGCATAATCCGGCCAGCAGATTGTTGCACAAAGACCATGTCGGCGACAATGGTGAAGCCATCAAGCTTGAGTCCCGAGATGTACGCCTGAAGGAGTACATTGACCTTGGCTGTCGATTCATCCACACTTTCCTTGACAGGAATCGGAACTCGCTCGAGCAATTTTGACAATTCAAGCTTTTCTTCTTGCCTAACCGGAATCAATTTGAACTCGTTTGAGAGTGCGAATACTCGGAAAAAGTCGATAATGCTCATATTGGGTCGTAAATGTTGGTTGTAGGTCGCCATCGAGTTGTATGCAATGTAGAAGTGGGAGGCAATTCGGCCCAACTCGGTACTCTGCATAACACCCGACTTGCGATCGTACTTGATCAAACCCGTCTTTTCGAGAGTGACAGCGGCGGTATGCACAAGGTCGGCTAAGAATCAAGTAGAAGTGAATACGAGGAGTTTCACAAGCAAGAAGCCACTACGAACTTACCTCGCTTCTGTACTAAAGGAGCATCGCCTTCCATGTAATCCGCTCCGACATTGTACAGAGCAGGAGAGGCAAGCATTCGGACATACCTGGTGTTACGTTGAATCAGCGGACAGTCTATCACGCCGTAGAGCCACACTGCAACTCACAAGTATGTGTAACCAAGCCATTGAACGGCTTCATCTCGGTTCCTGATCGTTCCCAACACTACTTCGGCATTCAGGTTGTCCACCAACTTGGAGACATATTGAGACTCAATCGGCAATTGCTGATTCATCAAACTCGTGTAATATTGCAGTTCAGAGTGATTGGTAATGATTATGCCCTCGCCGTACTGGTCGTACTGCGGACGACCGGCTCGTCCGAGCATTTGCAACACATCTTGCGGCGACAGCTCGGACCAACGGCCTTTCTCTGGGTTGTACACCTGAGTGCCCTTCAGGATGACCGCGTGGGCGGGGAGGTTGACACCCCAGGCCAAAGTGGCGGTACAGACGAGGACTTTGATATGTCGATCGTTGAACAAATCTTCGACGGTACCTCGATCGAGTTTATTCATACCGGCGTGATGAATACCGAAACCGAAAGCTAGAAGATCTTTTAGGTTGGGATCCGAGATGTTCGCAGTTTCTTGTTCGAGAATGACTCGACTGGCACCGGTAGGATTGATGAACTGTGTTTGCTGTTCCCGCTCCATTGCCATGTCACGTAGGAACTTTGCCGTCTTGGCGGTCTCCTTTCGCGAGTGAACAAAGACCATGACGGGATTATCCTTGCTGACCTGGTCGAGAACCTTCTCGTAACAAACCTCATTCATCACTTGGAATCGCTTGATCGCTTTCTTTTCGGTAATGCCGATAAACTGCTGCTGAAGCGGACAAGGTCGATACGAAGCATCAAAGTAGAACAACCCTTTGGTGACGTCGACTCGAAGGAAGGCAGCTACATCCTTGTAGTTGGGCAGGGTGGCAGACAAACCAACAATTCGAACGTCATCTTGTGTCTGCTCCGTCCTCCGTATCGTTCGAGCGATGATACTTTCCAAAACAGGTCCACGATCATCATGCAGCAAGTGAATCTCGTCAACAATCATAAGTCGCACCAGATTGGTGTAACTGGTGTCTGTACTTTTTCGGGTAATGACATCCCATTTTTCAGGAGTCGTGATGATGAGCTGAGTCTCGGAGATTTGCTGCTTTGTAAGTTGACTATCACCGGTCAACTCTGCAACTTTGATTCCGAGTGGCTTGAGCCTTCCAGTAAATTGTTGGACCTGCTCTTGCACCAAAGCCTTCATGGGCGAAACGTAGATTATCTTAAATGCATCGAGGTCAATCGCGCCGGTCTCTTCGTCTCGGAATTGAGCGATCGTTCGAAGCATGGTCAGAAGCGCACAATTCGTCTTTCCGGCACCGGTAGGAGCACAGAGGAGCATCGGCTCGTCGGATTGGAACGCGATCGGGTAAACTTTGCTCTGCACCGGGTTCAGCTGTTGAGTTTTACCCCAGACTTCGTGGGTCCAGCTGGGCAGACTCGAAATGCGGACGGGTTGCTCGTCGGGCGCCATGACTCGTTTTTCCGGAATCGGGACGTGAATCTCTTCATATCCCTTGCCCGTTCGCTTGAAACTGCCTTGTGGCAGCTTGACTTTCTTGTTGGACATGAGGTGTCCACCTTGTGTGAAGATCAGACTGTCGATGTCGACCATCTTGCGTGGTTGAGCGATGGAGCCTGGGGCCAATGTGACTTTGCTGGGTACAGCCTTCAACGCACCTTCGGTATCGACATCCATCTTACCGGGACCTTGCGTTTTGTTTCGTTCGCCGGCCAATGCTCGCAGAATCCATCCAACGCCCTTTTCCCGCATGGCCACCTCGACATCCTTCTTCTCATCTTCGCTACTCCTGGCGAGTTTCGTGCACCAGACGATGACATCACGGTTCTTGGTGAGAGTCGCTACAAGGTCAAAGTTTTCGTAACCGAAAAGTTCCGCAAGCGAGTTCTCCAGATCACGCAAATCCATTTCCGAGGACAAGAATTCCAACGCTTTTGTAGTCAAGTCGTTCGACTGAATTGGATCGGGGTAAGACGCGGCAACGAGACGCTGAAGCCAGAAACCATCGACTTCATGTGGCGCAACTTTGTCGGATGCGGTTTTCGGTTTTCTTGACTGAGTTCCCCCGAGAATCATGGCATCTTGATCTTCTTGATCCGATCCTGCTTCATCGTTGTTCTCGGCGTCATCCCCTTCCTCGTCTTCCTCGTCCTCTTCGTCCTCTTCGTCCTCTTCCTTAACTTCATACCCTTCATCTTCGTCTTCTTCCTCGGCATCGTCATCTTCAAACATGACAGCGACGCCTTCTTCTCCTTCGAGATTTCTGCCCTGACCTTCGCCGCCTTCACCACCAGCCGTCTCGTCTTCCTCT
This sequence comes from Naganishia onofrii, assembly GCA_030039215.1. NCBI lineage: Eukaryota > Fungi > Basidiomycota > Tremellomycetes > Filobasidiales > Filobasidiaceae > Naganishia > Naganishia onofrii. The sequence goes on from JASBWV010000008.1 coordinate 572,942, forward strand.
CCGTAATCGGTGAGTTTCTTGGCAAGGTTGATATACGTGCTCCATGCGTCGTTTGGTAGTGGCCCTACGATGCCCTCGACTTCTTTTTTCTTGTCAAACTCCTTCAGGTCGTCACTTTTCAAGATCTCCAATACCGTATCGGCTGCCGATCGGACGACGTCTTGAGCTTGATCACCCAACGCACGATGCACAGCACCTAGCAATAGCTCATACACTTCCCTCGTCTCGGCTGTCCGCGGGCGGTAAGTGAGTCCTTCGAGGTCCTCGGTAGCTTCCAAGATGTCGGTGTATCGCGCTTCGGCACCTCCTTGGCGTTGAGCTCGAGCTCGAATGGCTCTCTCAGCCGCATCGGCAGCGGAAACATCCTGTTCTGCCTTTTTCTTCTTCTTGTCGAGATCTTTGGGTGCTTCGCGAATGACACGTGTTCCCATCTCCTTGACGGATATTTTGCCAACCAGTGATTCCGGAGCGCCAGACGGTTCGTTGTCTCTTCTCGGCCCTCGTTCTACGAATGAATTGGAGATCAGTAACTGAGCGACGGCTGGAAGTGCGGCGAGATCGCGAGATCGTGTTGTTACTCACCCTGATTGACAACGAGACTACTCATCGCCCCATAGTTGAATTCTGACAAATCTCGCTTTGGCGGCATTTTGGCGGTCGTTTAGTCGTTCGATTTTGTTCTAAACTGTATCGGGGTGACCGGTGGCCAGTTCCAACACTGAGTTGGAAAGCTGAGGTTTTGCTTTCAAGAGGGAAAGACAGTTGATCCCTTGGTCGTAAAGTTCTGCCGTCTCGATCGAGGCAAATTCAGGCCAATGCTCCACCCTTCGTGTCCTGAAGCGATGACTTGCAAGTAGGCAGAAACACACGGATAACAGAGCTCTGCGTAGCTCGTCAAGATGATTGAGTCACTATCTTTGCCTCGCTCTGAACACATTCGTACACACTACCTGTTGAACAATTCTCCAGCATCCCAGAGTACAAGGCACAAGAGCTGGCACAAGTGTGCGCAAGTGTGAGCGATCCAGGTGCCTCCGAATCTTGTCCCTCTCGGGTAGGCGGGTAGCCCTGTGGCGCAGCGCCAATCAAAAGCGTGGTGGCCATCGTTTCATGGCATTTCCGTTCAATAATCTACTCCTTTGTGCAGGAACTCATTTGCACATGCCCGTCTATGAAGGGAGCCTGTTGTCCTACCTTCCTATAGCACCTTGACGAGTGCTTCAACATATCGATTCGCCTCTGTAGGACTGTTTGGCAGAAAAACGCGCGCGCGTCGTAGTCGTTTTTTTGGTGGCGAAAACGGACGAAAAAGCACATGGCAGGCCGCCGCCAAAAGTCATTTTTCGATCAGTTCCCTCGGATCCGCAATTCGCAGGCTCGAGCGCATTCTGGACTCGAGCGACGGTCTCGGTCTGACGGCTCTGTGAAAGGAAAGATGTTGATCCAGTGCAGTATCATTGGTCGTATTTCCGTAACGCAGGAACTAACGACTCAATCAGTACCGCGTCGAAGAACGAATGAGGATCTTCACTTCATCGTGAGCATAGCGACTCTCGCTCGATAGCCATCGCTCGACACGGACCTATTCCACTCACCACTGGGTACATCACTCATCCACCGGTGATCAGGGCATATTCTCTTCTCGATCAGCCTCAGCCTCCCCGTATGTCCTTCTCGAAGAAGGACACTATTGACCAACTGTATTGGTATAGAAGGCGAACCTCTGCCAGAATCCCGTCTCCAGTATACGATCACACACCAATTCTCATCAACCAATTGATTTTTCGAAAGCGAGCTAGGCATCCAGCGGGTTGACTGATTGAAAGCAAACGCTTGTCGAGGGTATGTCCGGGTTCGACGGATCACTCGAAGTTACCAACGCGAATGGTTGAGCAGTAACCTAACATTCCTTTCCCTTTATGTCTCTAGTGCCTTTCCTTTGTACAAATCGACGAGACGGCATGGATTTACCTGCGCTGACCGAAGCGCCAGTGGAGGCGTCAAGGCCACCAGCGGACAATGAAGCCGCAATGTTATTACTCGGTCTGTACGAACAACCCTCGCCGCAGCACACGCCGCAAAGTGCACAGGGGCAACTTCAAGGGTATCAAGCTGAACATACTCAGCCGGAAAGCCGTCAACAAGATTTTCAACAGTCCTCGCACCTCACGCCGACAGTCAATTCTGCATCTAATGGTTTTCAGCGTCGCGGCCATTCGCCATTCGAGCAGTCTCGGCCTGTCTCCAGTGCATCGCCTGTGAATGGACCAACGCCTATTGAAGCCGCCCCATCGCCTGTGCCATTACAACCAACAGTGATATCCGGTGTATCCACGAACAGATTGCTTCCACCTGTTCCTCCATCCGTGGCACAGCAGCAAGCACAAGCTCAGTCGCAGTCTCAAGTCGATTTTGCTTCGGCAAGGCAAACGTCAGTGAATGGCACAATTACCGGTTATCGTGGACCCGAGTCATTCCTTTCGAGTCAACAGCCACAGCTTGGGCGCGCGGCCAACGGATCCTATTCACATCAGCCTTTAACCGCGACATCTTCCAAATCGCCTTCACTATCGACCGTTTCACCGAAACAAACCTTCGCTACCTCTGCCTCTGCTATAGGACAGAATTACAATCGGGCACCAACTGGGACAGGAGGATCTCCAATGACATCGTATGCGGCGCCGGTCATCTCCACGGGTCAGAACCGAATAAGTCACCTTCTAAACAACTCGACCTCTTCAGTGATGCCTCCATCCCCAGGGCGAAACGGACATCCTGCGCCACTTCCATATCATACACACACATACTCGTCACAGCCTTATAAACTCGTCAGCACGAACAATCCGTATTCGTCCGTCCCGACGCCTCAACAGCCTGTGACAAATGCTCAGTCAAATACCAGCAGAACCGTGTATAGTGGAAAGCAGGAAAGTTCGGGTTCCATAGGGGAAGGTCAGAGCTCTTTGCGTGGTTATGATTCAACAGCAGCTTCCAGGATGAATGGAAACACGAATACCTCAGCTGCACACTATAGCTTGCCCATCTCGCCGTACAATACTCAGCAGGTTATGCAGTCTGCGTCAGCGGCTGGCCCCATGCAGTATGTTTCGGTTCCAGGAAAAGGTATCATGTATACGCCTGTTCAGGGCGTGGACCATGTGTCGTTTCACCCTCAGCACCAGCAGCAGCAGCCACTGAAACAACACCATCACCATCATCACCATCAGCCATCCCAGGCAGGAATTGATCCCACAACAAAGCAAGAGGCACCGCCTGTTCAGCAATCTCCGGCATTAGGCCAGCTTGTCAATCAAGCTTCTCCTATCGCAGTTTCGTCTTCGCTGGTGCCGCAGAGTGATCCTTTGCCACCTCAGCCACCCGTGCCAAAAGCAGTGCAGCCAAGGAAGAGGAAAAGATCCGCGTCGGGTTCACAAGCGAATACCAAAGGTCTCCAGCCAAAATCGGCAGCGCGTGAGTCGACTTTCTATTTAGTTACTTTGGTATGGCACTCACACAATATGATTGGTGTATAGCAGCTACCGCCCCCACTGCGACCGCCGGCAGCAATGCTAGACCGGATCTTCCTCATTTCATGGGATTCGACAATCAGCTGTATCGCTGTATCTGCGACACGACGATCGAACCCGAGCGCGGTTCGTCCGTCCAGTGTGAACGATGTCTCGCATGGCAGCATGCTGGCTGCTTCGGCATCAAAGAAGAGACCTTGGAAGGCTTGACTTATTTCTGCCATATCTGCAAAGGAGGAAGCTACAACCGAAATGAGGAATACATAGCTTACGTCAAGGATCTGGAAACTCGGTTGATGAGTGGTGAAGTTGTCAGCGGTATCCTCAGCGTGAATCCGACACTGCAACTAGTGTCGGAGACAGCGGCCGTGAGAGATGGCAAAAAGACTAGGGGAAGCGCGCGAGGTCGCCCACGTGCTAGGGAGAATAGCAACGTATCTGGCACTCGACCATCTTTACCGCCCGTCGAAGCGGTAACAGAGGGACCTGCGTCAGAGCACGAAATGGCGGTCTTGCCAAGCGTAGCAGAGAAACCATTGTCGACGAGCGCCGCCATACCGAAGCCTCAACGGAGAAAAACTGGAGCGACAAGAGGAAGCAAATCGAAAGTCAAAGACGGCATGGCCACTGCGTCTGCTGAAACTCCGATTACCCCTCTTGTGCCGTCAAATAACATCCGACCGGCAACCGGGAACGCAAGTAGGCCAACGACACATTCTCCCGAGCGTGAGACCCAGTCCGTAACAAGAGAGAACACAGCTGTATCTGCCGGTGCAACAATCATCGCGGAATCAAGCGCACCTCTGCGATTGCTCGAATACATCCCGCTCAAAGAGAACATGGTACGTGGCCAAGCAGTGAAACGTACTGTCTATAAGTTTCTGGAGGAATGGGTGGAAGGGGACGGCGAGACCTCAGCACGTCCTCTAGATAATGGGGTTCACTCTACGAAAACCCAGTCGACAGGGGCTCCGGGAGAGCAGCTGGCAGACGCGCAGGATGTTACGGATGGCCCCCTGGTGGCGCCACGACTACAAGAATTTTCGCGAGACATCCTTGGTCCTCCAATACCTCCAGCCGTCATCTATTCAAGCAGGCTGGAAGACGTTGCTGTGCCAACTTATGTCAAAGCCAAGGACAAAGACGAGACCTTCTTCTTCCCTCCCGGCCGGACCTTTCTCAGCGTGCCTGATCCGAAAGACGCTCCATCGACTGCTCCCATCAGACCTTCCGTCGTATACGGGGTACATGTGCGGAGAACGGCGGTGTCTGGCGATTTCTTAGGAGAGTTAAAAGGAGAAGTCAAGGATTCGGAAACATATCACCGGGATCCTATCAATCAATATGCGACCCTGGGAATCACGAAACCCTATACACGACGACTGGGGCCACCGGTGGATCTCGTGATTGATGGCAGAATATACGGGAACGACATGCGTTTCGTGCGGTCGGGATGTCACCCAAATGCGGTTTTCCGACCAATCATCTTTCGAAGGAAAAACGGCGAGAAACCATCCCTTTGCTTCGGTATATTTGCGACGACCACTATCCCTGCCGGCCAAGAGGTCATTTTGGGGTGGGAATGGGACGATGATCACGTCATTCATGCTTTAGCTGCTGATGTTCCGACCATTACGAAAGGGAGTCGATTACAACATCGCTTTGCGCTGGTTGCTAGCCATCTTCTTGGCAGCTTTCGATCATGTGCTTGCGATGACGACACTACCTGTGCGTGGTTGAGGTTAATGCAGCTTAGTGTTGCTGGACAACCCATCCCTGCGCTGAATTTCCGCCCGAACAAAAAGAGCAGAAAGACCAAGGACTTTCCGGCGGGGTATGGGCCACTCGTGGGTGCAATACGGGGTTGGCGGCGCAATGAGATTGCCAGGTTTGAGGCGGAGCTGGAACGAGAGCTACTGGAGAAGCATAATCTAGCGTACGAGGCCGAACAGCGCGAAGTAGACGACACGGGTCTTGCAGAGAGCCCTATACACGATCATAACGTGTCAGAAGAGCGGGATAGCGAGAGCGAGCAGGATCTGGAGTCATATGCGGAAGGATCGATGGTTGCGGCTGGATCAATGGTTGCGGATGGATCAAGTGATGGCGAAGAAGAGCATACAGGGGGCCCCATGGTAATGGACACCATGGAAGACACGGTACGTGGAATTCACCATCAATTTGGTTCCTTTGTTCATGTGGTATTTTTACTATAGAACGCGAATGCGGCAAACTCACCGGCAAGCTTGGGCAAAATTTCACTTCAGGCGAGTCGGGAGGATTCTGAACCCCTTGACGCAGACGGCAATACAGGACCAGATGATCTCTCTGGACCTGAGGATGACGAAGACGATGTCGACATGGATGAAGACAATGACAATTCAACAATCACCCATACAGATCATGCTGACGTGGGAACGGCGGACGGCCGTTTTGAAAGGACACCGCCACCAACGGAGCCCACTGGTATCCGATCATTCCCCGATACCACGCCTCAGTCACCTGCTGATGCTATGGATGCTTCGCTAGAAGCTGACGTCGACAGAACGATGTCAAAGGGCGACCTTTCTCTGGCTCTTGTCGACGCGTCGCCGACTCCGCACAACGGCAGAACCGCGGAGGAGGACTCGCCATTGACGTCAGCCGATACACGGGACACCCCTTCACCACTGCTTCTTCCTGCCAACGACGCTTTTGTGAGTCAAATGACTGGCGATCACCACCCTTACGATGACAGTGGTGACGAAGACGACGGCAATCTCACCGACGCTACCGCCTCAACAATACCCCTGTCGCATCATTCCGATGACGAAGACAACCTCGATTCGGTCTCGATTCTGCAGTACCAATCAACTGCGTCACAGGAGAAGAACGAGAAGGCCAAGATTTCGCCTGCCCATTTGACGCCACCGTCCAATGGACCGGTGAATACGCTCTATCGCAGAAGGAGGGTTCTGTCACCAAGCTCCCCGATCGAAGGGACAGAACGCAGCATTGCCACGCCATCCGGTGTTAAGATCTTATCGGACTTTCACGGGAGTCCAGAGAGAGCGCCATCGTCGTCTTTATCGCCCGTTCTGCCTAGCAACAGTTTAGCCGAAATGTTCAATGAGGAGGAATCTCGGGCGACCCCTCGTATCGGGCGAACTACCCCGGCGAAGGACAACGCGATCTCTTCAATTTCGCCGAAAGCTGATCTGTCAGGGGAAGAGCCGCCGGCATCTGAATCCCCCTTGAATCAACGTGGTTCGCCAGCGAACGGGAATGCTGCCACTTCTGTGACTGCGCTAAATGCAGACGTTCGGAACCCGGTTATCAAGGATTTCACTCTGACGGGCCAGTCGGTGACCCATAGTGAGACGGGCGACGACCAAGCCACAGAGTCATCAGCAACTGTCACTGCGGACCCCGCAAGTCAGCCAGTTACTGAATCCTTCGCTGAACCAGCACCTGCGCCGAAGAAACGGAGGTTGGATCTGAAGAAGTTTATGACGGGCAAGCGTACCAACGTATTGGAGGCCACTATCTCTCCTCCTCGGGCGCCTGAGGATTCGATAGTCAATGACGTCTCGACAGCTACAACTTCACAAACGAACGTCATTGGAAACGAGTCTCCGGTGTCCAGCAACCTCCTAGCTCCCGCGGCCGTTCCTCCACCTTTGTCGCCTCCGCCACCACCTCCTATTCTGAGTCCGACGGGGACCGACGTACCTGAGAACAGCAAAAGCAATGAAACGCCCTGGTGGACAGCTCCTTCGACGTCGCGGCCATCTTTCAGCTCTGTGTCTGAGACGCGGCCGAAACTCGGTGCTGTCTCCGCTGACTTGACTCGCCCGGCAGCGCTCGATTTCACTTCGCCCGAGGTTTCTATGAATGCGGAACGAATGTTGAAGGACGAAAAGCCAGTCTTCGAACCTCTGCCTGTTACCCTTGTGCCGTCACCAAATTCGACAGTGAGGCCGTGGTCACTAATCGAAGTCGAGGACAAGGATCAAGAGCAAAATGGATTCGATGTCAAAGCGTTCTCGACGTTTTCTTTGGGTATTGAGAATGGAGCCACTGCGCATGTTCCCTCGGCGCTAACGCCGAGATCAGAACCGCCAAAGGCGTTAACATCCCCCTTCGACTGGCATTCAAAACTGCCGACCGCGAATAGCGCCTCGCATTGGTCGAAGATTCCACCAGCACTCGAACAAAAGGACTTACCGCCTCATGTCGACCCGGACAGTCGCCGAAGTGATAGATTCGGTTCAATGCCTTCCGCTTCGAGATCGCCACCGAAAAGCAGTTTGCTACTCATGTCACCACAGCGCATGCCGCCTGCAGGGCCGAGAGCTTCTCTTGCTCCAGTCAGACCCTTAGAATTGAAGGACACTCGCGATTTGTCGCGGGATCGAGAGATTGATCGTGACAGGGATATCCGCGAGAGAGATCGAGAGCGTGAGGTACCGAGGGGCCCGAGAATTGAATATCGTGGGCGAGGCGGTGTGCCGCGGGGAACAGCATTCACACCACGAGGCACCTGGCACGCTGAACCTTACCGTGGTCGAGCTAGGGGCACCGGGGAGTTCCGAGGACGTGGTTTCTTTCCTCGAGGACGAGGGGCATTTTTCAATAATCGAGGTCGTGGGACGTGATATATGGGAATGATTTAGTAGCAAACCGAAGGATGTACTTTTAACATGAACCGCTAAATGCAGCATTGCTACCGTTGTATATGGCTACACAGGATTTCGCGACCTACGCACAAACAATCAAGTATAGAGACATGATGGCGAGCGTTTCCCGACTACCTGCGGTTTGTTTTCTGTACAGCGTGGAAGGCCACAGCAACAGTGTTGGTTCTTGCGTATTTTAGAACTTAGAACCTAAGCCAACGGCGACTTGGATAAGGTAGAGCAGACGAGTGTGAGTCGAGCATCAGTCAAGCTTGATCGACCAGATGAGCCGGCCCTCCGGATTGATAAAAATCCGCCTATTTTTCATGGCAGGCATCGACCTGACTTCATCAGTTGTTCAGTCGCAGGGGTTTCACTTGATGGTGGCTGGACATGACAGGGCTAAAGAAAGAAAAGAACCTCGCGCAGGAACTCCTCATCCCGAACCCTGGGGAAAAGGGAAAAAGATATTCCTTATTGGCCCTACTGTGAATCGGACACAGGCTCAAGCAGCCACACTAGATGGAAGATGAATAACCGGAACACATCACAATGTGCCACACAATGCCTCAAAAACATCAAAGACCCTCCCCCTGCAAAAGTATGACCCTGGAGTGAATCGAACACTCGCCTCGGCAGAGTTGTATCTGAGTGAACTCAGAAGACCACAATGCCACGTATTTACCACTTTACTACAGGATCTGGTGATGAAGGGCACTGTTCAAGTGCGTCAAGTTTCAAAGTTTCAAGGGATCACAACCCGTCACGTTTTTCACTTTACCTTCTCGACGGGCCATACAGCAGTTGCGGAATTGCGATGGAACGTTTCGTAATGCGGTCTTGGACGAGGCAATAATGTACGATAGATCTCCAGTCGCTGAAATGAGAATTGATTTTGGGTGAAACGATGAAATTATGATGATACACCAAGGAGTTGATTTCAATTCATGCGAGGGTGAATTGAAATTGCTGCTCAAAAATCGATATACACTGTACGCGGTGTATTGATCTAATAGGGTGTGATGCAGACTGCCACTATATGATCAGATTATACATGTATCAACTCGGCTACTATAGAACCCATTTTGTAGCACTTGTTGCAAAACCAAGAGGGAGGCAGGCATCATTTTTTGTTGTCTTATCATATTCCCCCTTGCGATCCGCATCACCCTGATGCTCTTCTGGAGGCAATCCCGTAGCAAAATAGCATTGTGCAAGGCACAAGCCCAGCAGTCAGAGGGAACGTTTGTTCTGGGGATTTAATTGCCCATCGGCGCGCAATACTCCGTAGTGCCGTTTCAAACCATCGTTCCTTTCGTCTGACATCCATGACATCGTGATATGCATTCAATAAATCCGAATAAAACCTGCTCCCCGCCAACTGTATCACAAGGCCGTGCGCTCCCCCAACTTATGTTTCCATTTTGTCTACAATTCTGACTTTTACGTCTTCAATCGCTCTTGATGCATCTCCCCACGCGGAAGCCTACAATTCCTGTCGTCCCATGTTGACTTGACCTGGAGCCGCATCTGCAACGTCCTTTGCACTTTCGGTGTTCCCACCGACATGAGGGATACTGGCGGGCACAGCGTCGGGAGCGCCTCCGACGGTTCTGGGTGGTTCGCAGGGCTCGGGAATGGGAGTTGAGTCGTCGATTGGCGGATTTTCCACCGTTCCAACTTTGTGATATTTGGCATGCTTGGCGAAGAATGTCTTCCAGTTAGACAGCGCACCGAGGTCCTTGGCACTCAGACCACGTAAGTCGTGTGTCAAGTGAGTCTGGAAACAGCCGGTGATAAATGCTCGAGAGGCATCGCGGCCAGCCCTAGATGGGGAATTGGCATTAGTATTCCGCTGGTAACCATAAGTGATAGTCAGACCCTCACATGACATGGTATGGCCCAAGGGGACCATAAATTCTTCTTGAAGCCGTGACATCGTATACGTCGCCGTCGATACCCAAGTATACGGGCTTCGAAGCGTCCCGACCATCGAAAGCAGCCAACTGTGCGGGAGTGAACACCTTTTGGGGCTGGTGATCATGGCAAGGATGAGTCTTAGCCGGACCTTTCCAACTGGTAAGAACCCTGGGCTTACCGTGACCAAACTTCGGTATGTTTTCACCATCTGATCCTCAAAGCCCCAGAGAGGACTCTTGACCAAGAAGTTACCGAGCGCCATGGTTCCCGCCACGAGGATCAGCAACCACTTGACAATCCTCGACGGCGTCCACTGTTTTTTGGGGCTGATCTTTCGGATAGGTTTCTCGCCTCGGGCCTCTCTAGCCTTTCGTTCCGCCTCTTCTTCCTTCCAGCGTTGATGGGCAAGGAATGGACCGTTCGCTGGTTTTTTGGATACGAGTCGGCCAGTGCTAAGGATAAAAATGAGCATCACGTTGGCTAGATGATTCTGTAGCAGGCACACCGACGTACCTGTCTCGAACCTTCTCATACGACACCTCTCCTGGCGCTTGGCCAGGTAGACTTCGAATTCGAGGGTTTCCTGAAACCGGCAACGCACATCAGACTGACTGAGACAGCGGTACAGATCTTGGTGCATCGCATACCTCCTGTGAAGATGTCCTCGTCGGCTACTTCCACGGTCACTGCTACTCGAGGCGAAGGCTGGAAAGACATAGGATCATCAGCTTTGGGGTTACACGCAAAAACTTTAAAGGCGGAGGTTGTCCTTACTTCGTGTGCGGAAGACATGTTGACGAATTCGCTAATGCAGCCCGTTTGTGAGACTCTGTCCACGGAAGTCACGGAAGTTGTCAGATTGAGGAAGATAGTATACCTTAGCAACGTCCACGACTACAGCCAGCAGAAGATAGCATTCAAGGTCGGATTGACTTGGAAGACGCTCGCATGGGCAGCATGGGCTAACATGTGGGGCCTCGAAAAAGACGCCGCATTTGTCTGTAGAGCCCGATCGTTATTGGCTGTACAAACGCACAAACTGATGTGTCGAGTGTGGTATGTGAGGTGCATCGCTTGGTGGATTGGGAGCTGATTGGGGTTTACGGGATCCTAGATCCAGTAATGGGAATAGGCAAAGTCCAGGTCACTCAAGCTTGACACTTTTGGCAGCTCATTTGGCGTGACAATACCAGGGAACGAGCCACTGCAATCCGCCAGGACAATGTCATGGTCTCATGGGCATGCCACAGCTGTTTTCTTAGACTCAAAAGTGCTCGCCATTTTCGGAAACTGGTACAACGTAACATATATTAAATCGTAGATCCATACAAATCACATCTATCTTTTCGGTGAAGGACATAGGAGCAGAAGGCAGTTTACGGCAAGAGCGAGGACTCCAGCGTATGTCCATCCCTGCCATCCTTGACCCAAGAATCGGAACATCAATGCAAAGATGATACCTCCAAGGTTGCCAAACGCTCCTACGAGACCGCTCATGACACCGTTGTTGAATGAGTTGCAGTGCGGTACCTGAAACATGGAGTGAAAGAGTAAGCTTTTGAGGGTCTCGTGTACATCTGACTGCATTCGGTACTTACCAGTGCAAAGTTGGCACCGTTCGCCATTTCATTGCAGAATGCAATGCATACAATGAGACCCATCATCGCACCAATGCTGGGCTTGGCTTCGCTCTTCAAGAGCATACCGAAGCCGATCGTAAAGATACCCTGGCCAATACCCAATCCAAGGGTAAAGTATTTCTTGATACCCACGCCGAACTTGCGGTAGAGCATGTCCGCCATAATTCCGCCCAAAGGTCGAGTCACGATGTTGAGTAGACCGAAAACTGAAGCGTAGTAGCCGGCCTTTTCCATTCCAAGGGCAGGATGTTTCTTGATGATCACGTTGGCAAGAATACTGTCGACCGCAAGCTCGAAGCCAAAGGTGGTCATGTATGCCAACGAAGGAAGCCATGTTAGGGGATTGGCGAGGATTCGACCTAGTGACTTCATGGTCAAGGGTTCATTAACAGCGACGTCCAGCTCGGACTGAACAACGGTGGAATCATTGATACCGGTTTGTCGGCCGTCTGAGGGAAGAACATCGTTGTCATCGTCTTGCGAAACTTCTTGCACTGTGGTCGACGGTTCTTGCTTCTTGTTCATCATGGTGCGTTGTTCACTTCGGTCGAGCTTGACTTCGTGGCCTGCCATGACAGCGGCTACTGTCGCGTTGGTTGTGTGTCTTGTGGACCAAGCACCGGTAGGGCAGTCGGTACCGAAAACGATGACCAGGACCGCGGTCAAGATTAAGACGGGCACTGGGACGGCGACGAACGAGAGTCTCCAGGCAGTGTGTACGCTCTTAGTCTCACGGAACTTGTGGAACAAGCTGACCATGATGGCATATGTTGCACTAATTCCGAAAAGAACAGGTGGACAAAATCAGATCTCACTTCAACATGACTAGTCCTGCAAAACACTCACCCGCCACCCGAGTTTCCCCATCCGGCAGAGATGGCATTGGCTGTTCCAACAGTCTAGAAACAAACCAAGTTAGTTAATTTGGCTGTCGATCAATCGGAGTATCGCTACAACGCACCTCCTTGCTGAAAAAGGCAGTGGTCCAGGCTACACAGGGGACCTGTGGAATAGGAAACTCCAATCAGCGATACCTTCGTCATAGCCTAAGGCAATCAACGACATACAAAAGTGGATCCCAAAACACCGATGAAGAATCGACACACCAACAAGCCAGAATAGCTTGAGATGACTGCTGCTAGACCGGATGGAATGGCACCAGCGATCAAAATGGCCGCCATGACCCAACGAGCTACAAGGATTGAATACGTGAGTTTGGTAAACAAGGGAAGAAAGTTCGACGAGGTGACTTACGTCCCCATCTGTCGACAGCCGGGCCAGTGACCAATCGCATAACCAATGTAGCACAAAGTGCCACAATATTCGAGTTGGCAACCTGCACTGATGTGAGCTTCAAGTCCTTGGTGATGGCTTCGGGGAACAAAGGCGGAAAGGCGAACCAGGACAAGAATGCGACAAAGAACCCTAGGGTGGCGAGAAGCGGGTTTCGGCAGTAAGGCGAACGCAAATTGAGCAGCGGCAAGGTGTACGACTTCAAATTGAGGGGGTTCAGAATCGGTTCTGACCAAAGATGGGAAAGTTTGAACTTGGGCGCTCCACCACCTTCCAATACTTGTGCGTGTTTCGGTGTTGATGCAACGAACTCCTGGCTAGCGGAATGCGAAGACGACATGCCACCCTTTTCGTCAATGTCAGACATGTTGGATTGAGGGGTGCGGAGTTTAGTAACCAGGAGATCGACTGTCGGGGTAGTTTCTGGGTAGTCTTGTGCAAGGTCGTGCTGTGGCATTACTATGTTGGCAAAATTAGTAAGGGGAAGTCTTCCGGGCACCTGAAACTAAACCACGGAAGAATCTATATACTCAGTGATTTCAGCCAAACCTTTGGCCTTTGATTTGTTCCGCCATTCCACAAAATCTAGAGAACACGAATAGTTTTGACCTTGCCATTGAGATAAGTAGCCATTAGATAGATAAGTTGATGATGTATTAGCTCGACGCTAAGAGACGACCTGACGTGAATGAACTGTATAATCCGTCCCGTTGATAAGGATCGTCGCACAGATCTATTTTCGGCTACACAGGTGGAACGTTCTTTCGAGGCTAGGTAACACAGTAACACGGGCTCTGAGTTCCGAATATTCTGCCAGTTGCCACACTGGTGAAAGTCTTCCCCAGCTTCTTCCCCTGGGAACCCCCGCAGACGTCCCGTAGAGCCAGGGGATATCCTTTACGAGTGGGAATGGCAGCTACGAAGATGCCGGCCATAGTGTACGGAGCTTGCGACCAAGGTTGTGTGATTGCATAGTTGAATTCACTTCCACACTTTCCTGAGCTGTGTGCACTGGGCGAATGAAATTTCTCAGATACGCTCTTCGAAAGCTTCGAAATAACCCTCGCTAGCTAAAACGGCATTGGCAGCGAGCACTGTGCACTGTACAATATGCGAGGAGTCTAGGCTAGTCTCTAGCAAAATGAAGTCCGACGTCAGCCCACGTCCGATGATTCTCCTGGTCCGCTTGAAAGCATTCACTCTCCTTTGTCTTGGCTGAATTTGAACAGAATTTGCGCAACGAAAGTTTGTCGCAGCCTGCTGCTGACTGGTGAAAGCTACTCGTCACCGCGTCACCCAGACCTGTCCGCAATTTGAGGGACGTACAAAATGTCGACACAGTGTTCGTCCCTCTTGCGCCTCTTGACAATCCTCTCAGTCGCTTTCGCTTGTTCGCCGGCGCCGGCACCATCCTCTCCGCCTGGTATACAGCTTACCGCCTGCCACAAACGGAGCCAAGTTAACCGGAATCGCGCTATACACCCCCCACAGCAGACCATCTCCGAATTCCAAATCACGGGGAATGTATTAGTGTAAGCTATGTATTATGTACCGTAGGGAAAGATAGCTGCTGCTGCTGCTATAGCTGCTGTGCGAAAGGTAGAAGAGCTGAATGGAGAGATAACGACCGGCGCCCGGAACTAGCGCTTGAATTGAAGGTCCAAGACCGTCGATCAGTATTGCTTATCTTCTTATCATGAGCCGGTAAATACCGCCGTTAGTTGAAGATAAGGAAGTGAAAAGTGCTCAATAATTATCAACTAGAACACATCCTCACCAAGTTCTTATCGCGTCCAGTGTACCGGTCCGTAAAGCTGTCCGAGCTGGTCCGAAGCGCCAAATCCAAGTCCCGGTCGTACATTCCTTCCGCCCGTCAAAATGGGGAGCGAATGGGAGACTTTGCAATGCCAATACGCTAGGTACAATCAAGACCAAATTCAGAAATGTTCAACCACAGCCAGAGCAAGAACCGATCAAGGGTGATGGGACGGCGTGTCGTGCCTTTTGTACATAGAACACATCATTTGGAATTGGGTTGGCAGCAAGACGCTCCTCCGATATCCCAAATCATTGGCTGGGAACCGAATAGCCTGAGATCCAAGGCAGCTATCTTGGCATTGCTAGTCGTTCCGTACAGAAGTCGTCACCAGCATATATCTATCATTACAAGGAGCAACTTCATCGCCACCAGACACATCAAGACAACGCATCGAACACTCCGCTCGTATATCGCTCCAACCGTGACCGGAGTACTCAACAACAGCTAGCCAGCGATTCCCTGGTTATAACTACACAGTGATATTTGAGAATCCAATCGCCTGACGAGCACATATCCGGCTTTCACACCTTCCACCATGGCGGTTGCAACAGTCAACGGCTTGCTAACCCCAACCCGTACTCGAGTTTTCGTTGTCGGTTTGGGAATGGTCGGAATCGCATTCATCGAGAAGATGCTTGCGCAGGACGTCGAGGGTCGATATCAAATCATTACATGTGGAGAGGAACCGCATTTCGCCTACAACAGGGTAGGCTTGACGGAGTACTTCAACTTTCGGGATGTCTCCAAGCTGTATCTAAATCAGCCAGAGTGGTACACGCAACAAGATCAGGACAAATTGTGAGTTGTGTTACCAGATTGCGTAGATTCCAGCCGAAAGCTAATGATCCTGTCGAACGTCTTTAAGCCAATTTCATGTCGGCGAGCAAGTTACCCACGTCGATACCGAGAAGAAGATCGTCACCTCGACCAAAGGGCAATACGAGTATGACATTTGTGTCATTGCGACCGGTTCAGATGCCGGTATGCCGCCATACTGCGATACAGAGCGTGGGAGGCGGACGAAAGGTGTCTTCGTGTACCGAAACATAGGTGAGCTGGAAATCCGTTTGCGTTTACACTTGTCGATGCTGAGTCTACTATGGATTGCCTCTTTTCAGCTGACTTGGAAAAGATCATCACCTACGCCGAAAAACCAGAAATCAACTCAGCAACGGTAGTGGGCGGTGGTCTACTTGGTCTAGAAGCAGCAAAAGCTGCCTATGACTTGAGTGAACACTTGAAGGAGGTATCCATCATCAATCGACAAGCTTATCCCCTGTCGCGACAACTTGATGCTGATGCTGGAGAAATGGTGATGAGGAAAATCGAAGAGATGGGCGTCAAATGCATGACCAAGGTGGACGTTAAATCAATGCTCACCAAGAAGGACCCGGAGGATGGTATGGACGTATTCACCGGCTTTGAATTTTCCGACGACGAGATTCTTCCCGCCGATATGGTCATTATGGCTGTGGGTATTACTCCGCGTGATGATCTCGCTCGGGTTTCTGGAATCGCCACCGCCGACAGAGGGGGTATTGCCGTGGGAGACGACCTCATGACGAGCGCGAAAGACGTCTATGCCCTCGGCGAATGTGCAAGTTGGAGAGGAAACACCTATGGTCTTATCGGTCCTGGTGTCGAGATGGCCGACATTCTTGCATTCAACCTTTGCCAAACCCAGACAGCACTCGGCGCTTTCCGACCTCGAAAGATGAACTCGCCCGATCTGTCTACCAAACTCAAGCTGATGGGTGTCGATGTTGCCAGTTTCGGAGACTTTTTCGCAGACAAGGCTAATGGTCGACCTCAACAACCGCTGGTAGAGACAGTCCGTAATATTGGGAAACCTGATCACCCGAATTCGAAGAATTTGATGAGCAACCATGTTTCTGGCGAGAGCAATGTTCCGCAAACGAGTGAAGGCCCACCGACGAAGACAAAGGCCGATCGTATAGTCAAGATTCACACACCCCCGACTCAGGAACCGATAAAGTGCTTGACCTACAAGATAAGTCTTCTCTATTTTCGTTCCATCTGTGATTTGGATCTGACTGTAATTTTTCCGCCCACACGACCCGTTCGGTTCAGTCTATAAGAAGTATATCTTTTCCGCAGACGGCAAGCATCTCCTCGGAGGTATGATGGTCGGCGACTGCAGCGACTTTGTGAAACTGGTGTCGATCATCAAGAAGAAGAAGCCACTCGACGTCGCGCCCTCGCAATTCATTGTTGGCGCGAAAAGCGGCGAGGATGACGGCGCTGATCTCGACGACGACGCTCAGATCTGTTCTTGCCACAATGTCACGAAAGACGCTGTCGCCGCATGTGTCAAGAGCGGCGGATGTGACACTATTGGCGACATCAAAGCTAAAACGAAAGCTGGCACGGGTTGCGGTGGATGTATGCCCTTGGTAACGAACATCTTCAACGCAGAGATGAAGAAAGCTGGAAAGAATGTCAGCAACAACATCTGCATACACTTCAACTATTCGCGAGCCGACTTGTTCAACATTGTTCGGATCAAGAAGCTCGATAGCTTCACTAAAATCATGGAAGAGTGCGGCATCGACAAAGACAGTCTCGGCTGTGAATACTGTAAACCGGTAATCGCCAGTCTTATCTCATCTACCGCCGGTATCAACAAGCACGTCATGGACCCGACACATCACGCGAATCAGGATACAAACGATCGTTTCTTGGCCAACATCCAGCGAGATGGAACCTACTCTGTAGTGCCTCGTATGGCGGCGGGCGAAGTGACACCCGACAAACTGCTTGTGCTTGCCCAAGTCGCGCAAAAATACAACCTGTACACCAAGATAACTGGTGGACAACGTATTGACCTCTTCGGAGCCATGAAGCAGGACTTGCCTGATATTTGGGAGGAACTCGTCAATGCAGGCTTTGAATCAGGACATGCTTATGGAAAGTCGTTGCGAACCGTCAAGTCATGTGTCGGCAGTACCTGGTGCAGGTACGGCATCGGAGACTCAGTCGGTCTGGCCGTTCAACTTGAGGAGCGATACAAGGGTGTTCGAGCTCCCCACAAGATCAAGGGTGGAGTCTCCGGTTGCGTACGAGAATGCGCAGAAGCTCAGGGTAAAGATTTCGGATTGATCGCAACGGATAAGGGATGGAACATCTACCTAGGAGGAAACGGTGGTGCCAACCCGCGTCATGCTCAGCTATTCGCTACCGACGTCATACCGACAGATGTCGTCAAATACATCGATCGATTCCTGATGTTCTACATTCAGACAGCCGACAAGCTTACTCGAACCGCGAGATGGATGGAAAACTTCGACGGTGGTCTCGAGAAACTTCGCAAAATCATCATCGACGACGAGCTTGGTATATGTGAACAGTTGGACAAAGACATGAACGCCCTTGTGGGCACCTACGAATGCGAGTGGACTCGTGTCGTGAACGAACCGGAACGTCGAAAGCAGTTCCGACAGCACGTGAATACCAATGCAAAGACGAGAAACATCGAACTCATTCAAGAAAGGAAGCAGACTCGAGCCGCTGATTGGCCAAAGGACTTCCCATCAGGTATGCGTCACTCTTGTTTGCTTTACCTTTGGTCATGCTGACACATGTTCTACCAGAAAAAATGAACGAAGCCATGATTCGTACACCTAAATCTGACTGGAACTGGCGCAAGGTGTGCCAAATGGTGGATCTTACCCCGACCCAGGAGGCCACTACTTCGTGTGCAGTCAAGATCGGTGACAGTCAAATTGCCATCTATCACGTTCCCAAGCGTGGCCTCTTTGCTTCCCAGCAGATGTGTCCGCACAAGAGGGCTTTCGTTCTGGATCATGGGATCATCGGAGAAGACAAGAACAACAATGTCTATGTGAGCTGTCCGTTGCACAAGCGGAACTTTATTCTGGACCCAAACTCGAAAGAATCTTCAGCTGGCTCGCCAGATGTCCAGAAGGGCAGTTGCAGTACGGATTCCGGTATGCATCATGCCTTATTATGCGCCGTCTCAAACTTACAGCAGACTGATTTGGTTACTTCTTCTGGTCTGGGATCCAGATTATTCGATCATCACCTTTGAAGCCAAAGAGCAAGATGGCGATGTTTACCTACTGTTACCGCCCGAAGAAGCCCTAGATGACGCTATCGGCACATCGAAATGGATGGTAAAGCAGGCCACAGCTGATGTTTACGGACGTGGAGCGGCCACGGCGGTCGAACCAAAGTCGATTGAGCTTGTTGGCCCGAAAGATGAGATTGATCCGAACGGAGGTAGAACGGCCCGAGCTGGCTGCGGGGACAACAAATTAGACTGGTAGAGTTTTGTACTTCGGGCTGTTGCTTTTACGCGTTGTATCCATGACCTTTTCTTCATACCGACCTCTAGTTGTAGAATAGTATCAATGACATGAAATTGCGTCTGGAACTCCAAATCATCAATCCACATCATCCATTACAGTGACATATATACAATGTCCGAGATGCATGGCTTTCGCTAACAATGGCTTTTAACCATCTGCAATAGAGTATCCTGAATCTCGTCTGGTTCTCGGAATTGAATAAGAGCGATGCCCTCTGGAACCTCGTGCGATGCGCGCTTCATGCGTTCAGACCATTCTGCAGCCCGCTTCAACAGCTTCGCCTGGGTTGCACTGAGCTCCTCAAATTCCTCCTCGGCCTCTTTGATCTCCTCTTCCATTGTGACAGCCGCATCGCTAGATGGTCCGGACGCGCCAGCAGATGATATCTTCTCTCGAATGACTGCAGAGTTGGGTATTTGTTGACCGAATGAGAATGCGATCTCTTCCGTATTGGTTGATGGCAATGTATCCGCGGCGGTTTTAGAATCGGAGAGCGACGACATGCTGCTGCCGCTGCCTTGTCTATGCGAGTCCGGAAGGCTACTTGTGGGGGTGTGCACTTCGGATGGCGAAGATAGACGAAGGTTACGCAAATCGAGACCAGATGGTGATCTAAACAGCTTCTTGGCGGCATCTCGCTTTCTGCCTCCTATACCCGCCTTTGCAGCTTGATCTTGTCCGTCAACATGGCTCAAAGCGTCGGTGAGGGAGGCAAAATCGATTTCCGAAGCTGTAGGCTGCCTCTTGGAGGACCTTTTCGCTTTGGCAGCCACAGCGGTACTGACGTCTCGAATGGCAATTGCCAGAACTCTGTCCGGTCGTGCTTTGGCTACTGCGACGTAGAGTTCCAGGCTGGAGGAAGGGCGGCGTAAGCGCGCAGGAAAGTACGGACGGCATTACAGAACAAACTCACTCCTGTTCGCCGCTATCACCGATGAGGATGAACTTCGCATCCGGAAACGAATCCATTACGGCCATGACCCCAGGTCGCTTTCGATCCCCTGGCTCTTCCAAGAATGCATTCACAAGATGTTTCCCGCCATAATACTTGAGCTAACAAGGCAGATCAATCAGTTTGTATGACTAAACGGCGTTTTGCAAATCGTCAATGTACCATGAGCGAGTAACCGCCGGGAAAGTGATGATGGCGGAAAAAAGATTCTGGTGGGTGCAGAAGGCGAGTTAGAGGGATGAAATTCAAGGGGATATTTCAACGAAGCTCACGTAATACTGGGAACAACTCGTTGGGGGAATTCGACACATAATGATAACCGGCTACGCCAGCATCTGCTAGGGTGCGATAGAGATCTGACATGCCCTCGATTCCAACGTCAGCAACTGCTCGACAAAATGCATTTCTGTGTGTCGCACGATAAAGTTCAGACCATTTGTTACAAATATGTCTGAGATTCGCGACTTACCTGAAAGCTTCTCGAGCGCCTCCCAAGATATTACTATACTTCACGGTATCGTCCAAGTCAGATATGATACGCACACCGCCAGTGGATGAGATGTTGCTGAAAACGCCTGCAGTGATTTCCGTCGTGCCTAGAGACTGTAGTCCACCCATTTCTCCTCCACTGCCTTGCGAGACCGGCTTGACGGCAGAAGAGAAGAAGGCATTTGCGCCGTCATCCACCCTCGTAACACCAGAATCCAAAGATTTCAAGTCCCCTGATATCTCGCTTTGACCGGATCTTCCTGATTGTATTGGCGAGATGGACGAGGCTGATGAAGGTAGTTGACTTGGTCCGCCTTCGGTCAAGAGCTGAGCACGAATATATATGCCTTTGTCGGGGTGGTATGGATTCGAAATAGGTAGACCACCAAAAGCCAGCTGCAGACTAGGGCCGTGGCTGATGATACGTTCCCAGGGAATCACTATTTTGTGCGAGAATAGACCTTGTGGTGACGTCGTAAAGACATTAGTGATGAGTGGCTTCTCGGTAAAGTCGGGTATGATATCGTCGGGCTGCTGAGGATGACTCGAGTCGTCGAGGACTACCGGGTATATGGACACTTGGACGCGTCTTTGAGATACTGATGATCGAAACGGGGCCAGCCGTTCTTCCAAGTTTGCGTGCAACGCCTGCAATTGCTCTTCCGTTATGTTGGCAAGCAGTCTTTCGGCACTGTTGTCAATTCCAGAACTCCGCGAGGAGACCGTGTTGACGGAAGACATGGTAGAGTTTCGAGTCGGTTTCGATCTCGCCTTTAGCATGTCCTGGTCGACTTGATCGGCAATTTTTTCGAGTACCGGCGTGGAAACAGGTGACGTGGATAACTTGCCTTCGAACTGCCGTGCACCTTCAGCGATCAAGGGAGGTAATGCAGCCACGCCTAAGTATGCAACCCATGATAGATTAGCGCGGCACTGAATGACATGATGGCTGGCACAGAACTCACTCCGCATGATTCTCAAAGCGACTTTCAGAAGAGTGGGTGCATTCTCTGCAGGAGTCAATGAAGAATAATAACCGGTAACGTGCACATGCAAATCGAATTCAGGCATGCCTAAAAACACAAGTTTGCAAATCTTCAGTATTCAGCATCACTCGAATCACTCGGATATCTGCAAGCAACTGACCTGATTCGTGCTGAATGACCTCTCCAGCCTTGTTCTTTCTGGGCACGCACACAGCCCACTGCGGCAATAAATTCAACTTGTCCTGAGGTTCGGCTAGCTTGCGGGGAAGCCCTCGAGAACCCGCGGAATCATCGTCGGAGACGCCTCGAGATCGCTCTTCACCTGTTCTACTCTCATGCAGGTAGTCCGATGCGGCTTCGACGTAATTCGATGCGCCCGCGAGCGCAGCCTTGGCCATGGGTTTCGCATAGTTGTTGAGTCCAGACTTCGCTTTGGAGGCCCATGAACTTGCCGAAGCGCTGAATGAAAAAGAAGAAGACGTTGCTGAACCTAGCGTTGGTCTTCGTGGGCTAGCCATTGGATGGTTCAAACTTTCAGGGTGCGGGCGGCTACTAGTATTCGAGTTATTACATGCGGCGGTATTGATTGTATTGATACGAGACGCCGAGCCCGGTTTGGGCGGCAGTGGTGGAGGGACTCTTCGGCCTGACATGGTTGGTGATGATGCTCTTACTGGTGAGAAGACTCGAGGTAGAGAGCTTGTCATTCCACGGACTGGTACAGGCCCAGATTATCGTCTGGTAGCTTGCCGCCTTGGGGTGAATCTTCGCTGCGAAACACGGCTGTAATGGCCTCGCACAAGGTCCAGGGGCGGTGTCGACCTGATTAGTGAGGGATCGATGCTATACAAACAGAAGTGCCGGCGATGTATATTCAAATCATGGTGTTGCGAACAGACGCCAAACGGGGGTTATATTCACAAATCCGCAAATCATCCCGGGATAGTGGTTATGACGAATTAGGATCAGCTAGGCCAAGCTAGGACCGGAGAAACCACCATAGTGTAATGTTATATGCGAATTTTCGGAGTTTCGGCCTCAAAAAGAGGTGAGGCTCGAGTTTTTTTTCCGGATTTTGGGGCCTCCGGAGGACGATTTTTTCTCGAGGTCCGAGGCCGAAATTCGGAGTTTCGGGCCCCGACAAGTCAGAACTGACCCACTCTAGGCGGCTCCGGTTCCGCACATATTACCTCATCATCGCTTCGGTGGCTCGTATTACATGAAGCACTCATGAAGCATGCCTGCGGATGATTTGTGCAGCTACTTCTCCTGTCTACTCCTATTGTAGCTCCTACGAGCTGTTCACCCATTTTGAGCAAAATAAGACTGAAGAAGATGGGTCAGGCAGCTCATTTGGGCGCGATTTTAAGCGCGATCGAGGTAGTGCTGCAAGTGTGAGCAGATGAGGATTGTAGATTGTAACTATTCTGTAGTGATCCCGGAACAACCTTTAAGGTAGAACGATAACTGTAGTTCAACACTCAGTAGTATAGTAATAGTACAGTAGCTTATGTCATCATATGCCTTCTGAACTTGACCTTACTTTGAGAACTTAGGATTCCTTTGGCTATCTGTTAACCAACCAAACACTCGTCTACGGGAAGTATCCGGATATAACCCAACTCTTCAAGTATATCCCACATATTCGAATACTTCTGTACTATCTGAATACTTGTCAAATATTCGAATAGCTAAATCATCGATATCTGAATATCAGCAAAGTATTCGAATACCTCATGTACGATATCTGAATATCTGACAGATATCCAGATATCTGCTCTCCCGAAAGATACCTTCCGGATCGACAAGGGATGGTTCTGACAAGTATATATAGAAAGGGAATCCCCCTCAGTTGTAACACTACCTTATGACTTTTATCTCACCCTTTGATTACCTCTTAATTCCGAAGCTACCTTGAGTGCAAGACTTTCTCAGGATCAGCTACCCTTCGTCTACCACTTCCGGTAAGTAGTTGTCCAGTCTTACGTAATAAGTAGTTATATAACTTTTGCTAGGGATCCTTATACAACAGCGGTACGGTAGAACGTATATTACGTAATACAAGTACTTGCCCGCGACATTAATAAGGTAAAAGGCTTGGGAACTTGCATCTTGCGATCAAGTTGCAGTCTCCTTAGAAATAGTGGCTCTGGCACTTAACACTAGGTCAGACGGTATACGTCTAGGTAGTAAGGTGTATGGTTGTTTCCCTGATTCCGGGATTCGGCCCCAATTTGTTAAGAGCCCAGTTACTTTTCCTAAGCTGCCTCACACTCGTTCCCTTCGGTACGAGTATCGTAAGTCAATGCGTGAAGATATTGTATACTTGTCCACTATAACCTTCTAATGGCTCGGAGCTACACAGTTGTTATGTAATACTCACCTGTCTTAGCGACTATAGACAGTCGATGATACTTGTATCTGATGACGTAAGGGTCGCGGGTCCTTGTTCTCAATACTGAAAGTATAGCATCAAACACTTGATCCAATTTTGCGTCCGTCATATTCTATCCAAGTTACAAGTGATAGTCAAGTAGCTTCCTTCATATAGTTGTCAGGCTGCTGCCGTGGTCACAGAAGCTGACTCTCAGCTGCTGAGGCGCATCCACTGTGTACTGAGGCTCATCTGTTGATGATCAGCGGGTGAAGGTCACTCGTGTTGGTGATCACCAGGTGATGCTCATCCGATGATGAGCAGGCGCTGAGGCACAGCGGTTGCTGAGGCGCTAAGGCTGAGGCCCATCTATTGTGTGAAGGCTGCAGTCAAGCTGTTTGTTGGGTTATTATGTAGAAGCTATTGTATTTGAATATGACGTGTATAGTTGAGTTCGTAGAGAGCAGTCATTGTATGGTACAGCTAAGAGTCGTTTCTCTACAAGTAGCAACTAGGTGATCATGTGATGGGAAAGTCAGCGAAAGTCCTAACGATAGGACGGTAAGGTAGGTAGAGGCTCGGACTGACAGAAGAGTTGCGGATCACCCGACTATCGTGAGCAGAGCCACCTCACCCGAGACTCATGTACGTCACCCTGTTCTCATCGTCACAGACGAACATGCAATTCAGGCTGTATCGTCCTTTGCGATTGAAGAAATCGCTTTGTCCTTGGTATGCAGGTGTAATTTCAAGCGGTAGCTGTGAATCGTCCACGTTGCCGACGCTGTGTGCCCAGGCGGACTTCTTTCCCACTCGGGTCTCGATCTGCTCCCTCTGCAAGCGGTCGGGGCCAGACGACCCACTGGTCCTGTAAAGACAAGAAGGCCACAATCACTCGGCGTGTCCAAAGTACGGTTGTTCCTTCTAAATTACCATTCATGAACCAGCGATTCAGCACAACAACGTTAATCTACCGTGAGAGAAGGACGAAGAAACAACTCACCGGCTATTCGGAACTGGCGAGCCACTGATCTTGCGGAATTGCTGTTGCCGTGATGTCCGAGGTGGGAGAGAGCTACCATAAGCTGATATTCGATCGGCGCCTGGGGGTTGCGAGAATCGTTTCGGAAGACGTCGTCATCCTTGATATGGTTGAGCAGGTGAAAAAAGCCGTGTCGGTCAACCCGAATCTGTTACCTGCATTCAAAAGGAGATGAACAGGTGTCAATTGCGTGAACAAAGGAAACGATACGGTACGCACCTGTTCTTTGAACCAGTTCTCGTCCATGCCGAAGTAATACTCCAAAACGTCTTGTCTAATACCCCTTAAGCCCCTCCATGACCTTCGATCCACCACATAGCGACTGCCGAGCACGCGAGCGAGGCTCTCGTTCAAGGTATTGACAACCGAATAACCCGCCAGCATGAATGACTCGGCTCCGGATCGCAACGCCAAAATCGCCTCGTCAGCATCTTCATCAACTCCTACTCCGACGCCCAGCGCAGGGTCGTATTGAGCGCTAGTGAGGATGAACTGGCGCATAAGGTGTCTTTGCAGGTTGGAAACGACGTCTTGAAGGGCGTTGATGACATCGCGTCGTCCGCTAGACCATGGCATGGTGTCTGTGGCGGTATGATGTAGGATAGGTGCACCGAGAGAATGCTGGAACGGGACTACAAAAGAGGTGGGTCAACGCTACATACGACGTCGACGCGAACTGGAAGCATAGTCTTATTACTTATACTTACGCCGTCCTACATGGTTGGAGACTAAGCGCTTTGATCGTTGCGGGTGGTGCTTTGAGGATTAGACGTTCGGTTGCCAGCTATCTTGAAGTGATGGAAGCTTGTCTTGTCCCAATTCTTCGCTGAGATAATCCCAACTCTTCCCATGGTCCTGTCACAAACCGTAGAAATTGATGGAAGACGGAGTGGGGTGGTCAAAGCCTGTGTGACATAAGTCATAGCTGAGGTAATGAAATACACGAAAAGTATCACGCGATTGGCAAGAGGAACACTAGGAACATTCCAATTTCACGGGGCTACAATCGGTCAGTTTGGCGTGACTGGTGAACTTTGAATACCACTATTGAATCAAGAGTTGGAATGGCTGAGACTCGTACTGGATCATGAGCTTCATCTGATGAGCCAACAATTGCAACAAACATTCGCGAAAAAAACTCAAAAAGAAACTCCTCTTACCCGAATCGAACGAGTGATCTTTCCATGTCTAATACGAGTGGAACGCCTTACCACTTGGCCAAAGAGGAATCGTTGCTGAAGAAACACAGCCTAGTAATATAACAGTAGGTGTACCTGGAAACACCAGCTGAAAAAAACTCAAAACAGTATTAGTTTCCCTTTATCTCTGGAAAAACGGAATATTATTATCGGAGAACCTCAACTGACCCGTCTCTGTGGCATGTGGTGCTACCTGGTTGAGACAAATTTGGGACCCGTCGACCCGTTGCAAACGCCCTAGGAAGGAAGCCCGGAGAGCCCCTGGAGAGTGAGTGAATGACGGGAGTGTTTGGGTGTTGCATTTGAATAGCATTATCATTGACATGGTTGACCTGCGTGATAGCATCGACTAAGGGTTGGTTCGACTCCTGAATTCGTGTGCGAGGAACAACTTCGTGGGCATTTCGTGTTCGGAAATGGGAATCGTGACCGTCATTGTATTGCGTTATCACAACCATCAATCGATGGCACAGTGGTATCGCACTAACCTGTAACGGTCGACCGCCATCACAGAGATGACGTCTCAGCTTCGAGTCGGTGCGTCACCATTAGCCCTTTCTTTCTGTTGAAAACGACGAATCGTGGACGGCTATCAGCCTATATCCTTGAACGATAGTGGTCAAGACAAGGCTTACCAGACAGGGAAGCGACGGTGGTACCTTCTCGTCTAGCTTCTTCCATCATATGTATTTGTTGACCTCATTCTGGATCGGACCGCGGCCACTAGGCCCAGCGCCGTTGCCATCTACGGCTTCGTGACCAGATAGTAGGCCGACGGGTGGTATCTCCATGTAGAGTTCTCCACGGTGCT